>JAWWEE010000074.1:28893419-29010463 GCA_035221455.1 Xenops minutus
CAACCCCCCCACAAACAAACCAAAACCAAAACCAAAGCCAAAGCCAAAGCCAAAACCAAAACCAAAACCAAAACCAAAACAAAAAACAAACAAACAAAAAAAAAGCCAGGCAAAAATAAAAATCCAAGCCAACCCAACCTGTGGTCAATCTTTCCTTTTGCCTTGTGGCACTTCACCAGGAAGCACAGCGTGTTACTTTCCCAGACTAGTGAGCAGTTCTTTGAACATTTGCTCTGCAGGAAGGTCACACAGCACTGCCAGAGAGGCAGCAATCTGTGCTGAGATATGGCAAGCTTTCAGTGATGGATATTTTCCATACAGCCACATCAGTGACTATGGGGAGCTGAGGTTGATGCATTCTCTTTGATAGGACACATGACAACATTCCTGCTCTGACTGATATGTTGCACATACCCATGCACTTGGAAGCTCTCCTGAGCTGTCAGTTTGAAGAAAAATGGAAAGTTCATTAATGGTCCAAAAATGCTTTTTGTGGGCCATTGTTGTTTATGTTGGGCTGTTCTCTCCAGGAGTTATTTTGGAATGTGCTTGCAATGGGGTTTGAGGTTTTTCAGAAGACAAACCCTGGTTTATATTTATGTTTAAAATATACTTGTGAGGAAGAAAGGGCAGAGTCCTTTGTTCTGTATATTTATCCAAGATGTACTTATTGTTACATTTTTAGTTCCTTATCCTGCTGTCTTATATCTTTTTGTTTAAGTCTTTGATCTAAAACATATGGTATGGGCCACTGAAGGATTTTATTTGTCCTTTTCCCACCTCATTCCCTTCCCACCTCCCCAGAAAAAGAAAATGGAAGTTTTACTTTCTTGAGTAAAGGTCCTAATGACAAAGAAATGATAGGATAATATGATATAGCCCAAGCCACCTACAGAATTTTTTGGATCAGAAGGCTTTAGAAACTGAGAATCAAAATAGTTTTGTTAGGTAAAATAAGCTATTTTAAATACCATGAAAATGTTTGTAACCTTTAAAATTACAATACCATTTACTCAAGAGGCTATACATCCCACTTCTCCAGCAGTAAGGAGTTTAACCCTAATGTTTAACCCATGGGCTGAAGTGGTAATTGTAGTTCTCTTGGTAAGTAGTAAGGGAGCCAGTGGGCTTTGATTAGATACAAACTTGTAGTATTGTGTAGCAACAATAAATAAAAGACATCTTAGCTACTCTGTAGTGGCTGATTCCTTGTAACATAATTTTATCCATAAATAACTTCATTTACCCAGGGAGATAAGATTTCAGGTCTAATATTCATGAGTTAATATACCTAACCACTGTAAGTAGAAACACAAAAACAGATTACAGGCAACCAGAGCAATGATAATAGTCTTGAGAGTCATTGCTAAGTAATTATAGGAAACAACATCCTTATTGGAAAACAAATGTTTCATGTTTTTACTTAAAAGATTAAAAATTAGAAAATGTGAGGGTTAAATCTGCTATACTACAGTTTCTGTAGCATTTCTGGTGTGGCAAAGGAACAAAATCCCAGAAAAATAAGAAGGAGCACAATACCTCTGTGTTGTCCACTTGGCTGGTCCTGTATAGAGGGCCTGCAAAGATCATGTTTATGGTAGATACAAAGTAGGGGGCAGGGATTCCCCTGCTTCAGTGTCTTCTGGAGAAGACACAGCAAAGCAAAATTTAACAGAGCCCTGAATAAGGTTCTTCATACCTATACTGCAGGCAAAAAAACAGGTAGACTAAGCAGTAGACAAAAATATTCTTTCTTTCTAAATTCTCTTTGACTTTTAGACAGAAAATGACTTGGCCAGAGCAGAGTGTCAGGGTCAGTGTATGCTTTTATTTTGACACAAAACACCGTGGCCCATTTAAGCTTAGGGGAAATATATTGCATTCAGATGGATTTTTAGCACAGACCACAGAGAGGCTATTCTGTACTTTAAATTCACAAGGACATGCATTCCAAACTGTGCTCTGAGAGGAATCTGGCTTTGGTGGGGATGAGAGGATTGTTGCTCCCACAACAAGGACTAATGAAACATTTTAATAAACAATAAGGCTTTGTCTGAAGAGAGAGCCTTGACATCCAGTGTGCAGAACTCAGATATATACACAGTACATTCAAACTGAACCACTGTTGTATTCTGAGAAACCATGGCAGACTAGTGGATGAAATCCTTATTTACACAATTGTGCCCTTATTGAAGTGGCCTTTCCCATAGTACTTTCACAGGGGATTTAACTCCATGCCAGTCATGTTTTCTCCTGTCCTCTCTCCTGATGTGAGCATTTTTCACCCTTTAAGTAACAAGGAATCTTGTGTGGGAAAATGTTTTCTCATTATACCTTGCAAAGAAAAGTCCCCTCACTGAAATATTATGTTGCCGTTAATTGCGTTAATCCCATGTTCTATTTGTATGCTTAGTCCAAGGAATACTCTCCAAAATTTACAAGCCATGGTTTTTCTTTGTTCAGGTTACTGAAAAACTAGTTAGGAAAACTTTTACAGCATAAAAATTACAAATACTTTTCTAGCTTTTTTAATACAAGAAAAAATATTTTAGGCAAACATAAATTAGTTTTAACAGACATCTGCACAATTCTAGACTTTCAGTACCCGCATCTCTGGCCATATATGAGATACATAAGGGTCAAAAAGGCTGGAATGCAGAATCAGAACTCTGGGTAGAACAACGTGGGTCTTTGCTTAATGGTTCACATATGAGGACATACTACAACACTGCTCTCTGTCTTAGCACTCCTAGAAAAGAAAGAAGTTAAAAGTTCTGCTTTGTGCACTTACATGGAAATTGAAGGACATGGAGACTCTCTCTGAGCTGACTCCAGATTTTATGACTCACTAATGGCAACTTTTTCATTTTGTTTTCCAAACTATCTTGTTGTTTACTTCCACTGAAATTGCAGGCAAAATTTCCATTGACTTCAGAGGAAGTCGGATGGCGCCAGTGAGGTTCTCATAGTTTTAGAAAGCTATCCAAATTTGCCACTAACTTCAAGAATTTGGTCTGAAAAGTCCTTTTATATGTGGGTTAATTACTGTGGGAATAAATACAGCCACTGTATGTACCAAGACATTTCAGCTTCTCTTCATACTGTAATTATATGTATTATCTTACATCACTAATTAAGTTCAAATGTTCTTTTCTTAACCCTGTCATTAATAATCTGTAAAAAAACTGTCCAGAACAAAACTAAAGAAAAAATCCACTCTAAAGACCATTTATAAGAGTGTAATCTGTTGTGTGGTTTTTTTTTTTTTTTTTTACTTCTGGCTTTCAGATACTGCCTCAGGGCTCCATTTGTGTGGTCAAGTAATTCTGCCTGCTGAGTAATAAACAAATAATTCTACACCCAATTCTGTTTTATTCCCACTGAGTGGTAGTTCCTTATGCAAGTAGTTCCACTTCAGTATTTAGGCATGCAGTTAATCCCAGCTATTTATATGGCTAGATACCACTCCCTGCAACAAGGGATACAGTATTAGGCCATGTGTAAAAAAGCAGAAAATTGCTCAATAAAATGTGAAAAATCCTATGTTGAAAAGATAGACTTTATATTCAGGACTCAGACACTAAATTACAACTTTTAGTTAAAAATAAAGCTTTTCAGCAACATATTTTAATGTGGGTTTGGTGTTTTTGTTTGTTTGTTTGTTTTGTTTTGTTGTTTGGGGTTTTTTTTCCCTAAATTTGACATGGGCATTCATGATATTCATATACCTGTTTTTGGAGTAGCAGTGATTTTTTTAATAGGTGCATTGCCCCTGCTGTCTGGATCTTTCACATAGTTGCATACTAAGGTTAACAAGAGCTGTTTTGATGCTAAGAAAGGTCACTGAATGTTGTGTTGTTTTATATTATCTTTAAGTAACAGTTTTCAGGTTTTGTAATTTTAAGGAAACACTTTCTTATTTTGAAGAAAAAAACAACAACCAACCAACCAACCAAAAAAAGGCACCACTCTACCTTCTGGGCACCCACACCAAAACAAAGAAAATCTAGAAATATTTCCTTTATTAGTGGTTTAACTAAAAAAAGGGTTTGGTAGCTAATCTTCTAAACATCTAAACCTTATCAGTTTCTTTCCTCCTCTGTTGGAGTAAAATGCATGCCATCCTTTGAAGAGCAATATTCAGGATGTGAAATATGTATGCATACATTTTACTAGACACACACTCTGACAATCACTTTTTTAGAAAAATGTCACTACAGCACAAGTTCAATAAAAAAACTGAGAACTTCAGTCTAGGATTTTTATCTGTTAGAGTTTAGGGGTGAGATTTTGACACCCTTATTCAAGTTAATACATCAGAATTAGCAGTGAGCTTTAGCCAGCATTACTGAAAGCTGGAGCAGGCAACGGAGCCCCCTGGGTCAAAACACCATGGAAAACAGACTCCTTTTGTGTCTTTTTCCCCGCATAACTTGTCTGCGTTATAACTGCAGGTAGAAAACACAGCCAGCCTCACTTTACATTAATATTTAAGCATCATAAAAGGTTTGTTTCCAAACACTTCTCCATTTCATAGCACAGGCAGGCATATACTCATACACAGCTACGTGCCCATATGCACTGATACACAGCAATCTCCTATTTTGAACACCTCTATCATTATTTGTTTCAGATTTCAATCCAGTCAAATCAAAGACAGTTTACTTAAGAAACAAAGATCATTACTGACACTTCTGGCAAATTAGAGAACAGCATCCTAAACTCTGATTTCACAAACAGCATAAGGAATTTTGATTCAGGCAATTGCCTGTCTTGCTGAACTTCAGAGACTACATTCTCCTCTGCCTATTCTCAAGTCCTTTAAAAATTAAATTTGGAAAAGCTCATGCAGCTTTGATGGCACAGTTTTGGCTCTGCACTGTGAGGCTAGGTTCTACCGTCTTGTCTTGGTTGCTTCAAATAAAAAAATTTCCAGAATGAATCTCAAGAACTGCCAGCAGTTCAATTTAAAAGCTAAATCCAACAACATAAAAGGAAATTAAGTATGTTTTACTGTGCCTTAAGATAACTTTCTGTCAGTAAATTCTTAATGCTCCTCTGTTTTTTAGGTTGGCAACAATTTGGAATTCATAATATTAATAATTCATAACTATAATAATATGAATATTAGGAATTAAGATTAAACATTATAATTTTATGTCAAATTGAATAAGGATCATTCCCAGGACATATAGGCACTTGAGGACAAATGTAGTAGCTGGCACCTCTTCATTATCTCTAGAGGTGCTGCACTTTGCCACAGAAAATACACATTAAAGAAATAATGAAGAACCTGTTCAATATTGCAATAATAAAGGAAGATAAAGTAAACCAGTGCCTCTCCACTTCTGCTGGACAGGCATGTCTTTCTATAGCAAAATTCTCCAGAAAGATGTCTTCTTTGTCATCTAACAAACTACCTCCACAGAACTGGGGAGAGCACAGCTACCAACACCTCTCACCTGCAAGATATCTTCCTTGGATTAGAATCTAGCCAACAACATGCTAAACTCTTGTCCTGAGTCTTTGCTAGTTTAGCTTATCCAGTGTGATTTTTACCCATATTTAGTTGAATCACAGACTATGAGTTATCTTTGGGGGATTTTTTTCTCCCAGCTGTGAACTGGGGATGGGTGTGGGGAAAATCTTTCCTTCTCTAGTGCTCTGTTTTCTTGCTGGGAACAACAGAAGTTCAGAAACAGTGACAACAAGCCTCTGTTACTTATGCCGCTTAAATTATTGCAACTCTGAATCTTGTTGTCAAAGTGTATCAACTCAAATTAGCATAACAAATTGTATGTTTTGGGGTTTGGCTCAAAATCGTCTTTAAAATCTATTTTGCCTATGGATTTCTCAGATGCTAACCATTACAGTTTGTTTCCCTGCAAAGTGCTCTATGAATAGAACAGGAATGAGGAGTGTTTGACAAGAAACAGAAGTGTGTAATACAAAACACTAAAATGCTCACATTCTCCTTCACCTCCACTAAGGGTTTCTTCTTTCTTTTTTTCTCCAACCCAAGAAAGTAGTAACCAAGAACCAGCACCCTCATCCCTTTATAAGCCTGTCTGTAAGTGTAGCTGTTGTCTCATTTAGGACAGAGAACAGAAAGACTTCTTTTTATCCAGATATAACCATAAATCTCAGTAGAAGGCATCAGTTCCAGCTCACTGTGCCACAAGGCTGGTTTTTGCATTTCATTAGTTTCTTTGAAGTCATCTGAGCAGACAAGGGAAGTGATTTGGGCATAGCTGTGCCCTGTGATGAATACCATGGGGTTTTTGGAGCTCTGAAGGAAGTCTTGCAGAGTGTATGAACTAGTCACACCACTCTTTGGTTCATTTTAGATGGTGCTACTTCTTTTAAAGATGCTACTAACATCTTGATGATCTATTGTTTTTCCTAAAGAAAAAAGTGCAAGCCATGAAGTTATCTGAATTTTGATGTCCACACCTATTATACAGTGCTGCTGTCATCTCCAATGTGAGTAGAGTTGTTTTAATCACCCTGTTCTATAAAAGACAGTCAACTCTGCTTTAACATCTAGATACAGGAACACAAAGGCATGGCTGTACTAAAGAAATGATAAGTACAGACAACTCAAATCAACACAGTTTAAGGACAGGTACCATGCAGCAGTTTCATCTGGAAAATCACTTGGAAATTCCAGTGGAAACCGAAACATCACATGATGTGGGTATGAATGGAACAGAACAAATTAGACTGGCAGAGACGCACATACCCTTGAACAACCAGAGTAAAATTCATAATTAGGCACCCAGCAAGCCAGGTAAGATGTACCTAAGGTACATCTTAATGTCCTTCTTTAATAAACAGCAAAAGAACAAGATGCAGCATGTTACTAAGGACTATCACACTGTATTCTCTGTCCCGGGAAGTGTACAATGTTAAAAGATCTATTTAACTACAAGCACAGCTTCTTAACAAAGGATGTTATCCTTGCATAGAGATGTCCACAAATAAAGATGAAGCAAACATTTGTTCAGACACTTAGATTATCTCTATACTTCATAAGGAAGAGTGTTTTGCCATCCTTCACATAAATAAATAAACATCACGATCTACTACCTAAAGTTCTGTCAAAATTTTAAATATTTTATCCAAAAATGCTACAAAGTAGGTGGTGTTACATCTAAAAATAGAGAAAACATGTGATTTTATTTTGAGGAGACACAGAAACATAATTGAAGACATTAAAATGAAATGCAGAAAATAATTCGGGAAATCTGGTTCAATTAGAATAACATCAAAGAGCCCATTACTGTATCTTGAGTTAAGTAAGTGTGTTGTCACTGTAACAGACTGGTTTTAATTTGTTCAAAACACTCTGTTGGGATGATTTTTATTCCAATATTTCTGGCAAACACATTTAGGAGAGTTAACTATCTTTTCTGATAGGCACAACAGGTTTTTTTGACTCAACTGAGGTGCAGAGTATCAACATATGCTCAATAATTTTGAACAGGCTATTTGAATCGAATATTCTAATTAAACACCTTCAAACCAAATCAGAATTTACCACTTTCAGTTTAAAAAAGGCCGTATAACTCTCTTTTATTTCATGATCTTCTTAGTTCTGGATTTATGGGATGAAATTTTTGGGGTGAACTGATAACCATAGTGACCTCAAAGGAACAAATACTCTGCAGTAGTTCACTGACCCTTCAGCCACACCAATACAACAGTTCTACAAGAAGCGGGATTTTTTTGCTTTGGATTTTTCTTGGTTGGTTGGGTTTGGTTTTATTCTTGTGCAATGAGGTTGTAGTTTCTCAACAGCTTAAACCAATCTAAACCAATATTGCCACCATCCTCCCTGTCTTTCTCTTGTGATCTCCATCCCTCTGCTGCTGGCACTGATGGTTCCCAGTGGTTCAGAGCTGATGCAAAGGAACTAACAGTACTTTCCATAGCCTGGCACTCTCAGTGCCCTACGTAGTACAAGAGAGGTGGGGGAGAGCCAGAGCAAAGTATTAAGATGAGACCATGACTGTGCTGGCTCAGCTTGGTTTAATTTGTCACAAAAGTGCAACCTGAGGGTATGGTAAACCCCAACATGGAGAATACAAGGCACTGGGACAGAGGTAGTGACAGGAAACTTCTAAAGGCAGCCTTTCCAGCAATGCTAATGTCTTGAGTAATTTCAGCTCATGCTCACAGCATGTCCTCCCACAACTGGGCCTCCTGCAGTCATCATGCTGTTGACTGCTGTAGGGGAGGGAATGGTGGGAAAGAGAATTGGTAGATTTGACACAGCTAGGAGACTGTTCTCTGAAGAAAACATCTACAGGCCATGTTCAGAGGGCTTTTAGATCCTTAGCCTCTCTTAAGTAAAACAGTTATTAAATACATTGCCTGTTATATTACTTTGTAAGTTAGATTGCTGCTTGTCTTTCTACTCTTCCTCTCCTTGCATCTTCAGTGTATCAATAAGCACTGATAGCTAACAAGTATTAGCAAACACTAAAAGATAACCCTATTGCTTGGATTGTTTCTTTGTGTGGTTTCTCTTTGGGATCATTTTTGTGCAGTTTCTCTTTGGGATCATTTTTGTGCCTTTTGTGAGCAGAACTGCAGACCAGAGCAAACACTGGTAACCCACACTCCCAAGTAAAGGGTATATATGTTGAAGAAAGCACAATCAAGCTGCAACGATAATGTCATGTCTGGTCAGTGCAGGAGGCTCATGCATTCCCCTTGCAGACATAACCCAGTTAGAAGTGATTCACAATGATGTTCCTAAATCCTCTTTTAAGCACCACACGTAAAAACAGATTGCCCCACACACTGAATTTATGTCTTCAAGGGATAATGATTTGAGAAGAATTTTAGGATTGGAAGGGATTCTCAGAAATTTCCTAGACAATTCATTAGGGAGAAAATCAACAGTATCATTGAGGAATTCAATCATGTTCCGCATAAATTAAGCTAAAAATATAGGGAAGAGGAAGGGAAAGAAAAAAAACAAAAAGAAAGCAGAAAGAAATACAGCACTTCCAGACTGTTTTGGCAAGCAGCCTTCTCTATGCAATTTCATAGAAGCTGCCAAAGAGTTTGTGGAAGGTTCAACATTTTTGTTTCAATCCTTTTGGCCCATTTCAGAGGGCAGTGACCTGTGGGAAGCATTACACATGCTTACTAAGAAAAATGTCTGAAATACCACTGGAGGCTCCAGATGTTCAAACAAGAAGGAAGAATGATTTAACTGCTGGCCATGACCAAACTCGGATGACAACAGTTAATGTGGGATTCCCATCTCAGTAGAAATTTACTTCAGCATCTGCAGCATTCAACAATAGAAGGAAATAGTGGGAACCAATAACAGGATTTCCTCTGAAAATTTACTTTTATTCTTTCTTCCCTTAAACTCCATTATTCTTGCCTAGTAAAAATTGTATACATCAGTAGCAGCTGAAGGGAATGCAACTTCAGGCCTGAAAACACTTCAATCCATCAGCAAAGAGGTGTGGTAGCTGGGCAGTCTGCTGTCCTGCAGGAAGGAAGCCATAGCCTTCTCTTTCAATCATGAGAGGCAGCCAAGGAGGGAAACATCCATGCTTAGATACTGGACATGGTAGGGTCAAGCTCTGGAGGAGAGCTGTGCATAGAAGATATGACCACAAAAAGCTTCTCGGTCATCAGTTTACAGCAAATGCTAGTATTCACAAGAAGAAACAGATCCTGCCTGTGTCTGCCTTACCAAGTGGTGGACTGTAATAGGAGCATATCTTTACAAAGGCAACATTCTTCCTGAGGACCCAGCTTCTCCACTTTTCTCATTAGAGAGGATTTTACAGCAGATTAGTTCTAATCTGGCCCAATAGGTTAGAAATGGTATAAGCATGTGAGGAGCCAGCTGGATCTCTTCTGGCTGAAAGCTCTCCAGTTTGGTCCACAGTCTAATGTGGTCTTGGAGTGAACAAACTGCAAAGAGTGGATGTAACAGGGGACTTGTTTCAAAAGCAGTCTTACAGCAGCTGGTTTTCCTCTGTTTCACTAGTGAATGGGTTGTGAGATCAACATCCTCATAACAGTCAGAAAGGAGATGTGCTGACCTTGGAAAGTATTTACCAGCAACGATTCTTGGAAGGACTGATCCTGTCACTCCCCCTGGGGTCACATCAGAGGGATGACTTCTGGTCAGCAGTTGTGAGATCACAGCAAATCCACTACTGAGAATACTCAAGCAGCTATGGCATGACACAAGCTCTCCATTACAACCAAAAACACCTGTGTGAGGATATATAGCTTAACCCCATGATAAATCTCCAATGAAAGTCTTTCCTATGCATCACCTTTACAAGCTTTTTGAAGTTTCTTAAGAATGAAGGCTGAAAAAAATTTAGCCAGAATATCATATTCAGAGCTGGTGAGCTTCCTTTCTGTTCCTTTTCTTTTCCAGAGCTTATTGTGGTGTACTGTAGTGGTACAAGTAAAACAAACAGCACTTGGTTGCACAAGGATACTGAATCAGCTCTTGGTTGGCTGCCTGGATTTCTCTGAGTTAGCAGCAGGTTCCTAAGAAAACACTTTGAAGAGTTCAGAAAGACTACTGTGAAGAAAAAGATCGTATGCAATATTGTCTTCTACCTCCTGTCACACAGTAATAAGCCCAAGCCTTCAGATGACTACAGGAGAAGCAGTGCTTTTTTGAAGGAAACATGAAAAAACATCTTGGCAAAACTCATATTGTGCCCATTCTGCTGACACATGCCATACATGAAACAAAAAGGAAGAAAGGTTTATCTTCTTGTATTCTGACCTGGCTGTTTGAGTACATGCTGTACAAAATATAGTCAAGCACACAGAAATGTTACAAAAACAATGTCAGTGTTCTGGCTTGCAAATATACAGGCAGAAGAATTCAAGAACTACGGCTGAAACTCCAGTGTCGACACATACCATGATACTCCAGGATTTCTTTGAAAACACTTGGGATGTTCATATATTTAGGAATATGTGGACCTAGTTAATTCTAAGGAATCCTTGTAAATCTGCATTTCCTTGTCAGGCAAACCCTACAGTTATGGGTGTTTTGTCTTTAATTTCTGAATAATTTTTCTTCCACTCAAATTATGACGACTCAAAAACATCAGAGGATTTCCTACTGTCATTATTTCTTCACTGAATGCATATGAAGACACAGCTTTCAGTTCATCATGCATCATACATTGGGGGGAGGAGAAAGGGAAAAGAAAAAAACAAATGAGGATTAACTGAATTTACTATGAAATCACATTGATTTTACTGGAGCTGAGATTTTCCAGTGGTCCAACAGCAGACCAGAGAATGAGACCGGGTCTTTCTTTTAGTATTTTCTTTCTATCTTGCTGTATTTGACTCTGCTACTATTGTGTAATATGCTTCAACCAGCAAGAGATTCGTTATCACAAAAATTCTTAATTTTAAGAGGACCTATTTATAACTATTGTAATTATTACTCTAGCAAAAATCCATTTTGCAATGTCTATGAAATTGTACTATGGTTTTCTGGCTGTTCAGAGCTGAATACTCCTAAGGCAACCTTTAAATGACCATTCTCATTCATTTTAGACAAGATATCTTTCTCTGTAAAGCCACAGCTCTTGCTTTTGATCATTTCCATAACTGATGACTTCTGATAATTTCCAAAGTAAAATTAAGTAAGAAAAGTAGTGAACTTATGGGTTCAATATCTACTGAAAGAAACTTCTTTATGCCTTAACTACTTCAATCTTTAGAACAGAACATGATGTTCTTGGGTTGAGAGGAAAAGTGCAGGGAAACAGCATACTGAACTGAAGCAGGGGTATGAACATAAGCACACACTTCACTGTTAAGTCATCCTCTGCATTCTAAATTTGATTAATTAAAGCTGTTTTCTGCTATAAATGATCAAAGCTTTCATTAAAACGAAATGGCTTATGTAAAATTTGTTGAAATCACAGTCCGTAACCTCAAAGGAAACCTCCAAAGGAGAATGTGCGTACACACACTCTCACATGTATCACCACCTTTCAAAATGTTTCTAGCTTGCTGATCTCAGAGCGTAACTGTGGATGTCTCAAATCTGATATGATTCTACTGAAATTGGACATTTCATAGAAGGGCTTAGAATGAGCAAATGGGAGCATGTGGTCCAGCTCTCCTCTCACACTTACATCAGTGCAAATTAAGGCTAACATTGGATTAATCTTTTTGACAAGCTGCAGAAGCTGTATGAAAGAATCTAGTTTCTGGGAAACTCAAGGCTTTTGCAGATATGTGTTTTGCCTGATGACACCTTTCCAATGGGAAAATATTCTTGGCATTTTGAACAGAAAATATTTTCATTTTGAAATTAATTTTTTAACAAAAAAATGTGTTAATTAAATCAAAAGTAAACTTAAAATTTATAGATTATTTCTTTTCCTTTCTGCAAATGGAAAAATCTTACATGAAGTTGCCACTTCCATTTCCATGGTGAAAAAAAATAAAGGCAAACAGATAGTTTAATGTAATGCACAAGTCAACTCAACATGTGGCAGTACAAAAAGTAATAAGGCACTTTCCTTACACAGGACAATTTTGCTTAAACCATAAAATCAGTATTTTCAGACTGTTTCGTTACAGATCAGAACTGGCCTCCAGCAAATTTGATCAATTTCTTAAGGATTTCTTGCATTCAAAAAGAGGAAATTACTAGGGGCTTTACAGAAAATTCATACTCCTGAGCCCTGATGAAAGACAACAGATTCTCACTTGCAGTGAGTACACTTTTCACTGCTTGAACAGCACAAAGTAACAATGTAAGGTATATTCAGTTCATATTAATTTATCTTCACTTTAATTGTCCATGTACCTCCTAGAAAGGTTCAAAAGGGTCTTACCATAAGCTGTAAACCTAAGTTATACTGCCATTTGAGCTTACAGCACCTTTCAAGAATATGGTAATAGATGTATTGCAGCAAATAGAGTTCAAAGCACTCAGCCAGACTCTATTTGCTCCAGCTCTGACATTCCTTAATGTTTCACATCTGGCCAAAAGGGAGTTAAAATGACAATCCTTGAGCTAACTCCTTTTGAGTTAAAATGACAATGCCTATTCTCTACTCGAGAACAGAGGCAGATGCCTCTACTGAAACCTGTGCTAGCTGTGAGAGCAGGTTTTGCAATAGGTCCAGATCCACAACTACCTTACTGCTGCAAACTCCATTTCTTTACTTAGTATTGACAACTTTCAGAGCTTTTCAGTCTAAACCTGATTTGAATTGCTAATAAAAAAGGAAACTGCAGGGTATGTCATTTTTTTTCCAACCAAGATTTTTAAGATCTGCACAGGATTTTTACGCATACACACCCAGTTTGTCTTGATCACTTGTGCAATCTTTAACTCTATTATGACTATTTATCTGTATCACTTGACAGCCAAGACTGACATGATGTGGCCAGAGAGCTGATTCAGTGTCTTCTAAATTCAACAGAAATCTTCCCACTCTTTGAAGGCTTTCTTCTTGATTTCTTTTTGTCTTTGTAAAGTATTTGGAACTTTATTTTCTGTGCTTAGTCTTTGTTGAAAGACAGATTTTTAAAGGGTTAAATAGCCCTATGAACTATAACATCTGGGATGTTTTAAAAACTAGCATAATTTAAAAGCTCCTTCATTTTCTTGGTTATCTATCAATCTATCTATCTATAAATTTATCAACCTATCTAGATTAGATTGATAGATAGGTATTCAGACTAGACAAGTAGACACCTAAGAAAGAGGGAGGGATAGAGTAAAACTATCAGTTCTAAATGGACAGGGTGGATTGATGGCATCATTATTCACTATTTGTTTGGTCTGGGCACAGAAAAAACACTTCAAAACCCTCTCTGTCTTTGACGGAAAAGTTCAAGAATGACCATGGCTTCAAGATGCTGCTTAGCTCTTACCAGACAAAATGTCTTTTGACTATTGCTGTCACATAGATAAGTCACTGGGAAAATGAAGGAGTGAAGACGTAAGGATGAGTTATGTCGTGCCAACTCTCGTAAGGAGAGAAAGGATATTGCCAGGCCACCACCATTAAAAAGTTCTCAGACCTTTCCTGCACCCTGTGAAGGACTAGATCATTGTTTTGGGACTGCAGAGCATTTCCTTCCCAAACCTGAGGCAGGAAACAGGAGTGCAAGGAAACAAAAGAAGAAAGAGAAGTCCAGAGACAGCTCCATTATAACCACATGTGACACTGCAAAATATTTCCTTTCCTCCATAAAAAAATTAAATTAAACTAAGCTGTGAACCTGGATGAGAAGTGGTCTTCAGTGCTCCTTGGAGTTGCCCTCTTTTACTCCGTGTTCAAATTTTGTCACATGATTGATGTTGCTTATTCTTTCCTTTCCTGCCGACTAAAAACCTTGAAGTGCCTAACTCGTCAGCCAGGAAAAAGACACAGAGAGATTGTTAAGTTACTAGAAAATCCTTCCAAGTAGCTCCCTCACAGTTTAGAGGGGTTTCAATGAATTTTTTACTTACCTTTCCCCCCCCCCCCAATTGTTTTTCTTTTCCTGTTTCCCTGAGCAAAACATTGATGTTCATTTTTTCCTGGAAAGATACCCACCCTAGTCTCGCAACTGAAGATTAATAAGTCACTGTTATTGCTAAACCAAAGGCACTGGTGGAGTGCTTGCACTCCAACCCTTCATTGACTCCAGGAGACTTTGTACTGGGACCTCCAGGGGTAGTATAATATGAGACTAAACAAGTTTTCCAGTAATCACTTTATTCATTCTTCCTAGTGCAGTAAGATATACCAAGGATCACTGCATATTAACCAATAACATTTTTAGATTCCCAAATATATTTTTTGCCATTAAATGCATAGATAAACAGCTTGAGGATACAGTTTAATAGTTCTCCTCAGTATTAATCATCAAAACACACACACACACACTACAGTTATTCACACTTCTACAGAAATAGTTAAGGGCTGAAATTTAAAAAGGGTCTTTCCATAGGAGGATTGGAAGTATTACCTCTGGCCTAATGCGTACAGTAAAGGAAATTAAAAGAGGCTACAAAGCAAAAGTAAAAGTAGAGCTGGCTTTTACTGAAGTCAATGACAAAATTCCTTTAATCTGCAGTCAGACAAGACCAAGCCCCAGCAGCCTGGATTGACTACAAAGCCTAGAGAGATTTTAAAACATGAGTAATAATAAGAAGGAACAGCACACAATTATTAATACTAAGGAGTTAGAAATGATACCTTCTAATATTTAAAACACTTCTCATACAAAATTTAGCTTTTAGGAATAGTACAATGTTATTAGTAAAAAGCAAGGATCTATTTTCTCAGTCTAATTATACTGGGTTTTCCTGCACAGTATACATGCAGTGTAAATGCATTCGTATTTGTATATGTCTTTACCATGTGTGCCTGCAGAGAGGGAATGACCATGGTTACACGGGCTGGAAACAAAAAATGTTCCTTTTTCCAAGCTTATGCTTGCCTTCAAATCATTACAATGCCAGATTTTATCAGGAACTCTGGTTTAAAAAAATTAAAGAGAATTTCAGTTCCAGATGGAGTCTATGGTGATGTTACTAAGATAATATAAGAAACAGAAAGTGGAAACAGATGTGTCATTTTTACAGAAATGGATTACATTAGTGTAAAACTCTCCAACTCTTCTGTAAGTTGTGACATCTGGGGCAGTATTTTCAAACCTGGGTAGTTCTCTCTCCTTCCCCCTGTGGGTTTCCTCATTTGGAGGGTCATTTCTTCCTTTGCAGCTTCATAGATTGTAAGGGACCATCTAGCTGGGGCCACTCACAGGCTGCAAAACTTTCCACAACTAATTCCCAAAACACACTTGCCTTAAATGACAGCAATAGACAAACTATAAGTATACTTGCTAGCTATACTAATAAATTTTTTTTCCTAGAGAGAAAAGATTCTCCTGAATCTCAGGAGAGCCATCCTTTGAGCCTGCTCACAAGATTGTCACCACTTTTGCACAGATATTAGCTCCTCTGTTGTAATGTTTCATTCGTTGATGAGTAACCTTCCCCTCCCCCCCAAAAAAAATTATTCTCTCTTTCTTTCTGCATCAGTACTCTGAAACATTTTTGTTGTTTTTCTTTTCTTTTTTTTTCTTCTTTTTTTATGGTTTCCTTCAGTCTCAGAGTCCTCTAAAAACTCTACCAGAAATAATTTTCATGTTATTTTTATATCAGTAATGAAAGTGTTGCCAATGTAAAGGCCAAAACCCACCTGTTCTCTTAGTGACAGCTCCCTGAGATGCTTAAAATTTGAGACATCATGATGAGGTTTTAGTCTATGCTATATCACTGATTGTCCCTTTCATGTCTTGGCCAGAACAACAAATGAGAAAACACTTCAGTGCTGTTGTCTTTCTCAAATACACTTATCTCAATTTTTTAAAAACCGGATACTAAAAGCTGTTTTCTGAAAACCTGTGTCAATTGATGTTGATAATAGGACCTTCCTTTTATTTTTCATGTAGAAATTCTTTACCAGTTTCCCACAAATTCTCCAGCTACTGGGATCCTCCTCTTGTTCTTTTAAGGTATTGGTATGTGATTAATTTTTCCCAGCTCTAGATTAGAATAAATGCTTACAGGGAGGATTATCAAGCTAACTTATTTTAAAATATTGAATGGCATGTGTTTGATGTCCTTCTTAAATACTGAGGGACATGTTACTTAAAGAGCAGTTCTGCCTCTTTGTGTCATTATAGGCACTTTCTTTTAGCAATGGAACAATATAATTGAAAGATTTCTCAGTATATTTTAAAACTTCCCTCTTACACTTTACATGTGCTCTCTGTGTAAGTTGTTGCTTTTTTTTCCCTCAACAAATGTTGAATTATTCTTACCTTCTTTAATGTCCCTTCCAATCCAAATCATTCTGTGATTCTATGATTTTGACTCGTAGCACTGTCAAACTCCCCTTGGTTTCATTTTTATAGAAATATTTATTTTTCCTGTTTGTTTTTTTTTTGTTTGTTTGTTTCTTTCATATCTGTTTCCCCTTTCCCTTTGAGCCAGGGTTTCATTTTATTTTTTTTTTTATTTTATTTTGTTTGGGTAGTATTTTTTTTTTAAAACACTATGCCCTTCTCTCTTAATTGTGGCTTTTGGAGCATTTGATAAAATATTCCTAAGCAGGTCCCAATTATCATTCATATTTTTCTGTTTAAAGCTTTCTCCCAAATGATTTAGCTCTTAATTGTTTTCAGCTTTATGAAACTGCTCTTTCAAAGCACTAAGGTAGGGGGTATGTGAAATTGTTTTTTACACTTTTTGTTAGTTGAACACTGTTTTGCTTTCATATGCCTAATATGATATTTCTGAAGACATATGGTTAAGCATTAACTATAGTTCTAACACTGGGTTTGAAATTCCCTTTTACTTAACAAGGTAAATGCAGTTCTGGAAACATTTTCAGCTTTAAAAAATGGGTAAAAAGAAAATCCTACAACGTTCATAATGTTGAAAATGAGTATTTAAAGTACCAGTCATCATGGTCTGCTCTGTAACTTGGTGCTACAATAGTATTATGAGAAGAGCAAAGTTAAAAACAGGGTTTGATTTGTTGTTTGTTACTAGATAAGTAGATAAATATTCTTCCTGCAAGACTGCGTAGATCTTCTCAAGAGACATACTGACCACTGCTGTTCAGATTTCCACCATTCCTTTGAAACTTTTCACAAGTATCTTGACTTTTGCTGAATTCTTGGTGAAGAGGTAGTCAGGTTTTCAGTAAAACAACAAGTCTCTTTAAGAACAGCGTGGGGACCGGTGTTTTGAGACAGCAACAATAGATCAGTTTCTATATTCAAAACCAATAAAGTTTATATATTCAAAAGAACTGAGAGTTTTCAAATTCATTAAGACCTAGACTACATCTACCAGCAGGTGAATAGTCACACTGTCATAAAGTTGAGTTGACAGATTCTTCCTTTTGCTCAGAAGAGTTACAACAGGATGACAATACATTTTTTAGAATCAATCCAATCCTAAAGTTTTAAATTAATTCAGTAGTGACATGGGTAAAAGGAAGAAACACTGACAAGAATAACATTGTGTTTCATGCTTGTTAAAGTTAAATGCACTTGAAATTGATAATCATTGCCGACCCACTAGAATAAGAACAGATTTTTTTTCACAGTGTTACATAATTCAATTATGAGCTTTGTTTAATGATTCAGAGCAAAATTTAGATAATTTTTCCAATGAGCTTCTTAGCAAAATAATCACTATTCTCTTCTTAACAGGATTAAAAGATATGTAGTAACTCACATGAATTACAAGAGAATTAGTGGCAGTAGTCATTTGAGAGATCCAGTGTGGAACAGGCAGAAGTAATTTGGATGCCAAGATCAATTTCCTTATTATTGTAAAGGAGCTTAGGCTTCCAAAACTAATGAATTGAAAGGCTGTCAAGATTTTACAACCAAATATTTTTTAATAAATTACTTGGAAGGGATGAGGGATGGTCGCTTATGGAAAGATTTCAAAACAAGTAGTCTTCAGGTTTAGTGACATATTGAAAGTGTTTCCAGACCACTTTTAGCTATGTGGTTTTGATTCTTCTTTTGCCATAATCAACCGCAGTTCTCACTGCTGACGTGCTTTGTCTGTGTCTGGCCAGTAAAGGAAGATCATGAGGGGACCTGAGTAGCTGGAGGAGGGAGAGTTTTTTATTTACAGTATAGGCATGGAGACGTTTATTCTTCAGTGGCAAACACGTTGACACATCAAACACTGTGCTGAACGTTCACAGTTGAGGACTATTTCAAGAATAAGATCAGGCTTAGTCTCGTCAGCCACCCCTATTTTGTGTACAAGAAGAAAGGCACAGAATTTTTCAAAGCAAACAGTCTTCAGTCCACTTATGTCCAAGTGAATGATTTAAACAGGGAATCATAAAAATTTGATAACTGATTTGAAGGAAACAAAGCAATGCAGAGTGATTAGAAAGCAAAATACTGATCTGGTTGAAAGGAAAAAAAAAAGAGTTTTAAACGAAAGTGTCACAGACTGAAAGAAAAGTTTGATTTAGAGAGAGTCTGTAGTAAGAGTCTGAGACACAAAATACTAGATTTAAAAATTATTAAGGTTTTCTCAGAGTAGCAAAAAAACCCACCAAAAACCAAAACAACAACAACAACAATAAAACAAAAAACAAAACAAACCTGCTCACAGCTATAGGGACTTTGGTTCCCTTTATTAAGGAGTTTTAAATCTATGTCACCTGCTTCCTTAATAAATATCAAAACAACTAAGTTGTAGACTGGTATTGGAAAGGGTACCCTCAATCTCTCATTGATTTTCCTCACTTCATCTTAAAACATGATACAATAACTGGATATAATCACAGACCTGAAATCTGCTTTCCGATCTCCCAAGGCAATGGACCTAATTATTGGGCTGGAAAGTAATCTTTTTCTGTGCTTCAAAAAAATTTCAGATAACTGTATAAAGAGAAATCTCACTTATAAAATAGGGCAGACTGTATCTGGGTACTTAGAAAAGATCACTAGAGCATTCTTCCAAGAACAGATTATTAATTTTATGTGTACAATGCTGTTAAGAAACTTCAGAGTTGAAAAGGGCTTAGGATCTAAATCTTCCACTTTCTGAAAAAGCACTCTGATCTCTGGCTATTTTTCAAGACACTGCTCAACACACACACACCGACATGTTAAGATGAATCCTGCGTGGTCACTGTGCATTAGTAATCCTAGAAATCACAGGCCCAGAAACAAAACTTTCAAAGAACTAAGGCAAGAGGAAGTCTAATTTCTTGACCCCAAACCTCATTAAGCAAAAGTCAGACTACTGACAGCAGTTTAGTCAAACCAGATGAGCTTCTGGTGCACACTCCAATCATCATCTCAAGAGACTGAGAATGTCTTTTGCCAGTCATTTCTGGGAGCTGTTGCACCAGATTTCTAGTTCTTCATCCTCTGCATGTGTACCAAAACTGCAGCTTAGTTACTACTGTAAAGCTTGCCCACCATACATAAAGTTTTGCAGGTATCAAAGCAAACTGCCACATCTGCATGCACAGATGTGTTCAGAGAGACTCAGTAAAAGCATTCAATACTCTCCCATGCTCTACACTGTCTATTTCCATTTTATAGGTATAACTGTCAGGTCCCAGCTCCCTGGTGAATCACCTGCCTTCCTTAGCAGCTGCATGCTACATGGAGGTACTAAGAAACTCAGTTTTTTCAAATGAGAGGAGTAAAACAGTGATCTTAAATATATTTTGAGGTTCCAGTTGCTTCCTCAGTAACAGAGCAGAAGTATGATTAAGAACAAGGGAGATGGGAGGGACAATAAGGGAATGGAGACATCCAATAATGGAGAGATACAAAAAGCAAAAGAAAAAAACATATACATACATACATATATAACAGATATACATAAGCAAATTAAAATGGAAACCAATTGGAAGACAAAACAAATGGAATATAGAAGGAAGATTCAAAGAAATGGTGATAAGAAAGAGAAAAAAAAGCAACAAAATATTTTAAAAAAACCATACAATCAACTACATTTTTAACAGTCAGGCTGAAATTAAAAGGTAAAAAAAAAAAAACCAAAAAAAACCCTACTATTTCAATTAAAAAGTTTAGCTTAGGAAATGTTTTTCTTGGGGAAAAAAACCCACATCATGAAATTTTATTTTTATTGCCTTTAAAAGCTGTGGGTTTTTTTCTTTGTTTTATCTTTCTAAATAAAAAACATTATCAATAGTTGTTAGGTTTTCTGATGATGCAAAAAAAAAAATAAAAAAAAAAAAATCTTAGCTCCACTGAAGTGAATGGTGAAACTTCGTATGACCATTCCAGTACAGAAATGTCATGCATGTTTCTGCAAAAGATACAAGCAGAACATTTCTGCGCTGATCAGGCCACTAAAACCTGAAAAGTTACAATAAAAAGGGAAAAAAATACAACTTCTTGAAGGAGTTTAATTAGGAGATCTTGCTGGATTGTGTCAGCTTACCTTATATTCAAAACTTAATCTGGTGTACATCTGAAGCTGACATGGATAGAGTAATAATGGTTTGGGGAAAATATGAAGCAAAATCCCTTCTCATTTAATTCTCATTTATGTATTGTTGTACGATTCAGCTGGCTCTCAAACTGGGCAGAAGGAGAGACTTAAGAGAAGTAGCAACTCATCTGAATGCCAGCAGTTTTCCAGAAGAAAAAGAAAAATATATTTTCTTGACAAAAACTCGGCTGTTTCAATGTGGCAGAATATGTCTGCAAGAAAAGCATCTATGGTGATTATAGCTAAGAGACTGAAGGTTTACAATTGGAAAAGGCTCCCTTCTAAATAAATACGACATATATGAAATCTCTTTCTTCTGCTGGTAATGGGCACAGACAGCGATGCAGTGTCACAGCTGCCCCTCTCCCCCTGCCAGTGACAGCGGTGATGATGCTGACAAAAATGATATTTCCCTGGGTGCACATAGTGTCCAAAGACCAAATAGGAAGGGACAGTATCAATGAGTTTTTTATTAATCATAGGAACACTGAGGAGACTGTCAGGGAAATGAGGGTCATGGGAAGACCGACTGCACTGAAGACTGAAGGTGATGTCTTGAAATTCTGGAGTAAAGGGCAAAACTTCTCCTGGCATCTGCAGAGCCAAGAGCTCACCCTCTGCATGTCAAACACTGAATGCAAAACTTACTGAAGGGAATAAATAATTTCCACATCAGAAAGAATTCTGCGGGGAATCACTCCCATCACCACCTGCACTATAATGTCCACCCCCTCTGCTCCCCAACCCAGGAAACATACTACGATGTTTTAAAAGAAAATATTTACATTGTCTATTAATGGTGATATAAATTAAGCTTAAAATGACCATGAGAAAGAAACTTGAAATCACTGACTTCTTGATATGGCATCATGCTAACTTGTGTCAAGAGACACAAGACTTCTCCCATGGGTGAATAATTTGGAATTAATTTCAGAGCACAACAGAGATGTGTCAGTTCCAGTATGTCAAGGGAGATACTGTGGAAAACCTCCATACACATCCATAGTCCAAAATGGTCTTTCTAAGATCTAACACATTTGAATAACATATCAGTAGCCAGTCTTGGTCATAATACATGAATTAATCATCTTATTTTACCTAGTAACAGGAGAAATGTTACCACTGAAATAAAACTTTAGGAATACCAACAACCTAGAAAATTATTAGTTTGGATGGGGAGATTACATCCCAGTTTTCAAAAGCTAAAATCTAGCCCAGCTTCTTCCCCCTCCACTCATTTTCCTCTGCTGAAAAGTGACAGTGATTGATGCCTTCTCCCACCCAAAGTATGCTGCGGTTATTGCTCCTTATGGTTCGAATTAAGCTAACAGCCCAGCTCAAACACTCACCCATTTAGATGAAGTATTTATTAGCCATGAATCCTTCTGTTCTTACACCACCTCAAAGTCCTCGTGTACGTCACTGAGGAACACAAAGGGAAGGACTCTGGCGTTCAGTTGGAGGCTCCAGCACCAAACCCTCTAATAAGGCGAGCAGGCATGGAATGGCTCTGAAGGCCCAGATGTTTAAACTATATGAAGCTGCAAAAGAAAATAAAGAGCAGCTGAATTACAAAGGAGGGAAGGATACAATGTTTGTCTATGGTTAAACTACTGTAAACTTTGAAATCTGTATTATGGAATCCATTAAGAAACCCATAACTTTGATTTAAAAGTAATAGTTGTAAGATTCTTACTTTGCCATTATTTATGGTATAATGAGAAGGTATGTTACTAGAATCCCATGAACTAAATAGATGGATTTCATTAAAACTGTCCTGATGAAGAGTAAAATCTAAGGAAAAAAGAAATAACAATTTTTATTTGATGCCAATTTATTTTCATAGGGAGCTTTGCACAGCAGAAACTTAGGAAGATGAAAAGACAGGGAAAACTTTTCCCCCTCTTCCATAGAAGAGAGAAATTTTTTAATGGTTTTTGAAGGGCGGAAATGACCTACTTCCAGTTGCTTCTATATTAAGAATATGGCTATGTATCCAAGAGTTGCCTGCAGAATCAAAGCAATGTACAAATTCAAATCAGGATTTATTTGTCAACACATCAGTTAAATATAAAATTTTTTGCTAAAGAATGTACTGTAAAAATGAGTGCTTGAAACTCTGCCCTAGTAGGGTCCTTCAGGGACATAACTCCAGTGTTCGCCTTACCTCCTCCCTGCTCCCTCCTGCTGTCCCTTCCTCTCTCTGCTCCAATGAGCGTCCTGGAGAAGAAGAAATCACAAGAGCATTATGGCTTTGTGCCCATCTTTCAGGTCAGCTTTTCACTTCAAAGAGACCACAAACCAAGACTGCATAAAGGAAAACCAGGACTGTTATGGTCACTGATGGTTGTTTTTTGCAGCAATCCCCTTCCCATTGAAGTCAATGAAGCCTCAAGAGCTCATCATCCAACTCTGCCCCAAAACTGCTCCTGCCACAGTGTTTTTTCACAAGACAGAGCTTCTCCAGGAAAGCTACCATGACCAGAGCAAAGTGACTGTCCCATCTTACGGGTTCCATTTCAAAGCATGGAGGCCTCATCTCATTGCTGCTAATCCATCACCACACCAATGTCTGCACAAGGTGTGCAGCAGAAAGGCTGCTCTCCTCTGCCTCCTCCCCAAGAATACTCTGAGGTGATTTCTGCTTGGGACATCATGAAACAGATCATAGGTCATGTAGCATCACTTCTGGGGCCTAACCTACCCCATACAGGGAGGAAGAGGAGTGAATGATCCAGCATTTGCATATTTTTATCCCATGGAGAAACAGGAAAGACACAGGCCCCTGCAGAACTGCTAACTCCAGTCCTGAGTTATAACTATGAACATCATAGAGCCTCTAGTTAATTTTACAAAAAACAGAGAAGGTTCTGTCCACAAACTCTATTTCTCTACTTTCCAGCTCAAATGGCCACTATCTCCCTGCTAGACTGTGCTGCCACTTTCCTTTACCCTAGGTAGTGTTTCTGGCATGCTACAGACAGCTCCCCAGGCATGCCAATGCTTTCCCACTTCCAACCCTGCTCACCACTTCCCAAGGCAAAGGACTGTAGCTGGGTGAAGCCTTCCAGGTGAGTGCTCAGACAGCCTCAGGTTAGAGGCACTAAAGTCTTCCATTTTTGCCAGAAACAACTCTTCTCCTTCATTTCAGAGATGCCTAAAATGGAAGAAAGAACTTTCCAGACAATAATAGTATGGATAAAATAGAGACCAGGTCCTTTAATTAAAAGCGCTTTTAGGTGCAATATACATATGTGCACACCACAGTATAAGGTTCTTAAAAATTTATAACAGTAATTAATTATCATATCTAATGGATACATTCAACCCGAGAACTGTCCGCCCTCAGAACCCCCCTCAGGTCTGCCCCTTGGCACGTCTCCAAAGAACTGAGTCGGAGGTCTTAAGACTTCTTATTTCTTCACCATCGTCACCCTTACGTCATATGACTTCTTTGGAACTTCTCCGAAGTTTCTGGGCCTTCTGCTTTGACTACAATGATAGCTTATTATGTCCTTCTATGTACATGTCCCAAACAAGAGGTCCTTGCTAAAATCTTTTTCCTTGCAAAGAACATTTAATAAAATTTCAAGAATTTTCAGAATTTGATACAAACCGTGAGAAAAGGGTTTAGTAACTGCTGCTGCTCTAAAGTGTTAGAAACTATATAGCTATATTATTTAAAATATTATTACTACTTATATTATTATTACAAATCTTTAAGGATCTTAAAGCATCACCAGCCCATACTTACTTTTCATGACAGATTATATCAGTAGCTCATTTGACACCACCATAACTTGAGCTTTCTTTTTGTCTCTTCACTTGTTGCCTATGGACACCCTTCTGGCTTATTTTCTCTAGGTCTGAGTGTTTGCATTTAATCTTGATATGAATATCCCCTTTGGATGGCTGGAACCCCCACACTCGTCCACTCTTGTAGTGCTACACTCCAGCCCTTATACCCACAGCAGCAATATTTCCCAAATCTGTGTCACCTACTCATTCTGTAAGGGTCCCCAGTGCACTGTGTTGAACTCTCCAGCCCAGTGGAAGATGAGATCTGCAAACAAACCACATCTCAGTGAATACCTGGAACAAAGATATTTTTGTTTTCAGCTTTTCCTTATGAAGTTGAATTCTCTGGTGTGCACGCGTGCTTCTCAGATATACTCTTGTGTGCACACGCATAATATGGATATTAAAAGAGCAGGCTTTAAAACTGCTCAGTCATTTTGGTAATTTTGCGCTCTCAGCTATTGAACTGAGCAACTGAATTTTGTTTGGGATGACGTTCTCAGACAGACTGTGAATTCAAACTATGAAGAAACTTTGATACTCCCAATTCTTGGGAGTATATAACCCTATTCCAATGTTTTAAACTGTTGCTGTTGATTTATTAGGAGTTAAATAATCATTGCAAGAAAATAAGAACTATTAATTCCTTTTGACTTGATTTTTTTAAACCCTACAGACTTTTGCCCATCACTGCATTACAGTGACACCTTCTGGAAAATCTGAGAGGAAGGGAAAAACTGTAGAGGAAGAGAGTGTTTGAAGGATGGATGTGAATCAACACAGATCAGCACTGGACCACACATTCCTGACAGATTCTGATGTTCAAATACATGCACAATGCTGTTACAGCCACCCTACAGTTTTAGTTCTTTAGGAAAACAAATCTACTGCTATGTCATTAATCCGGTCATATTTGTTTTCTTCCATAAAGGAGCACTCAAGTGTAGGGTGGTCATAATATCACATTCTTCTCAACATCTTGCAAAGATAAAAACAAATAAAACCAGAAGAAATTATTTTTCCTGGACTTAAGTTTATTCTGTTTGAAATACTGTCTAAAAATGTTGCTGTATGCCAAGAGAGACACGTTAATACTAAAAGTCTTAAAGAGAGAATACTACCTGAAGTACACAGGCTTCAGCTGGTTAGGCAACTTGCTTGGACTAGCCAGTAAAACAGGAGGAAAAATCCTCAAAATCCATTAAAGGAGAATAGCAGAAGATGTGAAAATTCAGTTTCCATTTCCAGAGAGCAGTTCAGCTGCTGACAATCTACTGTCATGGCACAGCTCCCAGTTTCATTTAAGGCTCCCTCAATGTTTAACACACAAAGGAGTTATGCCAGCATCGACAGTAGTTTCTGAGACCATTTACAATATATTGTCATGAGAGTGACTCTCTTGTGTCTCACTAGACTTACAAAAAAACCAAACCAAACCAAAAAAAAAAATAAAAAAAAAATCAACCCTCTCCCCTCAAAAAAAGGCTTTGAGGTTGGTTGCCGTTTAAGCAAACAAAAGTTTTACAAGGAAGGTCTGGGATCTGGGAACGGCCATGTCCCGTTCACTAGCAGTGCTATGCTGATGAACAGCTTGCCCAGGAAGGGTGTAGGAGCAGAGACAGTTTATTATGAAAAGCTGAAACCTAACCAAAAGCAGAGCTGCTAGGCCCCCACAAAGAGTATGGCAGGGTGATTTTGCAAACCCGCAACTACTGATGTCACAAGAACAAACTCCAAAATGTCTCAACATCCTTATTCACATTGTCACTGATGACCCCTGTGCCATGAATCTCCATCCACTTGTATAACAGTGCTAGCAGTAAATTCCCAACTCATTAGTTAGCATACGTAAACATGAATCAGCACAGCCATGATGATTTAAACCAGATGAGAGTTTGACCTTTAATTTGGACACAGGACCATGTGGGAGAGGGAACGGTATTACAGGGGAAAGAGTCATTACAACTGTCACAATAAAGTATTAGTCAGGTGAACTCGGCCATACTCAAAGCAGATTGAACCCTGTGCCCAAACCCACCAGGCTGGCTGACAGTGACTCAGCCCAGAGCAAAACACACACTGGGTGCTGCTGTTGCCAAGTCCTCAGTCCTGTGAGATGGGGCAGGATGGCAGTGCAGCATGACAGACCCTGCCCTGACCTGCCACCCATGACGATAGGCTGGACCCAATATACCTGACACAGGGACATCTGAGATTTCCCACCTCCAAAGCAATTCAGGCTGCACAAATGGTCTGTCCAGTCCCAACGTGGAACCAGCATATGGCCAACACCTGCATTCAGTATCAAGAAACTGAAAATTGTTCCAATGCTGCCAGCAAGAGTGGACTTCAGTCTTCAAGAGTCTGATGAATTTACAACAGAGCTCTTCCCAGTATAGTCCAATCTTTAGTTTATCTCCCAAAGTTTCCATTATCATTTTTGTGGTGTTTGTGTTCCTTTACCTGATTGCATCTGAAAGGGCACTTTACCATAATTGTTCTTAACATCACAAAAAGGAGGCAAGGAGACTTGGTTATGCAGACAGAGTTTCCAAAAGAAAATAGGAGAAAAATCCATGGTGGAATTAAAAAAAAAAAGATCCATATAATCAGGATTGATCAAAGATTTGGTTTAAAACCCATGAAGTTCCCAGATTTGTGATTTCCATCCCTTAGAACTAATTTAGTAAGGTTTTCCACCTTCACCCAGAAGGCAAACCTTAGGGAGGCAAACCTACAGCAGCTCAGGATTTTGAAAATACCAGGTACTGTAGGATTCACAATAAAGCAGAGTAAGCAAAACCTGATGTTCTTTCTATTTATAACTAATCTTGTTACATATGCATTATTTTCCAAAAGGCTGTGCACTTTTGTAGCAACCCACTTCAAAGCAGGTCCCAAAGTTGTATATAAGAGGTGTATGATGGAGAGTGCAAGATGGAAGAAAACATAACGTATACTCTCTAGAGCTCATGTAAGCAGAAAGAGAAAGAAGGATAAGCAGCAAGTATGATCTGAGATTACTGAGGAGAGACCAGCATAGTGATATAAGTGAAAGAGGCTTAGTGCTGGAATACAAACTGATGGCTATCTTAAAATTTATTTTTTTTTTTTTTTAAATAAAGGAGAGTCAGATTTGTCACAATAAGCTTGGACCATTTTTTAAAGACTTGCAATATCTGCCCCCACAGATGCCCTAGAAACACCACTGCAGTAGAAGCATTAGAGAAAAGGGAAGAAGAAAAGGCTTGTACAAGGAATAGCTTAAGACAGTGACTATGAGGTTTTCCTTTTTCCTCAAGACCTGCTGAATGTTGAGCAAAAATTATTCAAGATACAAGGGATGCATGCATCTTTCACTGATAACCATGGGAGTCACATAGCTATAACAAGACATTTATTTCATCCTAGATGTAAAGCATTGGTCTTGAAACTACAAATTTAAAGAGAGAGAGAGAAACTGAGACAGAAAGAGAGAATGTGTATATTTGCAGAAGGACACAATATACTTGCTCATACTGCTTGGTGAAGGACAGGGAGCCTTTTGTACCATCTATGTAGTTACTACAAACTGCTTCTGAAAAAGTATTTAAATGTAAGTTTCTTTTCAATTCAAGAGTCAACCTTCAAAAAGAACCCTTTTACTGTAATAGCAATCCATATTAAGTTACTACAACAATAACAGAAGTCAGTTTGCCAGTTGGTGTTTTCCTTTTACTATAAAGCTTGAAAAGGAAACTGTGGCCTTGATGAAAACTCTAAAATTCCAGTAAATGGGATTAGTCATCCTTTTGTGTGCCCCAGTTCCACAGATCAAATAACAAGCAGTGACACCCTCAGCTACCAAGTGGAAGTAAATATACTTCAAAAAGAGGAAAAAAAGCCGCAGAGAGCATGAGTAACATTTGACATTTTACTGTCCAGAATTTCTGTAAATGTCTCTCTCCCAGAGGAAAAATATCTTCCAAAATATTTAGTTCACTGTGGTATTTCTCTTTGATAGAGTACTATGAAATCCAGAGGGGGGAAATCCTTAATTAAAACGTCTTAATATTTAATTAACTCTTTGCACCCGGGGACCATTTAAGGCTTTTCAAATCAAGATTAGTATAGCAGATGGAAAAGGGGAATGGATTTCAATCTTAAAGATTCCTACAGATTGTGGAAACTTCACTGCCTGATCTCTCCCCATCCAATAGTGCCTCGAGCCTTTTAATTTCATCCTCAAGAGAAGAATTCCACTGAACAAGAATTCCATTGAAAAGTACCTATTGATCGTACAAATACTATATGCCTAATCATTTTGCTTTTGATGGCGCATGAATAGGATTAATTTTTCCATCCCAGTGTTCATTGTTCCCAGCAGAAACTCCACGTATTCACCTTCTGCACATCTTGGTTACACAGTATAATTAGTCAAAGCCTGTTGCATGCTGCTGCTTATGCAAGCAAGGCAACCCCATTTAAAATGTTGCATATGTAAATTTCTGGGTTCATTGTCTGTTGTTATTGAGTAAAGCACCCAACTGTTATAAGATTTCAGCAAACTGAATAGATCTTAAACAGATTTCCTGTGTCAACATGGTATAATAGGGTTTTGTTCTGATCTATGATCAAATTACAGGGCAATAAAAACACATTTAAAAATTGTAGCACAAATTTCAATAATTTACATGAAACCAACTGTAGCAAACTCAAATTCTTGCAAATGTTTACTGCTTGTATTACTCTAACTTCATGTCATGGATCAGAAATAAAAATCCTAACATAATTCCTCAGAGGCATCAGTTAAATCCTCACAATTCCTGGTAACTCCACTGCACTGCAAACACCAAAGTCATTTCTCTCCATCTTGCAAGAAAGCCATTCTCCCCAACAATTCCACTCTTCAGCCCAATGAAAAAGGGTCTTCCTCCAGAAATTTAGTCCTGGAAGTCTTCCCTTGGCTATGTCACTATTAAAGTCAGAATGGGAGAGCTCCAACATGCAAGATATCCTTGGCTCGTCTTTAAGTGGACAAGTGAAGTTCAGAGAGTGGTATCTCTTCTGCAAAGGCAGGATGTTACAACAAAGGGCCACATCCCAGTCTTGCCACCCTGACCAACTGGCCCGACAGGTGAAGAACACACTGAAGCCATCATAAAATCCACCTGTTTGGCTTTTCTTGGACACCCACAGCAGTAGACTTACATTTCAAAATGCTTTGCTTTAAATAATAGTCCCAAAAGGGAAATGATCTTGTCTGTATTGCTGTTATAAACACCAATTGTTCCACATTCATACTAGAAAGGATGAAAATTGACCTTGCCTTTTGAGAAGAAAGGGGTAATCCATACTGCATAACTGGGCAATTCTTTGCACACTGAATACAAGCATTTTGTGCACTTCAGGTTGGAATCCACAGAATCCCAATGTCTAGTTTTCACAAGTTAAAGTTTTACATTGGATAGGAGCTCTTTACAAAGGAGTAGTAAGTTGAATGAAAGAAAAATGGGGCACCCCTCACTGCATTCACTGACAGGCCATGCTAGGCAATGCCTCTGGATGAAAGGACAGCTGACAGAGGCTGGCCAAAGTAGTTTATATCACAGTAGGAAAAGGTTGTGTTCTCCAGCTCACAGTAATTACAGCAGTAAAGACACAGGGAGCATGTACATGTTGCACAAAACCTTGCAAACCCAAGTGAGGCTGCAGGCAAAGCTAGTCCTGATGCCTGAAGAAAATCACAAAACCCCTCAAAATTCACCTTTTAGCTACAGTTGGCTGCTAACTGTTCAGCAACAGCAAAAAAAAAAGGAGGAATTGGGAAACTTTACAATTTAACAGCATATAGCTTTGGTACAAATAATTTCAAGAAGAAATGCAGGAAGAAAGAAAGCACATTAAACATTCTTTTAAAATGAAGGTAGGGCAAGGTAAGAGAACTACAGGAAAATGACATGGCCGTTTACAGACAGCAAATTTCTGCACCAGCTGAAAGACCAGCGATAACAGAACGGCACAGATTATACCCTTAACTAGATGAGTAAAGGACTGGAATTTAACTGCCTTGAAAATAGTCAAAGGAGACTATTTCCAGTGTACAAAATACAAATTCACAAATCTCAGAAATTTTGACATTTAAAGAAAACAAAGGGAGATGAAGAGATGACTCAGGACACCTGAATCAGAGCATGATTACTAAATGAGGCACAAGACCCACCAGTGCACTGCTCTAGGCTCATAGCATCTGCTGATGAGAAGATGTATCACCCAATAAGCTAAATTAAGATGCACAAAGGAAGAGTGGCTTCTGGGAAAGAATTTCCAATAAAGTCACACTGGCATGAGTAGAACAGACGACATAAACAGACCCACCACAGAACAAAAATTAGTATCAGAGCTATATGATCCCCAGGCTGCCTCCTAGATGGGACCAATAGGTGTAGCATAGAGGAGAAAATTCAAAGGATCATATTCCTGCTTTTCTGAGTGTATTGATATGGGAAATTTAAACTCATGTGCTAATTATTTTTTCATTAGAAGGGTGCTATTGCACTATTTGCAGACTAAGTTACGACTAAGCATGTGCCCTTTGTCCCTAATCTGTCCCTTAATAGGAACATATTGATACACATTCCCTCAGATGGAATACATTAGACATTAAATATAAAAGTTGTATTTTTTTATGTAACTTCACACACACAGAGAAAATAATATCCCACAGTCTATATATTAATCTTGTTTACTGATCTCTTCAGAGTATTAGTACACTTTGAAGTCATCCTACTGTGCCAAGCCTCTGTCAGTTGAAGCCATAAATTTTCTTCTTTGCTCCTTGTGTAACTTTTCCTTTCTCTCCTCTCACCAGCCCTCAATGAGGCAAGACTAGATTGGAACTAGATTCATTTTTATATTAGCCTGCAAGAGCTTATGAGGTGTGTGAATGGATGACTTCACTTTGAAGGTACATGTTCTAGTACCCAAGTAACTTTTTCCACCCAGTAAACATCTCAGACAGGCATCCTTTCTGAATCATTCTGCAACAGAACGAAAGCTTTCCAAAGACATAACTCTGCCCATTAACACATCATTAGATTGCCCAAGTTTCAAGCCTAAGGCTGCAAGTTACCTTTAGAAAATAGTGATTATAAATAAAGCATCTGAGATGTGGTTGCTCCTGTATTAAGAAGCACAGTAATAACACATTTTTAACTGAATAGGTATTTTGCATCAGAATATAAAAACATGTTCCAGTTGAAAAAATAAAGCAAATAAACAATAACAAATCTGCTAGAACAAAATGAAAGGATATGTCAATAAAACAGAGCATAGTCTTGCAGAATTTTCTACCCTGAGATCCAGTGCCATCTAGCAGTGAAAAAGGAGTTATCTTTCAGCCATCAGCTAGTGTAGGCATGCACAGACATGACATTATCAGGGACACGGTATCAGCCAGCCAGCTAGTGGCCGAAGTTCCCAGCATCTCTCTGCAAATCCTGGTCCAGCAGGAATATCTCTTTAGAGTCTCTCAGAAAGAGTCACTGAGAATTATTACATAAGCCATGTATGAAAGCACTTACTGAATGCCAAAGAATAAGGATTTCTCGAAAAAAGCAGCTCAGCAAAGTCAGGTTAAACTATAAATGCTTCTACCATTAGCACCAGCTTCAGTAGAGCAAACAAGTAAATACAGTACTACAAAAACATAAACCTGATCCTTCACTCAATAGGAACACAGACTGCATATAAACAAAAAAGACATGCAGAAATCTTGCTCCAGCTGGTGCATAAGTCAAAGCTAAGGAAGCAAGATGAATTTTCCATGTAGTCACATCAGCACAAGTGAACGTTCAGGACACATTTGATATCTGTATCCACCTGCATTGCATTTAAAAATCTAGACTTCTGATTTTGACCCTCTGAAAAGTACTGAAGGAAGCTGACTATAGTAGCCTGAAAATAGTGATGAACATAGACAACCTTCAGCATATTTTTCATAGCAAAGAATTACTTCAGTCCCTAGTTACCACCTGACTACAGTTATTTAAGACCAAAGATAGCTATTTCAACTGGAAAGGACAAAAATTAAATGGCCTTCAAGCTTATTGACAATATTTTTTCTCTGTCTTCCAAAAAGACAGCCCTCACGCAGCTTACCTAACAGAAATTGAGAGTGCACAGAAAGCTAAAGTGCCTCTGAAGCTATGATAGCACCAAAAATAGCAAAACTGGCAAAACACAGTAGAGCACTTCAAACGTATTAACTTTATTTATTGATTTATTTATTTACATTAGAGTGAAGTGGACTTTTTGCAGAGCCAATGTTAAAAGCCAACCTGCAGTCCTTGTGAGTGAACCTGTTCCCTCAGGATGAATCCAGACTAGAAAGAAGGGGAAGAAAAAAGTGCCACTGCTATGCTAGTATGATGAGAAGCTGCTCGAACACTACTCTGCTAGGTTAGGAAAGGGGCATACAAGGGGCATTTAAGACAGGGATGCAACACAAGATTCTCTCCCCAGCTCTGGGAAATTGTCATTAACTCAATCAACACGTGGAAATCCCCCGGTTAGACTGACCAAAACTGTGTGATCCCATGCCTGTGCTGGCTGTCAGTAAGAACAGGCTTGAAAGATATCTATCTCCATCCTGCTGGAGCTGCCTGTTCCGTGCTGTGCCTATAAACATTGGATGTCAGCCTGGTATTCTCACTATTTTCTCCTTTGGCTTTTTCTGGCATTCTCTGGAGACAAGAAGCTCAGATTTTAGTAATGCATTTCTGTTGGTCTCAGCTGAGGTAGAATTAATTGTCTTCACAGTGGCTGGTATGGAGCTAGGTTTTGGATTTGGGCTGAACACAGGTTTGATAATATAGAGATGTTTTTGTTACTGCCGAGCAGGGCTTTCACAGACTCAAGGTCTCTTCTGCTTTTTGTACTGCCACACTGGTGAGGAGGCTGGGGGTGCATGGGAAGCTGGGAGGAGACAGCCATGAGAGGTGACCCAAACTGACCAAAGGGGTGTTCCAGACCAGAAGGCATCATGCTCAGCATGTTAAGCTGGGGGCAAAGGAGGAGAAAGAGAGATTTGGAGTGATGGTGTTTGTCTTCTCAAGTCACCATTACACATGATGGGGCCCTGTACTTCTGGAGATGGCTGAACACCTGCCTGCTCATAGGAAGTGGTGAATTAATTCTCAGTTTTATTTTGCTTGTGTGCACAGCTTTTGTTTTCCCTGTTAGACCGTCTTTATCTCAAATCATGAGTTTTCTAGCTTTTCCCGTCCAATTCTCTCCTTGGCACTGCTGATGGCAGAGCAGCCAAGTGGCTGTGTGGGGTTTAGCTAAATCTTAAGACTTTAATCCCACTGTCTTCCCATTACACCCCAAACATACACACATTGAAGAGGAAAAATTGTATGATGAGCATAAAATATATTAGTAGGTGAGACTAGTCAGTGTTACATGATTATGTCATATACCATGAAAGATTCCAATACCAAAACAAATGCACATTATTCACAAGGGAGTTAAGGTAACAACAATCCACTTGAACTCTAAATTCCCACTTTTTAGTTTTAGATCTGAATTCTAACCTCATATGAGTAAGATTCAAGGCTTTAAGCAGAATGGCTGCCTTGGGAAACAATACCTGCTGGCACACTTACTGAATCCCGATTCATAGCATGCCCAAAGTGCACACACTCTTTCTCCCACAGGATAAAGATAAAAGATTAGAGACACTTTTGAATGCTTTAGAATTTGTTTCTTCTTTGAAAGGGTTAGTTATCAAAGCTGTGATACAATTCAAAGGCAGTTTTCTGATGAGGCTGAATGGGCATTATTCTGGGCTGAGAAACGATATTACTGCAAGAGCTCCATTAGTCACCAAAGCATTTTTCTCTTAAAAGTGCCAGTTTTTTGACCTTGGAGGTCAGCAATAGACTGTGCATCCGTTGTTGGCTGGTTTTCCTGAAGACTCATATCTAAGTGCTTGGGCTGATGTTTCCCTAATTGCACTTCCTTTCTACAACACTTTGCTGTGGCCCCACTCAAAAAGAGGTTCATCCAGCCTGGAAGTGCTTTTGAGGCACTTGGGATAGTCTGCTCCATCATTTCTGACTGAAAAAGGACTGCCAAGCAGAGCAATCACAAACCTTCACATCCCAGTAAAACTAACCAAAGGGATCGATTCAGAGTAGGGGTGGGGAAAAAAACCCCAATAATAATATACAACTAAATCAAAACTATCCCACAACAGGGTCCAGTCAGCATGTGCTGGGCCACAAGGGAGCTTTTACTTGCACTCAGCTACAGGCAGAGAGCTCCTAGCATATGGACACTGATGTAGAGGGAAAATAGCAGAATTTAATACCAAAATCAACCAAAACTGCAAGAAAGAAATAAAGACATTTTTTCCTAAATAATTCAAACAAATGGACGAAAACTATATTTTTTTTAAAGTCTCTTTCCTTGCAAAAGACAAATACTTCAAAGCAGGATGCACACACTGCGACACATCAAGGTTGTTGATGGTAAATGTTCTCATTTCCAGTAACTATTTCAATCTCAAATGTGTGTTTCAGATGACTTAAATAAAAAAGTACAAAAAAACCTTCTGCCAAATACAGAGAAGCAATATTTTTTTCTTGTTTTCCTTCCATGTTACTTGAATAGCTACTTTCTTTTTGAGTGCACATTTTTAAGGAAATACCTTCAAAAACCTGTTTGCATTCACCCGAGTTGTGATAAGAAAAGCAAAACACTGAGTATCCTATATATATATTCTCTGTGTAAGACCTAATACTTACAGCACATATCTCTGGACAAAGTCATACTATCAGGCAGAAACCAGTCCCCCGGGTCACTATGGAGATGATAGATACAAGATATGGCTTAATATCACGAATCAAAATACTTCCTTTTTCAAAGAATTCAAAAGAATTCCTCTTCATTAAAAAAAAAAAAAAAAGAGAAATAGAAACACACCACCTCCACCCCCCTAAACAAAACCACACACAGAAAACACCAACCAAATAAACAGAAAAACAGGCCATCTGATCTTGATTTCCTGTTGTCATATCCTTAAACTCCCCCAGTGAAAATGTCACTCAGGAACACTGTTAAAAGCACATGGTACCCCTGTGATCAGAATTGAGTGTAAAACAAATTCATACAGACACAGAATGGGAAACTTTTCAAAGAGGTCACAAAAAATAACTTGCAAGGGCTTTATGGGAAATTACATATTTGAAAAAAAGGTCTGTGATGTGATATATATCACCTTGTGGCAATACTTTGCCAAATAAACAAGCCTTACCACAGTAGCCTAAATACAGTCTGTTATTTAATGTCCAAGCATTCCAGGCACAAAATCCAAGGAAAATATATTTAGTCTGAAAGCTACTCTGCCACACTTTCTGATATAATTGTAGAAACGAAGTTCATTTAGTAGAGGATTGTATAAAATGGCTAATTCTTCCCTACTCACTAGGTGGCACTGCAAGGCCATCAATCCACGCTAATGAATTTAAAACTCATCGGAATTTCCTCCTATAGTTGTTGCAGCCGTCTGCCTGAAAAGCACTGTTACGTTTTAAAGCCTTCTTTAAGAGCACTTCTGGGTTTAACTTAGCAGGGTTTGTCACATTAAGCAGGAAAGCAAGTTTTCAAAGAGAAATTAAAGCCTGAAAATGCAGCACATGAAGATATTATGTTATATTTATAATGTTCTGAATGGCAATATAACCACCTGAGCATGGGGGGAGAAAGAAACAACCAGCTTGTGTCTGAAGCTTGACATTTCTAAATGTTCAGTTACGGAGCCTGAGGAGGAGCAGAAGGAGTAATAATAACAGCAACAACAATAATATTAATAATTACTTATTTTGTTTGTAGTTATTTAGTTATTGATTACTAAAACTTCAACTAGTAGCCCATGTAGTAAGTTCATTGATGCACAAAATGCGCAGTGCTTTCGGCTGAGGACTGTGCCCTAACAGAGGTGGCAGATGTGCCAACCCAAGGGTTTCTCACAAAACCATGCAGCAAGACCAAAGGAGCAGTAAAATGCTCCAAAACCTGGTCTGATCTCCAACATTGGTTTGGTCAGTAAGTCAATGATTCTCAAGGCTGATTGCAAAGAGAAAGGTGGAAAGCAAAAGTTGATTTTGCTTTGATACTAAAGGAAAGCAGCAGCCCCTGCTGTATGACTGTATTGTTTCTTCAGTACTCTTAGTGGATTAGTTTTCCTGGATACCTTGCAGCTTGTTTGTCCACAGGCTATGGACACAGTAAGTGCAGCTGGGAGCTCTCATGGCCTGTATCCAGCAGAGGTCCATGCAGAAGAAAAGCAAAGCAAAGCCAAAATAAGAAATAGTTGTGGCACTGCCCCATCAAAGTGAAGAGCCCATAGTTGCCCATGAAAGGCCACTGCCCACTCCCCTTGGGAGTCTTTTGCTTCATGTAAAGGTCATGACAGGTTCTGCTATAAAGCTCCTTTCCAGTCCCACAGGAGCAAGGGTCTACATGCACAAGCAACAGTTTTTAAGTGGTCTGTGGTCTAGCTATGACATAGAACTAGTGGCAGATGCTGTTGTAGGTGAGACCTGAAAAGGAGAGGTCAGGATGACTAGGCAGGCCTGGCACATACCCACGCGAGAGATGCATAAGCTCTGGTAAGGGCTTATGAAGGCCACAATTCATATCTAATTGGTGTGTCACAGAAAAGAAAGGTCCATTCACATGTGGTGGTTGTTTCAGACTTCCCACAGGACAAATTCCAGCCTTGCTTAGAGAGTAAATCATGCACTGGGTTACCAAATGTCCAAGAGCCCTTTAGAATTATGTTTTCAAATGCACTTACCAGTTTGACTACTTCTGAAAATCTGGATCTCAGGTGATGAAATAGGAGATGGGATAAATCTGACTCTTAGAATCATAAACATGAGGGATGAAAATCCCCGCTAAAACAACCCTTCCGTATTAAGCATATTTCCAGTGACATTTTTTGAAAATCGTATATTACTATTCATGGGAAATTGTGCTTCTGAGTAATTCCTGAGGCCTTTTAAAAGTATTTATTTGAATGTTTTTCTTCTTCCAGTTTGTCACTTGCTCACATATCAGAAGTTCAGAAAAAGGCACAGAGCACTACTGTGCTCACAACCAGCTCCTTCAATAGTCCCTCAGCAGCCGTAACTCAGCAGGAAAGCTAAGCTGCTCGGATGTGTTAATTAGTTGGCAGCCCTCCTCAAATTTTCAGCAGTAATGCCTAGTGCTATAGGTTTGTCTCCAGGCATACACTTTCATTTTGCTGTTTCACCAAGCAAATCCTGAAAAAGGAAGAACAAGTGCTGAATTTAATAGGAGTTAATGCATTACTTTGCAAGTGCTTCATGGCTGAGAGTCTAAAGTCTTTCTTTCAGCAATGTGACTGAAACAGCTGCAAAGCGCTAGTAATGACCTTCGCTAAGGGAGTCAGTCAGCTCAGTCCAACTCCCAGCAGATAAATAACAGCAGATATATCTACCCTTCAGATATTTACCCAGCCTGGGGAAGAAAACAGCATATGTGAGCCTTGTCCTGCTGTAGCTGCACACCACCAGCTGTACCGCAGTGAGGAAGCGTGAGGATAACCCTGCAACTAAGACCTTGCAGCCACAGTCAGACTGGATGTCCCTGTCACTTAAATTACCCATGAGCATAAACAGTCTCCAACATGCATCAGTTTAAACACATTTTAGAGTATTATGCTTAATCTCCTCAACACCAAAGGTACTTTCAGGTGGCACACTACCTGGGATCTTCCACATTATGTGCACTGCAGAAGACTATTTCACTTTTCAGAAACAATGCTGGAAAAAAGCAGAGTCATCTTTGAGCACTGGAAGGGTTCAATTTTCAAAAGCTTGGAAATTTTCTTTTTTTCTGTCTCATTAGTAAGCAATAATAAGTAATTAGCATCCTCAACATTATTTCCACTCTGTTTTCTGGACTCCATTAGCGAAATACACACTGAAAAGCTTTCTTTCACGAGAAGGCTTTCTTCTGCAGCTTTTCCTTATTGCCAGGTAACAATGTAAGAGAATTTCAATAGGCTCCATGTAGTAGATACAAACTCTGTTCGCCTGAGAAGAGGCATTGTAACCTATAGCCATATATAATTATTTGTACTTGTGCAAACTAAATGCACGAGGCAAAAATGAAATACAATGCATTAACATATTCAGAGGTCAGTAAATGAAGGTTACCTAGTTTTGTTTAGATGGTAAAGCATTTAACCATTTCTCATACACTTTGGATAAGTGGATTTATGCTTAGTTTGGATGTAGATCTATACAACTTCCATAGTCTGTATGCTCTTCCTTTACAGTTGAAAAAAGGTCAGGGAAGCAATTTCAGCCTTCATAAATAATTACTAATTATGATAGTATAGCAAAACTGCCACTTCAGGTGGCATTTGGATGGCAGAAAAGAGCTGACAGTGAGTGTGGCCCTTCAAGACAACAGGGAAAGAAGACTAAATTATTTTTTAATGCAAACAGTGTGAAAAGACAAATATGTTGCTTGCCTCTGTTATTAGTGCCCTGAGGGAGAGATCAGTCAGCAAGAACCAGTGGCCAAGAAAGAGCACAAGCATAATTTGGCAGCTGGGAAGGGGACTGGCCACTGTCACCCATGCACATGGCCAAGGCAAAGACAGCTGCTAAGAGAGGGGATCCGCAGCAGGGCTCTCCGCCCACAATGGTCCCAGCCAAGCAGTTTTGAAAAAATACTCCCTTTAAAAATAGAGATACAGGTTTTTGTAAAACGTTGTGTCATAAGGTCTGTAGTGCCTCTTTCTTCAGACTGACTTATGCCAACTGTTAAATGTATGTCTTTAAAACCAATATCTGCAGGAGGAAGGTAAATATAACATTTTTTGATCCACTGGTGAAGTGGTTCAGTTCTGATATTGCAGCTTGTACTTTTCAAGGAAGTAACCCTTGGTTTGGAGCTGAATGGGACCGCAAGTGTTTACCCATACAGCCATCCGTTGAATATAAAGTGCTTAAAGCAATATTTGCCAACTTCACTTACAGGCTTAAATTGGGGACTTACAAGAAATTCTGAAAACAGAGTGTTACTGGTAAACATTCCCATTTTCCCAAGAGATAGTTTAAAGAGATCAAATATGAAATACTTTCTCTTTGTTAACCCCATGGAAACATTTGAGCTACTACCATCCTTTTTCCATTTTTAAGGTGGAAAATAGCTCTAACTGTTGAATTTCCCATAGCTATAAGTATTTAGTATTTTTAAGATTTTCTATTATGTATGTCCTCCCTGGATTCTAGGGCTTAAAAGGGGCCACAGAGATGAATAAAGGTGATAAACATCCTCGCAGTGATTGCAGTGCTTTCCCTACATGATACTCCTCTCCCCTGGTACCATGCACTCATCATGGTGGGAGAACTCAGTCTTTGGCCAATCATGCAGTTAGCTGGCACAGAGCCAGAAAAGCAGGCATCTAAAATCTGTTTCAATGAAAATATTCTTTACTGCAATGCATCCAGTTCAGCTCAGTTTCCAACCAGGAGGTGGCAGTCTTGTTTCATATTTGTATTGTTTCCAGCCAGACTCCTGCAGCAGGACTGTGACCTGTGTGCCTGCAGAACAAATAATGAAAACAAACTCAGTTTTAAACTGGCAGCTACAGTCTTATTATGGGCACAATATCAAATGAAAAGGAAAATATCCTTCATCTCTAGAAATAAAGATATTCTCAAGTTGAGCATTTTGACCAAAATTACATAATTTTAAAAAGTTTCTTTTGGTAAGTAGAATTATTTTGCTACTGCTATGTTATTTATAATTATATTTAGGGCTGCAAAACTGACCATGGGCCTATTTTATAGGAAGAACTTTTAAAGTTGTGCAATGGAAAGCTTTTCTTTCTTTACTGGAGATATGATTTTCCTTCCTCACAAAATGAGCACAGAAGATATCTCTATGGGAAAAAAGCTATAAATTTTGTTTCCTGGAGGAACACAGAGTAATAAAAAAATTATTATGTGTCTGAACACACAAAAACGTTATTTGACTAGGTATTCAGAAAAAAAAGAGCATACACTACGAAGCAATTCAGCCCTGTTTTGCAGAGAAAATTAAAATAATTTCCCACAAATAAAAGGGAAGGAGTTACTTTTTACACAGGGCCTCCTCCCACCTGAAACACCTTACTTAATGAAGGAAATGGGAGATACACCATAGCAAAGTCTGTGATCACTGTTGAACTAGAGGAAACACAAGTCTGGGACGGTTTCCAACTCCTCAGCTCTACTCTTCTCCCACAGCAATTCTGTGCATTTTGGGAAAGTTTGACCATTGTGCCTTTCCAAGGTCCTGTATGTAGGCAGAGACATGCTTCTCAGCAGTGTCCCAAAATATGCTTGGTGTCAGGATTTCTCATCACTGTGCTTTGGACACCTGTCAAGTCAGGTTTTTGATGCATCAATGCATGGCTGCACCTACCAAGACAGCAGTAGAAATGGGCTGTTTTCTCTGAGGCTCAGCTGTGCCTTGCAGCAGATGCTTTTTCATAATCATGTTAATTTTTTCAATGAACCTTCCTGATACCTTAAGCAGTCTTATTTTAAAAGAAATAAGAGCACACAAGAGCAAAATAAAAGTATTTCTGGTTCTTTGAGGCAGCACCCATTCAAGCCCTGCTGTGGCTGCTGAAGTGCAGCATCCTCATCCTCTGGCTCTGAAAGTATTCGATTAATAGTTACTTTCAGAGAATGAATTTGTGCCTGTAAGAACATCAATCTCTCCATCTTGTGCAAGTGGCTGTTGTTCTGGGCATCAGTACAGCATAGTGACCGTAAAGGATAGAAAGCAAGAATTAGGCCAATAAATTATATATTTCAAAGAACAACAATCATTATATTGTGCACAGACATTTGCAGCTCACTTAATGAAGTGAGAGTGAAGGCCACAAAAGCAAAGGGTGTGGAAACCTTCAATCTGCAGGCTTATACTAACTGCATACCAACCCAGCATAAGACTAAAATAAATCACTAAGATAAGAGAAGATTTCTCCAGGAGACTGAAAAACACTGGAACATCTGGAAAGAAAAAAAATAGAAGATTTAGTTGAATGTGTGTTTTGGATGCTTTGTAGGAAAAATATCTGCAAGAGACTGTCTTGTCTTTAAGCACTGAACACTGAGACCCAGGATGTTTCCTGGGGATTAATAACTACCTAGGAGAGTTAATGACCCAGAGAAAAGCTGCGGGTCATTAAAATCAGTCAGTCATCGGCTCATTGGGAAATGTCCTCTGCTCAAGTTTGTTACGGTTGCTGCTAGCACCCCTCCTTCTTGGTAAATATAAGAAAAGAAAAAAGCAGTAGCATCTCTTTCTGCATAGCCAGAAAGCCCTTCAGCCATCCCTCTGTGAGGGGGAAATGTTGGGGAGCACCACAGTAGTGCTAAGCTTTGCAAAATAAACAATAAACTTTCTCCCCCTGAACATGGATTGTATCACACAGACACTTCATTAAAATAGCATGACAGAAGCTGTCCTTTGTCTCATTGATAGAAGCACATCACAGGCAGCAGGGAGGGGATGGAGAAAAATTCCTGCCAGTTTTCCATGAGTCCCCAGAAGCAAACACAGAACAATTCATACTTACAGAAGAGCAGGAAATGGATCACAAATACATTTCTGGGCCTGAGAACAGTTTCTCCCTCACTAGCTTTGGCTCAGAGAGATGCTGCTCCACTGCCATTTCAAAGCGCTCCCTATTGCAGAGCTGTGTTGCCCGTCAGCCCATGCACGGGGGTGCCAAAGGGACACCCCAGAGCCAGGTCACCCCTGGCAGTTCTATCTCATCCTGGGACTGTGGCACATGTGTGAAACAGGAGACCTGTTGAGGCACAGAGAGTATAGCACAGGCTGAGACACTGGTGGCAATGCACCCAAAGCCCAGCACAGCCTTAGAAAAAACAGTGAGGAGGAAAAGGCATGATCTAGAATATATGGTGACAGTGTACATTTCTTGAAAAATTTTGTATAACCATCATTTTCTTCTCATTTTCCTTAACTCTGTGGAGTCTGGAGATGCACAAGAAAAAAGCTGATGTTATGTCATGAAAGAGATTAGAAGCATCAAATTAGACAGCCAGGTAACTCTTTGCAAAATCAAGTATTTCTTCTATAAAATGAAGTATGTGTGATTTCTAAGGCAATTACTAGCTTGAAGTTTGGGATACATACAGTATCTGCATATTTCAAACATGAAAAGTAGTATTATTATATTTCAGTTCCCTTAGATTAGGTATACTTGCATGAGGAAAGCGTTGGTCACCTTCAGAAAATGCTAGATATCCATCAAGTACTACTTGAGAAGTTCTTTCTATAAAATATTAACTTTTAAAATAAATGTAGCTATAGTTGTTAATTGCACTTTTAGGTGAATAGGGACAGAAAAGTTTTCTGACTGAAGGCACCCTAATATTACCAGTGCTTGAACTCTGATTTGGCAGTGAACATGGACAAAGGTTCTTGTCTGAATATTTCATTTGTCTGAGAGCTTGCCAGTAACAAGGGCAAGTACAAGACAGGCAACAACTATAGTTACCTATTTCCTATCTTAGTTATACACCGTGATACTGTTGTAGGAGCCAAGAGCCAAAAGCAAAGTCACAATTTCTCTGGAAAAGATGTTCTTTCAGCAAAACTTGTGTCTGTGTTTAAGTTAAAGTAGTCAGCCATAAAAACCTGAGGCAGCAAAGTTTCTTTTAACGAGTAGATTTGGTAATGAAGCATGTCTAACCTAAAAATGCATTTTTATAAAACCTGAACAGTAAGAGGCAGGGATGTGTGTGTAACAAAGGTAGCTTGAACAAACAGCAGCTATCAGTTATTAAGTGCTGTCATCAAATGACCTTAAACACCAATTTTAATTCTTAGCCAAAAAAATCCAAGTGGACATGGATGATTGAAGCAGTGAAATAGTGTAGGTGCTGCATGGCTGGAGTCCTACATATTGTTCTTCAGGCAGAGAGCAGGGCAAGAATAACCATATTAGCCTTATGATACCTTTTTGAAAGGGCAAAGTTTCATGTAAGGGTTAAAATAAACAAGCAAAAGTGAGGCAAGAGAGACAAAAGATTGCCAGCAAATCAGAAATATCTTCCAACATTTTATATAAATCTTGTACTTTCTGAGTCTAGCTAGAAATCTGTGAAAATCAGGAGCTACCATCTGCACATTTATGATTCAAAGTAGTGGCAATCAGCACAAAACATAAGTAAATATAGGCAAATAAACAAAAAAATAATCAAGCTAATAATCCTTTTATGGCAAACCTGCAAGACTGGGAGAGATGAAGAAGAATATATTGAAATTCAAAACATAGAGGATCTTCCCATTTTTCTGGTATAATTTTGTCAAATATCAGGCACTATATGGAGAGCAAACATCAGAAAAATGAAGGAAAACATTTATCACTCAGTAGATGTATCTATCTCGTGCATCACACCAGGGTGGTTAGGAAGGCAATTCTGAGAGCAGACCCAGAGATCTACCAGCTGCTGCAGCAGCCACTGGACTGCACCTGGGCACCAGACTGCTCCACATGTGCCTGAAGTGCATTCACCATACACAGAAAGCAGGTCTAAGAGAACTATAAAGTAGTACAGCTGGGACAGTTTCATGAAGAAGAAAAAAAAGTCTATTGAAAATCAAAATGAGCATGTGGAGGCTTTTTTTAAATATCATTTGCCAAAAACTGCCAAAGAAGACTTTTCTGACTTTGTTATGGGATCTTTCTGCAGCTTAATTTTTCCTATTACTGCTTCTACAGGTTCTGGGGGACTAAAAAGACCATGTATTCTGAAAACAACTACAGCAGAAAAAGCAGAAAATTATAATAGCCCAAGTTAAAAATATGGTCTTTACGGTAACACTCCGGAGCAGTAAGATTGCACTTGCCAAGGCTGGAGTAAAAAGCAAGCTGCAATAACCTATATGATAATAGCCTTGACACGTGTTAAGTTTTAAGCTTCAAGCAGTCACCGGCTGTGACAAGAGTGACTTTTCCAAAAATTCCTCTTTAGTCATCATGTGCAAGCAGAGACTTTCTAAAAATCAAACCCTGAAGACTGAAAGATTGTTTCTTCTCAAATATCCATCCCACAACCATGAAATACATGCAGAACGGGGGTAACATTTCAATAGATGTCAGATCCTTTGCCCATCAGGAGCTTGTACAAATTCACAGAGGTGAGAAAGTCATAGAGAAGGGCAACAAAGAATGATCTGTTGAAATTAAGTATGATACTGAGCCATCCTTAATACAAATAATGCAATTGTTTTGGGATTGGGGAAAATAAGAAAGAGCTTTTAGATCTTCCTTACACAACCCCTGTGAGTTAGCAGGGCTGACTGCCATTCCATCCAAGTCTTTGGCCTTTCCACCTACAAGATCATGTGTCTGATACCTGCTCTCCCAATACTATCTGCAATACTATCAGCCTGTGCTGACCAGAACTCTTTTAAATTAAATGTCTGCTGGGGTTTTCTTTCCCCAGGAACTCACTATCATCCCCTCCCAAAAAAGACCCACAAAAAACCAAACCAAACCAACCAAGCAAACAAAAAAACCCCAAAAAACTAAAGCAAACAATAATTAAAAAAAAAAACAAAACAAAACAAAAAACACCAAAACTAACCAAACAACATTCCTCAGTTTAGGATCTATTTTCTGAAATATGTTTTCAGTCTAACTACTTATTCAAAGACAAGTGCTAACATACCCACTGTTTGGAACAACTCTTTTGGAGGGGAAAAGGAGCAGTATCATTTAACATAAGGAATGTACTACTATACAGGTGCTACTTTAAAGCCCTATATTTAGTGCTGTACAAGACTGTTTTATACTATACAGAACTTTTCCCAAATTAAACAGGAAAACTTGGCAACAGCAGTCATAGTAACTGTGTCAATGAGTTTTGAAAGACAATGAGTTTATCTGGATGGAAGTATCCTGAGCTAACAGGTTTCAGTGGTAGTCAGAGTCTGTAAGAGATTAGCTTCAATAGAGCAAATTAACAGCCTATTTAATAATATGCATCATGACATACACACACTAATTTTTAGAAATTCATGGAGCTGACAGAAGACAAGAAACATTTGCTCAAGAAGAATAGGGCTGAGTAATTTTCTTCCTTCTTGACATGGAACACCAAGATCCTCCACAAAGAAAAGCTCTGGAGATAACACTAACTAATTTGTCTCTTATAAATTCATCATCTTTCAGTCTGACTGCTAATTTTGCCAGACAGCCAAGCATCTTATTTTTGAAGATAGCTGTTCTGGAGAGGAAGGATTAAGCCTGAGGTCAAAGAAATTAAATTTGCTACTTCTCTGAATGTCACTTTGGGACTGCCTTAAACTTTTCTGGGGCACGGGGTGGGATGTTGGATTTCTCCAGCCCTGCTGCTTTTTCTGTGCTTTCACACGGGAGGGAAGAAGAATGCAGCCCTTACACGTGACACACTCACAGTACAACTGACAGGCAGCCTACCCTTCTGCAAATACCATTAGGAGTCTTTTCGTTTGAAAAAACAAACTTAAATCCACATTTGCACCGTAATTATTGCAAAGCTGATGAACAGGCCACTCTGTTACCTAAGTCCATTTTAATCCCAAAACAACATAGTTAGGATGGGAAAGACTTTTTAAAGGTATTTGAAATATGTATACCCTGTTTCAGGTCCAGGGAATCAAGTTACCAGCCTGTAAGTGAGATAAGGCAGCAAGAGAGCACTCAGACCTCGGATGGCTATGGGACTTGAGTAATTTGCTCAGCTCAGTCCTCGGGCTGAGCAAAGCCCCCAGTAACACCAGCTGCAACGTGTGCCCTGCAGCCCTGGACAGCTGGGAGGAGAAAAGGCCAGTCACAAAATTAAATTAAGAGGTGTAATATGGTGTGAGAAGAAAAACAAATTCAGATTGTGAAAACAGGTGCCAACTGACATTTACTCAATACTCAGTCACACTTTCCTTTCTCTCTAAGTGATTAGCAGCTAAGCTGAATTAGGATAGATTTCATGCTTCTGTGACCTTCTAGAACCCCCCTACAGAAAAAGAAAAACACCTGTAGTGAGAACATTTTTTTCTAAGAGGGTAAAATTGCCAACTACTGTGAGGTTGGATTGGCCAGACTGACACAAGAAGACAAAAATATGTGTGTATGCTGGGTGACTGCAGCTGAATTAAATATTTTTTTTTTAAAAAAAAAAAAAAAAAAAAAAAAGTAGCACTAAATATGGGGCTTTAAAGTCGCCCCAGGCTGGCAAAGTCCTGGCTTTATTTATCTGCATCATTCCAGGCTGTCTTACTAGTTATTGTTCAGAGAACAAGCTAAAACTTATGAGGACCATCCTAAAGGCTTCTGTGGCCTCAGCACTGAGCCTGGCCCACTCTCACATGGAGGACTCACCAGAGGTTTTTCCAGGCTCCTGCTCAGTACAGGCTTCACACAACCTGCTCCTACTCTGAGCTTCTGTCCTAGCAGGAAAACTACAGCAGATTTTGAGCAAATTGACCTGCAAACACAGCAGTCATCTCCCTCTTGATCTGATTCAGATACCAAGGACATCCTTGACTCGAAACCAACCTTCTGATTGGATAACATTAAGTAGAAGATGCACCCGATCTATCTGCTAAATCCAGCACAACATCCTTGTACAGCTCTGGACATTTCAGAAATGTCTCCTCTGACACAAAAAGTCTGTGGGATCAGAGAACTTCAGTAGGGTCTGTGAACACAGTGCAACTTTCAAAATAGAACTTTTCCTCTACCCAAAACCACCAGAATTATCAGAACAAACATCTTTGTTGGAGTTGACCTCAAACTGCACAAGGATATGCCCATCCTGCATCATGCCTGGCATGATATTGGCATGATATTGGCAGCTGCAAATATTTAGCCCTATCTTGTGGGGCTCAGAAACATACTCACCCAACTAACTGACTGTCCCTGCAAACTAAACTGCAGAACATAATCCACCCACAGACAATCCTAAACATGCTACAATGCACAAAGATTGAGTGCTTTGGGAGAAAATACTTCAATTCAAATACCTTCCACTAATTTTTAAGCTTAGAGACTTTGGTGTGATAACATGAAGTTTTGGAACTCTGCCAAGGCAGAAGCATTAACTTTTTTTTTTTTTTTTCTCAAAACCCTCCACAGCTGAACAGATGATGGCAAGCGTGTACCATAAGACCACTTTATGAAAATGTCAGCAGTCTTAGGAATAGTTCACATTCTCTGGCCTTCAGTTTCATGATCTTTATCATAGCAAAATGTTTTTGCTTATTTCTTGCACACCTGCTGTGTGTCAGTTTTCCCCCATTGCAGCTCCCTTACTGCATGCACTCATCATACACAATCTTTATAGCAAGCAGATTTCAGGCACTATTGGCCCATTATGCACTGATAAAAACCACAGCACATAAAACGCTTTGTGAAGAGAGAGGAATGTAGACCAGGAACATGATTCAGGCATAGAATAAATGAGAACAGAAGTCTGGAACTTGCTGCCATGAAATTTTGGATGAAAATTCATAAATATTTCTAAAGTATTTATTTTTATCTCATACAACCAATTATTCTTATGAAATGACTGCAGCAAATCAAGCCAGGAGACAAGCTCCTTGAATTTTGAAGTCATAAAGCATAACCAAAACACTCTGCAGGGAGCAGGAAGGATGGATGAGAGAAGGGGTGTAGATCCAAGAACTTCACTGCCTGACCTCTTTTTAACCTCTACAGTTCGAGGGAGTTTTAGTTCCTCTACTCCATTTCTTCCTAACTGCGTTCAATAAGTTCACTGCCTGTTCACAAGTACCTTGTCACATGCATCATTCAACTCTACACGTGCACTATGCAATCTCCTTCAAAATAAATTTGCTTTTAGAAACATACTATCCCCTGCTTGTGCTTATTCCAAAACAATTTGAGGAACAAAAAAATTGTTAAGTCTTGACTACGTAATTGAAAAAGAGCACACTTTAAAAAGCATTTTATCTGGTTTAAATATATTTGGAAATATTTTACTTTTTTTTGGTAAGTTTGTTTAACAAAAAACAGTCTTTCAAATATATTCCTACATCAAGTAAACAATTGCTGCTGCAATTGTGCTGCTGAGCAGAAACAACACTAGAATTGTCTGGTTTACTTAAAACATAATAATAAAAAAAATAAGAGTAGGATTTTTTTAAGTTCATGTGTTACACTAAGAAAATATGGAAAATCTCAGGTAGTTATCTTTGCAGCATTTTCTTCTTAGGACCTGTAAATTGAAATTACCTAAAAGATGGAACAGGCTATTAGAATGGAATTTAACTTATGTGTGGAATTGTTAATAGAAAAGAGAAGATTCAATTAAACAAAATTACTCCAGGCCCATAAAAAATAGGCACAGAAGTAGAACTCCTAAATGCAGTTTCTTTCTCATTTAACTTAAAGGAACAGCCACCATGTAGAACGCAAAAGGATACATGGTTGAAACAGGCTCAGACAGCAATTCATGAATCATACAACAGAATATCCTGAGTTGGAAAGGACCCACACGGATCACAAGTCCAGCTCCTGGCTTGGCACAGGACAACACCAAGCATCACACCATGTGTCTGAGAGTGCTGTCCAAATACTTCTTGAACTCTGTCAGGCTTGACGCTGTGACCACTTCTCTGGGGAGCCTGTGCCAGTGTTTGACCACCATGTACATTACTGTTTTGTAATCAGCTTCTGTTAGCCAAGATTTTGCTTTGCATTTATACTGAAAAAGCGTTCTTTAACAACTCAGGAATTTTCAAACCCTGAACATTGGTAATGCCCACAAAACACAATTCCTCCCTTTACACCAAGACACCACCAGAATGGACAGTGAAGGCAGTATCTTTCCCATCTCAGTCAGAAAAAATTCAACAAACATTTTCCTGTCAGTACCCACCTGCACTCTAGTCCACACAACCTAGTCATAATCTATTATCATAACCTGCTTCGATTTGTGTGCTTGATTCTAGTGTTTAAATCATAGTAGTCTTTATCATAATAAAAATCTTGTAAAAGTACCTCAATAATAAAAATTTAAGAAAACAAATGACTGCTCAAACAATTGTTAAAATACTCTTACTTCAGTAAGTTACAACTTTATTTGGAAAGAATGTTACTTAATATCCTCTACAGCATCATCCATGAACTTAACTCCTGTCCCCAATACTGTCAAGCTGAGTCGACCCACACAAATAGCTATCTACTGAGTATTGCTACACTTCTTAGGCTCAAGATGACACACCCTCTAGAGAACACAATATTCTTGGTACTAGCAACACTACTGACAAAAAGAAAAAAATTATGGATTCTATAGCAAGTAAAATAGAACAAATGTTTATATTTGGAATCACTTGGTGTCACTCAGGTACTTCAGCAAGTTCTTTCACTGGTGACAGCCCATATCTTCGTTCTAAAGAACCCTTGTCAGTAACACACACACTTCTACAGGCTCCACTTAACAGAACAGTGATGCTTTAACACATTCAAAGGCATTTAGCACAACTGCTCACCACTAGCCTCAGCACCACTTAGAACCCACACGTAAAAAGAAAACTTTTTCTGTGTGATACACAGGAGAACCTTGAGCCTCTATTACCTTTACATGGCACTGCACAAAGTCGACAAAACTGGTGAATTTCCAGAGGCATGACATCCCAGTTTCACTTTTGCACTGATATAATTCACCAAGACAGCAGAATACTCAATGAAGCTCTTATTCTTTTCTCACCCAGATACCGGTGTTCTTACATCAGATATAAGCTGGCCTTGTTTGTTTGTAGAAATTATGTTTGGGATTACTGGGAAGCCAGTGTTTTAAATCAGTATAGATAATATGCAACTGACCATATAAAACACTAAACCAATTTTTTTAAACAGACTATAAGGAATGTTTCGTATGAAGATCTTGAAAACAAAAACATAGATAATCAAATTCTAACTTCACCATCATACTGAAAAATAAGAAACCTGTAGCTTGCTAACTGGAGATGACTTCTGCAAAGAAAGTTTCATATTTCTTTTGTCTAGGGTGACTATTTAGGAAAAAAAAAAAGTGAATGATCTGGCTATTCTTTGCATGAAATAAAGAGGTAAGTTGCAGAACCATCTTCTACATGTACTAAATGATGAACAGTGTTCTCAATTCAAACAATTTTATGAGAATCTCTTACCTAAAAGTCGAGTAAGTTGGCAACAGTAAAATTTCATCAGTATTGCTCAACTGAATTCAGAATTAACATGTTTCTAGAGCTCAAACTGAGAAAATTCAGCACAAAAACTCAAAAGACTTGCTTTTAGGTGTTATGGTCAGAAAAAGCCAGTCCATTTTTGAAATCTACATTCCTTACTTTCAATTACTAGGTCTTGATTGCCAACAAATTCATTATAATCTCATTCTCTAATTAAGCTCAATCTCAGAATTACTTTTCGATTCTAAACTGCCAAATGAGAATTCCAGCTAGACCTTGCTGAACCAGATATCAAGTTATTTAACTGATCTATGCAGATTATCCCAACCCAAACATGCCATAGTAATTCAGAGACATGGCTGGGAAACAGTTATTTGAGATATCTGACCAGAAAAGTACTCATTTGGGGAGGGATGCATTGTAGTGGCCTATATCTTTCAAGTGTTTAACAAAAATAAAGCTTAATTTCTTTTGAAATACATAAGTGAACTGTTTTCATGATATAATTTCCTTTCTTCCAGGAGATAAATTATGAAATTTCTGAAGTCAATGCAGAATGATGCTGACTACTCAACTTCACAAAAACTTTAGCAATTCTCACATGTGCATTAGACTTCAAAACCAAAATTGAACATAATGTGATAGACTGAAGAGTTAAATAAGCCAGAGATACATAGAACTCTCAGCAAATGGCAGATATTTTTAAGACTTTTTAAAAATAAGCTTATTATGATAATTTCAATGAAATTACCTTAGGATAACAGCTTCAACAAATAAGAACTTTGAAAATTCCTGAGATGTGTCTATATCCTGTAGCAAGAGCGAGTAAGTTAGAGAAAGTGGTAAACACTTCCCTCAAGTGTCAAAGAACCAACATCTCTGTAGCTCAGAACATCTTTTTGATGAATGTGAAACAGCTGGAATAAACATATCAAGGATAACAATTGTGATCCCATGATAGATCAAGCTGCTGCAAAAATAAACCAGCAGGAAATAAACAGAGTAAAAAAAACCGCTACATGACAAAATCCCACTGTTTCTGCATAAGTCTTTTTCAAAATACAGGACTCTCTCCAAACACTGGTCAAAAATGAATGTAGAGATTAATTTGTTAAAAGCAAAACCAGTTTATAAAAGGTTAAAAAAATCCCAAAACAACCAAGGAATGATTGCTTTATTTAAACAGCAATGGATTTTTATCTTTAGTGATTTTTCTCCAGACTTGTGAAATATTCGTACCTGCTAGCGAGAAAGTTATTTTAAAAATAAACAAAGACTCATAATAATCTTGTTAATACTTTATTAGTGTAATTTTTTAGCTTTCTATTGGATAGAACATAAATGCAAACTCCAAAAAAAAATTCAGAGTCCTCTGCCATTCAGTAGAAGTGACCATGGCAGCCTGTTTCATGTTCATTCTTTGTTACAGAAACAAGAGGAGAGGGAAGGGAGGAGAAAAGCATCAATAGAACAATTAGGCACACAGCTGACACTTACTGTACAATGATATGCACAAGTAATTTATAACAGCATTTTGAGATGTGTTCTTCAGATTCTTCCCTTGTAATATATGAGCTTTGCTCAGGTGAGCAAAGATCATTGAGAACAAAGGAATTAACAAAGGAGTAACAAATAAGACTTTTAAAACAAGTCCTTAAATAAACTAACGCAACAACAGAATGCAAAATTGTTCAGATGAGAAGACATTTTTTACCTAGACTTCAGAACATTAAAAATTTATTTTACAGCTATTCAAATACACATGCATTAAATGAAAATATTGCACAAAATTAAAATATAGTTTGTGGAATTTATATAGTTTTATTTTGGTACACATTCTGGTAGCACTTAAAATTTACTGTTTAATTCTAGCAAACACCAGCAGCACAAGCTTGAGGATGAACCAAATGAAAAATGCAATTGCTTTTTTTCTCTTAAAAATAATTAAGGCTAAAACAAGTGCATTTGTTGACAATGGCACCATTTTCAGCGGCCAGTCACAGCACCCAAAGGCCAGAAGATACACCCAGACACTAAAGTGCTGTATATTAACATTCAGATTTGGAAACTTTCTAGGATAATTGGCTACATGGGTTGACAGGGTAGGTATTTTAAATTGTCGACAGGAAAACCATTTAAATAAAGATTACATACAAACTCGCTTTAACAGAAAGTATTCGTTTCTGATGGTTCTTGCCAGCCAACAGGCACCACTGAATTAGGAAGCCACATTCTGTAATTAAATACAGAAGACAAAACTTCAATACATATATACATATGCACACATGAGTATATAAATGTGTGTATAGGTATATGTATGTAATAAATTCATTAATTAAAACAACTAATAAGCATGGTGTATTATGTTAATTCACATTCCTAGAGATATTATTTTATTTTTGCACAGAAATGTACCAGATAATTAAAAAATAAATCCCAAATTTGTATATTATCACTATTGTCTTGAAATTTTTCATGGTACCTACAGATAGATAAAAGGTTCCACAGATTTGACAAAATAGTATTTCAACTTCCCACTTTTATACTGCATAACAAATTTGGTGACTTAAAACACACAAATTAGATTTGGTAGGATTAATGAGATATTTACTGTATTATCAAGAACAACTGCTGAACGATCTGTCATCAGCCAGATATCAGTTATGCTTGAGCACCCTGACATCAGAGGAAGATATAGGCATGTAAACAATAGGAGCTGGCTATGCTGATTATTTCACACAGAACTCAAGGATTTTGTTAAATTCAAAAGCATTTAACCATCACACTTCTACAGAACCTGCAGAGAGGAAGGGAGAGGAGTTCTTACACATTTACAAAGTTGTCTTCCTAGGGATTACAAAAGAAAGGGATTTAATTTACAGCATTTAGTTCTGCAATAAAGAAAAAAAAAAGTGCACTTGAGCCCATGCATACTGTATGAGAATGTTAACAGTACAATATGATCATCATTAAGTAGTATGATAAAAGGCTACATTTCATTAATAGAGTCCATGAGAAAAAATGATCTATATAGAGGCTTCAGTCAATTTAACTAGGTCCTTTGAGAGCCTTCTATCTTCTCTTAGAATGCTTTCATAAAAGGTCTATGTTTCTCTCTTGTGTAAAAGGACCATTTGTTCCCATCAAGACACAAATTACTACAAGGAACCTCAGGATCCTTGATCCATAGCTGTATCTTACCCTGTGTTTAGCATTCAGGGAAAAAAGGGACTCTATAAATAGATTACTTTCTGTTCACTCAAGATAGTGGTGCTCCAACAGTTGGGGACTATGAGAAACACAAACTGAGATATGCTGTGGCCAACAAGATTTGTTGTTACTGTATTTTTAATTGGACAGAACTTCTTCACTGGAACTAAATAGATGGATGTGGGGCCTCGATGTCAAATTTGTATTAAAATTTTACACTATGCAAAAAATAAAAAAATTATTTAAAAAAATATTGTAGTTTTATCTCCTTTTTATTTTCATATATACACTGATATGCGTTCAGAAATTTCCAAGTGTTTGCATGTGACAAATGAAATCTTTTACCTGTGAGGAACCAACTAATTCTAACATTTTTCCATATGAGGCTTACACACTAGAAGGTAAGGAATCTTTGAACTAAGTAGGACATAGTCTTTTACATCCCCAAAATGTTCCAGATTTTAATGGGGAGTTGTGTGTAAACTGTGTCTTAGTGCAATTTCTTCATCTTCTAACACAATATTCATCCTATTTGAAACATATACCCCCTTCCTTCTACATCAACTTGATGTATGTTCATATAGACCAATTGAACAAAAATATGATGCTCCTTCTCCACTGAAGTTACATGCAAAATGTATGCCAGGTGCTGTAAGAGCAGCATATGGCCCTTAAAGCTACAGAATAATCAGAATAAAGGGTTTGTTTCTACTGCACCTCTGCCTTTACTAAAACCCCCACTAGATATAATGTTAGTTTAATATCCAAAACATGAAAGGTGACTAAAATGTGGCATAAAAGTCACATTACCTCAACCTTTCTTTAATAAATGTACTTTTATGATGGGGCTATAGCTATTTTTCACATCTTCTATGAACCTGCTGTTCCAGAGACTGATTTTCCTGTTAGGTCAGCCTTTACAGGAATGTTAAAATAACCTTACAGAGCCTCAACAGTCATAACGTAGAGCAATTCCACCTGACTCACACATTGCACTATCTCCCAGTGCCAAAACACCTTTTTCCTCAATCGTATCACCATAGTTGTGCTTTACTTGAACAGTCTGGCACTTTTCATTGCTGGCAAAACATTGATTCAGGAACGGAAGGGATCAGCATTCTTGTATGTTGGGCCAGTTTTCTTCTCAATGTTGCATGAAGACGCACCAAATAATTTAAGACACACAAACCCTTCTGGTAGTGGTTGAATTACAAGTGAAGATGAGAAGATCCACAGGTCTTACAGATGCATTAATAATCTAATATGTGACACTAGAAGACTGGTGCAGAAATGACAGCATGTGAATTTGAAGCCCCAGAGAATCTGCCCAAGTAATTAGTCCTGGACAAACACACACCAGCTTAATAGGTTTGAAGTGTCACCTTTTCTGTAAGGAAGGCGCTTGAGTAGAGTGTAGTCTCTGCTTGTATCTCTGCATCTGCTTTGACCGTGAATGCAGTTTGTTGAAGAGCTCAGGGAACTTATTTTGTGGAAATAAGGTTTCTAAGAATCTCTCCAGAAACACATACACCATTCTCTTATTCAGTTGACTATGCTGGAACATTTCAAAGACCCGAAGAATGCCTTTCCGTGTAGTCTCAGCACCTATGATGTGCTTCAGTTCATCTATAAAAATAGAAGTTAGCCAGAAGTTTAAGCTAAATTATACTTCCATGTTAACAAACAAACTGAATGTTAAGTCTTTCAAACTGTGTAGCGTGAAATTTGAAGTAACAGTGTTTCTATTATACACAACATGACTAAAATAAAAGTTCTCTTACAGCACAAAGGATTTCTGAAGATTACTTCACTTTTACCCTATATACATGGAAACCATGTTACAGGAAGTCATAATGTATTGGAATATACTTATTTCATGCACTAAACTTAATCCGTCAAGTGAAACTAAATACTGGGTTGTCTCTAAGAGAACTACAGTTGCAAATTCACAGTAAATGTGAAAATGCCCAATGCTTTAATAATTAGAGATCTTTTTATTTAAATACAGTTCATATGTCAGTATTTCTTTTCAATACTTAAAACAACCAACACAAATATTGACATTAATTCCAGTAACAACATATGGTAAGGATTATTAGGCTTCAGTCCCAGACTCACTCACCTGGCATTACCTCCAGTAATTTGGTCTTCCCTGCAACTCTTGTTCTCATTCTAATAGCTTTGTCCCTTTGTGGAACAGTCTCTGCTAAAATGCCGTTGGGCCAAAAAGCATCTCTGTAACAAAAGCAAATCTGTCAAAATACATTAACATTTTATCAAGTGAAAGGCTCTTTCAAATCCCTTAAAAGTGTCTCATAAAACAAATACAAGAAAGTAATTTGCACATAACCAAACACACAATTAAAATATTAGAAGAAAAAGATGAAGAAATCAAAAGTAAGTAGTACACTCATCCTATTAGTAGCTACCATATACTTTCTTAGTACATGAATCAGAAGAAATAAAATTTTAATAAAGTATTAAATACAAAATAGTTCTTATATAAAATAGACCTAAGCCTTGCTTTTACCAATCAGTCTCTATTGTCAATGAGAGAGACACTCATGGCTTAGGTCTGTGAATTGCTTCATCAGACCTTTGTCACTAGTTGGCCAATCAACAAGGCTGAGATCAAGTAGGTTCAGTGTAGTATAAAGCCTGATAAAAAAAGACACGACTCTGTCCAATAAGCTATTTTGCCTTAGTGAATGACAATCTTTTTCTGAATAAAAAAGGCACATTCTTATTCACTTTAATTAAAGAATAATCAGAATACTTATAAAGTATGACCCTTTGGTGAATACAATACCCTATTTTATGATGTTCACTTCAACAAACAAAAAAACCCCAACAAACTGTAGGGAGAAAAAGAAAGGTGGGTAACTCTTTCTCAACAAAAATGTAGAAGCCATTAAGTCTTTTAGGAAATTAAGACAGAGCCTTTGATACTCTTAAATTCAGACTTCAGTTCTGTTGTACCTGCCCAATGTGAAATGTATTATTTTAGAGCTATGCTCTTTTGTTTGCCTTTGAGCAAAGCATACACATGCCTTCGTCAAGGCAAACAAGACACTATGTCCAGTAGTGATGAATGATGAAATTCCTAAGTATACCCTTATTTTAGCTCTTCCAGACTGGTTAACAAGTTTTTAAGGTAGAGGAGAAAACTCAAAAATACTCTTCTTGTGACAATTACTGTCTCTCACTTAACAAGTAAAAAGCAGTGTATGATCTAACTGGTATTCTGTAGAGTGATGATAATTTCCTCATGTAAGAAGAATAGGAAGGGTACACAAATTAGACATCGACTAGCAATTACTTCATGTTTAACATCTATGATAAAAGACATACCTGAAGCGTTTCACTGCATCTGCTACTTGCTCAGGAGATGTCATCCAATCAACATGATCAACTATTTTTCTAAAATCAAAGCAACAAAGTATCTAATTTAATTTTTAGAACTGACAACATGCAAGCGAAGCATTTTAAAGAGCACTCTAGGGGAAGCAAACTATAATTTCAATTTTCTCCAATTCCATAAGTGGTTTTACAATAGTGCACACTAGGAAGACAAAGAGTGATTGTCACAATAAAAATCTAAGCTCACTGATCACTCCCTAAAGCTGAAGCTTTTTCCTTTTTCTATAAGTGTATGTTGATGAAGCTGGCTGCAAAACTGATGTTGCATCTCCCATCAGCATTAGATAACTTGTTTGCTTGTAGAGCACTCCATGGAGCACTCCAAGTTCTGCTTCTGTAAGCAAAGGAGCTATTCAGAATCTCAAAATACCATACTTACGTATGCAGTTACTTCATAATCCTTAACAGGAGATATAGTCTGAATGCTCATCAGACCTTCATTCATCAGCACATACATTTCAGAAACAAATTATTAGAAAGGCAAGCCTGGAAACTGTATATCTCTAAGCTGAAGGCAAGAAACATTACTCATTTAGCACTATTAACTGGCTTTGCATTTGCACAAATGAGGGTACATGTGAATTACACAGAAAATGGAAGGGGCGAAACAGACCCCATAACAGTTCTTTTCCTTGCCTTCTTACATCTTTTAGAGCAGAAACTTGACATAGCAACTCAGTACAGTTTATATAATTTGATAGTGCCAGGGTATCTTTTATGGCATGAAAAAGATGTAAGCAGAAGTAGTGCAGAAAGCAATACATAATATTACTAAAAAAGGTATAGTGCAAAACACAGGGCTAAAAAGCATCAGTATAAAGTTACATTTACAGAAATGTGAACTCTTGTTGGTACATGAAAACTCTTTTCTAAGTTCTCTGGCATATAAGAGTTACTAGAATTTGCCTTTCAGCAAAGTTTTGTGTTTATCTCCATTTTACACCATAATTGTATTTGGTTTATTGATCCCCTTCAAAGGAGAAATGTATGCAGATTTAAACAGCAATAATTTAGTAATAGCAGGAAGGACTTATAAGCACAGACTACATAGTCTCACTCACACAATTGTTTTATATAAGAAAAGCAGTACCTATTAATTGTGTCACCATATGTTGCTCTAATAAGTTGCTGAAGCAGGTTTTTTATATTTCTTCTTAACCACTGATTTCTTTCCTTTAAGTCAAAGACTTCATCCATAAGGAGGAGCATTACTCTCAGCGGAATATTGTCGTCCACCTGAGCAAGAAAAAAATAATCAATATACTTTTATTTCAGTTCAAGAAAACTACAGTTTTAGTACCTATTCCACAGGTCAAGTGCTTCAATATAAGCACAACAATGACAGAAACATTTTGCTCTGTATTTCACTGTAATACGAAATCTTCCCAAAATCTTCTGTAACACCATTAATAGCAGAGAAAGATTGAAAATTAAAGATAAACTTAGATACAATGAATTTTCAAAATAAGACAAGAAGAAAGAGTTATTTCAAAAGTCAATAGTTAACACAAAAGTTGAATAAAATTAATACACGTCCTAAAGAGAGCTGGTCCCTGACCTCTTCCTTTGGTTGCCATATTTCAAACTGCCTAACATGAAAACTCTAGAAAGAGCTTTTCTTTTCTGTTGCATCATTTTCTTATGGATGCTAAAAATAATGATGTTTCATTGCAATGTATTGCCTTTTATTTAGGTATCATTCTAACCTGAAGAGGTATCAAGTGCTTTTACGCTTGGAGATTAAGAAAAGGATCATAATTTTATTATTTAATAGATGATGTTACACAGATTAGTTTACAAAAAAACACATTAGCATTATTATTTTGGTAGATTACACAAGTGCATCTTTAGATACACTTGGAACACAGACAATGGGTTCATAACCCAGCTGGAGATCCTACAGATTCATAGCTCACTTTTACAGTACTGCTTCTCCATGTAAAATTCCATTCAAACTGACATAATTTTGTCTGACTTAGTGACTGACAGTTGTGAGCAATGCATCTTAGAAGACTAGTTAAGAATTGAAAGGTTTTTAAATATCAGAAATCTGACTTTAAGCAATATCTGCTATGTTAACTCAGAAGCTATCAAGAACTGTAGCTTCTAAACATTTTACAGAAGAGCAGTGAAATACCTTCTTAGAAGCTGCTCATAAATTTGAATCATGTTATTTTGTTTTGCCTGTGCAAAATAGAAGCTCCAGGAGTATCAAAGGTACTTGTAAATTCCAATTGTAATTAAAAAATTGGGGATACAGTCCTATATAGTGAAAAAATAATGGGGAAAAAGAAAATCCAGAAGAACTCAAGGCTATGTTAGCTGAGTTAAAATATGTTTAACAAGCCATCATAGCAGTTATGTACAGGAAAACAAACTGGAATGCTTTGATGTGACCAAAGAACCTGAAACACGAAGGGCAGAACAGGTGCAGATTTATGACCATAGCAAATTGCATATAATGACTGGTAATCTGACGGCTTTTCTGTCCTACTTAGAGATAAAAGGTTTTTTTCCAATTGTTTGCACATACATGATCAATGTTTCAATGAAAACAATAGCAAAATGCCATAGCCTATGATAACACTAGGAGCTTAAACTTCACTTTCAAGTTTCTACTACTACTAACTTTACATATTTTAGGTGTCCACATACTAAAAGTTTATTATTTAGAAACACATTCTGAAGGTTGCTTCTACAATAACATAGCAAACACTTCTTTTGATCCACTAAATAAATCAGATCTATAAAATGCCAACTGACATGATGCTAACAGTCTGGCACCATACTATGTTTGAACAGACAGAAATTGGAGAGAGGAGGGGAAAAACCCCCCCAAAACAACACAAAGCACAGAAGCAGTACTATGTACATTCAATTATTCCGCTGTTGTGCAAACCGTTTCAAGTACTAACAAAGATGTCAACTCTAGAAGTATGTACATTTCTTTTTAAGAAGATAAGAACTGTTTGTAAGTGCCAGGTATAATGTCAGAAAACAATAAAAGTGTAGTTTAACATAAAATAAGTAACTCATTCATCTGGTTTCAGAGGAGTCAACTTTGAAAGGACATGTCAGACTCACATTGTCATCAATTGGTGCTGCAACACGGCAATGGTCAGGATCTGAATAGGTTTTCTGGATCAGCGGTGGAACCTACAATAAAAAAATGCTACACTTATGAAGGAGAAAGTACTTTAGAGTATGAATAAATCAGATAAATTTTCATATGCAATTTGGTTATGAAAATAAAACATTTTGGTCAAAAGTCCAAAAGATAAGTATACAGCATTCCTATCACCTTCCAAAACAAAAAAATCAAGTCTGTAGGTATTCTCCTATAGCTATCAAAGTTATCAACATATTTAAGACAATCCACATATAATTTCTCAAGTGCCTAATGCTGCAACTGAAACCCACCTAAAATCTCACGAGACTGATATTTCTTCTGGTATTTCCTATTGATCTTAAGTCCTGCCCAGTCACAGACTTCCCAGTGAGTATAACTGCAGATATGTTGTTAGTCTCACATCAGGAAGTTACCAGAAATGAAAAAGTCCAGAGACAGCCATTTTACCCCCATAAGTATTTAAAAAACAAAAACAAAACAAAAAAACACAACCCCTACAGCTACCAAATTTATTATTCCTTTTCATGGTTTAAGGGTTAACTTGCTCATCTCAGTTGCTATTTTACATCTGCCACATAAAACTGCTTTGGTAACGCAAAATGGAACAATCCCTTACCATGGACCTTACAACTACACACAGAAAGAGGAAGACAAGAGAAACAAAGGGAAGATGAACATGTTATGAAGATTACTACTCTCATAGGACATTTAGATGGCATGCCATGCTACCATTACCCACCTCTAAAGTACTATATTTTAGAAATGTAAGAGCTGAGGAAAGATGGCAGGAAAGACAGAAAGAAAATTTAATTTAAATCAGAATTCAGGAAGGAGTAAGCAGGAAAGAGGCTATCTCCCTATTTTGAGTTTCAAAACATGTCATGTTTTTTTTCCTAATGAAAGCAGCAGACGCAGGAAATCAGCTTGATGAGAATGCTTGGTTAAAAAAATAAGAAAATCAGTGAATCTCATGTTCTTCTCAAGTGGCTGCATTGAATTAAGTGAAGGATCACTGTAAGTCTGTAGATGCCATCTTAAAACATGTTACTTAATAGCAAAGAGAACTCCATATTTGTAGTACAATGGCTCCTGAACTTTTTTAAAATGGTGTAGGTACAAAGCAGATTGGTTTTCTGTTTAATAACTTGACTCTATAACATTGGCTTAAGTGAGTCAATAGAGAGTCTTCCATTAATTTACTAGTATGTATTAACTACCAATATTTTCTTACCTTGAAAAATGATTGCTTTATGTCTTGTCCCAATCTCTCTGACATTTTACCCATGTTGTCTGACATTTTAGTCATTCCCTCTGCCAGGCTGTCAGGGATAGACTTGACTGCATTTGATACGTTTCTCATAGAGTTACGCAGTGGGTTTACAAATGTGTCCATCTGAAGGGGAAGATGTTTAACCAGAATTGCATAATCTTTGAGGACACTAGTATATTAATAAACTATGAGAAGTATCACACTGTTCCAAAGAATAACAATATAGAAGAAAACTCAAATTACTGAACTTCATTACAGAATGCAGAATAAAGTCTTAACTTCACTTTCATTTATATTTCTCATTCCTTACAGCCCTACTGTAGCTATTTACATCTTTCAACCAATATTTTCCTGAGTAATTTCAATTTCCCATCCCTTGGCTTTTCTAAGCTTGAATTTATTTTCCTTTTCTTCTCCATTTAATACGATTTTTCACTTCCAAGATTTCTACTTCCAGATGTTTCACTCTTGCTTTCAACTCTTCAGCTTTGAAACATCTCTTTTAAACAGCATTGCAGTAATATGCTTTAGTGTCATGTGGTTCTATAGAAACTGTTATAATTTTTCTTTCAGTATATACTTTAAATTCAGTCCAAGAGATACAAATATTAGTGTTATGCCCTTAAAATTAAGCTTATAAAAAATCTCATAAGCTGGAAATCACATCTTAGTCATTACATAAACCTTGATAAATATTCAACTGTTTCACTGTTAAATATTTAAGGAATATAGGTAAAAAACAGCTTGAAGTGACAACAGAGTCACAGATGCTCTTTAAATCAAAATCACTAAAAGTTTAGAAATTACTGCATTTGCAAAGCAGATGCCCACACAAACTGATCGACCAAACAAAGAATCACTTGTCTTAAGAGACTTCTGGTGGCTTAACAAAAAGGATGCATGGCCCAGAGCTCTGAATTTGACCAATGACTCTGGATGGTTACAACACCTAAATACATAACAGGTGCTTTTGAAGGGAAGCACATATCTTTTGGGCTGAAGAGTGGAAAGCATGGTAACAGCAGCAAACACAGAGTAAAGAACTGAAAAAAGAAATCAGAAGGTAAAAGACTGCAAAAAAAAATAAAATCACAGATGTCTGACAGAAAGCAACCTGCAATGAATACACTTTTAGAGTCATCTTGGTGCTGTGTCCAATTTGAAAATTTTATTTCATGGTCACGCAAAAAAATTTACCTCTTACAAAAATTTTAATTTTTGGTTCCATATGTCCTCAGATACTTTGTCACTCAAAAGCATTAAAGCAACTCACTTGGAAGCTGCTTTCAAAGTGCTATATAGCTTTTGAACATCAGTTCAACATATCTGTTTGATGCAATCATTGCACAAATGAATGCTCTGAAGTTCCTTTGACAGGAAAAATATTCTTACCTTTCGTGCAAAATCCCCCTTCCCTTTGCTGTAGGCTTTATTCTCCAGGAAGTCATATACATAATGGGCTAAAGCTGGAGAAGCTTTCATCATTTCAGGATTTAGCAAGAGCTGAGTAAAATAATTATATGTTATTTCAATAAATAATGAACAAAACACAATCAAATTTTATTCCTGTATTTTTATTTCAACATTACACTATTCTCAAGATTGAAACAACAGGCTTCTTGGTAATTCCCATAATTTTAACCACTATGTTCACTATAGCATCTCACAGAAAGATACCCATCTTTATGACCACTCAAACTGTCATTTCACAATGTTTTACTCATCATCATTATTTATTGATGACATGTCCATTGAGTTGGTCAACATACTTTAGTGCTAAATGACCAGTGAGTCTCTTTGAAGTAAGACAGCTGAATTCCTTTGCTTGGGCTGACACGGGCCTTATCTGACTGGAGGAGCTGTGTGGTTTGCTACACCACTAAAGTGGGTGCCACAGAAATCCTTATGCAACAGCACAAGAGAACGTGACCACAAGCAGGTGTGTTAAGGGAAGAAAGTCAATGGTGTAAAGTTCAAAACCAACCCAGCTGGAACCTGACCAGCTAAGAAGAGCTGGAACCTGACCAGCTAAGAAGAGCTGGAACCTGACCAGCTAAGAAGAGCTATGACAGAACTGGCTGAGAATAAACTCAGACAGCAAAGAAAAGGCAAACTTATTAGACAATATCAAGTTCTTAATGTATATTATTTAGGATTGTATACCACCTACAACACAACTTTATTTATTTTTACAAAAAGAAAAAAAAAAAGGATTCTATCTCTGAAAAAATAATTCCAACCAATCACAGAACCAAAAACCCCTAATAGCTTACCTGCAAATAAGCATTTAAATCTTTTTTCCTCTTTTCCAAAAATTCTCTGTCCATATTGTTAAATGTTTTTTTGCCAGGAAGTTTCAGTATATTTGCAAGGTTTTCAAACTAGAAAAAAGAGAATATTTTTTGTTCTGCTTTCAAGAGTTTCAAATCTCCATATAAGGCCATTATATTCACTCATTCTGCCACATAACACCTGAGAAAAAAACCCATTTCTGCATTATGCCTAGCACTCAGAATCCTTGGAGAAGACAAAATGAAAGGTACACTTTCGAGAACAAATGCATGAAAATTCCCAGAAGATTATCAAGGGCAATATTTAAATTCTAAACTCACATTTGATACTTTTGAAATACAGAATAATACAGTGTGCAAAAGTCTTAGGCTCAAGATTTATCATTATTATTTGGGCTGAAGTTACTAGGGTTATGAGACTTCATGAGAGAACTTGTAAATCTTTCAAAAACCTCTTCCTTTCCTATTCTGATGAAGCCTACTAAGGAAATGATTCAGCTTTCATCCCTGAAGAGACACAGCACCCAGTTTACACACAGGCTATCATACCATGCTCAGTGTGCCATCACCTGTGACTTTTCTCCAGTAATGACAGTGATTGGCACTGGTTGACATGTATTCCACTGCTTCAGTTTTGCAGAAAGAATGGCAGTTCCAGGGAAGCAGCAGGGAAAGAAGAGGCCCTAATACTTAGGAAGGCTGAACGTATTTGGTACGATGCACAAAAATAAAAAAAGTGGTAAGAACAAAGCTTGAAGAATGAGGACTATCCACATATCCAGACCTCCTGTCATTAATAAACAATATTCTTAAGGCAGTATATAGTATCTAGGCTTTAAGAAACAACCTGGAAACAGATTGAATCCTTTTCCCTCTAGAAAAGACCACAAAATTACAGATTTAATGAGATGGATTCCATTCAGTTCCTGCAAGATCTCTTCTTGCATCATTAAACTCCAAAAGGTCACAAAGCTCATATAAAATTTATGGTCTGTAGAAAGCACCAAAAAATAACTCTTTCCAACTTTGCAAATCTCATTCTTTTGCAAGTAGGTCATGTGGGAAAATAACTGAACAGAATATGGTCTAGGTTTTATGTGAACACTTGTATCTAAGCAGAAGCAACATAAGCAATTAACAGCCTCTATTTTAAATACAGGTATCCACTTCAAATGATATTTACTATATGACTGACTAAAGTCACTGGTATGAATCTATTCAGTACTTTAAGGAAAAAAATTCAGATACTATATACAACCAACTTCGATTCCATTTTGGATCAACCATCTATTTTCTCTAAAAAACATACACAATCCTTACCCTTCCTATTAATTTTAAATCAATGATTCTAACCTTTACTGTTAACATGTCAACAAAAATGTCTCAGAGAAGCACACAAGACAGTAAGAATGTCAATGTTATTGTCAAGACAAAGCAAAACTTGGGAGTATCTGAGATGCTACAGTGAATCACAGGAATTTGTTTACTTTTCACAATCTTAGTGTTCCAGGACAATATTTCTATTTTCCATAAATTCGAAGAAATCAGATTTAGCAATAAGAAATGTTGAGAGTTCATATTTTGAACATTTTTGCTTTTGCCATTTATTTCTAGTCATTTACACTTAGGTTAGCTTCAAATGACTGTCCCATATCAGCAGAACATTAACTCACTCTAAGACTCAGGGTTCTTCAAGACAGTGAATTAATTTTTTTAAAAAATCAGCTGGAAGGAGTGTAAAAATTGGTATTAAAAATTTATTGACAGCACACTAAGATCATCAGAAATTCAAAGGTAAGTCAGAATTTTTTTTTATACTTAATCCAAATATTCAAAATGTTTGCTTTTTCAATAAAGCCTTTTCCATCTTTATTACTGCTGTGACTTTTAAATGCTAACCTAACTGCACAGAATGTTGTCTATGCCTTTTTATTAATAACAGAGTAAAGGGATATAAACTGACACTTCTGACCAGTTCAAAGCTTATGCAGTCAAATCTGACTTCGCCAAAGACTTGGTTTAAAAGCACTGTATTTTCCCCATTTTTTTCATATTAGCAGGTTCTACTTCATACCAGCTGGTAAATTAAAACTCTCTATTTCTTCTTTCTTGCATTTTAGAAGGGTTAAGAGGCTGAGAATAAAAGTGCAGCAGTAAAAAGCAGATTGTCTAGCAGCATAGTGAAGTGCTACCAAGCTGTCTCTTTTGAGACCCCACCAATTCACTGAAAACCTAAATAGTTATTTCCCAAGCTCAGTTTTTATTTCTTAATCTCTGTGGCAAATATAACCAACACACCACTGTTTGAGACCAATAGCACCTCCATACAAACATCTTAAAGTAAAATTAAGCAGGAGGGGGAAAGGAGTGGAACTTTCTAAGTTCCATTTTCTTTTGATAGAGCAATTATATAGTCATCAGTTACTAAACTACAGAAATGTGTAACTATAAAGATTTTTATGATTTAATTACCTGCTCAGTGATCCTCATATGAAAGTCATGGAAGTCACTGTAGCGTCGATATGTCTTCCACATCTCTTCGCTGTTAGGATTCCGACGATGGACTGTGATGGCATACAGTGCATATGTCTTGCCGTGGTCATTACACACTCCTGCCACAGCATATGGGTCAGAGTCAGCATAGACTAGTAGTTTTAAAAACAAAAACAAAAAAGGAACAAACAGAAAGAAGGAAGACGAAAGGACACAAATGTGAAGTGAAGAAATGTCTGGAATGACAGACTTGAAAGACAAAAATGGACATGCAAGCAGAAGAGTAAGCTATCCTTTATTCAAAATACTGTATAAACGATACCCTCCAAAAACTTATTATGTAAATGTAAACAGAAATTAAGCAGCTTTAAAGTTAGACATGTTTCACTGACATGCAAAATGAACAAATAGGAAAAAAACCCTTTAAAATAGCGGACATTTAAAAAAATATTTTAGCCCAAAGAACTCGAGATGGGGTGAAAGACAACTGTGAAACCAGAAGAAATTCCAGTGTGCAACATATTCTAATCATACTGCAAAAGTCTGCCCAAAAAAACCCAAAAAAACCAAAAAAAAAAAAAAAAACCAAAAAAAAAAAAACAAGACAATTACAGGAAGCTGCAAGCCTTCAGTTCTGTTATTAGCATCAGCAGTTTGGTCATATCTCAGCAGTTTGCTATTAACTCTAAGATAAAAAAATACCCCACACGCACTATTTCAGTCAACACAGACTACATATACAGACACACATGTGTACACATATATAATATATTCTCTGTGTGTACCCACACATTTTATGAAAAAGTTAATTTATAAACTAAAAGAACACAGAGAGCTATCTGAAATAGACACAAGCATCTTTTTGCTCTTTATTTAAGTTCTCTTGGACATTCTTTCATCACAGAGTTTTCCCACTGTAGTTTGTTTCAAAACCTTTAATTTAGTCTAGAGAATAACTTAGAAGCAATATTGTTTACACTGCACATTTTTTAAGTTGGCATCATGTTGTAGCTCTAAGTATTGAACCAATATTCAATACCTATAATTGTCCCGTGGCTAGAGGAAAATACTTTGTAATCAAGGCTGTGAATTTTTCAATGTAGTCACGTTCCAAAAAATACACTTTTTCTGACAAACCATCAATTCCATCCTCTACGGTGCTTCCAGTCTTGACCTCTCTGAAGTGTAATGCTTAGGCCTAAGCAGCCAGGGAGAACCTAAAGGATAGCGGTAGCTGCTGACAGTGCAAAAATTATACACTGAAAAGGTGCAGAGTGGACACAGAGCATCTTGTCTTTGCTGTCCACCACTCTAGCAGAAGAATACTGAATGCTGAACCCCAAGAGGAAAGAGCAGGCAGTCAGCACAGTGCCAAGATTAACCAAAGAATGGGGCCAGGAAACCCCAGGCCCACAGACGCTGCACAAGCCCTAACCTCTACATTCACATTGACCACTTTGCCATGCAACCATCAGACCACATTTCAGGGGCACTGCTGAACCTCTAGAACCACTTCAGGACAGGAATGGCAGAAAAAGAAAGAAGTTGTCCCATTGTCCCTTAATCAGTATTTATTTTGGAACACAAGACAATGTGAGTCCTGAAACACATGGAGATAATCCTGTTTGTATACATCCCACAAGTACAGTAAAGCATAGTAATTGGCAAAGGAAAAGAGCCTGCTCACAGATGCAAGATGCACCTGCTGCCAAAGCAGGGACTCATATTTCTTGTTCAAACAAACCTGGACATAGTCCCTGTTTCAACTGGAGCATTCTGGATTCACAGAGTCAAGCTCACAGTTACCATTATATGCTGCCATCAAAATTATAAATGTTACCATTTGCATGGTTCTAAATTTGCCTCTTTTTCTTAGGTCAAAACATAGAAACTTCTATGCTTAACTCTGAAAAAAGTATCACATACCACTTTAATAAAAAAGCAAAATTGTGATTCTTAACTTTCAAATTATTTTCCCCTTTCTCTGAGGACTGACTACCATGACACTTGGATTGCACAATGCTCTCACACCGGGTTGGAGTAACAGTTTAAAATGTCAAATAGCTGAATTCTCGCTCACAGCTCATGTATCCACTACATAAACACATAGATGTGAAAGTCTATTGCATAGTAAAATCTACCAATAACAGTATCTGAAGTTGAATTCACAATTTAATTACCCACTGCAATCTCATTTAACTAGAATATTTGGAAATATTATCTGAGATTTTTTAAAAGATAACCAAAAATGCCACCACTATAAAGACTGAAGTAATTTCCTTAAATTAAGCTAAGTCAATAAGGAAACACAAAAAAATAGGGGGAAAATATTATAGTAAGAGAAGTAAACAGTCAAGAATATTAATTGTGTGACAAGAAAAAGATGGCTTTCAGAATTTCTTTAATTGCTAAAATAAATGCTACTCAATATTAAGTTTAATGAATGATTCTCCAGAGACAGAAGTAGTTATAGTAATACTACAATAAATAACAAAAACTAAATCACTTTTTAAGTACAAATATATAGTCTATAACCTATGGCACAAATATTTTAAAGATTTTCCTTAGATGGATTTCATGGAAAATATGAATTCAAATGTTTTATGAGGTCAAAATAAATGAGAGGATTAGGATTTCAAGGGCCTGTAATATTATAAAACTCAAAATAAATGGTGGAAAACAAGTAAGCAGTCATCACAGAGATTCACTTACCAGTATCTGAGATGTATGCGTGAAGCTGAACTGTCTCATCAGAAGGGACATTTGAAAGGTCATCTAAGGACTGTAGAGTGGGGGAGAAAGGGGAGAAGGAAAAAATGGGCAAAAAATATAAGATCAGAGATACATTTCATTTGATGTGTGTTTTGATTAGTCTATTTAATTTCCAAACTTTCAGTTCACTACTCTAATAGAATAGATTAATGCACCGTAACAATGCAAGTAAGTGTTTGTACTACCTGGTTACCAAAGCCCTTCTTTTCCCTTACCATTTTCACACTTAGTTTTGTGATCACTCATATTTGGTATGACTACAAATAGTCTTTTACTGAGCATTAGGGAAAAGTGAACAAAAGACCTCCCAAAGAACTGGGGAGATACAGATGGTGTGTAACAGATCTTTTCATTTTATCTTTATACCATTCTGTCTTCATTTCTCTGCTGTATATGAAAAAAAGCAGCAAAAATTTTTCTCAGGAATGTTTTCTGTTGTACAAAATGAGCAGGTATATTCTCAGCTGGCTAATTAGCTGTTTCTATATTCAGCAATTACTGGGATCAAAAAATACCTGGTGGGTCTTAGAGAAGCTTTGCTATTATTTAAAATTAATACACCTGGCCACTAAGATTTAACATAATAAGCTCTTCAGGTTTGTTAGGTGAAAAACTTGCATATGCAAGAATGAAACAGAGGATGGGACACTACACATGTGATCCTAATCTTCAATTACCAGGTTAAGAAAATGTTGGAGATGCTTAAGTAGAATTCACAGACACTGGGATCCAAGCTACTTTATATATTTTACCCCAAATTCTAAAATTCTCCAAAGAAACACATTCAGAAATAAGATAGCTATCTGCTATCTTTTTTCATATAACCAAGTCAGTTTAATAGTGACTTGCCACAAAAAGTTGCCTAGAATGAGACTTACAGGTTAGCAGTGCCATACTTGTGTCAAACTAAAACCTCAGCCTACATCTATCCATTTTCTAAAACTCCTGTTTCCTTTAACATAAACCAATTATGTAATTACAATTGAAGGATAGGTTTGTCTTGAAAACATAAATTATTTAAAAACTCTGTTCTTGTCCCTTCTTCATCTGAATCTTTACCATCTCCATTATATCCCAACATATTTCTTGTTTTCTTGCTTCTCTTCATTGCAACTCAAGCTCTGTTTTCTTCATGATAACTGAATGGGCTTCAAGCTAACATAATGAATGCCAGAAATTCAACCCAGACATTTCTGCCCTTCAAGCTCTTGGATAGGTAACACCTGTGTAACTCCTATTTACTCAACACAAATGCAGTATGTAAAGCTCGCATTATGAATCCACTTAGAGAAAACCTGCAAGAGTCTGTAAATATTTACAATAGTTTTATACCACCAAAAAGTGTCCTACTGGTTTAATATAGCAGACTAATGCCTCAAATTAAAAGGCAGAAATTAAGATGTTTTTGTAAAGTAATTTTCCTCAAAAATTTTGAGCCTTTCTTCCAAATTCTTCTAGGGAAAGTCTAAGCTGCAGGTGATGTATTTTATAATAGAAACTTTAGAAAACACTCAACTGCTGTGGCAAGGCACTCTACAGCAACAATTAATACAAGCAAATAAAAAGTTCGAAACAGATAACAGACAGACATTTAATATGACCCAGTATCTTTGTCATTAGGTATATTCACAGGAACACAAGTTAATTAAAACCCCAAAAATATCACATCCCAACTCAATCTTATTTAATACAGTGTCATTAGCTACAAGTACAGAATTTCCCTGACCTTTGAAGTAACCTTTCCAAGGTCTATTTTTCTTCGTGTAACAGACTAACACAAGGGAGCTAAACTATGTGTACAGAAATTTATTCTTGGCATGGAATTCAGCCAGGAAAAACTAATCTACCAGAATTCAGACACCTGTAAAAGCACTGAACACCCTGAACAATATGGACTACAGAAAAGCAAAAGTAGTTCTGCTTAAATAGAAATTTATTATGCATTTCTGCTAGAACGTTCTTCACTCTTTATAAAAATAATATATGTAGTATTCTATAAATACCCTTTTCACAACAAAAACTAAAATCAAGACTTTGAAGTGTCCCATGCAAATACCTATTTGTATTGCAACTGTGCTTGATAAAGGCATTAAGACTTTCTGGCTTCAATTGGAAAGCCATATGAAACTAAGCAGCAGATAACCACTAGCTAGGTAAGCCAGCACAATGACAAACCCCTATCCATAAAATATAGCTCTGATATGTCAGCACATTATTAGAAAAAGTATTTAAGAGATATTTGAAAGATCTTAGGAGATTTTAAGAGATTAGTCAATCAAAAGACTCTATTATGAAACGTTACCAGAACTGCATGTGTATTTATAAAAAATAACGGCTAAATTAAGTTTTTATTCTGCACCTTCATCTGCATTCAACCACGCGTTTGCATAAATGTAAGCACCTCCCCTTTTTTTTTTATATTTCAAAACATAAACAAGAGGAAAATAGCAGGGAAAAGAATTCCTGTTTCAATTAAAAAAACCACCAAACCAACCAACCAACCAAAAAAACCAAAAAAGCAAAAACCACATAATAAAAAACCAAACTCCATTAACCAGCAAACCTCATGTGGATACACATTTACATTAACATTAAGTGTTTTTCTTTACAAAATACACTCATTCCTCTGCATGGAAGCATGATATAATCAATGGATGGAACTCCTAAGGAGCTACAGCATTTTCCAAGAATGAACTATAAGGGCTTACGAATCACATAAGCCAGGAAATTGCATGCAGATTGTAAACCTTTAAGTAAACCTTTATAAAACTAAAATTTTGGAAACATACTCTCATATGCCAAATTGAACCTTGCATACCTTGTGTCTGAGTTACACATAGTTGGAAGAAACAAGTATGAGGGAGGGGACAATATACATCAAATTTTTTATGATTTTTCCTTTTTAAGTAACTGTATATGATTTTTGGGTTTGGTACATTCAAAGAACGGGTTCTGACACAGTCAAGAATCACTTAAAAAAATACCAAAAAGTTGAACTTGAAATTCGTCAGATTAGAAAACAAAGATTTATGTTCAGAATAAACTCCAAATACTTTTATGTTTCCAAATTAAGTCCTAATGCAAAAAAAAAAAAAAAATCAACCTATAAAAATCTAATTAAATGCCCCATTAAACACTCTATTTAAACTAAGTCCTTTGAGGTTTATGTTTCAAAGGATTTGTTTTCACATATTATTACCTAACTCCAAATTTATCTCTATTTAAGAAAACCAAACAGGGATAAGAAAGTATGCTTTGCATAAATTAACTGTTTCTGTGAGAAACACTGCAAAATTCATTAAACACTGTAAAGCACAAAAGGGGCAGTTGTATCTTACAGAATAATAACTTGTGTCTTTCAATTTGGTTCAAGAACATTCACAGAAATTAAACTGCAGTGAAGTAAAACCTGTAATGAACATAAGTTAAACTATTTTATAACATTCTCTCTACTGTTGAGGAGACAAAAAAAATAATTTCAAAAAATCCAAGCACTTACCAGGTTTATGCTGCCAGTAGGAGACCCATTAAAAGATTCTGGGAATAGTGAGGAAGAGACAAGGAAAAGACAGCTTATAAGACTTTTCCCTGCTGTAGGGTCATACATAAAAATGCATGGACAAAACGTTATGGAAAATAAAGGACCACTGTGGTACTGAGCAAAACACTGCACCCAATATACAAGTGTTTCAAGTTTCCCATAAAAACATCTAAAGAAATAAACGCTTATAAAGGTATAGATACTAAATAAATACTCCAGATAACTTTTTTTTAAGTTTATATCTCCACATGACATTACTTCATTAAGGAGTCTATTTCCATTGGATTTGTACTTCAGTTAACAAGAACAAGGATTTTGTTTGCTCTAAAAGGCCGCATCTATGTACTTTCAGTTTCTATTTCCAGCAGAAGAGTATAGTTATGTATTAAAACAACCCCAACATTTTGAAAAGTCTTAAATATTTCTGAATAAAAAAATAGAATGTAAGAGTCACATATTTATTTTAGTAACACACTTGTTACTGAGACCTGACAAAAATGTATAAGATTAATAAAGTTACTAGAGAGAAAATCCTACTTGAGTTCCAAAACAATTTACACACAAAAACACAAGAAGGAAACATTAATTTAAATATTAGAGATACCACAGGAACTGTTTCATTTCTTAAAAACAGTGTGGATAAGTTTTTTTGTTTTCATTTTAAAGCAGAGAAAAGAACAGTCCCAGGAAATAGCCCTTGCAGATATAGAGCTCACCTCCTTCACCATCATCTGATCCTCTGAAACTAGGATCCTTCAGCATATCCAGCTCAGCTAACATACGCACATATAACACATTCTGTTTGAATGAAGGGTAGAACCTTTCATCTCGCAGCATCAATTCATACACCTTATTGAAAGAAAAATACCACCTTCAGAAATACTTTTTACTTTTTTTAATTAATCAGACTAGTTTTCATGAAGTCTACTTGAACAACATATATCTGTGCATCTGTGTCTCTGACTTCCTCTTAATGAAAAAGTTATGAGAGGTAATTGTGCCAGAAGTATAACACAGTCTCAGAAAATAACTAGTGAGACACGCACACGTAGGAAGGGAAGTAGCACAACAGCTGTAAATGCTTCCGAACCTCTCCTCTCCTTTCAATTGCACTATAAATATATTTGGTCCTTAACCGTTTCATAACAGGTTATCTCTGAGTCCTTCTTTGTTGACAAACTATAAAAGTAGACCTGCAAACACATAGGGCGAGAGGGGAGAAGAGGGAAAGGATGGGCAGGAAAACATCATATGCTACCTTCCTGACAATTTCCAGTTCAGACAATACAGTACAACCCCACTCACAAAGATTTAAACACATCACTTCAAAAAATGTACTTATATAGCCTGTATAGCATATATACATAAACACACATATGTATCTATACATAGCAGAAATCAATTCATAATGTTTTGGATTCTCATGTCAACTCTAGAATATTTTAATGAAGATTTTTTTTTTTCATGAAACACTGTTCAAGTCCTATCACATGGCAAGAATGAAAAGAAAAATCAATTCATGCATGTCTGAGGAAGTTTATAACAGGAGAAATTTATGCTCTTCAGCAAAAATTACCCTTGCAGCTTACTTTGAGCAATACAGATTTCACAATGTGTTTTCTTTAGTCCTAAATGTGGGTCTCTAGTGCAACAGATTCTAAGTTCTACAGCTTGTATCACTAATTTTTAGCATAAATGAGACCACTAAGTTAATGACCTAAAATAAAAACCTCTCCAACCAGGTATGGAAGTTACTACAAGAATATAAGCATTTGCTTCTCCTTTTTAAATACAGATATTAGACTTGAATGATAAATACGCAGGTAGTAAAAATATTCGTTTTTCTTCAGTACTTGTTGCTTCTTAGTACTACACTAGACAGCTTAACTTCTGGAAAAAGACACAGAATTTAATAACAACCTTTGAAAAAGAGAGATAAAACTGAACAAAAACTGTATCCCTTAGTCACTCTACAGGTTGCATGTTGCTTAAATTGGTGTATAAACACAAATAAAAGTACCATGTTTCTAAATTGTGCTTCCTTGTTAATTTCATACAGGATACCTACTCTTTCAGTCTATTGCTTTGAAAACCATGGGCTAACGAATGGCTAAGCAGAAGGTGACAATTTAGAGTGTGATTTTTATAGAATAGAAAAATTATAACAGAGGTGTAGGTATCTGCATTCCTTCTTTTTCAATGTCTGTAATGATGTCTAATACCCTATATAGCATTAACAGTTCTTATGAAATACAGGATGAATAGAGTATACCTTTCTCTGAATGTCATCAAAGATTTCAGGTGTTGGATCCTCATGGTTCAGTGTTTCTGCAAGTTTTGCTACTAAGTTGTCATCAATATTAACTCTCGGAGATGCCTGTCATAGAGATCTAAATCAACTTTTGCAGCATAAAAGTAAGAAAGCTATTTCCACAAACAAAATCCAATCCAATGCTGCAATTCCCCAAGTAAACTAAATTTCTTCTTGATGAATATCTCTATAACTGTCTAGAACATAAAACAGAAATCAGACACTCTACTCCCACCAAAATTAAGTTCAGAATTCATATCAAAACTTAGAAGTTTCATGATTGAACACTAATTGCCTCAAAAACAATTTATGCATACTGTTTTGAAGCAGTATCTAAACCAGATTCATTCAGACTTAAAACCAGATTTTATTTATTTATGATTTATTTATTCTAGAAATACCTAGATTCAGAAATCAAGAACAAGCCAACAAAAAAATAAATGGATGAAGTCCTGAAATGCCTGAGGAAAGGCTAACAGTTTGTCAACTCTCCCAATTTCAGAAGCTACTGCAAACACAGAAACTTTTTATGCAGACTACCACCATTCATGATATTCCCAGTCATTCCTTGATATGACATATTTCAAACCACTGCCCATCAAGAATTCTTTTAGATGGGCCCAAGCTCACACACTTTCCAGGGACACGGAGCCAGCACTGAAACAGTCTCAGCACAGCTCACTTGATAGCACAGCTGAGAGGCTGAGTTTATCTAGTGTTAGGTGGCTTCTGAATTCAAACTGGTGAGCAGACAGTCAGCTTAAGAGTAAGCTCTGCACAGTCCACCATGATGATAGACTACTGAGGTGAAAAAACAAAGTAAAAGAAAATATGTGGAAAGATAACATTACTAGATATTTGAGAGATAATTTCGTGAAGGAAGCTTTTCAGTGAAAGGTGATTTTTATGCACACAAATTTAGAACAAAGATACTTCTTTAACACAAGTTGACTATCAGTTTCTTTCACAGAAGAATCCATTACTGCCTCTTGGAAGATATCCAATGGTGATATTTGAGCAATTTACACATACAACCGTAGAAGCACAGGAAGTTATTTCATTTGAAAAGCCAATCTCAACCCAAGTTTAGAAAAATATTGGGTTCTAAGGGGACGAGCAAGAGTAGAGGGCAAAGTAAAAGAAAGGGAAAAGGCAGAATATGCAAAGAAACAGTATTTTTTACTCTGTCTTCACACTGTCTCTAGTTTGTTTATTCTAGAAAGTCAGCTTCTGAGGAACACATTCAGTGCATTTGACAGGATAGTCAGTAGCAGTATACGCCTTCTAGAACGGAGAGGGAGAAAAAAAAGGGAAAAAGAGGACAACATTTTCTTACTGCTTGACATATGGAAAGAAGATATACAAGTAACAGCTTAAATGTCAATGTGTAAACAACGTGTGCTACATAATGACCACTTCATATTAACGTAGCCATAACTATCAAAGACATACCTGTATAAAGAAAAAATGCCAAACAATGCAGAAATAAGTTATCCCTACCTTTTCTGATAAATATTGCTCATAAACTCCAAATGCAGCTGCTCTTAATAGACCCTTGGTCTGATTAGTCTGATGTTTTCCATCTTTCTGCCGGCTTTGAAGTACCTCCAGCTGTTGCTGTGCCGTAACCCTGTATCCTTCCACTGTCATCCAGAAAAACAGATGTGCTTGGCCACCAGTCTGCTGCATATAATCTACAGAAAACAGACACCACGCAACGGTAGTTACTGTTGTCCATTTCAGAAAAAGAATTCTTTATGTCATTGACTACACATGGAGCTCCAGGATCTGGTTATACATCTGGAATATATGCCATATAGAGTCAATAAAAAATACTATATACATATTGGTGATAATCACTAAACGAAACTGAGAGCAAAGTTTACAAATTAAGCCCTGAATCCTCAAATACACATGCAAAAAGTGAATCCATCATTACCATGTGGATATAACAGGCTCGTAAAGCATGATACAAACAAAGAGGAAGTTAAACTGGAATTCTAATAAATCAGGCATGGGACCATTTAGGCTGAAAAAGATGTTCAAGACCATCAACCTACCACAGCCAAGTCCACCACTAAACAGTGTCATGAAGATTGAGAAGGTGATTATTTTCACAATCACTAATAAGTGCAGATCTACATGTTTTTCAAATACCTCCAGAGATGGTGACTCCACCACTTTCACAAGCAGCCTGTTCCAGTGCTTGATAATCCTTTTGGTGAAGAAATACACAATCTAAACCTCTCCTGGCACAACTGGAGGCCATTTCCTCTTGTCCTGTCACTTGTTCCTTAGGAGAAGAGACCAACCCCCACCTGGCTACACCCTCCTTTCAGGTAGCTGCAGAGAGCTCCCCTGAGTCTCCTTTTTTTCCAAGCTAAACAATCCTAGCTCCTTCAGCCACTCCTCGTAAGACTTGTGCTCTGCCCTTTTCTGGGCACACGCCAGCACCTAAATGTGTTTCTTAGCATGAAGAAAGGATTTGAGGTGTGGCCTCACCAGTGCCAAGTACAGAGGGATGATCACTGCCCTGGTCTGGCTGGCCACACTATTGCTGATACAGGCCATCGGCCTTCTTGGCCATACTGGCACTCCACTGGCTCACATTCAGCAGTGCCCAGTACCCCCGGGTCCTTTGCCAATGGGCAGCTTTCCATACACTCTACCCCAAGCCTGTAGTGCTATTTGGGGTTGCTGCACCCAAGTGCAGGACCTGACACTTGGCCTTCTTAAGTCTCATACAATTGGCATTGGCCCGTTGGATCCAGCCTATCCAGACCCCTCTGCAGAGCCTTCGTAGCCTCCAGCAGATCAACACTCCCAACCAACTTGGTGTCATCTTCAAACTGACTGAGGGTGTTCATTTCATGACCACTTTGCCCAAGACAGTCTCCAACTATCACATCACCCACAAGTCTTCTGTTTGCAAACAACGGGTTCAGATTGGTGCCTTTCTAGGTTGGCTGCCTCATGAGCTGTGTGAGGAAGTTATCTTTCACACATTCCAGGAACTTCCTGGACTGTTTCTTCTCTGTTGTAATGTATTTCCATCTACTGCACTGAAAGGACTACCACCATGAGGACAGATATCCTTATAAATGACATTTAGCAATTCCAAGCATACAGTCCTGTAAGTTAGCATACTCTTTATAAATAAAACATCACTTACCCATAAAAAATTGTAGTGCAACATTGTCTACCAGAATATGGTCCAGAGGGACTGTGCAAAGTTTTCCAAAGTTTGCTGCCAGTTTCACAGTATCTATTTCCTGTAAAACATAGTTCAGTGTGTTTGTAGGCTTCATTTTTTTTTAATTAGTTTTTAAAACTCCTACTTATGACAAAGCAAATGCAATTAAAAATAATCATTAAAGATAATAAAGTAGCCTTTCAATGATTAGCTATTTTCACAATCAATGTTAAGTGAAGACCTAGATTATAAGGTCATGTTCTTGTAACTATTTATCTTCAACATGGGCTACAGTTATTCTGCTACACAAGAAGCTGGCTGTTAATACTGTAGTTCATGTAATACTACACAGGTCAATTTAGCCCCAAATCCCTCACTAACAGTGACACCAGGAGAAAATTAATTTACAAGAATTAATTTCAGCATTTGATGGGCTGCAGGTTACCAGAACTTAAATTCATCTCTGTCCAACTTTATTCTGTCAAAATGACATTGCATGATACTATAGTAATGCTTCTGAGTCCAGCTGAAGAATCCTTTATCACTCTAATAGTCAGTATGTCCAATGTTACATTATCTTGGAGCCACATCTAGATCCAATTAAGAGAGTCGAGAAACTAAGTCAAACATACCAACTCTGTCAGCCTTAAACTATAGAACAAGCAAACAGAACAACTAGTCAATCATTTGCAACTTCACTCTTTCAGCACTAAAAAAAATTTGGAATACTTACTTTTCCTGACTGCAACCTCTGAATTCTTGAATCACATACTTTTATAACATATAATAAACTGTTTATTTGATTTTTTATAGTGTTGATATCTGAAAGCAAAAATAAAGAGGATTAAACAATGCACTTAACACTTGCTCTGAAATGGTCTAAAAATATCATACAAAAAGTGACAATTCACATACAAAATAAATTACCTTTGAAGAGAAAGGTTTTTTTCAGTTTAAATATCTTACTGATTGAAGGGACGAAGAAATATTTTTCTCTTCCCCTTTTCAGATTAATAGGCAACAGAATACCCACTGATACCTAAAGTATTACTGAAATTGTGAATTACCAGTTAGGCAGTTTCAATTTAATAGAAATACACTTGCCTAATCAAAGAGTCTATATTTAAAACAAACAATCAAACACACCAACCAATGCAACACTTAGGAAAATTTAAGTTTTAACAGCTGACATGTAATTTACTTATTTTTTTTAAATAAAGTGCTTTATACTACCCTGCATCGGAGCTTTTATTTTCTAAATTTTTGGAATATTCTTCAGAGATCATGTTGGTAAATGCATTTCACATTTTGGAAAACAATGCAGCACTAACCATCTCCCGCTGTATCTAGAGATCGAAGATATTGCAGTTCTTCACTTGCTTTATCTTTCACTGCTTCCAACTCTCCTATATTATCACTTAATTTAATAATATTCATAAAGGCCTCATAGTTACAGTTGGAATCACGAATCTGAAACACAAAGTGTTACAGTGTGAGTAATGCAAAACAGCTAAAAGCCTACAACATGATGTATCATTACTTACTTTGATACAGCACTGCAAAGTGGCATTTTGATAGCTCTTTGATGCTTCTAAACTTTCCTTTTGATAATGAAATTTTACATGGACTAAGAAAGAAAAAGCATGCGCAGTCAAAACCTATTTCACACCATCACTTTCTGTTTTCAAGAAGTACAACACAGACACATGGAAAGTCCAACAACTTACTTAATGAAGATCTCGTCTAAAACCCAATCAACTTTTTTCTGCTATTATCCATTTCTTTAGTTAAATAGGCAGAAAGTGGTGAGACCACTGAAAAGGTTCAGCTTTACCCAGGTCTCCTGCAAGTGTATATGCTCCCAATGTAATGGTTTCTTAAGATACAGAATTACAAAAAGAATTAAAACATTCTACAATGTAATCATAAAATACTGAGGAGGGGAAAAAACCAAACAAAACCAACAACAACAACAAAAGAAAAAAGAAAATAACTGAATTAATATCCTCTCTGGAACCCTAATCCAGATACTCTTGCAAATACTACTAAGCTATTTCAATACATACTATTTTACCGTTATTGGCATAGAGTGAACCTGCTCTAGGGACTCAAAGGAATTTATGCAAGTGAAGGAAGCCTGCTGTGCTGCCAAGATCACTGGAAAATGTGTTGTGAATGCAGCATGGAGACCAAGGGAAGGTTGGCAGCTTTACAGCATGTGCATGCAGGTGCTGAGAGTTGAGTTCTAATGTTGTCTTTATCATCTGAAGCCAAAAAAAGTCACTTCACCCACATCCTTTATAAATGCTTACTTTGATATGGAAATGTACTGCTTGGTCTGTACCGCAGAATTGCATTGACATGAGTTTCACGAAGCAGAGAGAATGAAGACTGGATACCATTGATCAAAGTTAATGGAAAGATCTCCATAGAAATCTGGTTTTAGAAGTAAAAGCAATACTTCACTTCAAACATTTTTTAAAAATGTGAATTTCACAGTGAAGAAAGAAGTTTGAATTAACTTCTAATTTGATATTGAAGCTTTGTATTTTATTGCAAGAGAATTAGTATCGAACTGTGGTATGCCTAGAAACCTGGAATTAAACTTCTCTTTTTCAAAAACTGCTTTTTTCATTCAAATCTGATTTTATGTCAAAGGTTCCAAAAGGAGTCAGGATTTATTTCAGTCATCTCTACTTCTGACCCTAATTTCTGCAACAATCTTCATTCCATAGGACTTGTATTAAGTTTTTGAAAGCATTTATTTTCCCGTATCTTTCCCCCAGCACATCTACTTCCTCATCTCAAAAGGCAATTTTGAAAGTTAATATTTGAGACATGACCATTGTAATAGAAAGCTTTATAAAAAAATCTCATAATTCTATCTCTGGATGCAGCCGGGGGCAGTCCTCAGTAAATAAAGAACGAGGCCAAGTTACAAATAAAGAACACACGTAGGAGGAAAGGGGAATCAAAAATTGAAAAGTCTGGTCCATATGAGCAATTTTTTTTCTTACCAAAGCTAGGTTTCTGCAGAATAGCAGTGTACACATTTTACATGAAATGGAGGAGGCTGGAGTGAAGGAAGGACTGGACATGCATACTTGAATTCATTCCATATATAAGAACTTTGAAATGCAAGGGTGTTTTCAGCATAGTATTTTAATGTACAATATAAGGCTAAAATATATGAATAAAAGTAGAGAGAACTTGGAGAAAGAAAAAAAATTAAGCCTGATTCATGAACTATAAGGGATAATAAACTATAAGAGTAAGTTTTAACTTCCTCTGCCAAAAATCAGTAATGTTAATTAAAGTCTGAATATTATACTTATGTTAACTTTACTACATAATACTACTTCTAAAGGTTTGGGGGCTTTTTTGCAGGTGCATTAGAGAGTTAAAATAAGGACTTTATTTCTTCCCATTCAATTATATTAGTAATGGTTACCACAAATAGTACTAAAACAATTGCCCTGAAATTTCTTAGCAGAAAATAAAAAATAAATCTTCCTATTTTCATTCTTGAGGCCTCTTAAGCTTTAAAGGACAAATTGTAAACACAGTCAAGGAAGAACACTTCCACAGTTACTGCCATATTTCCTAAACAGCTAAGTAAAACAGTCAGAGCAGTCACCATTATACTTTGTCATACATTTGTCCTTAGTCAGGCAACTTCTGCCAAACAATCACAACGAAGAGCGCAGATAATAGAGATAGAGTGTGAGTGTGTGTGTGTGTGTGTGTGTGTGTGTGAGTGTATAAAATTTAACATAGCAGCCATAAGTTCACTATCTCTGCCAATATATCCTTTGGTAACTTTTATACCAGACATCTATCTGACATGATTACAGGAAATACAAGTAAAATTTCATATGAAAATATTCTGGAAACATAATTAATTTTAAACATTTTAAATCTTACCATCCATATGACATACTGATTAATATAATCAGGATCACTGAGCTGGTTTATTAATGGAAGAAGAATTCCTCGGGAGAGGATTTCCTGAAAAACAAAGCATAATAAATTATTTGATACATTTATTCATAATGCTAACATAACTGCAACAATTTAAAAGCCACTGTGTAGAGGCTAAATAAAAAAAAGTGTAATTACAGAAAACATTTAGTAGGCACTAGAACATTCTCTTCCAATTAACTTACAAAATGTTAATACCTCAAGAAACACAACATCTATATTATCATGCTTTTCTAATTTTGCTAGACCTAAAGGAACGTTCAAAAATGTTTCACACAAACTGTTTTCTGCTACCAAATACTTATCAGAACTCTACTGCATTTAAAATACCCTAGTACTAAATTAGATCAATTTTAGAAAATAAGAGCAGAAGTTTAGATCTAAATTTTTTTGGCATTAAACCAAAGAATTGGGATGGGGTTTAGAGTCTGTATTTACCCTGACAAAGTATCGCATGATCTTGTTCTGGAAGTCTCCAGGAGGTAGCAATATATACAGTAAAACCTCACACAGATCCCTTAGGAATCCTAAAGAAGGAGAACAATAATTTTATACTTTTACAAAATTTAATGTTATTTCACATCTTACCTGATATTATAAAATCCTATAGATAAATCCTTAATTTTAAGTTCAAAGATACAAACATATCTTACAGTCCAAGCATCACATAGCACCCTTCAGATGGAATATAAACAGCACTGATGTTAACCTAATTGAGAGAGATCTACCTCAAAACCAAGACAACAAAAGCCAAATTCAAAGATAAAAAAATCAAAGCCTAATATATTTTCCTTACTTAACATATACAGGTTTTTTTTCCCTTCCTTCAACGCTTTGCCTAAAAGGATTAATTGATTTTTTTTTTTTTTTTAATGATGGCTACATCACTACAGAGTAGTGATAAGGAAAGAACATGTAATAAAAAGCAGAAAGACTCTGCAAAATCATATCCTGTTTTCCAGAAAATGTATTTATATATTAAAATTCTTCCAGTGAAAGAAGGAAGACTTACATACACATAGGCTTAATTGTAATTATATATGTACAAATTAGAGGAAATGTATGTGTATAGTAGATAATATCACTTTATAATGCCAAGACTTTAACATATTTCGTATGGTGTACACAACTGTTAGTATTTTAATTTAGTCTCCTGTACTAAAATGTTTACTCAGAAAATAATATTAAGAGACCTTCTTCATCTTTGGGAGAAGTGCAGACTAGATCACGACAGACTTCTTTCTCCATTTCAACTTCAACCTCAAAGAATGTATCTACAAGTTCCTCAGCTGGATCTATACAGATGAAAATAAAAAGAAACATACTTTTATAAAGATTAGAAACCTGTGAGCAAACTCTAATTACAAAATAAAGCTAACTATATTTCACATATGTAAGATACTGGCCGATTCATACTCAAATCAAAAAATATTTTACATTACCTTTCATCTGATCGCCTTTCTCTGCTATCCTTTGCTGAGCTTTTCTGAAAACTCGAAGATGAGTGCCAAAGTCATCAACAAGTCGTGTAGTGAAATAAGGCTGCCAATCCGTTTCCTTTGACCTATTACAAAAGGACATCATGAAAATGAATTATTTTATCCTGAACAGAAAGAACAATAATAAATTTCTACTTCTCTTTCCTCCCTGCCAAGAACAACACTGAAAGAAAACACAGAAAAGCAAAGAAATAAATCAGTCTCCTAATTGCCTATTCACTGAAAACAAACCAAATATTGTAAAATACCATGCCACGCCTGCACTACATTAATAATTACACTTGAATTAGTTTAAAATCAACATTAGTACCTGGAATTGTGTTCTGATTCATGACATTGTCAAATAGCCATAGGAAATCCTGATATAAACAGTTTACAACCTAAAGCTAAAATGCTCTTCTAAATGGTCTTCTTCAGCCATATTCTCTACCATTTTGGAAGGCACCTAAACAAAACATTTTTTGTCTGAATTTGCAGTATATACACAAGTGAGAAAACACACATTTATTTAAAAGTAAAAGCAATCTAATACCATCAACAATTGATTTCACAGCTTATATAAGGTAATTAGCATGCACCTCCAACAACACACATAGGTTTATATCAGAATATAGTCACTGTTAGATTTGCATAAAACTATTTCTTTATTAGTATGAAAAAGATAAAGAGATATTCTTATGATGTCTGAGCCTTGCTAGCCAAACTCAATATACTCTTGTGCTTTATAGGTTTAATGAAGCTTAATGTTAGTGAAGGCTCTTGCCCTGAACTAACTATTCTACTACCCGAACTTTCTCAGACACCTACTTTGTTATAGCAGAATCCTTCTTTTGTGTTTGCTCCCTTGCCCGCTCTTTCTTCCCTCTCAAAAGGGACAAGAAACTCTAGAAGAAAGGGAAACCTGCAAAGTCTAGATGTGGGAATAAGAAGCAGAGCTGCTCCAAAGGGCAGTCAATAATCCAGCTCCACCATCTGCACAGTGATAGAACCGCACAAAACCACTATGTGGCAGCCTTACACCAAGTTCCCAAACATGCAGCTCTCAGGGAAAAAAAAATTCCCACTGTATTCATTCTTTCCAGAAGCTCACACAGTGTATGAAACTAGAGGCAATGTTGCTAATCTGAACTGTTTCAGCTATACCCAGCTACAGGCGTTATAAATACACCACATCATTTTCTCTGCATAAGAACTGCTGTAGCCCTGTGAATTTGATTTGCTTTGTACAGCAAAACAAAACTGTACAGGGGCAGTGCCTATTTTTGGAGAGCTATAGTATTGTAGGAAAGAAAAATAAGTTTGCTGTAACTTGACCCGCTTTGACACAAACTCAGTGCTTGATAGTGTCCAAGGAAGTAACTTCACCAAACAGACAAAAATACTGAAGAGGGACAGCAAGCTCCATTTCATGTAACCCTAAGTTTGGTTTGTGTAACACATAGTGTATTTAGCACAGTTTTCACTATTTTCAATGTTGTTTCCTAGGATTTTCATTATTCCACAATCACTAACATTATAATATAATGAATTTTTCTTAGTATTAAACCTAGCTGTAAGTCTTTGACCCTTTTTGCCAGAAAAGCACACCTACATTTACAAGTCAACAGAGAGAGGGGATAACACCACCTTAATATTGCTAAAAAGTTATTAGGTGACCCATAGCCTCTTCTGAAGAAAACACAGGTAAAAATCAGCAAAAATTAACAAAGTAGGTGGATTTAAAGGCGTATGGTACCTGGGCTAAGAAATCAGCCATGCTAATGAAGGTAAATAATTTCACAGACAAATTGCTTAATCAAGTAGCAGCAAGTCAGGAAACACCAGAAAAAAACATGGAGAAGTTAATAACCTATCCATTTGTTCTGAATCAACCCTCTTATAAAAATAATTCACATATATGACATAGCATTTCATTCTCCAGACTACTGTTCATTTGAAAATACCCATAGCTCTTACATATTGAAGAGCAATACCACTTTCAAAACTTATCTGAGCTGATACACATGTTGAATTCAAGACTTTTAGATCGACTTACCTTGGGAGTGCCCCTACTCTTTCTATGGAAAAGATTTTAGTACAAAGAGGTGATGATTCACAAACTCAATGCTTCAGTTGCAAAAAAAATCTATTCAGTAATTTTAGACATTAATCTAAATTTGGAAAAGGCCATTTTGCAGAAGACCATGACTATAAACATCATCATATCCATTATTTCCTTAAGGGATCAGCCAAAGATTGTAGCTCTTAGATTACAATCTTCAAATTTTATATGTTCTTTCTGTAAAATGCACAGAGCTATGCCAATAGATCAACTTAAAACACTTACCTGCTACCATGCAACCCACAGTGTATTGATGTAAATACAAATAATCTTACCTGGCAGAAAACTGAACAAGTGCATACTGAAGAGCCTGCCTAATTTCCAGAAGAAACGATTCATCATCACTTAGTGTATAATACCAATACTGCACATAGTCTCTCAGGGAAAACTGGATTACCTGAAATGGGAAAGAAAAAAAACCAAAAATGAACAAATGAGAAAGGACAAAAAAGTATTCAATAGCTGATAATGCAAAAACATTTATCTTAGATGGTTAACATAGTGAACCATACTCCCTTACCATTACAAAACTGTAAGTGAAACAATATATTCACATACTACAACCTTTTATTAATACTACTTTCCATGTATTCTTCACCACTGTATTGGCAAATGATAACATACAGAAAACATACTCAGATATTGCATATATCCTTGCCCATCTCCAATGATTTTTCACTTACCACTCTCAAATATGATAAAATTGTTGAAATTCTATTTGTCGTTCAACTATTTATATATTACAGTCAATACTTGCAGCAACAACAACAAAAACACCCAGGTTAAATAGTCCTGGTTAGAACTTACCTGTTGCAAAGGCTCATCAATTATATTCGCACCTGTCAGTCTTCTGTCAATCTTAATAGGTCTGGCTTCACGTTTCATTTCTTCTATGCACTTGAAAGAGATTGTGAAATGTAAGTTTGCAAGTTTTAGCTCTAATTTAAAAAAACACTCCACGGTTTATGATATCTGTACCTCCAGTAATGACTTTATACAACATTTTCCCTGTTATTATAATTTATGGAAAAAAATAGAATCATAGCATCATAGAATGATTTGGGTTAGAAGGTCATCTAGTCCAATCCCCCTGCAATGAGCAGGGACTTGTTCAACTCAGAGCCCTGCTCTATCTGACCTTGAATGTTTCCAGGAATGGGGCATCCACCACCTCCCTGGGCAACAATAATAACTGTATTTTTCACTATATAGTAAAAAATGGTGAGGAACTAACCTAAAAACCTACTTCTTGCTCACTATAGAAGAGCAAGTGCTTGCTAAAATAGTAGATCAGAGGGAAATAAAACTAAAATAGTCAGAAAAGAAGGGAAAAAGGAGACATGACAGCAGCACAAGGTAGTTTTTCCGCAAGCCTCCAGTTCCCTAGCTGATTGTGCAATCTCAGGCAGGTAATTGTTCAGTTCAGTTTTTCTGGTTTCTTTATCCATTCAATTTATTCTATATGCCAGAAGAGAAATTAATCTTTTGTACCATTGTACCTTGACAACTGACTCTTTGGAAAGTAGTTGATTGATGGGGAAAGAAATTTCTCTATAGAAGAACTTGCAACTCAGAGCAGTTAACTCCAAGAATGACCTCATCAGAGCTGGCCTTTGGCAAGTGACATACTGAAAAAGAACACCCTGTAGCAATGCTTCTCTAAGTGGACTAATACAATGTCTTTCTACAAAGTTTTGATTAAATATGCAATAAACTTCTCTATTTTCACAGAAATAACAACCCAACAACTTACACTACTGTTCAAAATAAGCAATCATTTCTTTGATCCAGAGAGAAAATTATTGCTATATTAGAAACAGATGAACTACCAGAACCATAAATGAAGAAATTACAATCCATATACCCAGTGTTTCTGTTCTGTGTGACTCTCCCTAAATATTGTTCAACCAAAGCAGTTAACAGTGAACAGCAGTGAAATACCTGAACCCAGGGGAAAAAAAAAAAAAAAAATCAGCCTGCAACTTAAGCAACTCTGTATCATAATACCAAAGTATTTTGATGCAAAATTTTTTATATTTTTAACTTTCAAGACAAGGGAACCATTCAACTACTTTAATATGAATAAAGGTGACTCACATTCAAACACTACTCCAACTATATTCTAATGAATTTGCAAAATACTTTTGTCTTCATGGTTTCAAAAACACCAAATGATACACACCTGAATAATGAAATAATTTTATGAAGCACAGCATAGTTCAAATTGCCAAACAAAGTTGTTAAAAGAGAATTTTAGTTTTGACAGACTGCATGCATAAAATCATATTTGGAAAAGACAGAGGAAAAAGCAGCAAAAAAAAAAGAGGCAGCCACAAGAAAGAGAGAGGAACACACAGAGAACATGCTAGATTACTTGGTAAAAATCTAAATATTCATATGCTCACAGGATCCAAATTTTGGCTGGAGCTTCATCTTGTCCAACCCCCTGCTCAAAGCACAGCTAACAAGGTTAGACCATTTCTTCATATTCTTTTTCTCCAGTGAAACATTTATATACACACAGTATAATTTAATTTGCTTCTGATACATCTGAAGACATCTAAAATTTCAAATATGTGCTTTTATTCTATCAGAGGTACAACAGCTGACCATAGTCTCACTCAGAAAGCATTGCTGGTTTTAAGTCTGCCTCCCAGACACTGACACAGGAGACAAACTTAAAGGAAGGACCCAAAGGACATAACAATTGTCCTATGTGACTGTCACTTCACATGCAATTAGTTTGATGCACTCTTCCAGTATTAAATCATGAGTTAGGAAAAACAAGCATCACTTGTTATTATTAAATTTGACAGCTCCTTACTTCATCTTAAGCAGGTAGGAAGCACTCACAAGGAATGTGAGACATACACTCCATGAAGGGAGATGCAGCACAGACTAAAGAAACCCAACTAAAGAAACTGACCAAATAGTTTCAGACCTTTGCTTCACTACATTAATAATATTTTTTAAGTCCTTTTTGAAACTATATTAGGTAATTGTTAAATATGACATACGCTTATCCGGTACTAGGCGACTCTTTTCCAAATCATGGTCACAGGACTTCATGAGCAGACAAGACACAGGGTATTTATTCATCTGCATCAAATCCATAACATGGCATATGAGCCACTGACTTAGAGATTCAGAAACTGGTCAGGGATCAAATATGCAACTAGTATTTTAAAGTTGTTGTCACTGTTATCTTACAGTAATGTGGCAATACAGCCTACAGCAACTCCTCGTCTTTTGGGAGAAACACAGAGATACCAAACATATCCAAGCATAACGATAACCAAATATTTCACAAACTTGAACATAGTATTCAAGTCAACAGAAGGCTCTAAACTGGCCTTTTGTTCAATGTTGTTTTAATATAAGCCCGCAGACAGCTGTGTATCTGCAGAGCCAGTAGATAATCACATCACTGAATGTGTTCCTGACACAAAAGTTATGTAAGACTTGCAAAAAGAAAAGCAAGTCTAATCCTACTTTTTAAGCCTCCCTGTGTGTATTGCAAATAAAAAAAAAAATAGTGGAAAAGTATACAATCTTCCATCAAATGTACATTAAGTATTTCTCCTTAATGTGAGGCATTCATTATATATTTGCTAATAAGTGTAATAAGCAGCAATCAAGAAAACCTATCAGCACCCAATCCTATGTTGTACCTTACAGTACATTCGACACATTATTTCCATCCAGAATTTTGGTGCTCTGTATTACAAATGATTTCTGTAAATCAAGCATTTGAACATTTATCCTAGTCTAAAAAAGTAACTGAATAACAAAAAAAACTCAAAAGAATTGATGAAGTTCTAATTGTCATTGTTGAAAAGAACTGCTTATAAGAATGTGTATCACCAGACTATTTCTCAGGGTAACATGAAATAGTTTCACATTAGCTGCAAGCAGTTTGTATTTCGTTCATGGAAGAAGCATAACCTAAATAGACTAGTCCCTAGAATGAATATTCCTTGTTCAAAACCACTTAGGGCCTCAATGGTTTTAAACATGAAAACAGTTTAAAGTTAAAAATATTACTTTCCACAAAGATAAGTCAACAGAAATAGCAAAAAGGAATCACAAGCAAACTACACATTTGGTTTTGTTAGGACTCATCTCTTCTTGCACTGGTACTGAAAAGCTCAGCTACACTAGCTAATGTCATTTTAATGCAGAGGCAAAAAAGAAATGCAAAACATTATTGTAGAAGGCAAAGAGATTTTCGTTGGTGAACAACTTCAAACAGTATTTCGCAAGTCAGCTAAAAATAAATACCTTTGGTATTACAAAACTTAAACCCAGAGATTAGTCAAGGCAGGTCAGTTGAAAAAAGTGATGTGTCAATAATCCATATTCAAATCAGAAGTCAAATACTTAATTTGCAAAGATCGCACAAAAACCTCTGCAAGATTTTATTATTTTATAAAGGAATCAGAGCATACAAATGTACTGAGCTCAAAAAAAGTAAGATTAATATAAAAAAACCAATTCATCCATATATTGGAAATTTAAAAGACAGAAAAATTTCTTTAAATCTGTTCTCAAAACACAATGACATAAGTAACACTCCATAATTCATATAAGCACTGAAGTTCATTTTAAGAACTTTAGTCCTTAAAATGAGATTTCATTCATAGAACAGAATCATTAGTTGATTGCTGACTTCCCCCTTTTCAGCTTTAACTGCTTTCCATTTGGACCAGTGAACTTACTTTATGGTTTAGAATGTACTTAAGTTATAGATTTATTTCAACAGATTAGACAACTCAAGTGAAAACATCACTTACCAAGCAAACTATGAACCAGTCACAAAAAAAGTTTTGTGAATAGAAAACATACCACTGAATCACAAGATAAATTTCTGTGTGCTACTGATAATGTTGAACACTCATCCCCTTTCACAGACAACATCAAGTACAGTTAACTGACAGCTAAGAAAGAGCAAGCTGTTTCAATCAAAATAGCTGTAAGATTGCTAGTTATGTTAAATTTAATCTTTGGGTTAAACTGTTTTCTCTGTTCTGATGACTGCAAATGGATTACGCCAAAGTATATCTAAACTTCAGAGCTACCAAGATGTATTAGTTCATAAACCAGGAATTCCTAGAAATTCTACCTGTTGGCTACTAACAACTTTTTCTGTACTAAATTGATGCAGATTTATCCAATGAGGATCCCTGAATATAGGTCCATCAACCAAAACGATGTGTCTGTTAAGAATTCACAAAAGGAAAGCTGAAAAGTGGAAAATGGGCACAATTCTTAGATTAAAATTGATTATTAGTGTCATTCTAATTTCCCAAGTTATAAAATCTGATCTAGAAGTTAAGACCAGAAAACTTTCCTTACCTTAGGGATCCCAACTGATGTACAAGGGAGAAATGAATGTTCACACTGTTCAAGGTATTTTTCAGAGTTGCTTTTTCCAAATAAAAGAGTAACCACAAAACCCCTAAAATGAAAAAAAGAAAGACCAGCTACAACAGCCATCTTTCCCCACCTCTAGAAAATATTTCACAGCAAGTTATAAAATGACAATATATGACAGTTCTGTTTACTCTCCTACTCTTTCACTGTGTAGCATGCTGCTTAAAATAACTGACACAATACAAAGTATGAAGTTTCCCAGTCTTGTATACGTGTCTTGGTATATTCTTACCACATAGCAGCTCTACAAACACAGTCTATACTACAGAGCCTGCTGCACAAGAAGAACCTGTCATACAACACTGCCTATGCTCACAAATACAAAAGAAGAGGACATGGAGAGAAGTTGCTTTGATTGTATTTATACAAAGATTCTTTTACTTCACCACTATGAAGAAATAAACTCTTTAGTGATAGTTTTAAGGCACTCCATTGTAGCATAAGCCACAAAAGCACAGCCCCAGGAATAAACTGATGCAGAACTAACCACTGATTACATATGTTTAAAGGTTGCACTCAAACGTGCTACAACAGCAATAGTTTATTTACAGCTTATGGTACTAGGGCACATAAACAGACAAACATAAAGCTGGTTTTACTAAGAAATAGATGAAAATCTAATGTCTGTGCCATTTATAGCATAAGCAAAGTAGGTGGCTTGGAAAGATCAAGCATATTAAAAAAAAAAAAAAAGTCACTGCTGCTCAGACTACCCTCAGGATGGCTAACCACACATAGCTTTTTAGACAAACTTTAAAGCATTCAATTTAAGGGCCAGCTGACCAGTGTTTGTGACCACAGGATCTCACAAAGTTATTTCAGGCTTGAAATGTGGTGAAATAACACATTCTTTTAATATTGATGACTGTTGATATATGATGCTCATAAGGTTACAAAAAAACTCTCATCCAAACTAAAATATGCCATTTGAAGGTTTTCATTTCCAAAATGGGAACCATTCTTTTGTTGTCCCCCAGAGGCTGAGAAGCAGTGAGGTGGTCTTGTATACCTCAACAACTCCAGGAAAGAGAAAAAAAAAAGAAGGCTACACAAAATTATTATCAGTAACTGGACAATACATAAGAAAAGGTCACTACTTGATATTCTATTCCCTTATAGTAAAAAATAAAAGGAGGTCTAATTGCCCTTCTGCTCCAAGTAACTTTAAAACCATTACACTAATGGTGCTCGTAGATCATAATTCAGTTCAAGGATAAGAACTTCGAAAAGTCTCAATATTAGTTTCACTGGTAATTGTTGGTTTGTTTTTAATTATTAAGAAGTTTGGGTTTTCTTTTGGTTATCTATGACTTTTCTACTAGAAACCTCAGTTGTCTTCTAAAGAAAGCAGTAGACTCAAATTTGGCCTAAAATCAGTTTTAACTTCAAACATCTATCAGCAAGCTGGTTCTCTTCTTCAAAAGGACTTGGAAATAACTATTATAGATTATATCTCTGTCTCCTCTCATATGTTTTGATATTTTTAAAGTTAATGACTCATTTAAAAACACTGATACTACCACTATCTTTTAAAAACATGCTCATCTTCTTAGATGCCTTTAAGTATTTCCACTTTTAAACTATAATGCTAGGAAGCTTCTGCTTCTACAGCCGAAATTCTCTAATCTAAAATCTTGCGTGCATTAGAGGATACAAAGTCTGATTGTTAGGAGCATCTGTCAGCTAACCACAATCATGTAGTGTGAAGGCTTATCTAATTCATCCAGAAGATTCTCAATACAGTGAATGAGAAATATTTTATTCTTCTCTAAATGAATAGAACAGAAAAAGGAAACAATCGTATTTTACTTCATTTTTAAAAAATTCTTCCAAAGATTACTGGAAAGCCAGCTTTTCTCAAGGACAGAGTAACAACAGAGTAAAGGCAGTAGACAGAAAAATGAAGACCACAGATTTATCATTTTCCCCTCAAGTCTGAAAAGTAACAGTCTCAGCTGAATGCTTTGTGAAAGTCAAAAAGCAGTTTCAGAAATATTCCTGATTTGGTCAGCATTTAGAATAATCAACATAGGCAGCCAATCACATATACATGGATGTGACTGAGTATCAATAATTATGGGTTTTGATGACAGAGCAAAGTCCTTTAAATGACAAAGCAACTGATGAACCAAGAAATTTCAGTCCTTCCAACATCAAAAGTCAAAACCTGGTGGCAGAGCCACATTCACAACATTTTTATTTTACTTTCTTAGGACTGAAAGAGAGAAGGAAAAAAAATAAAGTAATTAATGCTTAGTAGAAAGAAAAGGCAGATAGTAACTCACAGGCCCAGAACTCAAGTTAAGGGATCTGCACCAATACTTGAAAAAGAGGCAAAAAGTATTTCATGAAGAATAACGCCTTGTAATACTCTATACAGGTTAAGGAAATAGTATCTACATTTTGTCTCCTGATTTTGGTGGAAAAAGCTCAGTTCCCTACGTGGTAAGTTACCACATCCTAAACTCAAAAAGGCTATTTTATAAATCAACCTTGAAACAAAATGAAACAAGGAGATATTTTGATTTAGAACTTTTATTCATATACACAAATGGCTTCAGCATTTCCATGTATACAAAAACCCAATAGTACATTTACTACAAGTGATCTGTGCAAACACAGTTGAGATTAAATCAAAAACAAACAATTAGCACATAATAGAAGTTAAGCAGTATAAACAGACTGATTACATTGATACAGATATGGCATCATGATTGTCTTCCTGCACAGCTTACTGGAGTATAATTTAAATGCTTAGGTCAATACTAAGAACGCAACCAGCTATGATTCAGCATTTTCTTTTGTTTAAACTGCAAAATGGGACAAAGTTGGACTTCAGAAACTTTTGATACAGGCCACCTTTTTTTTAGCAAAGTATGAAAACCTAGAACTAACAAAAAATTAAACCATAAAAATCCATGTCCATAATTCTTATTTTGCCCCAGCAGAGGATATGGTAAATGTTGTGGACACTGCTATAATCAGGAACCAAAACTAGATTTTTATTTTCTAAATTTATATAAATGATGATATGAGACAAAACTGTAAATCATAAGCAGAAAAGTTACTTCATAACATTAATCTGTTTGTTTCTGAGAGAAACATGACTGAGCATTTTGTGAACCTTCTAGGGAATTAAAAAAAAAAAAAAAAGAAAAAGCAGGCAAGAATAACTTAGATATAAACCTATTTGACCTAGTTAGCACTCCCGGTTCTGTGTGCTGAATGTTAAAGTGTGTCACTCCGAAAAAGATTAACGGTGTAAAAAAGGGCCAGATCAGAGCCTTAGCCAAAATGTGTATGTTAAAGTAATGAAGTGATGACATTCTACTGGAAAGGCTGAGACTTGACATCTATCTATGTAAACAAACAGATACAAACTCTGCTTTAACAGATTCACTGTCACTAGATGAATTTATCCTTAATAAGATCAATATTTACTGACTAGCTACAAAATAAACCAAAGCAGCAGAAAAACCACAGTAGAGAGATATCAGAGCTGACTTGAGAATGAGTGAGCTCAGGCACCACAGGCAGTTTCATGGTGGCAAATTGTAGCTGGCTACATGAGAGACTGCTTTGACTGTTAACTTTTAAAAGCGAAGCAACTGAAATCGAGCAAGAATGAAGGACAAGCTCTTATTTTTAATACCACAAATACTAAGGAAGTGGCAATACAAAACAGTAAACAGAGGGACTCTTGCCCTTTGGACAGACTTTGCCTTTTGCTCTGCACTAACAGTTAGCAAAATATGATAGTCATACATGTAACAGGACTTAACAAGACAAATGCATTTACTTAGTTTTACATTAACTAAATCCCCATTCTAGTAGACTGACTATTCTGATTTCTCAGAGATAGAATACCAAGCTTAATACAGTTGAAACCCAAGTACAGCAGCTCTAATTCTAACTAAGAAACTCTATTACATTTTTTGATGAGACATACAAGAATATATATATACTGTATTGTATCAAATAAGGTTAAAAGAGTGTTTCACAAGAAGGAAAGAAAATCAAAGAGAGCTCACACAATCATAAATCAGTCAGGTCTTGGAGAGCCTAGAAATGTTGTTATCCTACAGATTAGTCTTATGAGGGACAAGAAGGAGGAATAGCCCATTGAGACATTTTGATTTGGCATTAAAAATGAAAATTTTAATGGTTACAAGGCAGACATTATAATATACAATACAATAATGGTGCCAAAGACTATAAAAACTTCACCTGTTTGCTCCCTTCCTATTTACATAAAGTATAAAATGTCTACAGCTGCCAAACTGATCTACTTCTTCAAAGTGCAGCATCATTTCCACACACCCAGGAAAACATCCAATCACTTTCCTCATGAATCAAGTGTCTCAGGTAGGAAAATAAGATTGTGATAGAAAAGGAGACATAATTACTTAGTAAGTACCTGGGAAAAGAACTGATAGAGAAATAGAAAGTATGAACTGAAATTAACACTGGTTTCTGTGAGCATTTGCTCTCTAACACCCATTATCAATAGCTAAATTGAGATTTCAAGAAAAAGAGCTGAGCAGATGTGGAAATATTAATTACATAAAGCCACTACAGATTTTCAGAGCAAGCTATTTGCTAATATTCACATTAAAGTTTTACTTTCATAGCAAATTATACAAAACAGTAAGTGATATACTTACCCACCCACAAAGCAGAGGATATAAAATGCAAAGTAAAATATAGCGAAGGGTCCAAAAGTTACTAGAAAAAGCACAAGGCCAAGACTTCCCCATCCCCATATGGAAAGACTGGTCTGCAAACAAAAACATGTAGAAAAGGAACAATTAATATGATATTCATACATCTTTAAATGTCCAGAGCAATATTTGTAGCTTCTACAAAGCTTGATAAATTTTAACTAGATAGGAAATAAATTTTACTTGATTAAATAAAAATTACCTTTGTTTTAAAGAGTATATTGTTATCAAATGGGCTAGTAGTCCAGTTTAGCCCACGTTAGAGTAATTTTTTTTTCAAATACTGTTACTTATCTCCCACTTCAGATACAACTATCACCCTTTAAGGTGTCATTTCTTTTTCTTCTCTATCCTCATTTTGTGCCCTTTTGGTCCTTGAGATCCCCCCTTCTCCTCCCCCATGATAAGTTTACCATCACGTTAATGAAAAAAGCAGGTTTTGTGACAGAACAGGAAGTGACAGAATACAACACTGTTTTACAAACATAAACACGTTATTTTCTACAATCAAGCAATGCCTTTTCTTTCCTAGATCAAAGCAGTTGCAAGAATAAAAATGTATCCCCTTCTTCAATCAAGTCACTGATGGGTCAACAGGTGCACCAAACACTTGGTGCAAGTATACTTTTATTTTCCCCCATAAACAAAAGGGAGAAATCTGATTACTACCTGTAACAATTAGTACCATAGAAATCAAGAGCATCCAAAGAATTGTTTAAAATATGTAAGTCCAATTTTCTTTTAAAATCAGGATATCTAATATATATACAAAAAATACAGAAACCAAAAGGAGCGAGAGGGAGATCCCATACTAACATTTTTTCAACACAGGCATTACCACATTCCTAGAAGAGATCTGGCTTAGCAGGCAGGACTAATACTTTGGCAGTGGCGGGGAGACAAGGGTTGTTTGAAAAGTCCATGGGGCACTTAAAGGCAGCCACAAGAATATCTGTGGGGCCAGTGGGATTTTGTTGTTGATGTCTTGCATAAATGCAGCAGGGCAAAACTTCACCTGCACTGGTGGAACCACTATGAGCATGAAAAAAAAAAAAAAAAGGCAGCAAGATTCAGGCTATTGTGTCAATATAGGTTACAGTATAAGTGCATTTATATACACACATACATATGCAAACATACACGATCTATCTAGATAGATGTGTATATGCACATACATATATGTAGATACAGGGTAATCTAAAAAACTGAGGTAGGGAAAACCTGACTGATCTTATCTACAAGTTTTTAGACCTTCACAATGTTGCAATGCAGTCAACTAAACTTTCATAAATTTAATTCAATCCAGTCTCTAGTTCAATATGTAAAGCATATTTCAGCCAAGTCCCAGGAGAGTGAAACCAATCATGGGAAGTATTTATAGGCCAAAACTGTTTCAGCTCTAAGGGTTTTTTTTTTTTTGTCGTTGTTTTTGTCTAATTTACGCCTTTTCTAACAGTGATCAAATGATACCCTGATGGGAACTCAGACAACTGCTATGTCAACAAGTAACACTAAGGAAGTATTTAAGTAAACTAGTCTTGCAGCTTGACATTTAGAAAACAAGCAGAGATTGAACACCATATTTGCGGAGAACCCTTTTTTAGCTTTTAATATAGAGGACAGAGGAAGCTTGGCTGCATTTGCCTCAAGGACTACTTAGATTTCATCTTTTCATTTTAGGCATAGGATTAAGAAAAAAAATCAACTTTTTCAAAAAAAGTTTTATAAATCTACAAACAATGAAAAATAGAACAAATTATGACATATATAAAGCAGTTTTTTTTATTTTCTGAAAGAAAAACCAAAAAACAAAATCACACCTCTGAAGAGAGACTGTTTCATAGATCTAAACTGTAGTACTCAGAATTATTTAATTCTCCCTAGTTGTAAGTGTAATGGAACATTAAGATGAAACTATTTTCTTCCTAGTTAAAGTTTCTTAGCAAGAAATATAAGCTATACTGAGTTTTTTTCTTAATGATTGAGGCTGGGAAAAATGAAACATACAAGTATGTAAGCGAGTCTAATTAAAGTGCTGCAATTAAAAAACTGCACTGCAAGTTATTCAATTCTCTTTAAGCTGAAAACAGGTGTTATTAGATGATATAAACCATACAATCCACACAGCTAAAATGCTGATTTGGTGCTACAATAAAAAAAAAAAAAAATCTCGATCACAATTGAGTAGATTTTGTTGACTCATAATAAGTAAATGGAGTAGATAATTGTGGCCTTCCAGTACCTAAAGGGAGCCTATAAGAAAGATGGAGAGAGATTATCTACAAGGGCATGTAGTGAGTGGCAGGACACGGGGGGGAATGGCTTCAAAGTGAAAGTGAGTAGGTTTAGATTGGACATTAGGGAAAAATTCTTCACTGTGAGGGTGGTGATGCACTGGTACAGGTTGCCCAGGGAAGTTACAGATGTCCCATCCCTAAAAGTGTTCAAGGTCAGACTGGATCAAACTGAGCAACCTGGTATAATGGAAGGTGTTCCTGGACATGGCAAAAGGGTTGGAATTAGATGATCTTTAAGATCCCTTCCAACCTGAACCATTCTATGATCCAATGATAAACTCCTTGGAGGGCAGAGAGGACAGACACTCCAATCTACCAAAAAAACAACAAACAAAAAACAAACAAAACCCCACACAAAACCCAAACAAACAAAAAGCACCACCAAAAAAATCACGACCAAAGACCAACCTGGTTAATGCAACAATTAAGTAAACATGAGATCTCATTGTATATCTATATTTCAATACAAAAAGAAGACTCTGCCTAATCAAGCCCTCAGAAACATATTTTTAAACTTCTACAGAATACTACAAGCATCAGGAAGATAAGATATGCACACAGAAAATAACATTTAATCATGGTCTTTTTTTTTTTTTTAATCAAATGACCAGTATGCTTAATGGCATCATTTAAAAAAGTTTAAGTTCTAAATATGGGGTAAGCACTCTAAATGACTTAATTAAACTAGATGGCAGGATGCATATTCAGAGTTAGATGAATGCATAATTAAAAAAGAAAGTTCTATAACTCTAATAAATAAAACAGTAACCTTTTGTCCTCTGCTCTAGTTTTGCAATTTAGAATATGGCTACAGAGATTCAACTCTCATTTGGTATTTTAATAAGATTTCTTAAAATTTGCACAACTTGGTAGACTGCAGTAAGTACAACAGATACTGGCACAATTCTTGTATGTTCTAAATGAGTGGTTTATAATCTTACAGATTGTGAGACATTCAAAGGGATCTAATCATTAGGACGGTACCCTTTTGGTTGACTGTAAATAAAACTTATCCAAACCACACTTCTAAAAGGCCCTTCAGCAGTATAACTCCTAGGAAAACATGAAGACTGTTTAAAGTTCCTTAAGCACTATCAACTACTGAAAGAATGTCTAAATATTACATAAATATGACTATGCAGGTGGTCAGTATGAAAATAGTTCAGGTATTTAAATTCAAACCCCACTTACAACTTATTTCCAAGTCTGTTTTATGATGTTAATTTTTTAAAAGATTCACAGATTTACTAAAGCTCTGTCTAGCCTTACTAAAGTTAACTGCAGGGTAAATGCTTATCACTCTTCACAGAAAGAACAAGCCAGTCTTCTGAAGACATGGTATAAATGTTAGCATTTAAGTCACAGCTATCCAGATCCTTTAGAAGAAGCTGACATGCCCTATGTTGGAAGGGCAAACTTCCAAGCTAAAGTGGTGCTGTTCACAGGCTGAAGGACGCAGGTACAGTTACCTAAAGGCTAAAGAACAACACAGGCCTTAGTCCTGTGGCAGGCATGTTTGGGTACATACTGTGTGCATACACACATGCACATGGATAAAAGATCTTTATTCCAGATCAACAACTGTTCCATCTTACCAGTTTAGCCAGTTTTACCACCACTACAGATTCCATATATTTGCCCCATCATCACTACTTCTCAGCTTTCAAGTCTAAGATTTTACAAAGACTTCTGCAGTGTATTACTAAGGTCATATATGCAATGGGCTCATGTAGCATCATGGTCACATACAGTAATTTTCCTTCCACAGTATGGTATTGCATTAGCAAAATAAATTGTAACTGAAGTAGAGGGTTGTCTATAAGCTCAAACGGTGCACTGCAGAGCCTCATCAGGTGAGAGAAGACAAACAGGAATACTCACACATGCTTGATTCAGCTTTTAGAGACAAGAAAACTACTATCTCAATGACACCATCTGTTTCATTTTTCTTTTTTGACTAGGTTTTGCCCATTTTTCCCACTGAATGTTTTTTCCACAGCATACAGCCAACATAAAGAATACATAACATACATAGAGAATTTGCTTTCTTGTATACATCTGCTTTCTCTTTCTTTGGTTTCTGCTTCCTAACCAATACAACATTTCGATGGACTTAGCTGCATACCATTATGGTTTAGCAGTGCTAGACTAAGACTGACCATGTGACTTACATGACCATTCACACAGGACCTTATATAAATCCACAACAGCAGCGATTTATTCCCATAAAAAGCACAATTATGTCTTACCAAAAAGTAGCTTCAATAGGCTTCTTGTTTGCTTAATCCAGTTGACAAGCTTTCAAATCTTTGCCCCTCTCCCATCTTTAAGCAAAACCCTCAGCCTTCCCTCACCTTTCTCTAAAATGATTCACCAATGATTTTCTCTAAAAGGATTCACAAGGTTGTTGGATTTAAACTAGTGCGGTCAATTTTAGCTTGCAACTGGCAGCAAGACACAGGGGTGTTTCTAGTTTAGTGCAAAACAAGTGCTACTTCAGAAGTCCAGATGACAGGTTCTTCCTCTCCTCCCCTTTGCCACTAAACAGCAGACACACGCTTCCTCTCCAGGTTCTGAGTGACAGTCTTCCCACTCCAGCAAGAAGTTCCTGTTCCAAGCACTTGTCTCCCTTCGCAATTTCCCCACACACTCAGAGTAATTCTGGTTTCAAGTTTGGAGACACAGTATGAGAGGAAATAAAGAACACCCATACAGAAAGGTCAGGCTCTGAAATCACCTGCTTGTCAATCTTAAAGTTTCAGCAGAATATTACTCAAGTCTTACAGTAGAATCCAACAGGTCCATACCACTTGGGAAGGTTGCTGATGGTGATCATTTTCAAATTTAATGGTTGCAACAGAATAATCTGAACTCTCAAAGAACAGTGTCATTTAAAAACAAAAACATGTTTCTTTTCTCACAATTCTTTTACTGTGTTTATCAAATTACAATTGTTCGTCAATATGTTAAAAATTACTGTAGCTGACCTGTCCCTAACAAGACATTGGTAATCAAAGCATTACTTGCCATTTGGGTAGTTCAAACCATTAGTTTTTCTAATACTCTTTACCAAACTTATTTAATGCTTCTTCTGGGTACACATTAAAAAAAATCATCAGGGATTATACATAAAGTAGATGTCAAGTTTAATTTTGTTAATTCTACACATCTACCTTTTAATTTGGCTTCCATTTTGAGTGTAAATGGAGTATGTTAACATATAAACCTTTCTATAATTAAGGTGAATGTCATTTCTGTCAAGTGATTAAAAACATTATTTTAAGTTTCAAATTACTGTCTCTTCACTAGCATGACAAGTAAAATTGGAAAGCTGTACCAACTGGGGTGCCAACTTCACTGCATCAAAATTGTTATGTTATACTACTCAAGAAAATATTTAACAATTGTGAAATAAACTATTAACAACTCTGTAGCTACCTTCTATCTGCCAAAGTAAAAGTAAACAACTGAAAGACATGTTTTAAAGAGTTGAAGGGTTTTGAAGAGTTCTGCATATTGTGGTTTCCTAACATCACTAAAGGTCTCTTTTTAACATCTTTTTTCTTATCCTTTTGTCCTTTTCCTTCCCTAGCCCAAAAAGGCAAAGCAAAACAAAACCCTAAGTTCCATTGCTACCTCATACTATGTAAAACTAATTGCAATGAATCTACACAAGAATTTCATGCAGGACTCAAAAGAAAGCTCTTGGGATTGTATTTTTTTTAAAAAAGTAATTTTACATAGTCTATTTTGCTTTTACTATTCTAACTTTAGATTTATTATTTTTCCCAAAGAAAGCTTAAAATACTAAAGCATATAAATACACACTGATCATCTTTTAAACAAATTAAAAAAAAAATACACAATTAATGTTAAGAATTGAGAAGTTTGGCCAGTGAAGCTTCTTCTAAATAGGTGTAGTATTCCTGCTGATCCCTCCTGGTTACAAATGCTGGAAACATTCCTTTACTCTGTTAAGAAAGAGTCTATCTGTACACTTTCTACCTCACCTCTTCTTCCATGCAACACTCACCTTGCATGTCAGATGTCTTAATTGGTTAACAGTTGGATTAATTCAAATGCAATCATGCCTAATTGTATTCAGACTTTCCTGCTGTTCCTTACTTTGCACAAAACAGCAAGGCTTTGGGATCATTTTCCCCTACGCTCCCCTACAGCTATATAAGGCAGTCTAACAAATTAGGCTTTACAGATAGACGAAAAATTATTGCCTAAGACCACTATTATTGCACTGTTTTGACTATTCATGAAACTCATTTTCAGAAGTGCAAACATTTAAATGAAAATATATGTGAACATTTTCTTATCATACATAATATTAGTGTGTAACAAGAAAGTTTAAAAGTTATTGTGCGCATTACTTCCGTTTCAGTATCTATCCAGAGAGCAACAAATTCCATTAGTAAAACCCATCTGTTTGCTAGTCAGAATATTACTATGCAATTAGTATTATAAATACAATAAAAATAGAAAAATTATGTTCTATATTTTGATACAATTGGTTATTTGCAAGAAAAATACCAGTCTTCTGGTTAACACTTACAGTTCTACTAGAAATGGTAAATATTTTCAACACCAAACTTTCTTATCAAGTGACAAAAACAGAGTAAAATTCAGCCTGGTGTCAAAAGTCAAAATTAGTAAAGATTTTTTTTTTTTTTTCCTCTCTGACACCTGCTCTGCCAGCACTGCTGATCTACATGAAATTAGGAAGTGAAAATTTTAATTTTAAACTGACCTCCATTTTACTAACCTTTATATTCAGCGCTAACAGCTACTTTATGGAACAATCAGCAAGGGACAGAAAGCCTCATTTCATGTCACTGCTTCTTGAGCCTAAGGATTTCTCTTACTTTGAAAAACAAGAGGCAACCTTCACAGACACACACATTCTTTCTGATAACATACATGCATTAAAACCCACTCTGAAACATTCTAGCTTAAAAGGATATGGAGCTTTGGTCAAATTTAAAAGAAGCATTTGAGTGTCTTGGATAGCAATAAGAAATAAGTGATGCAAGCCCATTTCAGTTACTATCTTAAATATTAAAGTGACATATTCAAACTCATGCTCAATACTATTTCCAAGAAAATTATTCTTTTCCTTTGTAACAATCCATTTTGACTTGTATCCAAGCTAATTCAGTTATCTGGACATAAAACAAGACACAAAAAATGAAAGCATTTTGGACCACCTTAGGAGACTGAAACAGGGCCAGGTTTATTGCTTGACAGAATCGCCTAAGGTGATCTTAAGTGAGAAAATAAAGCAATCCTTCTAACTCGATCTTGAATTTAAGCCAATGAGATAATCTAGACTGTTTTACATTCAGCCTCTGGATAAACAGATCACATCTATTTCAAGTCTTTCTAGTGCAAAAGTAGAAGAGTTTTGCAAAGGGGAGAGAGGGAGAAGCCCCCAGAATCTGTATCAAGTGAAAAAACCCCTCTGTTCTCCTAAATAGCTAAAAATAATGAAGTCACATGCTCTTTAGTCAAGAAACAGTTCTTGTGTATTTCATTTGTGACTATCACTCAAGCAGCATTTTAAACTTTTTACTTTTTTGTCTACAAATGCAGCAAGAAGTTGTTTAAAAGTTCTTCTCACCAATTTTTTTTTCTTTCTTTATTTGCTAAAGGAACTTGATTCTACTGAATGAATTTAATCAACTTTGTTTCTAGAACAGCTTATATCACTTAAGGTTCCCAACATTTATGTAGATGCTAATACACTAGATCAGTCTCTCTCCATAACAGACAGATCTCATAGGCCGCCTCTTTATGTTTCTTCTAATATAAACAGCAGGGCAGAGCTCAGGGATACTGCAGAAACAATTGCATGGGACATGTTTTTAAAAAGATTCTTCATACCTTTACAGCTATGCTTTTGGAAGATAGCAATTTCTTTAGTTCAAAGCTCTTTTTCCATGGTAGTGGTAACTTCAACTGAGCATCCTTTCTGCCAGGCAATAAATGTCTGCCTATTTCTGGAACATAAATCATCATACTGCCCAATTTATGCTATTAACTGTATCAGTTCATACTTACTGAAGAAATTTATATAAAGATTATTTATATATAAATTGTCTGGGACACAGTCTTCTATCCAAAGGCAACCCATTACTGTCTGTGATCTTTACAGGGATGACAAAGTGGAAAAAGGTGGATTATAAGACAGCTGATGAACAATTCTTTTCTTAAAATAAATCCATTACTTTTTCTATGGAGATTCTACACAATTTCACAGCAGTGGCTGTGTGACAAATAGTTTGAGCAATCTTTAATTGATGGAATCAGCTTCATTAAAAAAGAAAAAAAAAGGAAAAAAAAAAGATGCAGAGTGATACATTATCTGGTTTAGAAAATCTCAGTTCAATCAACAACTCCACAAAAACAAAGAGTGAAACACAGTAAAAGTGACTATTTTTTGCAAATACAAACCTGTCGGACATGAAGATCTAAGAAAAACTGCACAAAATTACAAACATTTTGGAACTGCACAGTGCAGCAGCAGTTATTGAGCTTTTTTCTTTAGCTTTTTCTTAAATAACTTGTTCCATGTAAACCACAGACAATACCTTCAAATTTCATACTGGAAAAAATACTAAGATTTTCAGTTCTACCACTTGATGACTTGCTTGAAAGCATCAATAAGCAAATAATTACTTTCAAGCAAATTCAGTAAAATCAGGAGTTTCTTTTAAGCAGACTGATAAACTATACCTTACAACACATATTTGCGGGACATGTGATTTTTTTTTTTACTGAGAGTTAAACTTATATGTGTTTATACACATTTCACATATACATAAATATTATATATACAAACAAAACTCAGTACTTAAGTTTACTGTAGAAAGATTTAGTCATACTCAGTTATTCTGGATAACTTTTTAGTCCTTTGGTTTCCTCAGGCTGTAAAATTAATCATCCAAGGGTTTTGCTTAGTTCTTTAATCCACTGGTGATGTTACATGTGCTGTTTGCTACTTGCAGCACAGTTTTCAGCATTATCCCACTAACTTTAGGATGAAATGCTATGAATGCAGTGTACTGGTTTACGGTGGCTTTTTTATTCTTTTAATAGTACATACCCCAATCTAATAGTTCCCAAATAAGTAACATTTCTCATCTAGATGAAAAAGTTACTTTAAAAATACTAAGCTAACAACATAACTTCAGAATATTTTTATCCAAGACTGGACCAAATATAAAGATTGACATGATTCTGCCATACTTGCCTTATTAGGTCAAATTACAAATGTGAAAGAATATAAGTGGAAGAAGACAATTCACATTATCTATTGTAATTGCCAGGGGTCCTTCAATAACATTCATCCTCCTACCCAACATTCAACAAGTTAACACTCAACAAGACTAAAAATTAATTTCCACACTGTCCCTAGTGGCCAAGACTGTTGCTTTCCACTAGTCAGTTATATCACATACCTTTGTAGAATTATTTTGGTAAATGACATAATGTAGTTATAAGATCCCTATCCCTCACCACCTCTATAAAAAAAAGTCCATTTTTTTAAAATTTATTAAAAAGGAGAAGAAAAGCTATAAGCAATAATGTAGTGTCTGGAAGAGGAAACCACATTGAATTTTTCAGCTGCAATGTCAAATGGCACCTTGACTATAAGTAGTATTGCAGCCACAATCATGGAATTCAGAAAGCCAAAGCTCAACAGAGAACCAACATAAATGCCAGACTACAGTGGCAACAGAAGAGGATCAGCAAGAAAGAAGCTCCAGACCAAAAGGAAGGAAAAATACATTCCAGTCAGCATCTCAGTCCCTAAGAAGGTTGTGAGCAACCAAAACAGATTTACCAAATACAAATCATGTCTGACCAAACCAATTTCTTTCTGTGATGAGGCAGCTAATGCTGAGGACAGAGGAAAGCTTAGACAATGCGCACCTTGCCTTCAGCACAATGTCTCACAGCCATAGGACAAAATTGGTGAGATATGGGCTGTGAAAAATTGACTAGATTGCTGGACACAGAGTGTCCAGCATCAGTGGTGCAAAGTTTAATGGGCGGCCAGTAACTAGGTGGGAACCTTCAAGGATTAATATTGGACCAATGATGTCTAATGTCCTAACAGTGTGCATGATGGGACACAGCAAACTGTTGGTAAGTCAGCACAGAATACCAAAGTGGGGTGAGTGGTCAACACACTGGATGGTTCAGAGCGGTGTCAACAGGCTAGATAAATGGGTTGACAGCAACCTCAGCAAGTTCAACAAAAAATAAGCACAGCTTTGCATCTGGGGTGGACTAACCCTGGGCCACAATACAGTTCTGGGGCCAACTCTCTGGGAAGCAGCTCTACAGAAAGGGACCCAGAAGTGGGCCATAAGCATGTGTGCCCTCATAGCAGTATTCTACCCTGTATCAACAGATAAGTCACCAGCAGGTCAAGAAAGTGATCCTTCCTCTCCATTTGGACACATCTGTGTCCAGTTCTGGTCTCTCCATTACTATACAAATCCATCTGGAAACTAAGACACCATATCCAATTCCACCACAAAGGATTTTGTGCCAAAACAAAATATATCCACATAAGGAAGACACATACCGGCTACACTGGCCACCAAAGGAAGGGTTGATTTAGAAAGATTGTTGGTGCTCCTGATTAATATTCTGATCCTCTTTTATGTGACCAAAAACTAACCCAATTTTTAAAAGTATTATCCCCTTCCTCCATTCCTTGATGCTCATGATTGTCTTCAAAAATAAAGAAGCAAGAGCAGAAGTCTGTATATACCACCGACATAATAAAGGGTATCTATAGCCTAGACATGGGAATCTGACGGAACAGCTACCAACATTGTATTCACTGATTTTAATACCTGGGAGTATTATACGTTTCGTTCTTTTAATTCCAAGACCTCAATCAATGCCAGCATCATGAACTAGTTTCAGTTTGGACTACTGCTTGCAGTGATCACCCCTTCACTATACCTAAGTTCTCGTCAAAAATTTCCTGATAGTTACCCAACATTTTTTACAAATAGGTAGTGCATTTTAATCAGCATCATAATTAGCAAAATACAAAATGAAATGGATATAAAAACAGAGGAACTTCAAAGGTCACAGTATGCACCATGAAGAAGCAGTTTTCAGTACACAAATAACAAATAGATCCCAAGCTGCAAATGTAGTACAGTAGGGCAGTAGTGCAGTTCCTTGCAGCTGTTTTTCTTCTGGAATATCATCCAGTTGCATAAAATAAAGCCACAGATTAGTTCAGTGTCACCAAGTTATCCAGCAGGCCACAATATTCAAGGAAGACTGCAACTTCTTTAACAAGCAGCTGATGCCTAACTCTTGGCAGAATGGACAGTGCCAACACAAAAAAAACCCAACACTTTGAGGGTATGGCAAAAAAATGCCCTCACTTAAAAGTGGGGGGAGCGCTTAAATATTATTGGGGTTTTTTTCAATGGGATAAATGTAATGGGACTACAATAAAAACAAACCAAATCTTCCTCCTTCATGTGTTTAAAATCCCCCTTTCCCAATCCCTCCTCCTGTCTTTACTGTTTGTGTGCTCTACCCACTCAATTCCAAGAGATGTTTGACTCACCCTCCCTTTTGGGAAGGCATGCTTGCTCTGTCCATCTCTTTCATGGTCCTCTGTGCACTTTTGCCTTTTCCTGAATATTGTTACTGAGAAAACGATTGTCCACTGCCTACACAATCCTGAGAAACTTTGCAAGTTTTATCAAGTGATTTGCTATAGAACACTGTTCACAGGCACTACAATGTGTAGCTCTGAAGCAAACAGGTAAGAGTAAGTAGGGTAGAGCGTCCTACAATTTCTACCAAGAACTTGCTCCATAACCTCTGTCCATCTGGCCTCTCTATGAAAGCAAAGAGTCTCCTCTTTGCTTCCACTGAGAGGTCAGATGGACAGATGAAGAAGGCTAGACTCAAGTAGTCTCCTCCTTTCTCACAAAAAATCTGGACTCCAAATCAGAATGTCAGGTATTCCCTGGATATCTCCCAGGTGCATACACTACCTCTCCTACTGAGACACTGAAGAAGGAAAGCAAGCATGAATATCTACAAATAATGTTTACACAGAGGAACATTTCTATGAACTCATCGGAACACTTCATTCTCAAATACCAGGGCACGGAATGTTTCCAACACATTTCAATTAATTTGGAGGGGGAGGGAAGAAGGAAACCACAGAAATTGTGCATCAACCTTTGCCACTTCAAGATTATAGATACACTAATTACAGATTAAACTAATTGAGTCGTTTGAGTATCCAGCTCTCAGGGCAAGTTTACAGAAAATATCTAAAAATGTCAGTCACTGTCACTTGGTCAAGAACAAAAAAAAAAAGAACCCAAAAAGCTACCAAACATTACTCATAACTTTTTCTGGAGGCACATATGGATTCAGAAGTCACAGAAGGAAAGATGACATTCTCCATTTTCAAAAGGACAGGATAGAAAACAAAAAAGGTATCCATAAAATAAAGCAAAATTAAAAGTAACAGTAATGGGCAACAGCAGACCATCATTAATTGGAGAATTCAATAAAGGAAAATATCCAATAAAGTAATGGAAAACCTTACAAACATTCATAGAAATATTGTTTGCTGTTGGTCTCACTCTTGCTAATTCATAACCTTCTCAAGAATTTTTTAAGAAGCTGTAGTAGTGCAACTGCCAACTGAAAGACAGAAGACCAATATCATTTAAAGTCTAGACCTTAAAATCAAGTTAAAGAAATAAATAGAAAACATTTCATAGTTTTAGGCACACACACAAGATAAATTAATACAAGCGTGAAGCACAAAATACACAATGCAGTATACAGTCATAATGCCTTAAAGCAAGGTAGTGATACTAAATGTTTGTATACACAAAGCAAGAGTAAATTATTTTTAACACATCAACTGCAAAGTATTCAATTTAGTAAAAATGGGATTGTGAAAAGAAAAACTTTGGTAAGAGTGAAAATTTAAAATAAAACCTTATTCTCCTAGCCTAGTTTTGCAAAGAAATACCTTATTATCAAAACCAAAATTATACTCATACAAAACAATTTGTTTTCCACAAGAATTTTTAAATTTTATAGAATAAACAAATCATAATTAATTACCATTTCCTTTTATGTACCATCAGAGTAAATTTGTAATTCAGATACTAAATCATAAGATTTAAGATTTACGTTATATATGATTTTGCTTTACAAATTTGATGACATTGCAATTTGTTAGCATTGTAATCAGAAATACTTATTCGAATATACAAACTATAAAAAAGGTATTTTTCTTCCAAGTATGTTACAAGAGGTTAGATACATCAATCAAACATACTTTTCAATAAAAATTAGGATGTCTATCACTAAGAAACCCACAAAAATATACTGAAGGGGGAAACCACTCACATAGCTTTTTAGAAAAACAAATAGAAATTAAAAATAAAACTCACACACCAAAATACAGATGTGATGTCTTTCATGCACTAATAGTGCCTTTGGTGGATAAGGAATGGACATCATTATTCTATTTTCAAAGTATCACAGAAATTATTACATATGCTTCAGAAAAGTAAGCTGATACAATGTTATCAAGCACTACAACAGTTGGGGAAACTGAAATTAAACAAAGTTTCGAGTTCTTATAAAGGTCCCAGAGCGCAAAGATTTAAGGTGGCCTCACTCAAGGCTCAGACATCTCAGCCTGCAGCAGCTGCTGTTAGAACAGCAGCACAGCAAGGAGCAAGGCTCCCTCCTCTCCCCAAATCAAACAGTTCCAAGATCATCTTAACAATCAGCAAGGCTTTAAAGCAATCACTCCTCTACAGTTACACTGCTTGGATACTTGTTTCTCAAAGGATGTACTCCACCAGATATTCAGCTGAGCTCTGCAGTCTGGAATGCCAAATGCTGAATAAAGGGTGACTGGGAACATCACACATGTTCATTCCCCATTGCCTTCAGTAGCAATTAAAAGGTATGAAAGAAATTATCCCAAGTCTGAGGCACTATTTCATAATCTGTGGGATAGCTGAGGCAAGAATGTCACAATTCTAGAGTATTTTGTACTTGGCCTTGTCTAACGGTACTGACTGGGAAAGTGGAAATGCAGAGGATCCTACAGGATATGTAGCAATTCAAACTTCCTGCTCAAGTTCATTGCCTTACATCACAAGAGACAGCCTAACCTGCACCGCCTTAGAGGCACCAGCAGAAGCAATGAGTACAGCCACTTCTTAGAACTGCAAAAAGATACAGAAGAACAGGTATATGTGATCTTAAAATAGTGACATTTATGAAAAAATAGCATCTGACACAAACAGATTTGATTAAAATAGAACTGGGATTATAGTTACTCTGAGTAGCATGGGATTAAGGGAAGAGAGGCAGAGGAACAGACACAAAAAATTGAAATAACACTGTAACAAAAGTTCAACTACATTTAAGCAGTTAATAGTCATCAAAGTACAATCCCAAACTAATGAACATTTTTGGAAAGAAATCATGCAAAGGTCACCCTCCTACCCAAAACTCCAACTACAATGGGATACTGAATTAAGCATTTCAGACATCAGTGGTACCTGTGAACTTTTAACTACTCCACATTAGCACTCATTTGAATAAACACAATGTTATTTCCACCTGTGAAATAAAAAATAATTAAAAAAAAAGTTCTTGAAATTTAGTATTTCTGATTCTCAGAAATTCTTCCAAGTGAAGTTGCAGAAAGGACACCATGCCATTTGACACATCACACTTTATGGGAAGCAAGCCAGCAGAAGTTAGTTTAGCTCCTTCTCCTGCTGGCAACTACTGGGCTGAGGAACTGGTGAGGCTCAAATCAAATTAGTCTTGTGCTCACTGTCTGAAAAAATACGCAAAACAGCAGGACTGAACAAATTTCAGTGTCACTGGTAAAGTAGTTTCAAAACAAACTATTGTACTAACCACTATGGTCAAACTCTTATTCTGTCCTGAGAAATCTCTGATTTTTCATAGAATCCCACTTGAACAACATTAGTTACAAATTTATAGGGCTTTTTAAATGCTTGTAAAATGCCAATTAAAATACGGCAATAAATTTGACTCACACTATTTCAACTGCAACACTGAGATCACATCCCCTTCCACACAGAAAACAAAGCAAATCATAACTTTTCCAGAAGTTCATCTCCACTCTCCGAGGATTTTACAGCTACTCCTGCTTCAGAGAAACAGGAATCTTTAACAGATACTCCCAAACTCTGACAGTTGATCTCTTGTCCAAAACACATGGCAGTTAAAAAAGGAGTCTTTGTAGCCAAACATACCTATCAAATATGCTTACTTACATTAAATATAAGCATGTGTTTCAGCTCATACCAGTAAATCACAATTAGGTAGTTATTATTTTCAGGTGTGATAGTATATAAATTACGTAAACAAGGTTAGAGTGCTCTTGTTAAAGCTTGACAAGATGTGTTTACATCATGAAAGAATGCCTCATTTTTTAAATTCAGAAATCAGACATTACTTTGGCAGAGGGAGAAGAACAAGCAGCTGGACACAATGACTTGTGCTTCTTGAAGCTTCTCAGGTAACTGCAAGTGACAACTGCGATTGATTTTTCTATCATTTCAGTCTTGGTATTCTCAGACAAGCAACGGGAAAAAGTGCTAATGGGACTTCTAAATATTAATTCTTTATGTGTTGCAAATAACTTAGATACAGCACTGATGCTTTCTTGTTTCTATTAACAGCAATTCTCCCAATGCTAATTCAAAGGAAAACATGCTTTGTCATTTTGTAAGGGTGGGGAGAAGAGGACAAAGATATTTAAAACAGAGATAATTCCCTAGAGTGCAACCAGACTGAGGAAATCATCATTTGGAGCTCCTTCAGCTATCCAACCAGACAAGCTATTACTATTTTTATTGAAGTAAGGAACTTCACCCTATTCTTCCACACAGTTCTGGGGATTGGTCCAGACTAATATTTTAGAGTTGTTGCAGAACTCTGCATTCAGTCTCAGCAGTTCAGGCCCAACTGCACACTCTAATAGTCCTGAGTGTTAGACACTGTCTTTTAGTGCCAGCTAAATATTAAAAACAAGTACTTTGGAACATATGACAACCATTCTTTGCAGAAGGTTAATTTTCTTAATTTTACCATTCCTCACATAATTTTAACTGACACTTTACAAAACATGGAGTTCCTAAAGCAGTTGTCATAATTAGGGACACAATGTAGACCAGCAACATGGTAGACCTTACTTACAGAATATACTGAAGGAGAAAGAGGCTTTTTACCTCCCAAGCGCTTGCAACTAATGTTGCAGCTAGATCTCATCTAGCAAAATACTGGCACTAAAGAAAGCCCTAGCATGTAAGTTTCACAAAACGACAGAAAACTAATTTCTTTCGAAACCCTGATAAATGTCTACACACTTGAAGCTGTCTATCAGTAGAACATAATTCAGACATAGAAAACATCAGAGTAACCTGCCACTGCCATGTATCAAGGAACACATAAAGCTAACAATGCTACAGCACGTAATTCAACATCTTTCAGAGCTGGACTAACATACATTACAACGTGCTACTGTTGCAGAAAGGGTAATTCACTATTATTCTAAAGCAAGTTAAAACAAGCTGCTCAGTCAACGCTTGTTCTTAAAAATCTGTCTAATTTACTCAGTTTTGCTCAAAAGCAGTTCTCAATGGCTAGTAGTTATCACAATCCAACAAGAAAAAAGGTTTCTTAAAAATCTCTTGTAACCAAAAAGTAGATTGTTTAATGGAAAGGAAATACTGCGTGTAGTTAGTGAATTTTCTTGACAGATGGCAATAACAAAAAATACTAACACATCGGAGATCATTTTGTATGGCTCACTTTTGGCTGTGCATAAGAAAAGGTTTTCCTACTTCATCAAATTTCAAAAAGCTTCTCAACCATCACTAGTACTACAACAAGGTACTCCTGCTAACCTGAGAATTAAGTTGTCAAAAATTCTGAAGGAAGTCCTCACTAAGCATCTCAAAGTAGTCTAATGAGTAACTGGGGGGGAGCGGGGGGAAAAACAACCAACCAACCAAAAAAAGATGAAAAATATACTTCTCACTTTATCTCAAGCGCCTTCTTCAGAGGTAGCAAGGGCTGCAAATGCAGAGAGCATAGGCCATGAATTTGAAAGAGAATTGAAAACTTCTTGTAAATTAAGTCAAAATTGTTTCGAATGCTTGTTCCCAACAGAATTTTAGACACTATTGACCACCAAGAGCCAGAGTTGTAAAACACCAGCTGCCTCGCTGTAGTCAGGGCAGTACAGTTGCTACTGCACAACTGTGAGCAGGAAGAAGATGCTTGACTGAAAACGCAAGAGACAGATCATTGCAACTTGTGTCCACCACAGCCTCATCAGATGAGAAAGTGCTGAGACAGAAAGTCACATGGAAAAAGGCTGCACTGGGTCTTGAAAAGCAGAGGAGACATCTGATGAACAAGAAAAGGGGAACAAGTGAAAAGACACAGAAAGGCCAACACAACAATCTATGGAAACGATCACTTGCAGCAGGACTCTGAACGCATGCAGACAGAATGAATTCAACATGACTGCAGAAATAAATTTTGATGGCCAAGATGATGAAAAATTTGGAAACAGCATTTGCTAAGAAGGCAAAAAAGAGTATGAGCTTGGCATTCAATGACATGATTTTTGAATACAACTAAAATAAGAGGAGCAGTAAGGGCCAAATAAAAAAACACCCACAGTATTTTTTTCCTGACAGGAAGTGCGATCTTCCCCTGAAATTACTGATTACAAAGTCCTAATCCTAACTGCATCCACACAAAACTGAAATGAATCTGCTGGGGTCTGCATATACAGATACAGTCAAAGGATGTAGGGAACTGACCTTGAAAAACTCTAAGCTATATTTTAACTGCATGATAACAACAGAAAGTAGAACCTGACTGTGCCTTTGCTTCAGGATTAAATATATTTAAGAAACAATACTGTCTACATTCCTAAGTTATAAAACTTATAGATCTAAATTTTTAATGCCTAAAAAGAAATAAAAATTTGAGTGATCTTGATCATTCTAGAGAGCAGTAAACTAAACAAGTCCACAAATATCCAGCACCAAAAATAAGAGCAGTTTTTGCTTCTAGTACCAGTCTAGCATACATTCCATTCCAATTTTCACATATAAAGAAAAACAAAAAAAAGGAGAGCAGGGGAAATACATGTATCAGTAGGCTTGAAACAATTTGCATCTTCATCCAAAGTCTAATAAGTCTTCATGGGTGCAACTGCATACAGTTTTCCCAGAGTGTTTTAGCTACCAAGTTGCAAAAAAAAAAAAAAAAAAAAAAAAAAAAAAAAAAAAAAAAAAAAAATTGTGTGCTGGAAAAGGACTCCTGCAGTTCCTGTTGGTTGCATACCCCTGACAACCAAGCCAAGAACTTCTGATTACCTGAAGAACTCCCTACAACTGCTTTTCAGGCAGGCAAAGCCTGACAGTTTGCTAGACTCTCTTAAAATTTAAAATCATCTCCTTGGCAGAGACCAAGCCTGGAATACTTTACCCTGAAGCATTTTGTCTACAAATAATTGATATATACAGGAACTAGAAAAACATCAGAACCCTATCCTCCTGACACCAAGGCTAAGTATCATAACCAGTCATCACACATGTAAGCACTAGGTTTTACCTCAAAAAGCCAATGGACCAAGTGTCATCCACACTGCTATTCACACTCTATCAGCACTATTAGAAAAAAAAAAAAAATCAGTTCCGAGACAATAAAGCGTCTTGGATAGGCACACACAGTCATCATCAAAAGGAACGAACAGTCCAGTATGAGGCACTGACCCAGAACATTCCATGCCACCCTTAAAATAATCTAAATTACTATGGCTAATGCTTACACATCACACTCATGGACTCTCTTTAATGCAGATTACTAATCTTGACCACCAACCAAGTACCCTCAATGCAAAAATAGGTCATGTATTTTTACAGATTTAACTCATTCTGCAAATTTTACCCTCCTGGAGAATTCTGAGAGCTCATGGCTCTATAGAACCATTTTCTTAATGCCCTTAAACTTTTAACTAATGCAAATTGAAAGGTGGCAGATACTTTTTAATGTCATTCAGGACAGCAAAGCTAAATTTTTCAGCTGTCAGAAAGCAAGCCTGCAAGGCTTAGGACAATTCATTTTTGGACCAATAACCTTCACTGTAGGATAAAATGGCAAATTATAAAACACGGGTAATGCAATCATCATGTTAGAGAAGTATCTGCACTCTGGACACCTTGCTGACAAAATAAAAATAGAAAATCAATTGGTCTTTGTAGAGAAATCAAAATACAAGGTAAAGTCTCATTCTCAGCAACTAGAAAGCACTGACAGGTAGTCCTGCCAGATTTCCCCTCTGAGAGTGCCTTTGGACACAGCAGACATTTCTAGCCCACGCTGATCCTCAAATACCTGCTTGCCTCACTGCTGAGCTGCCTCGGGACGGAAACCCCCACGGGGGAGAGGCGACCCGGGGCAGCCAAACTTCTAATGATTACCTCCTGCCACAGCCCCCTGCCAGCACAGCCCAACCGCTCGGCTTAAGCCCTCCACGAAGAAAGCAAACACGGAGCCTTCACGGAGCCTCCGCGGAGGAGGAGGAGGCCGGAGGGGCCGGAGCAGCTCGGCGCAGGGCGAGGCAGGCCGGCCGCCCCAGGTGCGCCCCGCTCCGCTCCGCTCGCCCAGCCACGGCCCGGCCCGGTGGGTCGGGGGAGCGCAGGCCGGGCCCCAACGCCGCACGGAGCGGGCACGGCGCTCCAGAGCCCCTCTCCCGTCCCGCCCTGCCGGCAGAGCGGCGAGGGCGATAAGCGGGGCCCGGCGCTGCCCTGGGCGAGGCAGGCAGCACCTGTGCGCTCCGCGGCCGAGGAGCAGCCTGGCAGCCGCCCCGCCGCTCGGAGGCCCCGGCGGGCGGCAGAGGCGCGGCGCCGCTCCCCGCGCTCCCGCACCCCGCCGGCAGCGCTCTTACCTCTGTTAACATTATTACCCCGCTGCGCTGCGGCGGCGCCTCGGCGGCTCTATCCCCGCAGCATGGTGAAGCCCGGCGGCCGCGCGGAAAGCTGTCCCGCACCCCGCGGCGCGGCGAGGCGCGGCGAGGCGAGCGCCGCCACCCCCGGCGCGCCCCGCTCATCGCCCGCCCGGCCCCGGCCCCG
>JAWWEE010000074.1:29010882-29059707 GCA_035221455.1 Xenops minutus
GCAACGAAGTGGCGAAGGGTGTGGAGCTCGTGTGCCGTGAGGAGCGGCCGGGGGGCTCAGCCTGGAGGAAAGGGGGCTGAGGGGGGACCCGATCGCCCTGCAGCTCTGCCCGACAGCGGGGCGGCCTCTGCGCCCCGGCAGCCACGGGCAGGACAAGAGGAGATAGTTCCTAAATGCCACAGGAGGTTTATGTTGGTCACAGGCAGAATTTCTTCACAGAAAGTGTGGTTAGATACTGGTGTGAGCTGCCCAGGGAGGTGGTGGGCTTACTGTCCCTAGAGGTTTATAAGGAAAGACTGAATGTGGAACTTAGTGCCATAGTCTAATTGACAGGGTAGTGTTTGGTCATAGGGTGGACTCGATGATCTCAAGGTCTTGTCCAACTTATTTGAGCCTGTGATTCTGTGAAAGACTTCTATAAGTCTGTCACCTACAGTGTTATTAAGCACTGCAATAAAGTATGGAACTGAAACACATCTCCTCAGAACCAGAGCCGTGCCTGCGCCAGCCCAGCAAGCCCTGTGAGCCCTGCTCCTGAGGCGGGCTGCCCCCACAGCTCAGTGTTTGAATCCAGGGAAAGATTCCTGTCTGAAACTTGCTGCTCTTCCTTTAAACACTGTTCTCTGGGGTTTTGTTTGCTTGTCTGCTTTTTAACTAGACTTTAAAGTTATAAAATTACCCTCCGGGGCATGAGGAAAGTAGAAACAAGATGGGATTTTTTTTCTGCATTGCCATAGCACAACATGTCCACCAAAGAAATACTAGTGGTTAGGAGAAAAGATGGAGGAAAGGTAACACTGCTATTATAAAGTCAAGAAAACCAACCTTTTTCATGGCAGTGTTTTTTGTCCCTGAGTAAAAGTAATTTTTTTTTTCTTGCAGAAATACGTAGCACATTAATCAATGCTTAAGGCCTGTGGGTTTTGTAGAAATTCTGTAATTTTCTCAGGGCTTGTTAAACATCAGACTTAGAACATCAAGATTGCCCACTTCTTAGTTCTATTTGTCAATATTATTGAGTTTCAGTTTTACTCATACAACTCTTTTTCCCCTGTCAGAGACTCAGCTCTTAGTCATGTGAATCAAAAAGAGTAGACCCTTGATATTAATAATAGTTTATTTTCCTATTCTAAATAATAAAGAGTACTAACTTTTCTGAGTGTCTAATATGCTTTGTACTTTTGAGTCTATATTTTGGAATGTTTCATGTCAGCTTTATTCTTTCCTCCAAGCTGATCCCTCAGAGAAAATCCAAATCTCACAGCACACACAACTCTACTTTAAACAACAGACTTGACAACAGACCCATGAAGTGGTCTTGCACGTGGTATTTTAACATCTTGATAAATTAAAAATTGTTTAAAAACATGGAGTAGTGGGAGTTGTGAAATACCAATTCCATTGTATTGCTTTGGTCCCCTAATATTTTGAAGGTGCTTATTTGCAAGACAGTCATATGTGTACACAGCTGTGGTTCCATGTTCATGGGTTTAATCACACTTCCATTCAAGCAAATAATACCTGCTTGGATCTGTGGTAGAAGAAACCCTGAAGGTACGCATAAAGTTACAGAGTGATCAGTAAGCCATCAGTAGTGTAATTATGCAAACACTTCAACACATACTTAGATAGGAAATAAAATCAAAATACTTATAGCCTCTACGACTTGCCATCTTACTGAGTCAATATGTCCTCTGGGCAAGGCACAGTATCATGAACCAATAAGATAAATTACCCAGTTCATAAAATGTAAGGCATAAACAGGAGGTAAAAATCTCATTATATTTATGAATATATGTAAATAATAGTAGTTGAACCAAGGTAATGGTCTAGCAAAAGAAACTGTCTATCGGCACTGTATTTCTTGACCTTGTATGTTTAGATGTAGCAGTTGAGGTTTGCAAAAGAAATAATCCCCTTTGAAAACTTTTTGCAAAACTGTATCCTAAGTGTGCTAGATGTAAAAGAATAAATCTCATGCAAATCTCCCAGCAAGATGAAGTCACAATACTTTGCAGTTGAATTTGCCTCTATTTCTGCCTTGGACTTGGCAGCCCAACAGCATACTAGTCTGGGAAGCACCTTCCACTCTTGTACTGCTGGAATAAAACTACTGAGTCTTCTACAGAAAACTGTTCTCTGATTTTACACCAATCAACATAGCCTTAATATTGTTGAAAATTTTTACTAATGCTAGAATCCATTGTTCTAATTTTTGGTCAATAGCAACTCCAAAGGGGAAAGGCAGTGTAATTACAACAGCAGGAATGAGGCTTTGAGGAAGAACTGAACCACAGAAAGGTAGATACAGGGCAGAAGAGGTGGCAGCATCATAAAGGAGACGTAAGAAGAGACAGTGGCTTGGAAAGAGGATGATATGAAGGACTTCTTGAAAAACTGCTGGGATTAGAATAAAGAAGAGAAAAGAAAGCTGCAGTTATGTTTGTTGCCTGTTCCCATTCTTACTGTTCTTAGAATATACTAAAAAAATGTACAATTTCCCCCTACTCGCCCCCAGTAATGAGAGTGTTTTTTAACTTAATATGAACAGGTCTGGAAACAAGGCTTCAACAGACTGAAAGAATTATCAGTGGTAGGCCATAAGCACTAGAACAATTATTTGTTTCCCTGACCCCATCTTCAAGTGACAGTAATGCTATTAGACTTGATGAGTCATCCATAAGAGAGTTTTATCCATTTTATCCTTGTGCATTCATTACATACAGCTTGGGACTGGTGGTGCAACAAGCCGGCATATTAACAGCACTGGGGCAGCCACGTTAGCACTATGATCATCCAGGCAGAGCAGCACAGGCATTATTTTTCATGTCACTTCCACAAACCCACAAGCATGGTGTGAAGAACTGTGTTAGGGCAAGTATTTATATCTGTAGTCAAATGCAAAGCTGGCAGAAAGGTTTTGCACCCAGTCCTTAAAATACTCACAGAATTTTTTTTCTCTTAGGTCTAGACAAATGCTTAACTCAGCTAGGAGTACCTGAATTCTGATGGCTACAAATAACTTCATCTTTATAAAACAACTACCTTTTGCCAAACATCTTGGTATTCTTTGCATTCATTACAGTTTTCACTGTCTGTAAGCAAAAAGAGTTGTCTGATGGTCTAGACCCACATTTTGAAATCCCACAGAGGGCACTGGAAGCCACAGGGCTATCTACAGAAATGATAGATGAATGCAGTATTAAAATTTGAAATACAGCAGGAGGAAGTAGCACTATCAGGATCTACAGCTAGAAGTTTATAAAGATTTTGTAAAGTAAAGCATAGCAAGCACACTAAGTTAAGAGACAAAAATATAGTTGTGAGGGGGTGTATACAACACACAGACACAGGGGCACAAGCAAGATTTAGCAATAAAGGAGCAACTGTGCCAACTTGCAGCAAAGCACAAAGGAGCACAAATTATTTTCCAGCCCTGAAAGGAGGGCAGTTCCACAGCCTAAATAAGTGTTAGCTCACCAGCTTACGAAAAATTAAATCGGTGACCTAATTGCCATCATGATAACCTCTGTAAGAACAGTAACCTGCATTTGGAGAGCAAAAGGATGTGTTCTCTTGGCCTATACAAGAAAACAAGCGAAGATTAAGGAAAGGGGAAACTACAGGCAGGGTTGGGGGAGGGACGGACTGAATGAACAGACCAATTTTGCTTTACTAAGCAGTTTCATGGAAGTGGCTACAAGACTGTTTTGAATGTCATCAGCAAGCTGAACTTCTGTGCCTTTCTCTATAGTCTAGAGAAATCTTTTAAATAATTATTTATGAATACTGTAAATTAGTTCTGATTGTCCATATCAACTGATGTAAATCAAAATTCAGCTTCTGTTTTCTTGTTAACGTTGCGTGTAGCTCAGGCTGGCAGTATGGTTGGAGTTTGCATAGGGTTGTTTGGTTTGGGATTCATCTTTTTCTGGGCAAAAGTGAGGTTGCATTCCATCACATTTCAAATAAGATCACATGACCCCAAAAGTCTACATAGCAACATGATTGAAAGAGGAACTCAAAGCATCTTTTATGTGTGAAATTTGAATATCCTGTTATTTTAGGATGTTGCCAATTCTAAGCTCTTTGGTCTGAGTTTTGTTTCTGGTGAGGATCACAACTTATAATTTCCAATTAAAGGTCTCATTCACTTTATGCTTTTTCACATTCATGTGAGATGCAGGCAGACAGAAAATGCAAGGGTATGTGCAAAAGGGCCACTCCAAAAAATATGATGTAAATGTTGGGCATTAGATAAGTCATTGCTGAAGAAGCATTTGTTTTAATTCCTGCTTCATCATTTTCAGTAAGGTTGCAATATTTCCACAATGTTCATGTTCTCAGAATTGTTTACTGGAGGCTTAAATTTCTTTTAAAGCTTTTGCTAGCTTACAAGTCTTCACTGTATTGAACTTTTTGCTATTCAAACAGTTTTCTGCAGCTAGGCAGACACTATTTGCCTTAGTAACTTAATCCTAGCTGTCTAAGTATTAGGATAAAGAAAAACTATATTTTTAATACAAAGAAAACTCCTTCAAAATTACACTGATGTCTTTTTCAGAAGTCTATCATGACATGACCAGTGTCATGTCAGAATTGTAACACAAATATTAGTCACCAGCTGCTTAGCTTCTGGCTGGGGATTTCCTGGGGATAATGCACACAAATAGAAGGCTCCCTATGCTATTTGTACACTGTTGATACAAAGGCAAGGAAGATAGAATACAATGAACTGTTTAGAAAAATCATCTTAATTCTTAAAATTCCTTTGGAAGCAACAAAGGAAATTCTTTATCTGAATGATACCTTAATTTGAAGATAAAGTTAGTAAATGGAATTTTTATTCCACATTATGCTAAATGATCCCCCTCCTTTCAGGTGGGTTAAGACACATGAGGATGTGTCTGCAGTTTAAAGATATTTCTGTTGCTCTTCAGAATATTTGCTGTTACCCATGCTTGACCTGGTATCAGTAAATACCTGTTGCAAAAGGGTTTGTATGGTATGCCTTCTGAGATTTCAACCTCTGAGTGCATCTGAAAAGTACCTCCTTTTGATATCCTCTCGAGCACACATACGTGCATTTTTAGAACATGCTGCGAAAAAATTGTGTACATGGCTTTTAGTTTTGTTTGGTGATTGAGTCCCAGTGGACTGAGTTTACTTTTCTAGTAGGAAGAATTTGTTTGCATCATAGTTATCCTTCCAGGCCTTAGGTGTGTATCTCAAGCAGGTGTTTGGGCCCGAATTTTCAGGTTACATAGTGATTACAGTGTTACTGATGCTGTGATTTAGTGTTACAACAATACAGAACTTTGCCAGTTACTTAAAAACAAAAGTAAGATATTAAGTGGCATGGAGAACACAAAATGGGTTATATCTAAAACATTTTGGTAGGAAATACCCAGTTAAGAAGACTAGCAGCTAGTAAAAGTGAGACAAATAGGAAGCAAAGTTACTCACTATGCATTAAAAAATTTAGCATCATTTACCATATTTTTATTTTGCAAAGTTGGTGTCTATCTTTACATAAAACCAGATCAAGATAACCTGAGAAGTCTGAGAAATCTGGATACTGTATCACAGTTAACACATGCTATGAGAGGTCCTTAGTTAGGAAATATATTTAAAAAAACAAAAGCTGAGCAGAGGGGAATTAGAAGTTATTCTAAAACTTTTTTATTTATTTATTTTTTCTTTTAATGATGTTTTCCACTAAGTCCTAAATGCCTAATCCATAAGGAACAAAATTTCTAAGACAGTTAATCTGCTTATAGGGCATGTGTGTGGGGGAGAAAATGAGAAGAACTGAATAGCTAAGAGTAAGATAAATATTCCGTCTGCAGTATCAGCAACCTCAGGTGTTCAGAGCCAGTAACCAAGCTCTAAGAATCATGACATGGGAACTGTAAGTTGTTTACATTTTCCCATCTCCTGAACCTCTAAGAAGTAGTCAAGTCATATTTTCAGGCTTTGCTTTTCAAAATGCTACAAACTCTTTTAAAAGCTTACTTCTTCTGGCAATGAATGATATGGCTGCATAAACTTTAAGAAACAAGCAAAATATTGTAAGTTACAATAAATTTATAGGACTTGGCAAAAACTGAGAATACTGGAGGGCTTATTATACTTTTCTTCCACTGTGCATCACTGAGGTTTGTGTCTTTCCTCTGTATGAAGGATTTTATCAGCACTGTCTCTACTCTCAGGGTTGAAGCTTTAGACCTTTGAAGCCACTTTGCAAATTGCCTTCATTATTCTGATTGGTTGTTCTGCTGCCCACTTACAGCAGTTTGTTTATAACAAATACTGATGAAAAAAACCTCTACAAAATACAGAGATTTAATTTAATCCTTGGAAACAGCCACAGTAAGTTCAAACTCCTAAAAGTGCTGCTTGTAATGCATTAGAAAGAGGACAACATGGAGGAGTACAACAATCATTGCTTATTTGAATGACATTTCCTCTGGTTTTGTTAAAAACAGACTCAGACTACTCTCCCCTGTGTATTTTACAACACAAAGCAGTGTCTGCTCCCATGAAGGAGCATTAAAAGCTGGTCCTATGTCAATGCCAAATTGTTTTTCACATATTACAAGGAATACCAGATCCCTCCTGCTCCTGAAAAACCTGTTCCTCAGACACTCCTCTTCCTCATAGTTAGACACAAAGTCAGAGAGGCCACTATGAAGAATCTTTAACTGGGTAGATTTTATATACAAAATGTGTCCTGTACTAAAGATCTGATACCTCTAAGTGTTTCCATAGTTTGTTTGCTTTATCTTTGACATTCTGTTTTTCTCCCCAAATTTTTCACATTTTTTTTGCTTCTGTTTTTCTTTGTTTCTTTGTTTGTTTGTTTTGGGGTTTTGTTTTTGTTTTTGTGGGTCTTTTGGTTGGTTGGTTTTGGTTTTGGTTTTCTGTGTGTTTTTTCCTGATGTTACTTTTTTTTAAAAAAAAAAAAATCTTTCTGATTGTATGTGCTCTTCCTTCACTTTACCAGAGGACTAATTGCAACTTGTCTGTTCTCAAAATTTACCTCCAGCTCCCCAAAAGACAGAGAGGTTTCTCCACAGTTTGTTGTGAAAAGAATGTATGCCACTGCTGCTGACATGAGGACGTCAGCAATGCATCTAAGGTCACCAAGGATCAGTAAAGGCATAATCTTAGCTAGGCTTCTGCAGAGTGACTCATACACCTAAGTATTAATCCTTGCAGCAAAGACATATCCTAAAACAAGATGATGACATTTTCTATATTAAATTCCATAATTTCCTGTTAATTCATGTTCTCTCTTAAAATAGTTTCTCTGGAAATGCCAACTTGAAAAGGATTTTAAGCCTAAAATGCATGTTTTGTGTTTCTCTTTCAGCTTGATGTCAGTGGGTTTAACAAAGAGTATCACTTTTTCTTCAGTCTGAGAATATAGTACTTCAGGCTTGTTTATATCCCATATTACAAGCAGTACAGATACTGCAGTCAAATCATTGCCTCATATTAAACCAACAGCACAATCCCATGGATTTTATTTGGAAACACTGAATACAAACATCACTTGACCCAGACTAGTCTGGAGTCAAAGTTGAGATTGCAAAGTAACAGCCTAAGCTAAAATCTTTTAAAAATCTTTTAAACAGTACAGGAGTCTGCAATGCAGTTTTGAGTTGAAATTCAGATCTGCTTAGTCATCATACTTCTAAGAGATTTGGGATTTATACAGATAATGGCCAGAAAAACCCTAATTTGCTCCAAACTCACCAATGTTTTGAAGGTGAAAAGACAAAGAAAAAAAATGTGTTCTGTTCAAGTCTAATACATGATTGCTTTTAAGATGGTTAATTTTAGTTTTTATTCACCTATTTAAGTTTAAAAAAATCAGCTTAGGAACAATATTATGTACATCACATTCTTGATGTATATAATCATCAATTACAGTACATGATGCAATAAAAACATTATGTAATACCTTCAAGTGTTTCCATAGTTAAAACTCAAAAAGCACCTAGTTCTCTAATTTAAGTTGCAAGCTACCTGACAGAAGTAACAAAGAGCAAGGCTGGAACAGAGATCTTCCAGTTACAAGGTATAAATCAACTGCACTAGATTTTTTCTTCCTCCTTTCTGAAGCAATCCAATGAACACACAGGAAATATATCAGGATAAATAAACAAACCCAAGCTGGAATAATATACCTATTAAGTAAATTTGACATTTAAAAAAAAAATTACAGTAATTTCTACATCCTGCTGTGGAAGAAAAACATCTGCCCTGCAAAGTCCAGTGTTTATCTTCATCTACCTGTACTTTTTCTGCTTGCTCCGTGTCTTTTCTTTTTCTTCTTTTTGTTCCTTGCCCTGCAATATCTGGAGGTAACACTTTTTTTACTTCTATTTCTCCATTTTCATAGAGGGAACATGCTTCCCCCTTTCTTTCAGCTCCTAGGTCTCTGGTGTGGCAACACCTCCTTACTCCTTACAGAAACACCTCTCTTTCTAGCAGGTCAGCATGCATATGGGCTGATGTCTTCTGCTTGGCACTTGGGAAGGGTACCATCCCAGGGGAGTGAGCAAGCTGCCAAGATTCATCTGTCTTCTGCCTCTCCCTCAAGCCAAAGAGCTTCTGCCTCCAAGGAGAAACATGCTCTGGGATAAGGCTGATGGTAACTACCAAAAGCATTTCTGGATTCTCACTAATGGGGAAAGAACATGTTTTCTCTGTTACTTTAAACTGCATAGCTTTTCAATAAATAGGAAATAGCTTTAAATAGACAAATCAGATAGAGTTCATCCTTAGAGCAAGTCCTGCAGTTGGGTTTGTTGCTTCACCTAGAGCTGCCATCTGTGAGGGCATGTGTCTGAGCCATGTGATGACAAAAGATTCTGCTGTAGGCAAGCAAGTTTTTGTCCTTCCTCTTGGAACAGAAATGCTTAGTTATGTGAATCCTAAAGCCTTAGAAAACCAGGGAAGTAGAGAAGATGCATTTCTGTTTTCTGATACAGATACCCCTTGATTCAAACCCCTCCATCCTGTTACTAATGCTTTTAGCCTTCAAAAACTTACTCATCTCTTAACTTTGCTACTGCAATAACTTTTATAAACACTCAATGCACAGAACTAACAGAAACATGTTAGTGTCTATAGAATTGTGACCAAAGCACATTTAGATATCTTCTGCCCACTCCCTGCTAATTATGCTTGGGTAGTTCTATTCCAAACAGTCCTCCTCAAGCAGATTAGTATTTCAAAGGACATCATCAGTCTTCTTTTCCAAAATCTGGATATTTCCATAACTCAGAAGACCTCTCTATCACTTTAGCAATCTTTACCCAAAAATAACTATAAAGAGGCAGAGCTTTGTTCCACAAGGACATTTATTTCTGGGATGATAAGGAAAAAGATGTTTCTTACCTTACGTGAGAGATGGGAGTAGAATTGCATTAGTTCATTGATATGCACATAGCTAGGACTAGACTTTACAGAAGTTGTCAAAGCCTTTGTAAACTCTTAAACCTTTACACTATATCTAGGGAAAGTTCAGTTGTGGAATGGATTACAATGAATTGGAATGAACATAGAATGAACTAGAGTTATGCACTGCAGCTATCCACAGAACTCTTTCTTTTTTTTTTTTTTTTTCCTTTGGAGTTAACACTCTCATCATGTATGTAAAGTACACAGCTGCTGATTAAAAGATTGCAAAAGGGATGCAGAAAAAGTCTTTTTAAACACACAGAATGTGTGTTTAAACAGTGTGAGTGACATTTTGTGATTGGTTTTCCAATTAGGAATGACATTTAATTTTAAAGTTTATCTGGTTTTAAAATAATGGTGTTTTTTTTTTGTTCAGGTGCATATGCCTACTACTATGATTACTGATTGTAATTTTCCAGATTTTAGGCAGGGAGAGGCCACATGGTCCCTTGTATCTCTTTCCAAGAGCATCAATTTTAATGTGTAAGGCTCTACTTATTGTGAGTGACACAACCCCGAATTTATTTTTTGTTCCAGTTTTAATGTATTCCTAGATTATTAAGAAAGCTGTAGGTTTTAGATCTTTGCTGACTTCACCAGTATTGGAGGTAGACCTTTCTGTTCAAGAACAACAAGGGAAAACATAGCTTGTTATGTGGACCATAAATTATCCTAAGATCAGTTTTGAGGTGTGTAGGCATTAGCATTGATTTGACAGTTTTCACATTAAAATCATGGTAGAACTAAAAAACCGTATTTTCTTCATAATAAATATTTGTAAGTTCTTTAGCTAAAAAAGGTAAAAATTACAAGGAAAATTCACTTTTGTAAGGTATCTCAACTGGATGAAATGCTTCATAGAAATAAGCAAAACTACATCTATACTGATAAATTGCAAATAAGAGGCTGCAGTGATGGCTGCACACTCACATTAACCTGACACAGATTGAGTGTCTCCTCCTGGACCCAGCTGCTCACTGTCACCTTCCGGCTGGAACTCTTTCATAGTGCTGGTATAAGCACAGAGGCTTTAGAGCAGGCACAGTCAAGCAAGTTAAGGAGTGCATGCACCCATTTTTGCATGTAATCTGCAGGATTTAATCACATTAAACAGATTGCATAATCATGACCTGATTCTGCAAAACCATAAGTTGGGGTTTTGCATCTTAAATAACTGCACATACTAATCATGTTATAGCTTATATGATACTAAGCATAAAGCAGGAGACCTATGGAAAAGAAATCTATTTCCACTTCAATAGGATACAGCTGACAGTAGTACTAAGGAAAACTGCGATGAATGAATTAGTAGGCTGGATGTGTGCTTTTTATATAATATCAGAAATAGGTGTGTCATGAAGTAAAAAGAGGAAGGACAAGGAATCAGATTATTTCCTGTTTTGCTTTCAGAAAGTTGTTTACTTTGAAATGCTTGCATGTCTTTAAAAAATGCTTTAAGCAAACCGCCTGGATTAAAGTAAAACAATAATTATGATTGCATGACTTATTCTGTATCTTTTAGTACTGAGGCTTTGATCTCTGACATGCTATATTTTATTAGTGCTTATTACAGACCACCATGCTGTTACTTGACAAATAGGGAATTTTTCATTATGCTGGGACTTGCATATAGTTAAACTATCCTGCTGGGACTATAAAAATGTTTTTTTCTCTATAAGCTCAATCCTATAGTTCAATTTTGTTTTTCATGAGTAATAGGAAAATTTTCCAAACCAAATAAAAAATCAGCCATTCTTTATGTATTTGCTGTTGCATAACATGCAGATTACTGCTGAAGGGTGTATTTCAAATTGTATTTTCAGATTGGTTTTTATAAGATAACAAAATTGCCTGTGTGGGTGCAAATGTATGTGTGTGTGTTGTATGCATGCACGCATGCATGTTTATCTCTCTATTTTCCATGAATGCCTTTGAGCCCTTTGGCTAATTCCAACCAAATTAACTTAGGACCATAGCTCTAAAAATAAATATGTTCCTACAAGGCTTGGAAAATGGCCAAGTGAAATACGGAAATCTTATCCATGCACTGATTAAAGGAAAAGTTGTTGTGTAAGTGCACACATTATTAGACACTAGAGAATCTACCTTGAGGACACCCTGTATAAATACCTCATGTGTGGAAAAGAGGGACTTTCTTGGCTTATGCCTAAACTGGACGATGCATGTTATAATAAATTCAACATGCATGGCTGTTGCATTTTACGTCTTCTTTCTTTACCAGCCTTGGGAATGTTTCCAACTTCTCCATTCCTGTGTAGCCTTTGATGCTACAGATGTTAAGTCTCTGGAATACCCAGCGTCATGAAACCTCTTGAGGAGTTTTAAGGGTACCTGTTGCCTCCATCCAGCCAGTGTAGATGTTTGTTGCCTGCAGATAGCTGCACCAAACAGGCAGAGCCTCCTGCAGGAACATACAAACCTGTCCTCTACCCTCTAGGATCCCCTGTGGTGCATGGAAATACTCTGCAAGCAGATAGATAACTGAAATGTCTAAAGATAGATTTGCAGAAGCTTCTCACCCCATTTTCACCTATGAAGTCAAAGGCCAATATCCATGGACTAGCAGAGACTTGGTGTTACCAGCCACCTTCTAAGGCCTCCAGAGCACTAGATCTCATGGCTTAAAGGAACTGAAGGAGTAAGAAACTGCAGAATGTGCCCCACTTGATACTTTACAACTGTTTTGTTGTTTGTTGTTTGTTTTTTGGTTTTTTTTTGGTTTGTTTGCTTTTTTTCATTTGTCTGATACTTCCAAACAAAATACTATATGGCTGAATAAAAGTTTATCCTTCCCCATTAGTCTCACATGTGTCTATGGTACTTTTGTCATACTTCTATGGCTTTCACTATCTCAATTTTCTTTAACCACCACCCCTCCCCACCCCAAAGTTTCTTAGCTTTGTTGTTGAAGAGAAAGCTTTAAGAGATTATATAGCAATGAAAAAGTTAAAACAAACAAACAAATAAACAAACAAAAACAACCGAAAATCAGAAAAAAAGCACAAAGAACCCCTCAAACCCTCACATTTATAAAAATAATCTAAGATATTTTGTAGACTAGTTTTATGATTTTGACTCAGGAATTTGTATGTCCTTGTATTGACCTTTATATTATTAGTGTGTCTTAACTGGACAAAGAAGTTGAGGACATGCAGAACACCCATAGCAACAGCAGTACCACAGTCACATGTTACTTTTAGAATTTTTTTGTTTATGTAGAAAAGGCACTGCCCATTTGGCATAGGATATAATTCTACTATAAAAATGTGTTCTAAGTTGTAATTTGGTCTTTTCTGGTTATTCTGTATGCAAATATATTCAAAATGCTTGATGAAGTACTGAAGTTTTCTTCTATGTGAAACTGCATTTAATACAGAAATTGGAAGAAGAAGAGATTGATTTATTGTTATTCTTACTTGAGTTGATGGGCACTGATTTTGCAATAGATTTTCCAGGTTCTAAAATGTTAAGAAAATATAGGGACAACTATTTACCTCTTTTAAAGAAATTATGTGTGACATTTGGGGAAATAATCATCATCCATGCATGAAACTCTTGCTTTAAAGGCAAACATCAGTAGTTTTCTCATGTAATAGTGTATATATATAGTAAGACTTTGGAAGCTTTTATGGAGTTCATGATCTTTTATGGAGCTTTTTGGGAATGTTGGTCTTTCTAAAATATTTTACTATAGAAACTTGTGTAGAAGACCATTGATATATAAACCAGAGTCTAGTTTTAAACTTTAAATATCTGTGGATTGAACATTCCATAGTTCAATCATAAAAACATACTTGTAGGCAAATGGTTTATAACTATACATATGTTTACTTAAATACAAAAGCCAGTATAAAGAATGAAGAAAAGTTATCTTACTAAAGATACAGTTTCTTGTTATGTCAGTTAAGGCATGAGATTTCAAAGTAAAATGGCTCCTATAATGTTTTTCTACAAGACCTAGAATTACAAAACCTAACATTCTTGGTAATTTTAAGTTAAAAAAATTACTTTTAGACTTTAGTAAATGATAAGGAGCAAAATAAATTGCCTAAAATTTGGAAATTAATATTAAATTTGGGTTTCTGTGGATTTGTGACCTAGCTATATACTCTCAAAATAATCCCATGTTGCCCCAAGTCCAGATAGCACACCCATTCTTGGACTCTGGTCTTCTTCAAGATCTTTGCTGGCCACATCCCTAGCAATATCTCCAACATCCACCATAATTTGCAAATATAACCCAAATACCCCAGCACCCAGCATATCCTAAATCTATCTTAATTTTACCTGCTGTATGTATAGCATGACTAGCTCAGTTACACATGTGCTGGCTGACCAGTGTACACAGATCAGCCAAGGACTTCTGTTAAATAGGATATAAAATGCTTCCATTCTTTATGTCTTTCTTTTAATGAACACCAGTATCAGCTATTAGCTCTTTTCTCTCTGTGTCATTTTTTTTCACTGAACATGGGTACATATACCAGCTGTGAAACCTCAGTGCTTTTGTGGTCACTGAAACTGCTAGGTTCCAAGTTACCAGGAGGGAAACTCACAGAAGGAGAGCCATTTCATAGCCATCTTTTTTCTGAGGGAAGTGCACAAAAGAAGGAGCCAAAATCCAAGTTTAAAAAAAGTCATAGTACCTTCTGTCTCTCTTTTGCATTTTTTCATAGTGATTTTAACATAAACTCCATGAATAATTATATAAAAGTAATTCTGAGCATTATCTTTTTGAAGCTCATGCATTTCAGCCTAATGCATTGGCTCATAAAGTGATATTGGGTTAACTATATGATTCCGAGCTGCTAAAAAGAGGAAAACCAACAAAAGCTGAAGAAGAATGAATCTCTGAACCAATATGTCTCATATGAAGTCACATCATACTTCCTGGATATGTATTCCAGGATGACCCTTTACTGTATGGCTCCAAGTGTATACTAGAGTAGGCCTGCCATTTCCACAGTAGTTTTGCCATCCCTACACTGAGAGTACAGGGTGTCACTGATGAGCATTGCAGTTGGGAGGCTCATTCTACATTGTCTCTGTCAATCCAATTATAATTATGTTTATTCATGAAAATCTGTGGTAGTTTCTGATGTTCTCCCAGACTTCTAACATTAGTTCAGGAATACCGTAAGATTCTTTATTTTGCCAACTTCATAACAATCTGTCTGAATTTCCTCCTAATCACATAATCTCGTTTCTTTTTCCCATATAAGCCTCAGGAGACCTAATTTAGTGCATTACATCTTCCACAGTGAAGGCTCTACCTTTATGCTTAAGTGAAACACTGACTAAAAATTAAAACCCCATACAATCAAATGAGGAAGCTACTAATAGGTAAATAAATACACAAAATTATTTAAAGATCATAAAATATATCTAATGCAGTTGCTATCTGCCAGACAGACAGCCATGTCAAAACCCACAATTTATAAAATTTCTGGCAAACTGTTTTCAAGAATTACTGTATTTTATTCATCACAGCAATTGTCTGGCACCAAGTCTCTTGAAGACTAAAAACTTGATTCTCTGATTCAGTGCAGATCATAACTAATGGGAATTAAGTATTTTCTCCAGTCTTTGTCCCAGCTGGTGTTGCTAATGTTTATAATGTTCAATGTCCTTTTTAGGATAATTCTCTTTCTGAGAGTATTTCAGAGGTGTTCTGCTTCTTTAATGATATCAGTTGAACCACTCAAAGCAATATTTCTGAGTTTGTTTTTTTTTTTTTTTTTTTAGCAAGGATGACTGTAATTCTGTAAGCAGAGGAATTCTCATGGTGAGTGAAGACATATGGTTCATTTCAGGGCCCCAAGTGTACAAAGAGACTGCAATTGCTGTGAGAAGAATTCTCACCTGAGACCTGGACCTACAAAGCTGCAGCCTCTGACCCAAGACCTCTATTTAAGCTCTGTCTTATCCCTTATTTGAAACTTAAGATCCTTACTATTGAGTGTAAATGGGTGCAAAACTATGCCAAAACTCTCAGTTTTCTCTGTGTGCTACAAAGGTATTACTTTTGAAGCCCTCTTGCTCAACATTTCAGAATAGAGATAATAAAACCAGTTCCCTATCTAAAAGTCTGCATCTAATTTATTGCTTGATCTAAGTTTCTGCTGTAGCATCCGAGAAAAGAGAGGAAGGAGGGGTGCAGAAAGCAATATGAGTAAAATAAGCAAGAACATGCTTTGCTAGAAGAATCAAAGGTCCTGGATGCTTCCTTATGTTTTAAAAGTTCTTACATGGTTTTTCACTTATCTCCCAGGTTTTGGTTTTATACTGGATCTGAGAATTGTCATGCTGATTTATTTGCCATATGTAATTCTGCAAGAAGTGTTGGAAAATTACAGAAAGGCTTGTATTAGAAGGGACCTTAAAGATCCCCCTGTGGCACATCCTAGTGCTATGGTCTCTGTGAGCACCCTATGGTGGTGCTAGCAGGACGGGCAGCCCAGAGCATGGCTGCAGAGTGGAAAATGGAGCTGTGACTCAGCCTGCTCCTTCCAGTCTTCCTACCCCAATTCAGTGACAGCTCAGGCACCTCTATTAAGACTTTATTAGCTTTAGTTTCTTTGTGTCAGAAGATAAGATTTTTACCAAATAAAACCATGACCTGATACTACTTTCCTGATGGGTGCCTGAAGAAACAGGGCTTAACTTGTGAAATTCAGACATAAGAACTTCTTTCCTCAAGAAAGGTCTTTATACAAATGAATTCTGCCTTCTCTATCAGTACTTGGTATTAATAGCATTAGAATTTCTGAAGAAGGTCTGTAAGGAAAATTTGGTATGTGTTTGTGTTCAGTGTGTTTTTCATTGTGAACTTACCTTTATCTCTTAGCCTAGCGGGTTATTAACTGTTGCCTTTTCTTTTTTTTTTTTTACACTTCCAAATTGCAATACAGAGGGTTTCTGCAAACAGAGGCATATTTAGAGTGAATCACCATCTTCAGTGCACTACTATCTCCAATATCACTTATGTGATTTCAGTGGTCCCAGATGAAGTTGACTAAGTATGTGACTAGTGAATCAACTGCAGCAAAGCAGAATTGTTAGGCAGGTAGAAACATGGATATTTGACCCCTTCTTTTGTCTTCTAGATGGGACTAAGATTCAAAATTCTAGATAGCGGAGGTCATAGGCTGTGTTTGTTCACATTAAAATTGTGTCATTACAGTTTATTTTTATACCTCCTATTTCTTATCTTGCAAGTATTGAGGCTGCTTATTAAACGAAGGCTGCCTAGGCTACTAATAGAGTATAAGTAGTTCTACATTTTAAAAATATCATGACCTGCTTCTAAGGAATAATCATGCATTTATGGACAGTCCAGGTATTCACACAGCTTGTCTCAAGGTATCTGAGGCTTTGAAGACTGACTGCTATGATAAATGCCACCTTTGTTACTGTGTAAGGTATTGTCTTGAACCTCATAATCATCTACAAAGATAAATGTACTTTTAATACAAAGTATGTATTTATAACTTTTGGAAAATATCACATACCATGTCCCTTTCAAATAATACTAAATGATGCTATGATTCTGAATATCCCTGGTACACTTGAAAGAAAATGATCCTTTAACTAGTGCAAACAAGATCTATCCCATATAATAGTTCCTATTTCTTTCTTATATTTAAATAAATCTAATGATAATGAAACAAAACAAACACTTCAAAATGTGCGAAATGGATTATCTGCCATTACTATCTGTCAAAACCTTCATTTCAAAGTCACTGGACTTATGCAAAATTAAGAGGATTAGAAGGAAATGAATTGCTATGCATGAGGGAGGCAAGAAAAGCTTAAAAGAGAGCAGACTTACAAAGTAGAAATGCAGTAATTTATTACTTTATGGCTTGATACAGAACTATTTGACATAAGCTGAACTGCACAGTTCCCCTGTATTGTGAGAACTGAATTGCAAGAATAGATGTAACTTTTTGAACAACCAATGGCTTTGTGTAAACTTTTTCACTGCTTCAGTATCTGTGATGTGACAAGTCTTCACAAACCACCATCATGATATAGCAACAGTGACAGCATGGCTTCTGCAAATGCTTCTAAAGCCTAGTGATAGAATTAATAGTGCACAAAAACTCTGTAATGGAGAATAACAAGGTTATAACATGTCAGCTACTGTCTCAAATAAAATTTACTGGTGGATTTAAGCCTTGATATAAGCTATTACAGAGGAGAAAGATACTGGGCTTCCAGCATACAGTAACAATAAAGTGAATATGCACAATTAACATACCTTCGGGTTTTTTAACTTCCTTTTTGTGTTTGATCTTTGTCAGAACCTCCCTGTTCACCCATGAAGACCTTTGGTTGACCTCCTGCTTCTCAGATGCAGGGATCCTTGAAAAGCAGCCAGCTCTTTCAGACCACTCTTTCCTCTGGTACTCTCTCATGAGATTCTTCCAGGTAACCTTCTGATCAGGCCAAAGTCTCATCCTCTGAAGTTCAGGGTTGTGATTCTGCTCACTGGCCTTGTTTCCTCCTCTCAGGATTCTGAACTCCACAATATCATGGTCACTCCAAGCAAAGCTATCTACAACCTTCACACTCCAAACAATTCTTCCTTGTTTGTCCAGCAGAGCACCTGCCTCTGTTCATTCCTCAGCTGTGTGTGTTTGGAAGTGACCACCAATGCCCTCCAGAAACCTTCTGGATTTCTTGTGCCCTGCTCTGACATCTATTCATCAGAAGTGTGTGGTTCCAGCCTTTCCTGACTAACATTAGGGATTGCAAACACGAAGCTACTTCAGTTGTCTGAAGAGGCCTCATTCCTGACCAGACAGTCTGTGGCAGACACCTACCACAACATTTCCCATTGTGGCCTGACCTCTCATCCTGGTCCATAAGCTTTCAGCTGAGACATTGTCCATCCCAGAGCAGAGCTCCAGGCATCCCTCCTGCTCTCACACATGAAGGGCAGGTCCCACTCCTTGTCCTCCTGAGTCTGCCTTTCCTAAAAAGCCTACATTCACCCATGACAGCTCTCCAGTCACATGAGCTATCCTCCATATTGCTGTGGGCCTCATGAGACTTAAGTCCTTTAGCTGCACATAGACTTTTCCCTCCCTCTGTCCATTCCCCATGCTGTGAGTGTTAGTTCAGGCACTCAAGAGGCACCCAGTTGTGCTGATTTCCAAGAAAAGGTGTAAAATCATTCCCTGTCATGCTTTCTCATGTCATTCTCCCTTGTCAATTCCCTATTCCCCCTTTCTGCCTTGTTTTGAAGGTCTGCTTTATCCATATCTTCTTGCAGTCTTTGCTTACCAAATCTTATCCACCACTTCCTCACTCAATTGTTGGTTGTCATCTGCCTCATTTAAATCCCTCTTCACCAAGTTGGCTGACCTGTTAATGAAGATGCTGCTTTTTATTCCCCATCTGGTCAGGTGAATCCATTCCCTTTCTACCCATCCTTGAAGAGGTTACCACCGTGAAATCCAACCAGTTGTTGGCCCATACATGAGTAATTGCAATTCAATGTGCATGCCTATCCTGGGGGCGTGCTGACCTTTACTTGATAGGAATGAGATCTTGGAGGGTATCAGCACCATCTTTGCTGTCTTTTCAACTTTTCATTACATGCTTGCTGCCAAGAGCACTTTAGATTCTCTTAGGGGAAACTTATTGCTTTCTTTGCAAAGTTTCTGGATTCTTCTCTCCTGGAGAGAATTTCTTACAGACAACAATTTAATTTTTTTTAATTGGATATTTATTAATTTGAAAAAAAAATATGCACACTGGATTTCTCAAAGCTCATATATTTCTAATAAGTGACAACTGAGTATTTTCTTGATTGGATTTCATTTTCATAGGCAATTTTATTGGCCCAAATGTCTTAATTGAAAAGAAAGGAAGGATTAAGAAATAATTAGCAAACATATTGATTGAGGGCATAAGCAATGATCTCTAGTTTGTTATAGACTTTCTTTTTATTCCTAATGCCTCCCTCCCTTGCAATAGCCCCAATTATCTCTGATAATCCTTTGAACTTTATCCTCCATAGGGGAAACCAGGCAAAAGCCAAAAGCATGTGCTTTTTCAAATGTGCAGTTATGCACAAGATGATCAGTTAGTTGCAAAAGGGGAGGGGAAGATAAAATGGCTTAATTTTGTCGACCTTTCCTTTATAGGTGACTACTAATTTAGGTTTATCCTCTTTTTTCTCAATCATAGACTTCTTCACAGCTTGTAGGAATTGAAATCTTCTTTCCAGTTTGATTTGTAGGAGCCAATGCATTAAAATCTTACTGGGGACAGGCTTCCAGACTTGAGATTGATTTAGTCAACTGCATTGTATCAGAAAACTAGGTAAAAAATGGTATGTAATAAGCTTGTACTACATTAAAGGACAGACACTTGTTAGTGTAAGGGAAGGTATTGAAGTGGTCTAACTTCTATTTCCCTTTCTGCCATAGACTGGGATGCATTTTATGTACTTTTTGTTGTATCTCTAATAGGGATGTAACTTTTTAAATAAAAAAAATCTGTGTAAAGTGCTCTGGGAAGTCAGATTACAGAATCCATCAGTGTCTGGAGAAGGTAGGTATTCACAGGATTCTGGTCAATGAACACCTACTGGATTCACTGCTGTGCTCAGCTGTCACAGCTGCCTCGATGCAGAGATTACTTTTCTATAGGGCAACACAGGATTTATCTGCATTTTCAAATTACTTGTTGGGGTGGAATTAACTTCCCCAATAGCAGCGCCTTAGTGCTGTGCTTTGTCTTGTAGCTCAAGCACTCTTGATAACAGACCAGTGTTTTGGCTATTGCAGAACTGTGCTTGTACAGCATCAAGGCTGTCTCTTCATGCCCACTCTGCCAAAGACCAGCAGGCTGGGGTGGGTAAGGGGTTGGGAGGCTGCGAAGGCTGTCCCAAACTGACCACAAGGATATGCCATACTATATGATATCATGCTCAGCAATAAAAGCTAAGGGGTGGGAGATGGGGGAGATGGAAATGGGGCAATTTTATTAAGGTATTTGTCTTCTGAAGCAACTGCTATGCCTATTGAGGCCCTGCTTCCCAGAAAGTGGCTTGTCACTGCCTGCTGATAGGAAATAAGAGAATAAATTTTCCTTTTTTTAATGTTTTTGTTTTGCTTTCATGTACAGCCTTTATTTCTTTCATTAAATTGCCTTTACCATGACCCATGAGTTTTTAATCTTCTTTTCTCCCTGTCACATTGAGGAGAGGAGCTGACAAAGCAGATTGCTGGACACCTGGCATCCAGCCGAAGTCAACTTACTACACTTACTTAACATATTTAGTAATATTTTGTTTAAATACAAGTTACAAAATAAAATTCAGAATTCTTGCAGCACGTATACAGGCCATTGGATATTTATTTGCTTTAAAATGTATGTAGGATGAAATGAACCAGATAATGAATTTGAAACCAGGTAATTGAACCAGACTTGCTAATATATATGCAGTCCCAATGAACTGAAAATGACTGCCAAGTAAAAAAGTGGCAACTTGGTTTCAAAGATACTTGCTCAGCCTCTTGATCACCATTAACAGAGTGAGAATAACATATGCTAGTAGTGATCTCTAGTTCCATAGTGATTTTTAAATAGATTTCTATCTGTCAACAAATTAAGCACAGCTTCAAATTCCATTTGTAATCTATGACAAATGTGTACTCCCTTTGCCAGTGTCCAAAGACTATGCTGAATTGTGGCACCTGGCTCCTGAATAGTGTAATGATAAAGCTGTCTCTCTTGAAAATAAATATAACTATTATTAATATCAAGAATTTAACTCTAGGTGGCAGTTTATTCCATATTTTTTTAGTGCAGGTTTAGCAGCAGCATAGTGGCCAACAAGCTTTTGTAAATGCAACATTATAAAGGCTGAAAGAGAAAGCAAATCAAGCTGTGATAACAGTTATTCTGATTTTTGAAATGCATTTCTTCCTGTAGCCAGGTCACTGACCAAACGGATTTTAGAGGGTATGACTCAGATTTTACTTTCCTGAAGATTTTCTATAAAAAGAATAGAATTCAGGCCTGGGACTCCAAAGCCCCTCTGTCAATTCTTTTTTTTACTCTATTTGGGGTCAAACCAGTCAGTAACTACTGAATAAATTGACCTGAATATTCTTACTACTGCTACTTCAAGTTCTTGATGTTGATTGCTGCTCCAGAGCAGCCTGCAACCATTTTTACAGCCCCTGGCTGGGTTTCTTATTGTTATAGTGTCACCTTTTCTTCTGGCTTTCTGCAAGCCATTTGCATCAACACTGTGGGCTCACCACAAACTATTTTGTCTCATTGCACTTGAAAGTTTGAAAATTGCTTCCTTTTTAAGGATAAGACTTCCTCATGTTCTTTAAAAAAGAATGAGACAAAGGAATTATTAACAATTAATTTAGGGGAATGATGTATCACCAAGTGATGGTGTAATATCTCTGCATTGGTCCAAGCTCAAGCTAAGGCAGCGTAGATCTGGAGGAACTCTGATGAGGTCACTGACATTTTGAAGTAAAAATACAAAACAAAATAACAATAACCACACCCCCCCTCCCCCAAACAAAACAAACACTCCCCCCTCAAAATCCCCAGAACAAAGAAAAAAAACACTAAGAAAAAAAACCAAAAAAAACAAAACAAAAAAAAAACAGGGAGGAGCAGTCCAATCCATAGTTGCTATGATGAAAATTTATTGCAGGTTTCTCTGTCGCTACAATTGCAAAAGATAATGAGCATTCAGCACTATTTTGCCTCTTTCGACTTCTCTTTATGCCTTTTGATTGTGCAGGACAGTGGTAAGCATTTGTCATGTAAGAGGCAGAGTCCTCAAAGGCCATATACACCCACACAGAGGGTGACATCATTAGATAAGCAATGATACTACACTGACATAGTAGATGAAAGCTATATTCCAGTTTCTTCTAGAGGTCAGGTTTACTGCAGATACCATTAAATGCAGTTGCATACTTAGAGAGGAAAATTTTCCAGGTTAAATAACTGAAATAAGTGAAAGGAGGCTTGTACTAAACCAGGACTATCATCTTATTGTCGTACCAGTTTGCCACCGATGGTTTCAGGTGGGTCTGGTAAGATGAAAACAAATACAGGCACCAGTGTGTTGATGGTTGTAGAAAGGAAGTTTTCATGTGAAAAAGAAAATAACAAGGCCGTAAAAAAATCCAAGCTGGAAAGGAAGAGCCCTGGAGGGTTCTAGTCATGCCTCATGCTCAAAGCATAGTCAGCTGGGAATCAGGCCAGGTTACTCTGTTCTCTGCAGAGAGGCTCATTTTGCAGACTGATGACTTTGGTGTTCAGTTACAGATGCAAAGAAAGCCAAGGGAAAGGAATGGCCATCCTTCATATTAACAGGAAGTAATTAGTGAGGCTGACAGTGTAACTTATAATTGAGAGAGTCAGTGTACTATTCAGTGCTATGCATAAAAAACCCCAGAGATTTCCTTTTCCTCCTACAAACACCTGAATTATATGAAGAATTTTACTAGTGGTCTCAAATGAAATTACCATGATACATCAGGCATATACATTTGAAATGTAGTAATTATCAATATTCAAGAAATCAGTTGGAAAATCCAAAATTTAAAACTAAGTGCGCTGGGATTTTCACTACAGAACTTCTTTGTAAAACCATTGTCAAACATCAATAGAAGATACAATGGCAGGCAGGTACAAAGGAAGGGCATAACTTGTAAAAAAACCTCCAGCAGTTATTGCTGATGGACGAAGCTCTGGACTATCTGCTAATATAGGTATTTAATACATGAACTAAAATAAAATTTAGGCCAATTTTGGTCACAGAAAGTGTGTTTTCTGAAACAGCACTAAGGTCAGATTTCTAGTGATTAATTCTGAACAGAAAAAAAAAAAAAAGGCAAGCAGTGAATTCTCTGGATTTTATAGAATCTTTTAGGTTGGAAAATTCTTCTAAGGTCACACAGTCAACTGTTAACCTAACACTGCCAAGTCCACCTCTAAATCATGTCCATAAAGCACCACATCTACCATCTTAAATATGTCCTGTGATGGTGACTCCACCACTTCCACATGGCAGTGGAAGCCTGTTCCAATGCCTGACAGCCCTTTCAGAGAACAAATTTTTCCTCGGATCCAATCTAAACCTCCCCTGGTGTAACTTGAGGCAGTTTCATCTTGCCCTATTGCTTGCTACATGGGAGAAGGGACCAACCCCCACCTGGCTACCATCTCCTTTCAGATAGTCGTAGAGTGATAAAGTCAACTCTGAGACTCCTTTTCTCCAGGCTGAACATCTCCATTTCTCTCACCTACTCCTGATGGGACTTGTATGCTAGATCTTTTACCAGCTTTGTTTGCTTTTTGTGCAAGCAAAGTAAATACATTGTGATACATTATCAAGCACTAAGCATTTGATAACTTGGAAATTTATGGAGCATCCTGGCTAATTATTTTCTGTGTGTGAAATTATAGTTAAGTAAATGTAATTTTCACAGGAATTACTGTATAGTCACACCCTTGGTATGATATGGTTCACCAAAGGAAATAGTCTAAGTAACTGACACCTGAGGAAAAATAAGAGATGCATAGTATGAAGATCAGAACAAAAGAGTGAATAGGAAGGCAAGAAGTACATTAAACTTACCTTTTTTTTTGTTTGTTTAATTGATTCAATAGCAAACAGTCCCATCCTGCTGTAATTGATGCCAGTTACAAAACATTCTGTGGCCACATCAGACACACTAACACCAGCACCATGAACTGAGGTGCGAGCAGTGGGAACAGATGTGTGTATACTCTACCTAACCCACATAGAGGGTTTACCATGTATGTTGTTTGGTTTAGAGTTGACTGGGAAAAATCCCCTGAGATGTTTCTTTTTTGTCTTAAACTCCTTGTGGGACAGTAATACAGACCTAATATACTCTGGATGGTGTTCAGGATTTCTTAAATTAGCTAAATATTCCAAAGCTAAATATGGGTTTCAAAAGGGACTAAATATTTAGGGGCTAGTGGAGAATCTAAGGAACCCTGTCTCTGTCTGCAGTGCAGCTGATCCAATCCTGTTACATAACATGGATTTTGCTGATAATACTGACAGTTTCTAATTTTTAATTTAAGTAGCTTTAGGAAGATAATTTAAGTTTTGGGGTAGCTGTATCTACCATGTCAAAATGCACTGTTGCATATTCACAGATCTCCAATCCCAAACTCTTGTCTAATTGAGATGAATGTGATGACTAAGGAATATAATAGATTGCTGCAAGTGAATAGGGAAGTAGTCCCAGCAATTTACATACATTTTTCATTTTACAAGTGAGAAACTCTCTGTGGATGACCATTGAAATCCTTGCACACGATGAAATAAGGGAATTTTCTATTAACTTTGCACAGTAGTATGTATTTCCACTTTGCCAAATTCCAGGCAGTGGAGGTTGATAACCAACTCCTTATGGATCTACAAAACATACTTTATTCTCCCAAAGACAGACTAAGAAACCTAGTTCAGATGTTTACAGATTATTGCCATTTCTTAGCTTCTTCCTCTGAAGGTTCTCACTCTCCCAGCAGTCAGGAGAGTCCTTGGCTACCCAGTGTGACACTGCTGACCATGGTGGTTTCAGCTGCACTTCTGGGCTTTGTACAGAAGCAACCAAGACCCAGGTTAGTGTGTTGCCTTCTGATACTTCCACTGTGGGGGCAGAGTGCTGGTACACAAGGTTATAACAGATACCTGAAGGAGCAGTGGTATCTCCATTTTCACAGCTATTTGCTAAACAAAAGTGTGCTGCTGTTTAAATTATACCTGTGAATGATTAAAAGTCTTTCTCCATTCTTTATAAGTGCATATTGGTTCTTAAGAATACATGTAACTGGACTTTGTTTCAAACATGACAAGTAAAAAGACGTTCCCCAAGAGGTATTCCACCAATTCTGCCTAAAACAAGCTCTAACAAGCCTAAAACAAGCTTTTCTCTTTCTCTCTCTCTTTCTCCCTCTCTCTCTCTCTATATATATATTCACTTAAGACAATTTAAGTCAAGGCAAGATACATAATCTACTTTAATCACTAACTCCTAATATGCAATCATTAATTATTTCTCTTTTAAAAATTCCCATTCTCTTTCATTGCACCCAAGTGAAATATCAGATACCAAGATCTGGTAAGTGTGGGCATGGAGCCCTGCTCTTGTGCCTACTGAGCACTGACAACAGCACTAGTTCTTGAAGTAGTGTCATTAAAAAAGGTTGGCAGTTTGGTTCCAATGTTTTTAAAAGTTTTCCATACAGTATAGCAGTCTCCTGATTTTCAGCTTTTTAATTCTTATTTTTATTGTGAAAACATCAAAATCCTGAACTCTCAGGCTTCTGGCTCAAAAGGACTCTCAGGGTTTTTTCCATCTCTTTTTCCAGATTCAGAAATTCAATTAAGTGTCTTAAATGAATACTGTCTTAGATGGGTGTGCATACTGTCACTTATTTTTTTCCTCAAAAATACCTGCTGTGAAAAAAACCCGATGGGCCAGTTTAGGCTGCTGAATGCAAGCTCTAGGTGATACTTTTTCAGTTTTGGAAGTTCTGTGTCTACATGGGAATGTGTCAGAAACTTTATCACCCCCATAGCAGAAAGCATGATGGTAAAATATGATTTACCTTGGACTGGATTTTCCTGAAATTATATTTATAGAGAAGTTAAGGCATCCAGGGCTGGTTTTGTTTAATGCAATCTCATTTCAAAGCACTTAGTTAGAGGTCACAATCACTCCAAGCATTAGTATTAATTAAAATTATTTTCTTAATTTATCATTACTATGACTTATCCAAACTGTGTCAAATTATACTGATTTAAGTGCTGAAATTGCAATATTTCTATTACTACATGAAGAACAGAGTAAAATTTTCTTTTAAAAGAGGCTAGCTAAGAAAGGCACAAATTTCCATGGAAAAGCTCATTGTTTTAAAGTAACCTGGTAGTTATTTTTATACTTTTCTATAGTGAACTGTTTTGCTTATTCCCTATATCTCATAGTCCGGGAGCTTGTGAATTCTCTGACTTTATACTACTACATAAGCATGTTAGAAACTTGCCACGGATATCCAGAAATAAACAGTTAGAAAGGTTAACTAAGCTCAAGTCAACAGAACAAGGATCCATCTCTCTCTCATTCTCCCCTTGTGCTTAAAACATTTGCTATAGCTACCACTGTACCTTTTCCAATGGTGCAGGATTCCTCCAGAGGCGCACATCTTCAAATAGATTTCCAAATGTGCTAATAGGAAGCCTAATTCCTAGAGCAAACTCATTTTCCATGTCTCTGAATGAAATTTAGGCAAAAACTTAGTCTGTCTTCTGAGAGAACAAATTGTGTTTATAACCTGAGACAGCTTTCTCTGCTCTTCTTTAAACATCAGTATAGAAACACTATGCTATGTTATCTTCTGTCCAGATCACTGCCCTTAGCATTAGGATATCCATTGACTGTAATCCTGTGTTCTCTGTTATGAAAATAAGAAACTGTAATAGGCCTTATCTGCCTATTAAGCGAAATTATGATGTGCTTTATTTTGAATAAAATATTTCAGAATAGTTGTGTAGATTGATTCTCAATTTGTCTGTTTCTATGATCAATTAATAACTTTCATTTAATTATTCCTATGGAATGTGAATATTTTCCTACAAAATTTAAGCTTTTTAACTGGTGTCATGGCTATTTTAAAGATACAAAATTTTCTGTTACGTAAAAATTCAAAGATCTTTTGAAAAACAGGTTTAATTCCAAAATGTTCTCTTTGAACAATAAATAATTACTTATCTGAAAAATGAAACACTTCAGGTGTTTCAATAAAGATGGACTTGGGTATTTCCAAATTCTTGTTTGAGATACAGAAGAGAGAGATGGAAATGTCTCTCTGAAGCAGTGGGAGTTATCAGACAAACACAGACTTTAAACAAAGAAAAATTTGATCAAAATACAATTGTTGTTATCCTTACAGAAAAACAAAAGTGAATTCCCAAAGGAGAAGAGTCTGGGTTGTGAATTAGGCTGCAGCAATCTATCACAAATAGAAGTAATTAACGAAAAATATTATCTGAACTAATTCAAGTATTAAGTTATGAGAACATTTTGACTCGCTTTAAAAAGCAACTAATTTTTTTCTGAAATTATGCACTCACTAATGTTCTCAAACAACCCAGAAAAGTGCTCAGTAAACATTAACACCCAAGCTGTTTTGAATTCTGTAGTAGTTGGGTACTTAGGCCTTTTAAAATTCCAGCCTTAAATCAACATCACTGTGATTTAAAGTTATTTTGCTGAAATAAGGCAAGTATTGTAACAGTGCATCTGTCAGCATTGTAAAGAGGAATAGAGGCAACCTTGGGAGGTGATCTAATCAATCTATCTGAACAGAACAGGAATATTATGCCAGGTCTCCTGCAGTCTCTATTGCTGTTAATTGATTCCAATGTGATGTTTGGCTTTTTCATAGCAGCATGAAACTGCTAACTCATGCTCACTTTCTAATAGGATATAACTCTCAGATCTTGTTTCAAAGTAACTTTGTCTAAATATTACATTTTTGTGTTCTTCTTGTCCAAGCATAGCATTTTCACTTTTGTAATTGTATTTCATCTCTTTTTTTTTCATGTTTCCCTGCTAATCTTTCAATACAATTTTGACTTCTGATCTTCTTCTCTGATGTACCTATGGCTTGTTTTAGGTTTGCCTTTTCTTCAGAACTGTACTCTCCATTCCCTTGGGTCCTGTCACTGGTCACCACAGAGAAGAGATCAGTGTCTGCCCCTCTGCTTCCCCTCATGAGGAAGCTGTAGACCATGATGAAGTCTCCCTTCAGACTCCTCTTCTCCAGGCTGAACAAGCCAAGTAATCTCAGTTGCTCCTTGTATGGCTTCCACTCAAGGCCCTTCATCAGCTTTATAGCTTTCTGCTGGACGCTCTCTAAGAGCTTAATGTCTTTATTATATTGGGGTGCCCAAAACTGCACACAGCACTTGAGGAGAGGCCATCCCAGCACAGAGCAGTGTGGAACAATCCCCTCTGTCGACTGGCTGGGGATGCTGTGCTTGATGCCCCCCCGGACACGGTTGGCCCTCCTGGCTGCAAGGGCTGCCCGGTAGACTCATATTCAACTTCCCACTGATGAGGACCCCCTGACATTCTGCAGTGCTGGTCTCCAGCATCTCATTCCCCAGTCTGTAGGACATCCAGTGTTGCCCCATCCCAGTTGCAGAATCTGGCACTTGCCCTTGTTGAACTTCAGCAGTTGGTATGGAGCATTTCTCACCCGGCTCAGTTTACTTCTTACTTAAAAAACCTTAGCCACAAGAACCGGACTGCTCACTTATTCCTCACTGCATCACTTATTCATGTGTGTGAAATACAATCTTTAGACAGATCTAATGGCTTGTGGAAAATGCGCATTGAATTATTGGGCAGTGTTGCTAGACTGGTATAGTGTTCATTTCACAACATGTTTTAGTTTAGGTAAACTTGCATATCCTGAGCTATTTTGCTCATGGAGCTGAACATTACAGAAGAAGCCTTATGAGAAAACAACAATGAAGAGCACCATTTAGGCAATTCATTAATTTTATCTTTGTTTTGCCAAGTCACAATTCATTGTCCTTCTTGATGGTGCAAAACTAATTGGCTCTTATCACAGTCACATTACCTCCAAAGGCAGATAAAATTAATGCAAAGTAAACATCACCATGATCAGAGACTGGCTGATTAAAAGGGAAAGGGACTTGCATGAAGTTGATGTTGAAACCCACAACAGGCTCTCTCAGAGTTATAAATCAAGAAGTTTTTCAAGTAATCAGCTATAGCTCCAGTTTATTATTTTGTATCCTTTGCTTTAACCTTGGGTCACCCTCAATATATCTGCTCTGCAGTGATTAATACAACTGATGAAAATAAACTATGGAAGAGCAATGCTGTATTGCATGACTAATTACTCTATCATGTTACTTGTTTCCAGCTTTTAAAAATGTTTTTGTTCATATAAATAAATCAAAGCCTGTTGAGCTCTGTGTTGCATGTGAAATGTTATCTCATCTGACTGTAAAACTTTCAAGAGGAGTCATCACTTCCAAGAATTATACTTTGAACTGCAAAATCTCCAGCCTTTTATTTCCTTCCATTCAATCCCTTCAATATTTGCCATGTTTGCAGCAAGGTCCTGTTTGAGTGTAGGAGTAATGTTATTTCTCTCCTCAGAGTTCACACTTGAAAAAATTTATATACTAAGTTCCTTCTAAAAAATCTAAAATAACTTTGGCAACAGGCCATTGCTATTGAGTATGAATGGGTTATGGCGTATAGGGAATCACCACTGAAGGATCAGGATCATCTTTTGCCTTTTTAAATTTAAAAATGAAAATGCCAGCGACCTTATTTAATCCTAGTCTTCGAAGAAGAATGCAGAAACGTTCCTGGAAAAACGGACATTTCAACCCAAAGAAAATAAGTTATATTTAATCAAAAGTTGCAGTGAGTTTTATGTGAAGCAAGTAAAATTCTAGAAAAGATGAAGGAAGATATACATTTACGTGGGATTTGTGTTTGAAGACTTGACAGTTACTCTGCACAGGATAATTGATTTTAGGAAATATGATTCTTAATTAAATTGTATGTCTTGGAATCTGTTATTGGGGAAAATGTCTAAGTATTGTTAAAACCTACACAAAAGTAGAAAAAGTTCAGAAATCACTGTGGTCCACAAGTGCATATACCGACACTTATCAACCAGACAAATACATAGAATACTCTTGTAAAAAGGAAAGAACTAAATTATTTCCCATGTGCACTAGTGATTGTACAAGAAGTCTGGAGCTTAAACTGTGTGAGATGGTGCTCATGTGGGCATGTTCATACCTGAAGAACAGGGGAAAGAGAAGCTTCTCTTCAAATTATTCCTGGAAAAGATGAAGCCTGTCTCTTTCTCATGACCTTCATCATGGAGGACCCAAATATGACAGGTTGTTCTCCAGCAAAGAATACATTGGAGATGACAGGCTTAATTGGATGGATCTATATTTAATATTTTCTATTATATTTAATATGCGTAATGTTAAATAACTCAGAAGATGTGTTAGGGCATTGATGTGAGAGCCTGAGAATCCAAAACATCAGGCAAAGTGGGAATTGGGAGCCTCCCAATAGAAATATGTGAATATAGGGAGCAACAGAAAGACAGAACCTAGAGAGTGACAAAACTACCTGAGGAACTCAGATACCCATCTGCAGTTTTCCAAAGGAACAGTCCATAATGATTGAAGGTGATATTCTGTTTATTTTATATGCAACTTTCCCAAAATTTCCAGTCCTTCAAACCACAATCTGAGTCTCTCGATTTCTTAAAAAAAAGGTACGCAACTTTTTACGATATTTTACCAACAACTTTGTCTATTTTCATGTAACATGGTGAGTGGATTATGTTGCCACCCACAAACTAATTGTTTTCTGTATTGTCAAAGACAGAATTAATATATAAATGCTGTGCAGGCAATCTGGAGGCAACTAAACTGCAGGGGTTATGCTTTGTAAGCAGAGGGTCTGAACAGCACTCCCTGATAGTTCCCAGATGGTCACTGTAGAGGCTATGTTGTTATATAGTGGCTTTGGGTTTGGTTTTTTTTGCTAGGCAAAAAGAATTGTTCATTTTGTTAGGTGACAATGAGTCACTGAACTGCCTCAGTACTTCTGCAAAGCAGCATGAGAGAAAGTTTAAATTAGACCGGGCCACTCTTGGGGTAAGTATTGCTAAGTACTAAAATAGATGTCATGGGAGGTTGTGTAATAGTCTCCTTCAGAGGTTTTTGAGAGCAACAGCAAAACAAAACCTCTCTCAAGTCTGACAAGGCAGAGCTGATCTGTTTTTCTGTGATACATATTTTACTTTCTAAAATTCAGCATGTATAGCATTTTACAGAAAAGAAAAGGCATTATATTTAGTATTGTTGACATGAGGTATTCAAAATATTCACTTTCAGTTTATCACCTTTCACATAAAACCCTGAGTACATAATAAAGACCAACTGAACTCTTGTATCCATTTAACTATTTTTCAATTAAATAGTTTAATCTTAGAGAGAAAAAATGCAGAAAAAAATTGATTTGTTGTCAGTGTATTTGCATAGTCATCTTCATATAGTCACAGAACACCACCATCACTGTCTTTAAGAACAATAAAAAACTGCAGCTGCATTCCCTGGAGTTGAATGAGTAAAGAGAATGGGAAACCTTTCTCAAACAGCAGCTAAGTCATCCTGCAATGAGAGAATTAATGTGGGGCAAACACATTTAGGAAACGCAGCCAAAAGACATAAGCATGTTTTCATTTAAGTACAATTTCTTACTTGTTAATCCATTATTGGCCCATTCTGAATCTGAAAATCTTATTATTGTCCTTTGCATGTATTTCCCAGTCCTTTTACTGTTCTACAACATATTTGTGAGGATTAGAGAGCAAGCTTTTCTATCACTTTCCATCAATAGCAGCTTTTTATCTCACATGGAGAAGCTTTCTTGCAAGAACATTCAGCTGAGGCCTCTGACGAGCACCTTCTCATAGACCTCCAGATGGACAACTAATGCCAGGCCCTCTGTGCTCCTCTCATGGCCATTAGCTTGCTGGCACCATTTCACTTAAAGTTAGCATCTTTGTATCATAGCAACAGAAGAATGCAAAGCATGGATAATACAGAGGTGTTTTGTTACAAAAAACAATTGGAAAATTCCTGAATTGACTTTAATGTAGGTTTCCCACATCAGATACATAAATAACAGTATTCTAGCATTAAACAAGTCTGCTGAATGAAGAAAAACAGCCTCTTTTTTTTTTTTTTTTTTTTTCTTAAAATGTATATCACCTGCTCTTCAGTCATGCAAGGAGAAACAAGTTCCACAATGCTATTGTGGTGAGGGCAGGTCAGCTGGTTATTTTTATCTCGAGCAAACTCCCACAAGGGGAAACATTCTTTACCTGCAGCTTATTAGCATTCAGAGCTGCACAACTCCATCCATTTGAGCATCAAAACATCTATTTTAGTCTTATTTTTACAACCAAATGCTTGCTGCTCAGTTTTAAGAAAAAGGTGACTCAGAAAAAAATGGCATAAAATGTTTCTGATCTCTAAAGCAGAATGCAAACACTGATTACTTAAGTCTCTGACAGTGAAGTAATTAGCCCATGAACATTAGGACAGACACTATCTGTCATTAATGACTGTGGACATTCAAACTCTTGTGGAGTAAGGAATGGAACTTTCACTATATTTTTTAAAGGTTTCTTTTACATTTTTCATATCTACATAGTTAAAGTTTTGATGGAAGCTACACTCAATTGCAAACCTCTTTATTTAGGTCTAGTTAGGATGGCATTTTAGGATAGGCAGGATCTCTTCTAATTGTGCTCCTTGACCTGGCTGCATAGGGTCACACACTTAAGAGTTTATCTTTCTCCTACTTAGCTAACCAGACAAAGGTACCACAAAAGGAATTCCAAATTAGCATCTGGAAAGGCTTCAAAGTATGATCTACAGTTTAATATTAATTGCATACCTTTACAAACTCAGGTGGGGGAATATTCTCAGAAGGAACCTATTAAAAACTCCTGCTTGCTGTCATCTCCCAGATGGATTCCCACTGCAGGGTAAGATACTATCTGAATTAGGAGATATACGCAAGGAATCATAAACCAAAAAAGACAGAGTGAAAAACCAATGCTCTGTTTTATTACTATACTGCACTGATGCTACAGTTGATCAGAAAGGTAAACTTCAGTCAAATTTTTAAATTGTTCATTGTTTACCAGGGAAGAGAAGAAGTTTATTTCTTTCCTTCAAAAAGAAAGGCAGCTTACTTAACATTTGTAAAATATCTGTCTCTTTTTTTATTAGCAATTCTCTTTATAGATACTTGTTGATAATACTTCTGACCATAAATTCCAGCTTTTTAAAACCTGACATCAAAGGGGCTCTGACATTCACTTTGTTGCTGAAAGTCCTGAGCATTGCATTTATCAGAGACTCTTTCAGGTCCCAGTATGCCATTTTGCATTCTCATCCATTTTAAAGATTTCCTGAAATCTGCCTCCTTCCATCCACTTTCATGTCAAGAACTCCTTACTCTTATTCCTAGAATTCCAGTCAAGTATTCTTTTTTTAAACTTGCCAAACTTTCTGCATGTGTTCTAGGTGGTTCTTTCTTACCCTCATCCCACAGAAAATACTTCCATTCACTACTCTTACACTAGCATTTTTCTTTTCCAACTTTCCTCTACCATTTTCTCTTTTTTAGGTAATTCAGGATGTTAATGTTTAAAAGCTTCATAGTACAGATAAACACAGAGACAATGAAACTATTGTTACTAGCTGGGAAAACCTGAGATGTCCCTCAGTCTTCAGTGACAAAGGCACTTGAAGCTGCTCGATATCTGACCATAATGTCAGCTCATAAATTTGTCCTGCATTTCTCTATTTTCTCCTCCAGCTTCCATTGACTCCAGTAGCCACTTTGGGGTAGAACTCAAAAGGTCTATTGCATTATACATAACAGAGGAATCAGAGCTTGTAGGTAGGAGACTGGCTTTACTAAGCAAGCAACATTGCTGAAACACAGGAATGTTGGAAAGTTCTCAACAGTTAAGGGATATATAATCTGAGACAGAAAAAAAAAAGCTTTTAGTGCTCAGTACTTCAAGAAAGTACAATTAAATTACAGGCCTGGTAAGAATTTGTGTACTACTGAACCACCAGGGTAGTTAACTGGTTATGCATTTGTTGCAGTTCTGACTACATGGCCTGTTAATGCCCAAGAGACAGGTCTCATTTCCCTAATCTATAATGTTCTTTCAGCTCTCATGCTAGCAGCTTCCATCATGGGATGGGGCATCTCACCAGCAGCTCCCATCTCTATCCTGTAGGAACATTTATGGTCACATTAGGATGACATTTATCTAGAGTAACAAAATGGCAAATACCAGGGTCCTCTTCCCACTTTTTAACCAAGTACCTGTTGTGATATTCAGGAGACAGTGCCTATCAAAACCAGCTTGGCATTCAGAAATTTTCAGTGGTGTCAGTAGGCATTCTTATGATATTTCTGTTTCATTGCTATTGCTTTCCTCAAGCTAATCACTCTTATTTTAATCTGAAAAGTTCCAACTCCTGTCACTGGGAAAAAAAAAAAACTGAAAAGAAAAAAGGAACAAAACCCCCCTTAAATCTGACTTGCAACCCCTAATGAGAAAAGAAAAAAAAAATCTGTCATCTCATTCAGAAGAAATAAAAAATGCTAGCTTTTTAAAAGTGAAATAAATGCTTTCTCTAAACATGATCGCAGTTGACAAAATGCTGGATGTTTAGGTGGCAATTATAGCCCTTTCAGAGACTGTCAAATCTTGTCACAACACATGTTATAAATGAGGACAGATTTAGACATCCTTTCTGACAGTTACGTGTAGGATGTGGATGGTTGGCAGTTAAATTTCAAATGCAGGGAAATTTTCCTTCCAATAAATCTTTGCTTGTTTATTAAGAGGGAGTTGCCGTGCGCTGAATCTTGTATCCACCATGTGCAGCTTTTCATCCTTACAGCTTTTGACATTTCACTTTAACTTTCTTTGTGACAGCCATCTGAACATTGTTTTAGGTAAAAAGTAACCTACGGTGCTCTGGAGATGTATGAGTTCTTTTGGTGTTTTCATATTGAGATTAGAATAGGAAATGTGTCATATTATACACGGATGGATAGATAGCAAGAAAGCAAATAACTGACACTGCAACAATGCTGATTGAAGGGAGCAGCTTCATGATGCACACAGAAAATGGGATAATACACTAGCCCACATTCATCATGTGAGATGCGCAAGATGTTGATGAAGTATTAGTAATAATAATGTGCATCACAAAGCACAATTCATGTGATGTTAAACTACTTTGTGTGTCATTAAAGGCCAAACCTGTCATGGATTTCAAACTATTTCTGATGCTAAGAGTCCAAATGGGAAAAACAGAGGCAAGATGAATCATACTGCCGCAGGTAAGAGTCTTGGTTGGATCAGACAGAACTTTTTTGGAAGCTCAGAAGGTGAGCATGCTGGAGCAGCCTTAACCTTGCAATGAGTGTAGCATAAGCCTTTTTGACTGCAACTGCCTAAATCTGCTAACGAGCAAAGATAGTGAAAAGCTTTGCATTCATCCTTTCTGCAAAGGTCCATAAAGAGGCGAGAACGGCAGAGGCAGCATCGCCTGGTTACATGGTGTCCAGCATACACTGCATCATATACAGTGGAGAGAAGGCAGCTACAGCTCCCTTAGTATCTGCTCCAATTTCCAATAATCCCTTCAAGCTCCCAGAAGCATCTCTTCCTGGAAGAAACTGGTAAGAGGAAAAAAAATCTCTTATCCATTTTGTAGTCCTCTCACATGGCGCATATGACACATTATAGGCTAACTTTTATGAATGGTGGTGTATAAAACCCCAGTGAATTAGGTAAGTGTAATGCTAACATTTCATGGAGAGAGTGAGGAAGAGATGCAATCTATGATATCAGAACCGTGTGATTCTCTTATTTAGCGATAGTAGCAGTTTAGCATAAGACAGTTATTCACGTGCATACTGTTGAGCAGATCTATGAGTCGTTTGCTGGACTGAGACCAAAGTGCTTATTGCGTTGGAGGACTGAACCCATAAACTGGAACACTGTGGGCAGCTATACCTTTTCCAGAGCTGAAGTTTTAGTACTTTCTATTTTCATAAGAGTGACAGTGTTATATAACTAGCATATAGATGAACTTGTGTTCATTCCTAAAGATCGTAAGATATTCAGAAATATTTGTGAGATTCTATCCTGAGTAGTACAGCTTAAGCCTTGAATTCTGAATGGTTAGTTCTCCTGTTTCTGTTTGGTTACAGACCATTCACTTAGCCTTAATGACACGCATTCAAATAAATGCTTGCTATTACACAAATGTGAAAATAAATTTACTGTTTCTGTGCTCCAAGACATCAGCATTTATTGCCTCATTTGGGAAAACAACAGACTTATTTGGTTCATTTATACTCTATTCAAATACTTGTTTGAGAACAGGCACCAGCATCTTGCATCTTGGCACTCTTCAGGAATGGGCCTATATATTCCCAGGTATCTTCCCTTCTATTCAACTCTATGAAAAAAATCCTAAGGGGTAGAAGATTACTGAATGTCTCAGGTATACATAATTATTTTTCTCATAAAATACTAAAATCAACATTTTTTTTTTCATTTGTTTAGTTCCCTACTGATCTGAGTTTGTATGTCTCTTCTTGACTTTATGAGTTAATTTACTTTGTGTGAATAAATTCTACTTGACTATGTGTGAATAAATTATAGTGTCTCTCCTCAATCATTGAACCCATGAAACCTTGTTGGTAATAAAATATTACAAAATATTTGTCTGTTTGAGAAATAATTGTGACTATTTTCAAGGAAATGTCACATTTGCATGTATGCATTCAGAATTTAAAAAAAAAGAATTAGCTACTTCAGATTGCTATGGGACTATACCATCTAGTTTAACAGCTTTAGGCAGTAATTCTGATTGTGATGAAGCTTATCAGAAAATTAGAAGCACCAAAAATTTCAGCCCTTTTTAGTGTCAGAAAACTAATTTTTAGGATTATAATTGCTTAAGCTTTGTCAGACTTTTTCTCCTATATGTACTCACATATTTCTAATCACAGTAAAAAAAATATATCCCCTATAAAGATGAAACAAGTAACATGTTCTCAGATAATGTTTGTAAGGGAGCCATTGACCGGACCTGAGAAAAATTAAAGTTCCACAATAAAACATCCATGTTTAGATAGAAGCACTTTAAGACTCCTTTCAATAAATGGCTTCCCTTTAGGGCAAATAGATCTTTCAATGCCCAGAGATATAGATATTTCTACACTATACTGTTCAAAATTCTGAGGTCCAAATTCTTACATTAGACACTCACATATGCTACTTAATGGGACTGCCGCTGATGCTGAGGAGGGGAAAGGTTACTGTGCCATTCTGTCACTATATCTGCTCTTAGTGTCACAGAGGTGACAGAGGCTGCCTGTATCAATGAGGAGAAATTTAACCCATGTGGGTACGCGTTCCTTTAAGTCAGTACTATAGTAATTAAATACACGACCAGGTATGTGGAAGCCCTATTCTGTTTTCAGGGCACTGGGGGCACTACCAAGCCATACTGGTCCTTCCTTCCCTCCCCCAGAGCTTACCTCAGTCTAACCAGAAACCCATTTCAGCCCCTCTTGGGTCTGTCTGTCCTTGAACCAATGGGCCAAAGGTATGTCATGCTGCAACAGGCCTGCCATCACCCATCCCACCAACCAATTCCATGCCCAGGGGGTCTGCAGTCCCAAACCAAGGGAGACTTTGACCCATATACTCATAAGGTGCCCTCCATTAGGAAAAGAAATCTGAAACATGAAGAATCAGCAGCATGAGGAATCACATCTGCTCTCTATCAAGCTCTAAGTGAACTTCATGGTTAAACCAGAGCAAAAATTATCTCATATAAAGTCACTGTATTTCACTGATGTCAGGCAGAAAAATATGTAACCATAGATTTGTGTGCTCAAATCTATGTACCTGTATTTTAAAGGATTTGTTGTAAATCTCAAGATCATCACTTCATCTTGAAGAAATGACTGGGAAAGTCTTCAATATCCAGCTGGGATTTATGGGCTATTTTGTATTTCAACTTCTCAATCTACCATTAAAAACTACCTGTAATTGCTGATAATCTGGTTCTGCATCATTGGCCAAAGCACCAGCCCAAAAGTCCATGGCATGATTGTAAGATATTAATGCCCAGTACATAATCAAATCCTGACGAGCTGCTTGTTAGTTTTCTTCAGGGTTTGGGTGAAAATGTAGCAGCCATTCCTTATATGAGCAATGTATTGGGACAGGTCAACAACTTAAACTTAACACGGTGCTGCTAGGTGATCTTTAGGTAAAGAGCAATAAAGAAAACACCAGAAAAATACAGTTGGGATGCTTTGGTTTAGACAGAGCAACAGGAAAAAAACAAATTCTTTGGACGTAATGATTGCCAAAGATCACAGAATATGCTGAGTTGGAAGGGACCACAAGTATCATTGAGTCCAACTCCTGGCCCTGCACAGGACCATCCCCAAGAGTAATGTTGTGTGCCCAAATGTATCGTCCAAATGCTTCTTGAACTCTATCAGCCTTGTGCTGTGACCATTTTCCTGAGGAGGCTGTTCCAGTGCCCAACCACCGAGTGAAGAAACTCATTCTGATATCCAACCTAAGCCTCCCCCGACACGATTTAAGGCCATTCCCTTGGGTCCTGTCACTGGTCACCACAGAGATCAGTGCCTGTTCCTCTTCTCTCTCTCTCACAAGGAAGTTGTAACTGTGATAAGTTCTCTCCTCGGTCTCTTCTTCTCCAGGCTGAACAGGTCAAGTTACCTCAGCTGCTCCTCCTATGGCTTCCCCTCAAGGCCCTTCACCATTCTTGTTCCTCTCCTTTGGACACTCTCTAATAGCTGAATATCTTTCTTATATTGCAGTGCCCAAAACTGCACACAGTATTCAAGGTGAGGCCACCCCAGTGCAGAGCAGAGTGGGACAATTCCCCTCCTCGAGTGGCTGGCGATGCTTTGCCTGATGCCCCCCAGGACACGGTTGGCCTTCCTGGCTGCCAGGGCACTGCTGACTCAGATTCAACTTGCCATCGACCAGGACACCCAGGTCCCTTTCTGTGGCACTGCTTTCCAGCATCTCATTCCCCAGTGTGTGTGCAAACATCCAGGGTTGCTCCATCCCAGATGCAGAATCTGGCACTTTCTCTTCATATGGTTGCTGATTGCCCAGTCCTCTAATTTGTCAAGGTAATTCTCATTCAGACAGATCTACTGGCATTGGGGTTCTGATGGGGTTCTAAAGAAAATTATTTTTCCTTGGACTGATAATAAGGATTACCTCTTTCAAGCTTAGAAGAGATGCATCCCAACAAAGAGGAAGTCAAACAAAAACACACAGAGACCTGCATAGATGAACAAGGACCTCCTGGACAAACTCATCCTATAAAGGGTGGAAACATGGACAAGTAGCCTGAGAAGAATACAAAGAAATTGTCCAAGTAGACAATAGATAAAGTTAGAATTAAATCTGGCCAGGGGCATCAAGACAACAAGAAAAACTACTACAGATGTGTCACTGATAAGAGAAAGACTAGGGAAAATGTGTGCCCTCTCCAGATGAAAATAGGAGATCTGGTTACCTGGGATACAGAGAAGGTTAAGGTACTCAAGGACTTTTTTTGCCTCAGCGTTCAATGCTAAGTGCTCCAGCCACACCACTCAAGTCACAGAAGGCAATGACAGGGACTGGGAGAATGAAAACCACCTGCTGTAGGGAGAGATCAGGTCTGAGACCATCTAAGGTATCTGAAGGTGCACAAATCCACGGAACCTGAAGAGATGGCTCTGCAGGTCCTGAGAGAACTGGCAGATTAAATGACTATGCCACTACCCAGCATATTTGAGAAGTCATAGTCTGGTGAAATTACCACTGACTGAAAAAGGGGAAATGCAACCCTCATTTTCAACATAAGGACATGGACTTGTTGGAGCGAGTTCAGAGGAGGGCCACAAAGATGACCAGAGTGCTGGAGCACCTCTCCTATGAAGACAGGCTGAGATACTTGGGTTTGTCCAGCCTGGAGAAGAGAAGGCTCCAGGGAGACTTTAGAGCAGCCCTCAAGTACCTAAAGGGGGTCTATAAAAAAGCCAGAGAGGAATTTTTTATAAGAGCATGTATAAGGGATAGGAAAAGGGGTAATGACTTTAAACTGAATGGGTGTATATTTAGATTAGATATTAGGAAGAAATTCTTTCCTGTGAGGATAGTGAGGCTCTGAAACAGCAGAACCATGAAACAGGTTGCAGAGAAAAGTTGTGGATGCCCTGTCCCTGCAAGTATTCAAAGCTAGGTTGGATGGGCCTTGAGCAACTTGGTCTAGTGGATGGCATCCATGCCCATGGCAGGGTGGTTGGAACAACATGATCTTTAAGATCTCTTCCAACCCAAATCATTCTCTGATTCTACAATTCTATGATTTCCCATTCTTTACCATCCAACAAGGAACTTCATAATTCTGTTTCAGCTGTGCTGCCAATATTTAGCTTTGTACTAAAGCCTGCCAGACATCAGCCATGGGTACAGGCACCAACACAGAATTATAACAGCATGAAAATTTTTATAGGATATGATAGTGAAAACAACCTTTATCATTCAAGATTATGAAAAATTTCATCATTACTGACCTGTACAGAAAGCCACACTACCACTTTTGAAGACAAAATGAGTTTGAGTCACCCTAATGAAGTAGTTTCCCCATAGATTCTTTTACTATGCCAAGAACTGTCTGTACTCCAAAACGTTGATAGTATCATACTGTCAAAACAAATGCATAAATACCTTTGTAAGGCTTTGGGAAATGACCAAAATGTGGCTTGCTAGAGAACAGACAATTGTCCTTCTTTGTATCTGCATCAAGAAACTGTACAAATTCAAACTTATTTGAGAAGCTTTGGAGGGAAAGCCCAGGACCTGTAGTACTTTGGTTTTGTCTTACATATATGCCACTGACAAATAAGTAACATAATAGTTGTTATATTTAGCTATATCTTTGACAGTTTCTGTGATATACAGGCAGCACATTCACATAGAAAAATGTATGTATAAGGTTTCGATAAATAACAGTAAAGAAATCGAAACTTTTCAATGAAAAAATCCTTGTTTAATATGAAACTACAGGTGAATTTAAGATTTTCTAGAGTTTTGGTTAGAGTGATTACTTAAGTTGCATGGTTGCAATCCTCAAGAAAAAAATGTCATAACACTTTCTATTTGAACAGGCTCACACAAATAAATGTGTGTGTTAAATGAATTCTGTAACAAATAATGCAGTAACTATTTTATTAGTCTTACTTTCTAAAATATCTGAATATTCTTCAGTAGCTACATAGTATGCAGAAAAGATTTAGGGCAGAGACCATAGTTCCTCTCCCTTACATATAAAGACTGAAATCTAGAAAGAACAGTCTTTGTCTACTTTTCTTCTTACGCAATTCTAGTACTGTGACTCGGTGAAATAGGAGGAGTTCAAAGATTATGTACAGATGAATTTCATTATAATCATGAATTCCTTTTCTACAGAAAAAAAGACTGCAGGAAGTTGAGATAAAATTTTTCACTTTGTGTAGGGGGATGGAGAGAGAGCTCTCAGCTATAAACTGGAATATTTCTGTATGTGCATGCTCAAATATTATATTTATACACACATATAAATATGATATATATATGAAAATTCATATGATAGAACTATATAATAGACATCATATATATGTATGCATATATATAATATATAAATGTAAGATTTTATGTTGTACTGTATATTTTTTTAATAACTATTAGCATAAAAAATATATAAGCCTCCAAAATCTGGAATATATTACTCCTACAGAATAGGTGGTGTTCAGTGAGGAAGTACATTTTTTTCTTCAGGGTACAACAGATTGTGTGAAAGCTTTTAGAAACTGCTCATTCATGCAGTAAAGTGACCTCAACAGCATTATTCAGTGACATTAAAAAGAAATGGTATGCTCTTGCTAGCAACATTTCCTGAGTTTCTTTATCTGAGAGGTAATAATTGTGGTGAATGATTAAAAAGAAATGAATGAAACAGTAGAGGACAGAAAAAAAATTAGAGTAGAATATTTAAAAAAAAGCTGTTTACTAATAGGATTTTTTGTAAGTAAAAGGCACCCCTTGTTATTTCCTATTTCTGACTTTTCCCATGAAATTACTCTCAGATTTGTCAGGAGCCTATCAATGTCTCTAAATCGAACACATTAGTATTATTGGTGTCCACTTCATCCTGTAGTGCTAAAACTGCAAAACACTGCAACTTTAGAAAGAGTATCCATTTGACAATCTTGAACACAATATATTGCCTTGCTGCCATATGCATTTGTAAACTAATATTAACTTCACAAATCCAGAATTTATATAAGAGTAGACATGTCTCTCCTCGGTGGTCTCCAAATAAGATATTTTTTTTCTGTTGACTGATAAAAATTCCCCTGTAAGACATAATGTAATAAAAAAGAAACCTGTAAAGACTGAATAAAAGACAGCAGACATCTCAAGTGTGCACAGCACCTACATTTGAATGAAAAAATGTTCTCTGGAAGTATTTCTCTCTTATTGCTTGAACAGAGAGTTGAGGGTCACCTAAGCTGGGACAGAAGAGTTTCACTTCTTCTGTGAAAGCAGGATGCTGATACACATTGCTGTTTGTAGGATGCGTCTGTTGGAGTAAGATGATACAGCATGATAAAGAAACATTTTTTGGCATTCATTGGAGAATGAAAGGTTTGACACTGAAGGCACCAAGGCTCTGTGACTCCTGCTGGCTTGGATGAGTACTGATGGTGCTTTTCACCTTACATGACCTCCATGTTGCCTTCCTCCTGTGTGCTGAGCGCCTGTTGTGAGATGCTGAGCAACCTCAAACCTCATTAAAGTCGTTGGATAGAGCCCTGAGCTATCTCATGAGATGAAGTTGCACTATTTATACTCTGAGAACATATGTATACTGTACTATTAGTGCTAATATTTTTGTCAGAACACTTTCTTAAAGCAAAATGTGAGAACATTTGTGGGCAGTAATCACAAAACAGGGTTGACAGCTCCTTCCTTCTCTTACTCAGTCACAAACGTTTTTGCTTTCAACAGATTATGAAATGTAAATGGAACTGGTCATTTTCAGAAACTAGTGTTATTTTATTGATAATACATAAACATCAGGAGGGAGCTGAAAAGGTTGTTGCCAAGCAGAACTGATAATTGTAGGGTGCCTGTGGCCCTACCTTAAATTAAAAGAGGAGTTACGCAGCTTCACAGTAACACCTGTAAGCAGGGAGTGTATACTGCATTTGCAAAAGCTCAGAAAAGACAAGGGGGACTAAGACCTTCTCTCCCATCAACACCTTCCTAGGTCAGATAATTTTTTTTTTTTCAATATCCTTTCACATCACTGAAATCAATCAAAAATAAGAAATATGTATTTTAATGTTAATAACAAATGTTATTACAAAACTATCCTATGATGATGTAATTACTTGTTTAACAGTGGAGTGACCATAACAACAGAATGTATCTTAAAGTCAACCAAGACAAAAGAAACATCTACAACACAGTTCATCTATCCCTTTCTGGAAATCCAAGACCAAGTCAATGATAACCTTTCCTCATGGCTGAAAATTCTCTTTCCATGGACATCATGGTTCATACTACCCTAGTACTGGACTTTGAGATCTGAGGCAAGAAACAATACTGGAAATTAACAATTCAGAACAGGAAGTAAGAAATAACAAAAAGGACAATAATCAGCAAATTGCTTTGTCCTCCAGAAAATGGTTTGCTCAGATGCTTTCATAGAGATGCTCATATTTGTTGCACTTGAGCATCAATGAATCGTTATCAGGCCCAAGCTGCCTGCATCAAGCTTAGCGACAAGGCTCCCAGCAGAAACTTCTGCCTATTCTCCACCACAATTCTGTCATCACTACAGATAGTGGGATAATAATAATAATAATAAAAAAGATAAATCAGAAAGTTGAAACACTACTTGATGAATCATTACAGTGAGAAAGATCTGTGTAATTTCAGATTCAGCCTTTCATTCAGAATCATATATTATCTGCTAATGCAGCTAATTGTAATAAGCGTGTGATAAAACCTGATGCAATCATCCACCTTGAACAAGCATGACCTGGTCAGGTATAATGACAGGGTGTTCCTCAGAGTGTTCCTCTTCTCAACTTAAACACAGCTTATTTTCACATGACTTCTGTTAGGACCTTAAGAAATTCATCTCTATAACATTCTTTACCCTCTATAAATGAAGATGAGCAACAAATAAGACACATCAAAATGCAAAGACCAGTTATTTTATTTTTTTAATTATTGAGCATTTTTGCAAAGACTAATGCATTTGGAATTTTGTATGCTAGATATATTTATGATCTCATGTTATTGATATAGTTGTGATCTATCCTTGTAACCAATTTCTATTCAGGGAAAGTGAAGGAATACTTTAATGCTTGCTAGCTTAGTAATGGCAAAGAGTAAAAACTATGTTCCAAACTGTGGATCAACATGACAAGGCTGAAAAAGGTGCTAAGTCCTGTAAGCCCAGATTTGTACAAGGAAACATGAATACAAATGCATTCCTTTGGTGAAACTGTACATTGTATGTCAGGAAGAAGCAAGGACATCAGAAAATCATGGAGACAGTAAGAAAACACCAGCAATATATAAACCAGACACAGAGTGACAGATCTTGTTGCTCGGCCTGAACAAGACTACAGATAAGACTGTTGCTGGAGTCTATTGTCAGATGACTTTGGGAAGGACACCTGGCTCAGAATGAATAAAGGACAAGGTCACAGATCAGAGCAGGGTTAGGACACTTGAGGGGTCCCTTGCACCAGTTTAATGGGACACGCCAATGCCTTCAATACAAAGTTCAGGTAATTAGGCAGCAGAAAAAATGGGATGAAAGGAATTCAGACAAAAAGCAGGCAAGACTGCAAGTCAGAGATGTTTAGGATATGACAAAGGATGATTGAGGATCAAGATCAGTATAGGAAAGCAAGAACAGGCCTCAGCTTCAGCTCCAGGTAGTCCAAAGGTAGTGGAAAATCTTTCAACTGACATCCAAGCCTTGTACTTAGATCTGCTTTTCATATGAATGTTTGCAAGTTCTGCACAGTTCACCACATAATTAGGGACCACTCAAAAACCTTTGCTTTGTGTGAGTGGAAGAACCACTTTGAGGTCATGGTTGCATGCGGGCTTGGCTCTACGAGTGAGCAGACCAGTATGGTCACTGATTACACGACTTACTGTATTCAAGGACATATATTTATATTCTCTGCATAAAAATAGGCCAGAATCAAAACACACATGACTCTATCACTTTTCTGAGAAATAGCCCACAAATTTCCAAATACTGGCTAACCACTGGCCTTAAAATAAAGTGGTAATACCATGTTTAAGTTTAACCACTTGAACAGTCTTGTTGAATGTAGGTATGTGTACACATTTCTGAAAGCTCAGGCACTGAAAGAGCTAATCACACATTAAATTATCTCCAATGTACAGAAAATATATTTTCACATGACATTTAAGTATATAAAAAATTCTACTTTTTTAAAAATATAAGTCTAGAAATTCCTATTATCTTTAAAATATTGTCATCTGTGATAATTTACTTAGATTGCAGTTAACTGTAGCAGTTAAGTGGTTATTTACAAATTGCACAAAACTGATCATCTAAACCACTGATCTTTTCTCAGGAAAAAAACCAAACACCTTCTGTAAACAAAATCAACAATTATAGCCAATCTAAAACATGTAAAATGTCAGTGTTTATAAGCTACTGAGCAAGATACTAAAAGACTGGAATTCTCACCCAAAAGAAGAGCTTTTAACTAATTCTCAGTCAAAATAACATATCACAAGTAAGTTACACCTTTTCTCCTCACCCAGTATTGATAGTTTTCTTAGGGAAGACAATTTTAGGGAAGGACTTAATGCAGGCATTCTTAACAAAATACAAATAAGTGCAACAACAGATACTCTTGTAAGAATTTATACCTATATAAAACATATACAGACAGTTGCATGAAACCGGTTAGAAGGGTTACATATTCAGGCACATATGGTACATGGATGATCAGTGCAACATGCTAGGTAAGAGTCCATTAATTCCATTAAAAAAAAAAAAAGGTGATCTGAAGCAGCAGAAGGATCTAGCCCTATAAGGTGACAGAGAACAGGCAGCTGGTATTAATTTCTACAAAGGAGTACAACATAGATTGGATTTCCCCAAACTTTCAAGAAAAAAAGAAGAGCCATGATTTCCATTGAAAACTGGGCAAGAATATAAGGAACAGACATCAGCTAAATTTTAGGGTGTTTATTCATCTTATTCAGCAAGTAGGTGGCTGCCTCCTTGAACTTCATGCTGAATTAGGAATTATCTCTGTAAAGCGTGTCTTGTCAGTCTGCTCTGGATGTGACTAGAAGCATGGGTGTGTTGCAAGGTTATATCTGAGAATAATAATTGAAGCCTCTTGACTGCCAGAGATAATGAAAAGGATTTGCTGTCTGGCAATCGAGACACAGAAATACATCCAAATAGACTGATTGTTTCAGTGAAAAACTGGCATATATTGTCAACTAATGGGGCACACTTAATTTCTGTTCATTCCTCAACAGTTTTCCCGCACACACATTACTTTCATCTTATTCAGATCCACAAAGTAACAAGCAGAAGTACATTGGAAGTCCAGTATGGTCTTGTTAAATGTTCACGTTTTGTTCCTGTTCATCTTCTGTTCATCTTGATTAGTCTCACTTTTTGTGAAATGATGGTTTATGAACTATGTTGGAAAGGGACACAGCTGAGTATCATCTTAATTTTAGTGGTCACACAGTACAGAACATCCTACACATTCCCTTTCAGTATCATAGCGAGGGAATTGCTCACAGCTTGATGAGTTTTAGGTGCTGCTTGATGAGCTGTTATACCTCAGTGCCTTTTTAGTACTTCAGTTAGTTTCCAAAGGCATGGAATTTCTGAAAGCTGTTTTCCCATGGTAATAATGATAAGAAAATACATGTCAAATGGTTTACTGAATGTTACAGTGTTTTTTATGTAGTAGTTTTCAATATTTTCAGTGTTTCTATTTGACAGGTGGGAGTGGAAAGAAAAAATGTTTATGCTTTTTCTCCTAGGCACTACCTAAAGTGAGGAACCATGGAGAAGACAATTTTTCTATTTCAATGTGGTTTCCAAAACTTTTTGTGGCCTTCTCAAAGATTACCTTATTGATATTCTATGTGATAAATATGCAGGGTTTTTTCCATTCAAAAATCCAGTAATTTTATTGTAAATTAGCATGTATATCAAGGGCATCATGGCCCTAATGGTCAGCAAACACCAGCTCACCATGTGGCAGAGATGAAGCTGCAAGGATGATGTGTGTCTCTTTATAGGAATAAAAATCTTTCCAGGATTGAATCACCTCATCTCACGTTTTATAAATGAAACTTTTAAATTATACGGCAGGCACAACACATTCTTTTGTCACCCCCATGACTTTCAGTAAATGTTTGTAATAACTCAGAAAGACAGTGATAAAATAGGGAATGCTACATTTGAATGAAGAGATACACATACTCACTCTAGTAAGGCAGTCAAGTCTATAAATCATTTTTTGGTCAGTAGGATTAGAAATAGAAAATGTAGACATGGAATAGCAATTGTAGATCTAGCAAAAGCAAGACAAAAAATACTACCACCATGTACCACTTCATTACGGTTATTAGCACTGAGTGGAAATAAGTGGGGCAAGCACAGCTGTAATCAAAACATGGTGTTGTTTCAGAGAGGCTTGTTGTTTTCCAGTGTGAATTCAGGAGTTCCCAACATAGCATTAGAACAGTCTTTAAAAATGTAATTATGATGCTGATGCTTCCTTTGAGTAGATAGAGGACAACAGTACATAATGAAACAAAAGTATGTATCAATTTGAAGTGTATCAATCTGTCAGAGAAACAGTTCTGTGTGATTTCGTCAGTCAGTCTGGACTAGGATCTGTCACATGGCACTCCATGACAACACCCAGCAATACCACTGAAACCGACCCCCCAAACTAAAACAAAAACCAAAACAAACGAATGGAGACTCCTCTCCAAGTTGAAACATACTCAGACACAGTTTTATTTCTAATTTTTAGACGGGAGATTTATTTTGAGGGTCACAAAGCCACTGCTTACCACAGCTGAGTTTTCATCTGCTGTATCCCTTGAGCAATCAATGACATTTAGGCCCAAATTCCAAATCTCTTTCTTTAGCCACCAGCTTTACCTTTGAGTCTTAGATAGTTCTTCACCAGTCTTGGAAACAACGATTTGAAAAATTTGTTTCAGAAAATCTAACGTTTGAAACCAACACAGCGGAAAGATTAAGTACAATCAATCTTAAAATTTAAATAGATTAAAACACAGCATGAATCTTCTATGGTACTAAGGGCAATATCTATAAATACAAACGAAAATTCCAAAGCTTTTATATGAAAGATAGCTATGTGGGTATGTGGTGTTTTTTTTGTTGGTTTTTTTTTTTTTTTTTTTTTTTTGGTTAGATTTAAAATAAATAAA
>JAWWEE010000074.1:29059807-29103475 GCA_035221455.1 Xenops minutus
TGGTTTTTTTTTTTTTGGTTTTTTTTTTTTTTTTTTTTTTTGGCTTAGATTTCCAAGAACTAAACTCCTTTAGGCTAATCTTTCCCTTGAAGGAGAGAAATAAAAGGAGACACTCTCTTCTCTCCTAAGTAATGAAGACATCTATCCATAAATTTAGATTAGAAATAAATGTGGCTAAGACAGATTCTACAGACTAAAGTGCTTTATATGCTGTATAAAACAGTATTAGGAAAAGAGAATTCTGAAGACACTTAAACATTACCAAAGAGACTTGATGTGGGTTCAGAAAGGTGGGCATCCTCTAGTTGGAGGTACTAAGAGCTATCAAGACTGATAAAAAGACCACGAGAGGAAAGCAGCACTAGAGAAATGTGCAATCATCTCGAGATGTGACAGCTCAAGGGAACAGAAACACCTACCAGGCGAGGACCACACAGCAGCCTGCACACCTCCCTTCTCCCCGTGGCCAGTGCCCGGGACGCGGTGGAAGCAGCGGCGGGCGCCGTCCGGGACGCGTGTCCTCACTCCACCCCGCCAGCGGGGCTCTCGGTGGGGCCGGGCACGGCTCTCCCTCGGCTGGCCGGGCGGGCAGGTGCATCCCCTGCCCCGAGCCCTGACTGAGGTTACCAGTGGGAAAGACGCCAAGGGCCACGAAATACCCCAGCGGCTCTGCGGCCGCGGCGACCCCGGCCAGCCGCATTGGCCCGGGCTCGGTGCCCGAGTCGCCGCCCGGGTCCCCCCGCCTCTCGGCCCTGTCCCCCTTCCCCCCGGTGTGGGTGTGGGTGTGGGTGGCAGCCCGGCCCGCCGGGCCCCCAGCGGCCGCGGCGGGGAGCGCGGCTCAGCCGGGCCGCCTCCCCCGCCCTCCCTCCCGCCCCCGCCCGCCGAGCCGAGCCGAGCCGCGCCGCGCCGAGCCGAGCCAGCCGCTATTTTTAGCAAATCCTCCCCGCGTCGCCACGGGCGGCGATCGCAGCGCGCAGCCCCGCGCCAGCTGCTGCCGCGCCCCGCCCCGCCCGCCGCGCTCGGCACAGGCTCGCCCTGCCGGCGCGATGGACACCTAAGCGCCGCCGCCGCCGCAACTTTCCCTGCTCGCTCCGCTCCTTCCCCGCCGCCCCGGGGGAAGATGGCAGTTGCGGGAAGCGCTGGAAGTTGCAGCCCGCGAGCGAAGAGATAAGGCGGAGGGAGGCGCGGGAAGGTGAGTGGCGGCGGGGGCTGCCCCTCCGCTCCGCTCCGCCCGGCCGCGGCGGGCAGGGGGCGCGGACCCGGCCCTTCCCGGCCCGGCCCGCCACCAGGACGGCGCCCTCGACTTGCCGGGGCGGTATTTTTGGGACCTTTGGGAAGGTTTCGGGAAGTTCGGCCGCGTAAGGGCAGGCAAGGTGGCGTGGCTGCGGGGGACGCGGCCGCCCCCCGGCAAGTTTTGGCTCGCAGGAGCGAGCGTGGAAGAGCAGCTCCTGGCAGGGCGGGTGTGCCCCTCGCTGGCTCCGGGGCGTGCTCTGCGACCCCCGCGTCCTGCGGAGTGCCGGGGGCAGCCCGGAGCTGGCAGGGAGCGGCTGCTGGAGTTCAGCGGGCGGTGCCAGCTCCCCGAGGTCGGCTGGGGAGCGGGGAACTCCGGAGGGCGCCGGGGGAGCTGCCCCGGGACCCCGAACAGGTGGGCGGCGGCGGGGAGCGCCCCTGGGCACCGCCGGCGGGCCGGTGTCGGAGCTGCCGGGGCAGGCGGTGGCCGGAGGGCGGGTGCGGATGTGTCCTGTCCCGTCCCGAATGGGTGCTTGGGTGGCCAGAATTTTGTGTAATTGTATTTTCGGTGGCAAAGCCGTGTCTGCATCCCGGCCGGCATCTTCCCGGCTGCCAACGCAGGGCGTCGGGCAGGTAGTTTCCAGCAAGGGTGCAATTGTTTTGAATCACCTAAAATGTCTGAGTTTTGTTCTGAGGCGGAACATAATGGCAATCAGTAATCCATTCGGGCTTTTCACTGTTATAGAAAAAAGCAGATGTTACATGTAGTACATAAAATGCGTATTCATCCTTGAGAGATCTACCGAGCCCACCACAGCTGGTGTTTTTAAGTGCTCCGAATAGGTCTCAACCCACTGTTAAATTGCATGAGAATTTAAGAGGAGAAATGTTTGAAAGAAGCTGATCATTGAGAAGGAAGTAGCGAAATGAATTGTGGAGACCTTTTGACATATGAAAATGCATAAATGTGCTTTTCTGATGCAAAAGCTGTTGAGATTCTCTGTCACAAACAGCGTAGAACAAGAGCTGACATAGAAACCGAGGAATTTTAAACATTTGTCTTTCAATATTGTCAGCTTCAGTTCCTTGACATTTTGTTTTCTGTGACAGAAGAATAGTTTTGTGTCAGTTATTCAGGATTTAATTAGCGAGCTCACAAAGGCCTGTAAGCTGTGCTGAGAACTCATGAACAAAAAAAGGAAGGTATTTCACATTAAGGTTTTTCAAAAGTCCTCTCCCACTCCTATATACCCTCTCTCATTTCTCCCCACAACCCTAAATCCCCAGCAGAATCCCTACATCTATTGCCTACCACTAGTGCCAGCTTCTTCATAAAAATATTGAAACAGCTCCCTTTTCATGAAAATGTCATTGCCGGTTCAGAGTTCCAAAAAAAAGTGAAAAATATGCCATTATGCTTCTTAGTGACCAAGTTGATGTGAGTGCAGCATCATAGTTAGTCAAGTGTACCCAAAAAACTGCTCTTGGTGTCAGATTCCTTTGTATTTTGGTATCAAAGTCTGTGTGAACGTGTAGTACACCCAAATATTTTGAATGTCATTAGATTGTCAGTTTTCAAAACAGTAGTGTTTGTTTTTCCATCAACCTGCTTTTCCACAAATGAAGTGCAGTCTACACCATGAAACAAAAATAATAGTTCGTAAGCTGTTGTATATCTTCTGTTCTCCACCACCTTCTTGTGCCCAGAGCGATTTAAAATCAAAAGTGAAATAATATCTTCACTCCTGAAATTCCTTGCACATGCTTCGTTTAGACCAGTTCTTCCTGTTATTTTTTTTTCTTGGAAAAAAAATGTAATACTCTGATTGACTGGCATATGTATTTTCTAATTTCTTAATAGAAAATAACATTAAAAAGAGATCAAGTTATAAGAGCTATATTCTTTTTAAAAAGCATATAAAGTGGAAAATAATTTTCAGTTCTTCCTATCACTAGCTGAGATAGTTCCATAGAAGTTGCTGTTAAAAATACAATTTGCATAATGAAAATGTTGATCAAATTTTTGTGTACCTTTCCTGAAAATGATATGAATGCTGGTGTGGATTGCCATGAATACTGAAGGTAACTAAATGTAGCTGGAGTAGTTAGTTTCTTAGTATTCAACTAATGCCTAGTAGGAGAAATGTAGCTTTGAGAATAATCAAACCCTGTCATGTATGAACAACTATAACCAATGGAAGATGGGTTGGGAGAGTAGGGATGTAGCCTAGTCAACTCCAAATTGGTAAATGGAGCACATATTTACCAGTTTGCATGTCTATTGTTGTTTTATATTCATCGGGATTCAGATTAGCTAATTTAAAACTCCTTAGGGTATGTGTGTTCAAACTACAATAGAAACTGTTTCTGGTTTGCAACGTAGTCATAGTTGAACCATTTACCTGAGAGAGCTTAGTGTATCTCAGGAGTGAGGTTTCTCTTCTCTTTTACAGAAGAAATTTGGCCAGATTTGCTGAGGATTATATGATCTCTCCTATATACATGCAGTTTACATGAACTTTTCATAGAAATTCAAGTTAAAGGAAAGAGTATTTAACAGAGTTTTCCAGTCTCCTCAAGGAGATATAAGAAAATGTTCTTTAAGTTGCTGCCTTTATATAGGAAGATACATAATACATCCGATGAATTAAACTAAATATAACTCTCATGTAAAGGCAGAATATTGGGCTATTCTATGTTAAGACATTTGTCATGCTTTGGGGTTTCAATAATGTGTTCCAGGTAAATAAGGATTTTTTTTCAGAGAATGTTGCATCGCTGAATTACTTGATTGTTTCCTCAAACTGATAGGTGAGTAAGGAATTTTAGAGCTAACATTACTTGATGAAATCACCTTTCATTTGCTCCTTTTGGTTTGAAGTTTTTAGATTGGGATGATCATATATGACCAAGGAATTTATTCTTTATTCTGTATACAACTTACTTGTAATGAATGCATTATGTTGTGAACGTCAGTGCATGCTGGGTAAGGCCGCACTAGTACTGAGTTTATAATTACAGCTTTTATAATAAATTTTGAAGTTTATTGCTTCATGCTAGTCTATAGCTTGGTCTTCAAGCAACTTAAAAATCACAGCAAAGTACTGCTTAACTACTGCTCAAAAATAATGTTTCTATACTTTGAAATACTTTCAGCTGCAGGGTACAGTATAACTTTCCCATGAGGATATACTCAAACTTCTCCATGCTTCTTCATTTTTATACAATGTATAGTTATATAGCTTTCTGTCAAAGAAGTTTTCCAATGCAAAAAGTTAACATGAGTTCAAGAAAATTATTTGGACAAATTCTGAGATAAAAAACATATCAAAGGGTAGAAAGCTGAGAAATAATGGTTCTGAATCAGAATGTCGCGAACTGGCAAATATTCTGAAAGCTTCAGAGTATTTCAAGTAGGTACTGTTACATGGTTGCATTGCACTTCCTCACTTTTGCTTATACATTTGCTGTTGGGCATCTGGGAACAGGATATCGGACTGTGAACAAGTGTTTGGTTTGATTAGATTTTGCTATTCATACATTCTTTCCCAGTCAAGGATAGCAAGGTGATATTATGCAATTTAGAAATTTCTTTATGGGGAAAAGTGATGGAAAACTTTTGTTGTGTAACCTTCAAGCAAATGTTTACTTGAATTAATTAGCATTAATTCAATGCATTATGTAGATTATGAGATGGGAAGTAGGAAGAAAATATTTATTCTTGTTTTCCAGTAATTTCTTGTTAAAGGTATTTTTCAATATAAATGTTAGTATTTATGACTCACAAATCATGATACATTGTTGAAGTTTCTTTATAATATGTAATAACTATCAGGATAGTTTGTTGTAAAGCTAGTGTGTGACTGTGAATTATTTTTGTTTAAGAAAGTGAAATGGTCTTCAGTGAAGGTAGCTCAGAAATGCCTGTAAGAAGATAATTACTTATAGTACATTTTTTATTTGTCCCTAGTTCTTTGGTTTTGGAGTAGAAGGTGCTGAATTCTTTATCTCTTCATTTGATTTCTTCTCTGAGTCTCGGTCTTTGTTTTAGCTCATTTCTGTTCAGGATACAGTGTCCTTTCTCTAGAATGGATGGCTGTCACTCTAGGGACTTTGTTCACACTTGAGTCCAATTATCTGGCTCAGCCTGAGCATTTGTGAGCCTCTGCCATCACGTTCACTGAATCCAGCTTCTGTTGCCATGCTCTTTTAATCTGCAAGAGAAAAGAAGACCTGGTCTAATGAGTGTTTGGAAAAGGTGATGCCTTGTGCACTAAAGAAATTGGCAACCCTGAAGGAGGTCAGTCTTGTGTGCATGCAAGGTATGAGAAGACTTGAACCCAAACTTACTCATAAAGAAAACGGTGCGCTGCAGAGTGCTTTTGGTGCCTCAAACTTTTGTGGTGCCAAGGGGCTTCCATTTGCAGCTGCCTTTCCATTGCAGCTCTGTAACTTTTCACCAAAGCTTCTAGGTCAGTGTTTCCCTTCCTGTCCTCACGATGTTGATCTCATCCTGTTGGTCTCATACTGTTATTCTCGTGGCCTTGCACCTGCACACTGTGCTATTACTGTTATGTTGGGGAAGTGATTGCCACTGGTATAAGTCAGGCTTTTTCACCATCCTTTTCTTGTGCCGCTTTTTGCAACTTTTAGTTTGCACTGGGAGAAAGACAAGTATCTGATAAGTGTTCCCTGATAATGGAAGCAAAACTTAAGTCGGTTAGTTTGCAACACCATACTCTGATCAAAAACTACTCCAATTAGTGCTAATAGCGTTGTAGCTGGGGACAGGCAATAGGGAATTTGAACAGCTCCTGAGGTTTCTGTGGGGAAAGTAGTATGGTGGACCACCTGACACGCTGGAGAGGACACTTGGGAGAGGACACTTACTGGGGAAACCGTGTCAGTTCTCTTCTTGACTAGCCACTGGAGGGAGTTTTGCCTTTCCCCATTTTATTTCCTTCTTTTGCTTTTCCAGTTTCCTTTCCCCTTTTCTGTGTTCTTCTCTTTTTGTCTCTCCTCCCTGCCCCTTTTGTTTTTCTCCAAAAGAAACATTTATTTCTGGCTTTGGTGCTTGTCATCAACTATAAACTCTGCAGAGACATCTGGAACAGATACAGAGATATTTACAGACTTGTAATGAGAAGTCTAAGTAAATGTGATACTAGGTTGGCACATGGTCAATTTATACCTGTGTAAAAACAAATAATGTGATGACTTTCCTCATTTTACTTCTTTTGTCAAAAAGAAGTCATATCCTCTGAGCCTTCATTTAGTCAGCCTGAGTTTACCTTTCTGATTTCCTTTCATGTGAGACTATCTCTATTCCACCAGATATCCCTGTGCCCTTCTCTGTATCCTTTAGAATCTAAATTTATATTTCTTCAGCAAAAGTGACCAGAATAGTAGTCTGGGTGCATGGAAATCTCATTAGTGCCTTGTCCAAGGGTGGTGATACTCCCCTCTCTCTTTTAAAAAGCTTCACTGATGTGTCCTAAGTTGTATTCAGGTCAAACTGAAAGTTTCATTTCATGTTCCTTTTTGTAATGCCCATGATTACACTACATCACAGGAAAATTCAAGTTGGAAATGACCTGTTGGTCAAAGTATAGTCAACATAGAATTCAGACCATGATGCTTAGGAATTTGTTCAATTCTGACTGGAAAACCTTCAAGGAAAGCAATTCCACAACGTCTTTGGATAGTCATACCGAATACTTAATTATCCTAATAGAAGTTTTTCTTCTATATGTTGACTCATAGCCTCCGAGTTTCAATTCATGAATATTGTCTCTTGTTCATGTGCCATGCGTGTTTGTGAAGAGCCTGGCTCCATCATGTTGGTAAACTCCTCATAGGTACTGACGGGCTGATTTTAGGTGCCTGCTAAAGCCACCTCATTTTCAGGCTTAACAGGTCTAGCTCTCTCAGATTTTAATAGGTCAAGTCCTCCAGCCCCTGAGTGCCTTGATGGACTCTGGAGGAGGGGTTTTTCAGTTATTTGAAACAAGACTGGATTCAATATTCCAGATGAGGTATAGTGCTTGAGTAAGGTGGAAATTTAAAACTTCATATTGGCAAATCTAACAATTGATAAATAGCACAAAATTCTGAAAATCCATCAATAAGCATTAAGCAGAACTTTACTGTCTTGAAACCATAAAATTAATACAAGCCATTACATGCTTTTAAGAATTTGTTATTCAGCGTACATAGCAACAAAGTTTATTTGATAATTCTTCTTAGGAGAATTCTTGAATCATGTTATTTTGAGTAGGGAAGTAATGTGACATTGGAATTTTATTTTAAAACACTTTATTAGAACATGCATGAGTATATCTCCTTTATAGAAGCATATAAAGAAAATTATATAACACAGACATTCTGTATGTCTAGGCTTTTAATTATACAAAATTCTGATTATTCAAGTTTTTAACAGTAATCATTAAGTCTCCAGGGTACCTAACTATTGTACTGAAACCTTGCTTTGACAAGAGGTGGATGAACGGCAGGCGTGAATGTAAGATTTCAAAGGAAAAAAATTTAAACATCTAATTCAACATGGGAATAAGCAGCATGCGCATAGTAAATGTTTTATGTGTAAAATGTATAAATTCTTGATATTTTACTTCTTTAATAGATGGATAACTATTCAGTTGATCATTTATAGGTTGAAGATATAGGAATATGCTCACAATATAAAATAAAGTTGCCACTTTGATCTTTTGTGTTTCCTCTTTTGGAGGTCAAGGCTTCACTTTGACTGGAAAATGTACTTAGTAAGTGCTTTGTTTGGTCAAGAAGCTTTCTTCAGAAACAGTGAAAAAGATACAGGTTTAATGTGATTAATGGGTGTGTAACCTTAGGTTTTTGCTGCGTTTTAGTGAGATACATATGACTGGAAAAGTACCAGCCTATTAATGCGATGAGAGTTCCATTAAGACTTATGAGAACTGATCAACCATTCTTTTTCCTTGTTCTAACGTGTGACATTCATATTGATTCAGATTATGAAAAAAATATGTATTTCCAAAGAAGGTGGTGGAAAGGACATCTTCTAAACAGTTTACCGGGAAGGATAGTATTAGGATTTTGATTCCAGAGGTCAAGGATTTTACTTTTGTATGAGGAGTTTTGCTGATGACTGTTATGAGGTCAGGATGTAACCTTTGCATGTGAAATTTTCACCTCTTGATGGGCTGTCTGCAATGGGGGAAACAGATAAGATTACAAGGAGATTTTGTGAAAACCCTGTTCAATGTCCAGATCTACTGAAGACATGCACCATGGAAGTAGTATCTCTTTCCCAGCCTGGAGGAGAAAAGGCAGGGAGCATGGAAGCTGGGATTGCAGCTGGTAGCAGGTAAGTATTCATGTGGTCATTAGGGCGACAAAGAGAGACTGATTCAATTTAGACTGACAGTCAAAGGAGTGGAGGAGCTAGAAATGTGTATAAAAATAATTCTTGATTATTCTTTCTTGCCATATGTTATCAATTACCTTTAAATAATTTTAGCAGATTTTGATATGCACTCTGGGTACATTTTTCCTACATCAAGCTGTCTTCATGCTTCTGCCCCTCCATCACTAGTTTTCCTCAGTGATGCCTAAATTTAAGTTTGTAACTTCTTCAGTGTATTCTGATTACATGCAAACAGAGCATGCTGGTCTGTGTAGGAGATTTTTCTTGGTGTCTGGAAAATTAATTCCTTCTTCTCTAGGTCAGAGCAGCTCTCTCTAGCAGAGCTGCTTCCGTAATTTCACTGCAATTTTTATCAAGAGTCTGTATACATTGCATGTGAGAAATGTGGAGGGGCTGATTGACTTTGTAGTGACAAATTGAGTGTCATTTCTGACCTTGCTTCATATTTACTTGTCCTCAGAATGGTCATCCATATTTTTGGAGAGAGCTGCCTGTAGATGTCAGTTGCCTGTGGAGTCTGTATGCATCATTTCTCCTCACTCCTTTCATTTCTATGGAGTGTTTGTATTGCTGTCTTTGTAAAGAGACAGGACTGGGAGAGATGGCAGGACACACAACTGAGAGTCTTTTTCAGTTGACATTTGGACCATAATTTAGGTTTTATGCATAGAAATGTTAGCTCAAAAGACACTTCTGTGTAGATAATGAAGCAACATAATAAATCCATTATCATGTTAATAGAAAAAGATACATATTTTTTGCAGTGATTTCAGTCTAAGTACTTCAGGAGAGAGAATTGAAAAGGCATATTTGTCATATTAAAAGGCCATAAATATAATCAAAACAAATGAAAAGTAAGCTAGATTAAAAAAGTGGTTTAAATTTTGCTTGTTTACTCTGATGGAGGATGATTATCTTGTGTGAAATTGATTAGCTATGTGATATGTAAGCTAAAGTATTTTTTTTAAAGCATCATGACTGCTTCTCCTTTAGTTTGCTATTGCTGTGTTATGTATGTGGTCATTTTATGTTACTCTCCTCTGTGAAAAATAGCACTATATAGCTTCCTGTTCCAAATATGTTAAGAAAGCGGAAAGACCAACACCTCTCATTTATGGTATGTAGTTATATTCTAAAGTGAATGGCAGCTGAATAGATGGCCAAGGCCAGAACTGGGGTCTAACATATGTGTCTTGTTCTGTTCATATTTGTTTGGGTTTTTTTAAGTGCAGCATCCCAACAGAATGTGGACTATATGCTAAGCACACATAAATAAAAGCAAAGGTAATTATTTTTCATCCTTAAAGCAGTTACTGTACAGATTTTCTGTCAGCTTTTCATATGCAGGCTGTTATTCCTTTACCTACAGACTTTTCCCACTCATGTTGCTGCTTCAGTTAGACAAAGGAATAATTAACTATATTGATATTAACAGAACTGTTATTACTGACACATATCAAGGTAAATAAAATGAGAGTCTGACTTGCATCAGTTGTAATTGTGTTAAGTAGTGATTCAGTCTAATTATACTGAATGAAATTTAATTGCATATCATCATCCAGTCCCCAGAATTTTAATAGTAATTGGATTCTCATAAAGTATGAGGTCGTTTTTAAAAATCTGGAGCATAATGTAAATTCCATGAAACTTCCACTGTAACTTTGCAATTTCTGGATCAACTAAGAACTGTGTAAAGAAAATGCCCATTTTGGTCAGGAAGCTTTTGTCATGAACTACTAATAAAGACACAGGATTAATATGAATAATAAATGTATAACTCTGGGCTTTTTACCTCCTTTATTATCTATTTCAATACTTTATTATGTAATACTGAATTACAGAAGTTTCATCATTAGCTATGAAAATATTTGTTTTGAAAAATGACTACTACATCTGAATTCTCTTTGTTTTGAATAGCATTGGCTGTGGCATTGCTAGAACTGGAAATGTAGATATAGTTTTTGTGTAGAAAATAGTTGAAGAAATAATCATCTCTGAATCAGGAATTCTTATGGTTCTAACCATTTTGCAGCTGGTTAGTTGTTAAAAGTCAAAGTAGTGGTGTGCATATGGACAGTAAGCATTGATGTTATATAGCAGTTGGTACTTGAATCTAGTTATGTTTCATTCTGCCTCAACCATTAAAGGTTGTATTGATTAGACACTAAAAACAGTGCTGCTAGAAGAAATAAAGGGAAGTTTAAGCAAGTGAAAAGTATTTTTTTTTTAAATCTGCAATAGATGAGGAAGCTCTTTAGTTTAGTAACTGTAAGGTTAGTCAGTGCTGTGGTTCCTGTTTCGTAATAGCAATAAATTGGAATTCTGTCATTTCACTTTACATTGATGTTTTCATTTACAATACACATGCAAATTAATACAAATGTTGTCTGTTTTATTAAAGTTCTGTAGTAAAAGGATAAAAAATAAGTATTGCATGTGAGGATGAAGCCAGTAAAGTCTTAATGATTTAAATGGAAGTATTTCTGGGAAGCAAATGGAAGCTTTGAACTTGGATGTAAAGGCTAACATAGGCAACGGGATTAGGGAGTATCATCTTGGCTGATGGCAGCTAGAAATCACTGTCTCTAATAGAAGTATCACCTGGGAGCAGTAGGAAGTGAATAAGTAATCAAAGAACTCTTCATCTCCATCCTGCCTCTAACCTCACACTGGAAGCTGCAAGAAGAGGTCAATACAGAACTGTTCTTCAAGGAATAGTATTTTGAATCTATTCCAGAGAGTCTCATCTTTTTTGTCTTTCTCCCACATGATTAACGGTAGTACCAACATCTTATGTACCACAGAGGAAAACGTTCCTTTCACATAGCCGTGAGACATATAATGAGTAAGTTAAATATTTAAAGAGCTAGTGAAGAGAGTCTCAAAGGAGAAAAACCCAACAAAACAGCCCCTCCCAGCCCCCCCCCAAAAAATAAAAAAACAAAAAAACCCCAACAACCCCCCCACTATATTGTTTTGTTTATCTATCACCATATTCATGTATTGTGCTGGAAATGTATACAATATACAGAGTTGAATAATTTATGTTTGGATAGACAATAACATCAAATAGTAGTGAAGTCTGATTGTTTCTTGATTTTTTGAAGGCCTGCTCTATTTTGGTGTTGAGTTCTTGATTAGGTGGAATCATCTTTTGTGATCCAATGGAAATAAATTAGTTTTAATCATGTAATAGAATTTATTCACTCTTCAGTATATAATTCCCAGAATGAGAAAGCATCAACAGGAGGGCCCTCCATTCTGTGTCAGGGTGTAAAACCTGCCATTTTGTTGTAGAATGGAACGTATTTTTCCTTTTTTTCTTATTACTGACTCACAGAAGGTAATTGCAGTTTTGTGTATAAGATAGTTTGGAGTGAATTGAACAACAGAAGTAAAGAAGCTGAAAGAATGAAAGCATATCCAACACCTCACTTTTTAGAATAGTGAATTATAGAGAAACTGCTCCCTCACCTATAAGAGAAAGAATTAAACTCTGTGTTCTCTCTCTAACAATGTTAAATGAAGTCAGTTTTAATCTGCTGTTTCAGGATTAAAGGAGGACTTTTTCTGCATGATTCACGCAGAAAGAATGTTTGTTTCTTATTCAGATTTCAGTAACCCTCTAATAACTGTGTCCAGTGGGCATAAATGCTATTTAGATAAAATGGAATGCTGTGACTAAGCACGTAGAATTCTATCCATGATTGCTAATGAAGCCTGGGCTTTGTTTTCCTGCACAGAGAAGTGTTAGATGCCACTCTAAAACAATGAAACTGAATTTATTTGTGGAGAAATTGCTCTTGATTCTTACACTAAGTTCCCTATGTCTAGAACTTTATATCCTTTAGATGTTCAGTCATACATTCCAAGCCATGGCATCTTTCTGTAGGCTCATCTAGATGTCTAAGCATTCTTAAGCATGCAAGATGCTGGCTATATTGTCCAGTAATCCAATTAATTTCCTGATTATTCTGTTCCTTCTTCTGAGTACTGCATTGCACTATATCCTGTGAAGAAGGGTCTGGAGCCCAGGAATATTGCAAGGTATGTGTTTACATTGTCTTTTCTCAAACTCACTGCAAAAATAGCTGGTTAAAATAACGATGAGAGGAAGCACGTTACGCAGGGGAAACAGCTAGCCAGTACATTGGCCTAGTGAATGTGTAGTCATGGGCAATCACAATGGTATTACCCATACACACAAAGGGGACAACACTGAGCCAATATTGATACAGTGTGTGCTGATACAAGACTTTCTTACACATGATGGTGCCTCCTTTTGTGAATGAGGATGTTTTCTTTCCTTGTATTTTTTCCCACAGTGTTTTCCCACTCCCTGTGGCAGCCTGAGTTTGTCTGTCCCACAGCTCTGAACAGAAAGCTCTCTACCAACCACAGACAACCAACATGGACAAATCCTAGCCTAATTTTTTTCCTCTTGCTGGCTTGAATGCTGAATGAGTTTGGATTACAGGCTTCTTAGTGATTCAGAATTAAGGGGGAAAACTTGTGGTGGAAGGAAAAAAAAAAAAAAAGCACTCATGTTTTCCTGAGACAACTCCTGGTATGCTCCGTACCCAAATCATAAAAACCTGCTGGATGAGTGGATTGTTTCAGTCACAAGATGTGTACCAACCAACATTCAGCTTTGCCTGCAACTTCTAATGCTTCTTGCCCAACTTTCATGAAACTCCAGTTATAGGCCAGGAGAATATCTTATGTAGCCAACTTTTGATGGTAGGAAGGAGATGACAACCAAAGAAACCCAGGCTTGTCAGACTGAAAACAGTGAAGCATCCTGCCACTGCTCAGCATACAAGTGATTACTAGCTCTCAGCAAAAAATTCTGGACAAGCTGACTACAAAACTTGGGGACAACAGAGAGGCATGAATGCTGTCTCAAGTGTCTTCAGTACTTGGTGCTCTGAGCTTAATCAGAGCGATTGGTGGGGTGTGCTATTGGTGCATAATGAGTATGTGTTCCTAGCACAGACAGTCAGCAGTTTTGGCCAGGACCTGCCCATGTTACACATTCAAAACCAGCTTGTATTTACCATTTATTCCTCAAGTCTCTGGTTCTCCAGGTTGATAAATTCCCACATGATTCTGATCCTTTGCCTGCTCATGACCAGGAGAGTAGGTCTAAACAGTGTCTGGAGTGTTTAAAATACAGGGAAGAGAGCAGGTGTCTAGATACAGCAGTTGTGATCTTTGGCTTTGCAGACTGTGAAAGACATCTTGGCTAGGAGACCTAGAGAAAAAAGTAGTTTAAAGGAGCTTGATAAAGCTTGATTTTTATTTTGTGTGTTTCTAGACTGAACTGAGTAAGTGGATCAAGACACTTGTGATTCAAGCTCCCTTCCTTCAGACTGGAGCAGACTGTTGAAACTAGAAGTTATGTGCTCTCTCTGTTCATGACAACACTGCTTCACTTGTTGATCTGTCCCAGTCATATCCAGGAGTGAGCTGACATAACAACGCTAGAAGTCAGGTAGCTGTGTGGGGTCTGAAGTCAAGCCTGGAGGTCCTGCAGTATAAATTTTCTGCTTTTGTGTTTGTTAAGTAGTGGGGTGCCTACTGAGCCACAGACATGCAGTTTCAGTAGAGAACAAGAGTGGGAGAACTGGAGTCTCTAGAGCTGTACTCAAGAGGTCATGGCAGTATCTCAATGCAGGGCTTAGTTGCCAGTCTTGTGTGGTGGAGCTGTAAGTTGCCATTCCCTCTTGTCCTGCAGCTGGGGAATGCTCACATCTTCTCCTGCAGGATACAGGTGGTATGATACATTTGAATTCTCCTACTTCTCAGGACTGGAAATTGGGCAGGACATATAGCCTGTCACATCTGGCTCTCTATTCTGCTTCATCAGATTAAGGTACCTGTATGTGTATCTAGCCTAAAACTTTGGCACCCCTGAGGTGATTTTCATGTAAGAGCAACTTTGGGGGTGATGAGTGTAAAGGGCCAGTTCTGACTTCTTCAGGTGTCAGCTTCCATGTTTTTACTGCTTGGTCAGGTTGTCTAGAATATCTAGATATCTAGAAGAGCATGTGTCCTCTAGACAGAACATATATATCTTTACCCCTGCACTTCCTTTCTGTCCAACTGGCAAAATTAGTAGCTATAGACACAAACTTAAACTAGTTCTTCTTTAGAGGAAATCAGTGAGATCCGGGAAACTTGTCTGAGGGCTCTGAGGATTTGTTTCTAGGCTGTGTCTCTAGTATGGATCTGGAAGAAGGTCCTGAGGCAGGACAGAGTGTCTGAAGGTTATTCTGGTGTTTTACTGAAGGTGAACCTAGGATACATTACCAGGGTTCATGGCAGCCTCTGAATGCTCTGTGTGGAAGGGGTAGATGTTATAAACTTCAATTTAGAATGTTTCATTCTATTCCTTCCTAGAATATCTGATATTATTCATGGTTCTGATTTATGACCATGAAATCTTACTGGTAGCAGAATTACACATCCACACGTGGCCTTCCATATGTGGTCACATATGGCTCCCAGACCTCCCCGTTGCTTTATAATATGTACCACCCTGATTTGTGCCAAGCGATTTCCTTTAAAAATGAAATGGCTGTATGTCTAATTTTCACACACAAGCTTTGGTAGAGGATTGCTAAGGGAAGGGTGATGCATGATGGCTTGGCAATGTGGCGACAAACCTTTTTTATCTTGTTCCTTGCATGTTTTTTTCTGGAAGTTGTCTTTTAAGTAATACAGGTTTCTTTTTCCAATTGAACATTCAAAAGGTAGGAGAACACAAAGTATTCAGGAAGTGCTACGGAAAGCCCCACATCTATAAGGACACTAGTGAAGAACTTGTTAATATCACTGCTGCTTCTCTGCAGCTCTAAGGGGACATACACTGCTGTCATTTGAAGAGGTCATTTCTTTTCTCTGTTCAGAGTGATCATAACAATTCATCCTTCCACTTGTGCCATTTATGGATTCCTTCTGTCAGATCTCATTTAGATTAGATACACCATCAAATGTAGATATGCAGACAGGTTACAATGTGAAAAGACCTCACTTCAGCTTCAAAAAATGGCATAGATAAGTTACAGCCCAAAGCTTTCTAGGCTTAAATCAGATCTATGCATCTCAATAATTTAAGATTCTTTAAACAGTAATATGTATTTTTTCTTAACTGTTTTCATTTGTCCTTAAGGGAAAAGTCATGTGCAGTTGCTAGGAAATTAACAGTAAGCATATAACCAGATTAAAAAAAAAAAAAAAAGTGGTTCTTTACCTCTTTCCTCCAAGTGAGCTTTTAATTTTCTAGATGAATGCTTTTTCAAAAATAAAACTTGTCTTTCAAATTCCTCTTTCTAACTACCTGTTTTCAAAAATATCTTTCCCCCAACTCGTTTCTCCTTTTCACTGTGTAGTTTCTTGAATGAATTGTAAAAGCACTCATGCTGTGGTCACTGTTCCCTAGAGTAGTTTCCATGGCATTTTTTCTTTATATAACAGTTGTACCTCTGATGAGTTGTTGCACTGAGCAGGATTACTTTTTCGGTATTTGTGGCTCAAATACTCACAGAGATTTCACTTTTCAAGTGCTTCTATAAGCCATGAAGACTTTGTTGTTTTAGGATTCTTAAACACAGTAGTTTCTATAAAAATGTTTAGATACCTGCAGTTTTGAATATTGCACCTTTTTTCACTTGATTCATCATAAAATCATAGATTTATGGAATTGTTTGGGTTGGGAGGGACCTGAAAGATCATCTAGTTCCAACCCCCCTGCTGTGGGCAGGAACACCTTCCACTAGACCAGGTTGCGCAGAGCCCCATCCAATCTGGCCTTGAACACTTCCAGGGATGGGGCATCCATGTCTTCTCTAGGCAATCTGTTCCAGTGCCTCACAGTAAAGAATTTCTTCTTATTTTCTAATCTAAACCTACTCTTCAGTTTGAAGTCATTGCACCTTGTCCTATCGTTACATGTCCTTGTAGAAAGTCCCTCTCTACCTTTCTTGTTGGCCTCCTCAGTTACTGAAAAGCCACAATTAGATCACCTTTAAACCTTTGCTTATACAGGCTGAATAATCCCAATTCTCCCATCCCTTGCTTGGTAGCAGAAGTGTTCCATCCCTCTAATCATCCTCTTGGGCCTCCCCTGGACTCACTCCAACATGTCTATGTCCTGCTTGTGCTGAGGACCCTAGATCTGGATTCAGCACTTCATGTGGGATCCCTTTAGAGCAGAATAGAGGGGCAGAATCATCTCCATCGACCTTCTGGTCATGCGTATTTGGATTTATTTCACAGGGCTTTAAACTGAACTTCTTTCTTTCTAAGATACATCATATCTTTTAAAAATAAAATTAATGTAATTGAATGTAACAGATTCAGTAGTAAAGTATGCCTAAAACTGTGTGCAGCAAAGCCTCTTTTGCTAAATAAAAATTTTAAGCTGTTATTTATTAAAGCATGTAGTGAAAAGCAGTTTGTGAAAAGAAAGAAATACATTATTATGATACATGCAATATTTTTGAATACAATGTATTTGGTCATAGGTAGAGTTTGTACAGAACTTAATTTCTTCTCTGCATATTTGCTGTTCATTCATTTTCACATTTATTTTAAATGCTAACACAGGGAAAGGTGTCACGCACCTAGCACCAGCAAAGGCAATGCAATGAGCAAGTTATAATCAGTAACTAAATTTCTTATATATTGTGAGTTGGTGTTATCAGAAATACATGTGTCTCTTAAATCTAGCTATATATTTTAAGTCTGTTCCTTTCAAATTTCAATTTCATGATTTAGAACTTGGTCCTGCTCAGCGTACACTGAAGTAACACAAAGCAAAACTAAAGACCAGTACCTTTCAAAGTGCTTGTGACAGATACTAGACTTCAGTGCTCTATAGAAGTAGAACTGTACCTGTCTAAATATAAAGATGCTTACCCTGCTGGTTTTTTTTATCTGATCTTTTGAACTGATCTTTTTCTGTCAGTTTGATTATAGTAGTGGTCTTTGAAGAGTTACTCAGTGATTTTATTTTTTCAAATATAGGGAGGTTAAAATACATTTTCTCTAATAATCTTCATAGAAAATGAGGGGTTTAGCTCAAAGCAAAGACTGCACAGGTTGAGAATTTTTTCTGTGTTTTCAAACCACAAAGACCTTTTGAAGAAAACAACGATGACATATACCTAGATAGCAAAGCTCTTGGATTTATTTGTGAATTTCAGTTTTCTTATATGCTTTTTCTTTCAATTTTAGGGATGAATATGGCTCATGTGAGATGAAGGAACCCTTTTAATATTCTTCTGTTTCAGCAGCAGTGGAAGTGCTGTAGTCAAAGAAGAAAACATAGATGGGGCAAGGCAAATTATAGAATTTAGTGACAGCAGTGGGCAATGTTGAAGTGAGAGGATTTTTAAAAATCAGAACAATTGGATTAATGGCTGGTCAGCACATCTAAACAAGAACATCTGTTATATTATTAGCAAATAAAAATAAATTTATAGTCAGGTATCTGGAAAGATATTACAGGAAAAAGATACTACAGGAATATGCGGATTTATTCCTACTCCATAGATTGACAGGTTGACATAGATAACCAGGCAAAATATTATTGTGATCAAAGCTGATTAGAGAAGCCCAGGTAGAAAGTGGTGCTGGATGAACACCTGGGACACTCAACCAGTTGGGTACATGTCATCTGAGAGTGGGAATGTGGCAATAAAGAATGGAATTACGAAAAGTTACTAAAGCTCAATCTGAAGTGGAAAAATGTCAAAATTAATTGATTGTGTATAACACCAAAGTTGTTTCTCTTTTTGAGGAAGCAGAGCTGTAGCTTTAAATTCTTCTCTTTCATGATAGAGGCCTGTAATGCATTGTCTTTGGCAGATGCCCACATTTAATTGTGACTCCTTTGGCTAAACACAGGTGATGAAAGCCTCTGAATTCTGAGGAAAAGGTGTCTTTCTCACAGACAATACTAACAGATATTTCTGATTTAAAAAAGGTATTGTACTATTCAAGAAAAACCTAAAATTTTTCTTTCTGTACTTTTTGCCTAACTTTCTTGCTGTATGCTATGCATCATGAAAAAAAAACCCTGCATTTTCGGTGAACTACCAGGATCCGTTACTTTTCCCCAACACAATTAGTCATGAGACTAGAAAAAGAGGAAAGACAGAACTTTTTACTGGGTCTTGGCACACTGTTCTTTTTTTTTTTTTTTTTTTTGGTCTGCGTGTGAAGATCTTTTATTTTTGTTAAGGTAAGGATAAACATGGTAAAGCATGAAGCTTTGAAAGAGGTGATAGATACTACTTTTTTTTATTGTCCACAAGTTGAACTATGTCAATAAATATATAAATGTCATGAAGTGTTATGCAGTAGATTTCAGCAGGACTGAATTGTTATTATTGCATTGATAAATGTATTTTGCACTTTCCTCCTGCTGAAATTGAAATGTTTGCTTTATTTAAACTTCAAAAAAGTACATGAAACTGAGGTTTCTATGTTTTGATTATGAGTTATCTTACAGTTCTTTCTTTTTTTTTCTTTTTTACTGTCCGCCTTGCCCCCCAAGCTGGTGTTGTTCATACTTTCATTTATTACTGAATGGAAATTCTTATTTCTGTACACCATTATAACTTTTGTTTACTGATTCTTTTCCTTGTCTCTTTATCTTAATAATTGACTATTTTAGCTGAAGGCATTTCTTGGTATAAAGCTCAGTTCATTACATCATCTTCTGGTAGCCTAGCAAATTCTGTTAACCTTTTCTATGTCCACTTCTGTCTCCTGTTCTATTTTTCTATTTCTCAGCTTCAGGGTTATTTTTTCTTGACTGACTGTAACTGGATCTTTTTATATGCCTCTGAGAAAGGGGTCTTCTTTCTAGTTCTACTGAAAAAAGAGGGGTAGCATGCCAGCATTATAAAACTTTGCCAGTCATAATGAGAGATGTATCTTTAGTCTTTCTAGACATTTAAAAAAAAAAAAAAAGCTTTGTAAAGTGATTAAATGAAATAATATTAGTGGACTAATGCAATGCATGTGCTGCATAACTGCAACATCTGCACAGCTATTTTTTAGCCCTAGAAAGCAAAAAGACTACATGCTGATAACTTCTGTCAGCATAGGTTCGGTTATGTGCTTACTGTATTATTTATGGAGTTTCTTATAGTAGTGCTAGAAAAGCAATAAATATCTGATAAGGCTTTTCTTTGCTTCACACTGGTAGCTGTTTATCTGTAGTTGGCTGTTTCATCAGTACTTAACCTCACACCAACATCTATAACAACTTCAAATTCTTATTGGAAGCATGAACTAGTTTTTCTTTTCACATACTCAAATTAAAAATGTATGTAAATGTGCACTTAGAATCATTGAATAGTTTGGGTTGGAAGGGACCTTTTAAATTCACACACCCACAAGGATCATTGAGTCCAACTCCTGCCCCTGCACAGGACAATCCCCAAGAGTCACACCATGTGCCTAAGAGTACTGTCCAAGCACTTCTTGGACTCTGTCAGGTTTGGTGCTGTGACCACTTCCCTGGGGAGCTGTTCCAGTGCCCAGCCACTCTCTGGATGAAGAGCCTTTTTCTAGTATTCAACCTAAACATCCCCTGACACAACTTCAGGACATTCCCTCGGGTATTCTGTTACTGGTCACCACAGAGAAGAGATCAGTGCCTGCCCCTCCTCTTCTCCTCATGAAGAAGTTGTAATGCAATGAGGTCTCCCCTCAGTCTCCTCCAGGCTGAACAGACCAAGTGCCCTCAGCTACTCCTCAGACTGTTTCCTCTCAAGGCCCTTCACCATCTTCATTGCCCTCCTTTGGATGCTCTTTAATAGCTGAATATCTTTCTTATATTACAGTGCCCAAAACTGCACAGAATATTCAAGATGAGGCCGCCCCAGTGCAGAGCAGAGTGGGACAATTCCCTCCCTCAAGCGGCTGGCAATGCTTTGCCTGATGCCCCCCAGGACAGGGTTGGCCTTCCTGGCTGCCAGGGCACTGCTGATTCATATTCAACTTGCCATTGACCAGGACACCCAGATCCCTTTCTGTGGCACTGCTTTCCAGCATCTCATTCCCCAGTGTGTGTGCAAATATCCAGGGTTGCCCCATCCCAGGTGCAGGACCTGGCACTTCCCCTTCATACAGTTGGTGATTGCCCAGTCATCTAATTTGTTGAGGTCTCTCTGCAGGCCCTCCCTGCCTTTGAGGGAGTCAACAGCTCCTTCCAGTTTTGTGTCATTGTTTTGTATCCCTTCTAGTCCTGTGTCTGAGTCATTTATGAAGATGTTGAAGAGCACAGGGCCCACGATGGAGTGCTGTTGAGCCCCACTAGTGACAAGTCACCAGTCTGATGTCGCCCCATTCACTGTTAACCTCCGTGCCAACCTGTGATCCAGCTGCTCACCCACCACATGATGTGTTTATCCAGCTATGGGCTGGACAGCTTGTCCAAAAAGATCCTGTGGGAGACTGTATGGAAAGCTTTACTGAAATCCAACTGACTTCCTTTGGTCAACTAGTTGGGTTACCTTGTCATAAAAGGAAATCAGGTTTGATAATCATGCTGGCTATGACCAATGACTGTGTCATCTTTCAGGTGTTTTTCAATACTTCCCAGACTAATCTCCATAACTTTATGAGGCACTGAAGTGAGATTGACAGGTCTGTAGTTTCCAGGATCCTCATCTTTCTTGAAGTAGGCAAGTAGAAGATACTTTTTATTATTATTTTGGTTTCAATTAGTTTTACTATGTCAAATTGATATCTTAATCAGAAAAATCTTCTGTAACAAATACTGGATATTGTTTCTTAGTCCTATTAAATCTTTAGCTAGACTAGAGATCCTTGAAAAGAAGGCTTATGCTACACTTGCCTGGTTGCTGTTTTTAAAGCCTGAAATGACCTGAGATTTGGCTGAGTCAAAATTTGAGTGGGTTTTGAAAGGAGATGACGTTCACTGCACTCATTTTTTGGGAAACCTCATCCGGTTTTACACAGACTATTTTAGCCACAAGTTTATGGTTTGGGATTTTTATGTTCATGAGGAAAGTAGCTTCTTCCAGCTGTGGAACAGTGTAGTTTTTCTGTAATTGCTTACTTTAAACTCAAATTTTATATTGCAAATAAAGTACAGTTGTAGCTGAACAAAGAGCTTTCTTATTGTGAATGTCTGTGCCTTTATTTAAGTTGTCTGTTTTTATTAAATAAATAGTTTTGATTATTTAGTAATGAATTAGGTTAGGTATTTTCTAGTAGGTAGCGAGTGTTTTTTTTGCTGTTTCATATCCTTTCAAATTTTGTGTTAGGTTTTACTTGGTGTGGCTCTGTTTAGAGAAATCTAACCATGAAGTTGTACATGTGTCCTAAAGTCAAGACAAATTTGATTACCATGCTATTAAAGTTTAAAAATAAAAAAATAAAAATATAGTAGTATCTTTATACTAAGTGAAAAAAACCCTGGATATACTGGAAAATATTTCAGTGTGTTATTTATTTACTAGTCTGTGGTATGGCATGCATAATATCCTTGAACATAATTATGCAGCTTCTGTTGAAACTTGTTTCTTGTTCAATTTTCAGTATGGTTAGTGTTGTAACAAAACAAAAGGAGTTACGTATCTTCAGTGAGGAGTCTGCAGCAGGAAATCTGCAGCTGTATGAGCAGTCATGGACTTGGACAGGTTGTTGGGGCACTGCCAGTAAAAATAACAAGATCTTTTTCTGTTTGTGTATCTGGACTTGCTACAAGAATTTGCCAGCAAGTCCAAATGTAACACTGTAATTTTAAGTATATTCTTTTGGGCTTCTTGCTTGTTGTGGGAAAAAATCTAGGACTGCGTTCATTAGCTTCTCTTTTAGTTTAGAAATATAGTTACCAAAGTGTCTTATACTTGAATGGCAGGTGACAGTTCACTTGTATACATATGTGATTTGTATATGGATAAAAAAAAGTTGAAAATTATATTTCTCTCATTTTAAAACCTGAGTTTTTCCAGAAGTGGACTGTTAAATTCTCTACTAAATATCTTGTAAACTCTTAAAGGCCCTTTACTTTTTAATACACTCGCAATTACTGTATCTGAGATTTTATTTTATTTTTTTTTACTTACTACTGGAGGTTCTGTCATGCTCAAAGTTGCATAGAAAAGTTGCTTGTCACATTGCTTCCCCCAGACATATGCTGGAAGCCCAGTTCTGTTCCACTCCCCCCATTTATTGTGTCCCTTCCTGCCTCTGTGCCTTTGCTAAACCATCTGTGCACTTTTCCTTGAGTCCCAAAGGCTTAAGAAATGTCCTATTTTGTTAGGCATTAGTTTTGTTTGTGTTAGCCTGACAGGTGATGGTTTGCCTCTACAACCTGAAAATCTTTTTTTTAAAGATGACATATTTCTCTTTCATTTTCAAATTCTATCAGTCTCTTAAAGTTATGCAGCAGTAATTAAAATCATTACATTGTCTAATGTTTGTGATTAACATGTGGTAGATTTAGATAAATCACAGGCTAAGTGCTACATTACTTGCTAAGACAGGGATGAATATTCTTTTATGTGTAAGAAAATAGCTTTTGCTATTCTTTTACCTATTTTAGAAGCAACAGCAAGAGGAATAATCTCATTGAAGCATAAAATTAATTCTGTGATTCTCTTTGACTGGTTGACATCTGCAAACCTGTTCCTTCCTACAGAATAACACAAAAAAACCCCAAACAAACAAGCAAAAAAACAAAACAAAAAACCCCCACCAAAATCTTCTTTCACATCTGAGCACTATAAGTTCATATCTGTAACAAACTGAGAAGCACCAACTGATTTTAACATGGAATTATACAACATGCATGTCTCAAGTAGGAAGGGACTCACCAGGTCCAACTCTTTGCTCCTCTCAGACTACCTAAAACTAACCCGTATGACTAAGATCATCATTGAGATACTCTGTGACGTCTGACAGGCTCATTGCCAGGATCACTGTTTTTTGGGAGCCTGTTCCAGTGATTGACCACCCTCTCAGTGAAGAACTTTTTCCTAATGTCCAACCAGAACTTCCCCTGATGCATCTTCATTCCATTTCCTTGTGCTCTATCTTTTAGGCACAAGCGAGATCGCTGCTTCTCTTGAGGAAACTGTAGGGTGTGAGAAGATTGCCCCTCAGCCATCTCCGTCTCCCTCTCCCTTTCCCTCTCCCTCTCCTTGTCTGCTTCCTCTCCTCTCCCTCTCTGCTTCCTCTCCACTTCGTTGAACAAACCAAGTGATCTCAGCCGCTGTTACAGGGCAAGACTTATGAGGTCTTGCCCTTAAGGTCTTTCACCATCCTGGTTGCCCTTCCCTGTACACACTCTAATAGTTTGATGTCCTTCTTATATTGAGGCAGCCAAACCAGCACACAGTGCTCGAGGTGGGGCCACATCAGTGCTGTGTAGAGTGGGGGCAATCACATCCCTAGACCAGCTGTTGATGCTGTGCCTGGTGCACCCCCAGACATGGTTGGCCCTTTTGGGGCCAGGGCGCAATGTTGACTCACTTTCAACTTGTCATCAATGAGGACCCCCAGATCTCTTTCCTGGCTGTTCACAAATGCAGTCTCTCTCATAGATATTCAGATTGCTGATTTTGAATGACTAGGAAGAAAAGTAATTGAACTTTTAATGTATTTAAACAGCATCTTTATATCTTTCATTTGTTTATGATGGCAGGTGCAGTGTTCTGCAGTGCTCCTTCTCAGGTGCTTGCCAAAACCATTAAGTTTTTATTCCAAATGTTTTCATCCTGTCTGGGTTGCTTGTTTAATTGAGAACAAGCAATGAGTCATCTTTAGTCCTGGTTTTGCTTGTTATGCTTTTGTTTTCACCTGAACCAGGTGTTGTGTTTTTTTTTTGTATATGCATAGGAATGTGGTTTTTTTGTTGTTTTGGTTTTTTTTCTGTTGGGTATATGTGTTTTCTTGTTTGTTTTTTCCTTTTTTTTGTCATCCAAGTCTTCATGAAACTTGGTGGGTTTAGCTATGATTTTCCTCAAGGTCTTGAAATCTGCAATTCAAAACTGAATTCGAGTGTTGAAAGAAGAAGCCCACATGGTTGAAACTGAAATGACTGTGCATGTGAAATCTTTCAGTTTACAGTACTTGCCACAGTTATAATCCTATCAAGAAGGGACACTGAGTCACTTGGTAAGAAGTCCATTGTTTTTGTATGTATGTAATTAGATGCAAAAGTGCATGGATATAGAATTCATTTTATCAAATCTGGAGCTTGTAGCTAGATAAAATTTTTAAACCTTTTGTTTTGGGAACAGATAGTGCATATTTATGTCTGAAATTTGCAAAGGTGTAAGATTCTTGTAATTAAGTGTATGTACAAAAAATATTGCATTAAAAATAGTTGCAAGTTTATGTATATTAATAGTATCAGATGGGGGCAAAACCAGCAGGTTGATTTGATGTGTGTTGGGTCTTACTTTATTTGCTCAACCCTCAGACACTGAGCAAGGGTGGACAAGAGCTCGGTCAGAATGTGGGTTGTGTTGGTTCCCCTCCACCCCCTGCACACGACTTACTTTCTATGACCTTTATGAATGTCATTAACTTTTCCCTGTGTTGTGTTCTAGTGCTATTGCTAAATGACAGTATGCACTTGCAGCAGAGGTCAGAATTTTCTCACAGGTTTGGCTTTGTGAGTTGAAGTCATCACCCAGGTACATTAATATGTCTCTTGCATTGTGGCTGGCAAGTTCCTGTACAAAGGATGTATTATAATACCAATGTATCAATTATCAAAGTAATGTTTATTTTTTTCTAGTTACATTGGTGAAATCACAGAAAACTAATCAAGATGAAAATAATTTTCAGACTTCCACCTGTGATCCAGTTTAACTGCCTGATACAGAAGGTCTGTTTTCTTGGTTTGTATTCCACTGCTGAAAATGCCAAAGTATTAATCAAACTTCCATGTATCATTTAGTCTCTGCTGAATCATACCCTTAAAAATGTCAATTTAGAATTAAAACTTGTCTTGTGAAAACAAGTAAAGCTCTACAGTAAAGAAATCTATTGTCTAAGGACATTCAATGTAAATGTTCTTCAAAGCATCAGCTTTAGTGAAAGGTTTACTTTCTTGTAAGACAAGCTCTACAAAATTTGTTGCTTATCAAACACTGCAAGTAACTGTTACAACAACTGAATACCATGTGGTAATAGTTCTTTGGACATTGAAAAGCCAAAACTGAAGCCTAATGCATCTACAAGCTAGTGTAAAAAAAGTTTGAGAAAAAAATCTTTGAGAAAATTCAATGACAGCAAAAATAATTATTTCTGTTTGATAAGTTTTTATAAAATGACTCATCTCATGTTCTCTGGATATCTATATGTTTTTTCTGAGGAAAATTTGACTGAAACTTATTTTCATTGAACAGAAAACTATTTGGCTGTTAAGCAACAAAAGCTGAAGGATTCTTAATTGTGATAAAATCAAAAATCCTTTTACTGCTAAGCAGATAACCCCACTTTTCCATCATAGATTTAAATGGAAAATGTTGACTCCTCTCAGTTGCTTTAATGCATAAAATAACGGGCAGCATCTTGTGTAATGATTCACAATCATGAAAAATTTCCATGTAGAGATTGCTTCTACTTCTTGCTAAGCTTGATGACAACATCTGTGTACCTATAGACTCTCTCCCATGTTGATTCTTTCATTAGTGGGAATTCATCATTTTGTAAAAATCTTAGAGGAAAAATGTCAATTACCACTCATCATGTGCTTGGTGCCTGTACTAAGCCCTTTTGTCCCCCTCTGCCTTGTAAGCTGGCACAGGTTCCAAGGTCCTTACAGGAGGAAATCCTTTGGGCGCTACATAAACACAAGATGATCTTGTTCTCACCTGGGGTCTCTGTGAGTTGAGTAATGGAAGTAGCTGGCTGCTTTCTGTGGGTGATTGCCATGATTCTTGGCTTGGGGTTTACCTACTTGTAGCTGCTTCTCTTTCTTTGTATTTTCCTGACTCTTGACCTACAATGAAGTTGTTGCAAGTTTGTATTTTGCAACAATATTAATATTTATTTTTCTGGCAAATTTTCTGTCTCATAGAATTCAGAATTGCTGGCAATCCAAATATGCCTGTGGGTTTCAAGTTCTCTGCATTATATTTTCTTCAGATAATTGTTTCTCGGACTAATATTTGAAGGCCAATAAGCAATAAAATTCAGAAACCATTTTTTTCCCTAAAAAAAAAAATAGTCTCATAAATGGCTTAGACTTTTCCAAATTCAGAAATATATGTAAGAATAGAAAAGTATAAGAATTTAACTGTAAATGAGGTAACACTTCTACAGCTTTTTGAATATGCCTGTGTCATTGAAGACATGCATTTGAAACTGGGTACTATTTCTTTAGTGGAGAAGATGGTTGACATGAGAGGGTTATGTTTGAGACCTCTGTTTTGTAGTCCATGTGAATGTACTAGTTTGAAAGAATTGAGGCACGGTATAAGAACTCTCTCATATTTGACATTTCAGAAAACATTTGATAACTTGAAAAGCTCCATTAAATAAAAGAGCATCGAATGTCTTAATAAATGGTTTGAATCTTGGAAGAGACATCTAGGTCCTAATTTAATCGAAGTAGCAAAAGTGGTTCCAAAGAAACCAATAATAGTTTTGTAGCCTCTGTGGAAGGGCTGGGGAGCAGCAAAATATTATGATGATTCACCCTGAGGTTTGTCTGGATTCATCCAAACCAAGTGTCAAAGCAAAGCTTACAGAAACATATTGTGTTCTAAAAATATGAACTGTTTGCAAATCAGGTTCTCTTGAATATGATTATCCATGCTAATATCTCTCTATAAAAATGCAATCGATCACAAGTTTGGATTTTTCAAGGGTATTTGTCTGAGTTCACTCTAACATTTTCGAAGGCATTGGTGATATTGCCAAGTGTTTGTATTTAGCTTTTTGATCACATTGAATTTAATCATTGCATACTAACGAAGATGTCAGTGACGGAGAGTATATCCTTTTTTCTTAAAACCAGAAAAAGTTTATGACTGTATATCTAAGTGAAACAAATGCAAACAATTTTACTGAAAGTAAATTTTTGGTGATTCCAAATTAAATTTTTATAATGTGTGAGGAAGCTTATACATGAAGCTGTTCTTCTAAAATTTTAGTATATTTTTTCCTTGTAACTTAACCATCACATATCCTCCTATTTCTTTTAAGAGCTGAGCAGGAAAGCAAGACTGATTCCTTCCAAGGGCAGTTCAGGTCCCAGGCCAAGCATCTGAGATTTCCTTTGAAGGCTTTCTCTTCCATATAAGTAGTTTCTTCTTGTAGTCTCTCTAGGACAGACAGCCTTCTATCAGAGTCTGATAATTCTTGTTTTGTGAGGTATGTTCTGTTATTCTAAGTAAGTACAGTGTTGCAGAAATGCAAAAGTGCATATTTGTGTGAAGGAAGCTTTAGTGTTCTGATACATTCTAGTTACAAAATTTCACTTCTGTAATTTTCAGGTGCTATGCATCTCAGATTAAATTTAAAACATAAAAACTAGTTGTTGTACTGCCCTTTACTTGAAAAGATAGAGTGAAAAAGGAATAGGGGAAAATTGTGTCACTACCTAAAGTCCTTTATTTGTAGCTGTATCTTAGTAACCACACCGTGCAACAAGGTTCAATAACAGCTGAAATACAATTCAGTTTAAGGAAAAAGAAGGGGAAGTGGTTGAGAGAAATTTCGTTTTCAACTGGTGAAAAGGTAAATATAAACCAAAGGTGAAGTACTGTGGACTGCATATTGTAGGTTCAGAGGATTTCAGAAGTGCTCCATTTACTGTCTCTTGGAAAGAAAAAGTTTGTAGTTTTAGTGCTCTGTGTTATGTTGGGTTTCCTGAACCCATGGAAAAAAATGTAGTTTAATGACATAAATGGTAAAAGTTTGCATGCTTAACTTTTTCTTCTTGTGTAGAACTATTTATTAAGACTGTCTTTTGAAGTGGTGTTTTTTTATTCTGTATGTATACTGACAGAATAAACAGTACACTTCATTCCTTCCTTGCCTCTACTGTAACCTGTTAATCATTTTCATGGGTTAAAATTACACTTAATATAATGCATTTTTAGAAAAATGAATGTTCTTGTTTTTTAGAAATCTTGTTTGCTTCATCTCCCTAGTAGATGGTGAGCGTAGAAGAGATTGTCAAAATGGCTGTATGGCTCTGTTGCTTGCTTAGGAGAGTTTTGTGAGGGAGGATTTGTCTTACTGGCCAGAAGTCTGAGTCTCTCACAACAGCGTGAGTAGCGTGCTCGCAGCATGTGTGAGATATAACACTGCCTAATACTGCACAGGAGTAATTGGAAAAGTATGTGATTTCACCTACTGTTCAAAAGAAATAGTGACATTTAGTAGTATAGCTGAGGATTCTTTACAGATTCTGTAAGATGTACTTTTCTGTTAGGCAAAATGTCAAAAGTTACTCTGTTGGGGAAATACAAAGTGTATGACAGTCCAGAACTTGCTGCTAGAATGATTATTTAGTACTGAACCTTCAAAGGTATGTACCACAAAATTGTTGTAGACTTCAAAAAGTCTTTAAGTAGGTACCTAATTAAGATACCTGAAAATCTTATGGTAAAATATTTAATTGTGTACTGAGCTCTGGAGTCTGAAGGCTTTGCTGTGGAACTGCTAAATTCTACTGAAAGCTGTTACATACCCCAGTATCTGTTGGACTAGGCATTGGTAATGCTGTGAGTAAATTTGCACTGTATTTGCATATTTGTATATGAAGGTCACTGCATAATAGTGTATGCTGCCTAATGTCCTTGTTTTAGTTTAGCTTTTTCTTATTTTACAGATGTAAACCAATTAGAATAGCCATTTGCTCTTTGAACTGATGTCTTTAAGTCCTTTGTGTTAGAATTCCCACCATTCCTTAACACCTTTTCTGTATGCCAGCTTGTTTCCTAATCAGATTTAGAAGTTTTATACAAGGCTAGAAGGGTTGGATTTGGAACTCAGGGTTTGTCTTACATGGGTACAAATCACTTCAGTAAAAGTTCACTATCATTTGTCTTCAAGTCTTTATGTTGTCATGCATTTATTATTTTTTCAAAGAGTTATAGCTTGATCTTTTTTTAAATCTGATTTTCATTATGTACAGTATGAATAACTATTCAGTAATCTGTTTTGTAAAATATCTTTAATTTAAAAAATAAAAATTAACCATCATATTTTTTGTGTTCTTTAGAGAACAATTACTGTTGGGGTTTTTTTTTTGTTGTTTTTTTTTTTTTTTTTAACCTTTCAGATTTATTTTAATTGAGTTTTTTGCTAAACTGGAAGGCAACATTTGGAAACAGAATTTGTACCAATTCTGACATCTATTTTAGATGTTTTAGTTTTTTAACATGCAAGCTGTTGAACGTGAGAAATGATTACTTTTCCTTTCTTGTGACACTTGAGGCTAATGGCCTGCAGCATTCTGATCTCAATTTCAATGAACAATTTTGTTGATAAGCAATTTAACTCTTTTTTAAAACAATATGTGCCACAAAGAATTGACTAGATGTGTTATTAGGGGTGTGGACCTGTCATGTTCGGAATTTAATGAGGTGTATAATTCTGTATTTTTATCTGCAAAATATTTCATAATAATTTTCTAAACCCCTTTACAAATAGAGATATTATGGAGTTGAGTAAAAAATCCTCCCAGGGGAGAAAGATCTGGAAGATACCTGCAGGATGTAGTTTTGAAAACTATGGATTCATTTTAGAAGTTCTCATGAAAAATTCATCGTGGGGATGGGGAAAATAGAAGTAGAAATATATTTTTCATTTGAATTCTGTTAATTTGTATTCATTGCATCCTATTTCAACAACTCAATTCCCAAAAGAATTTTGAAGTATAGGCACAAGATAGAAAAAAATGTTGTCAGTGAATAGTTTTGGGACAACACAGTGAGAAATGATAGTTTGAAGGAATAGTATTAACTTGAAGTGCTTACTTGGTTTTGAAAATACAGCACATACATATAGTCATGAGAAGGTTTGTCATGGCTGATGGGAATGAAGACCTACATTCCATCTTGCACTCTTCTTCTGTAGCAATTTCAGAGGTGCATCAGTCCTTGGAGCACATGAACTGTTGAATTACCTTTGAAGAAAAAGGGTAAGGTTCATTGTTCCTGGGTGAGCAAATGCAAGTTACTGATTTGCAGCATCATGCCCAGTAATGTATCTGAAGGTGGAAGTTAGTTTGTTGTGTATTGTGCTATAGCATAATATGCCAAGTTGAAAATGAGTAAAGGATGAATTATCATTCAGTTAAAATGTAGTAACTTAGAAAGTGCAGTTAGTCTTTGCTAAATTCTGAAGCCACTTGCTATACCTTCGTGTCTTCAGGATTTGACCTCCTAGAAGTTGTGTGCTGGTTTCTGTGAGTGGAGGTGGGGCACAATGTATCTTCCAATGAGTGTAGTACCTCACATGAAATTTTAATGTACTGTGGCTGGTGCTGTGCTTTTTTCCCTTTGGTTCAGTGATAACATTAAAAAATACATGGCACTGCAGTTCCTGGTGTCTGACTTGCACTATGATATTCCTTCAGTAAAAAGAAAGAAATTAAGCATGTCAGCTTACCAATAGAAATATATTTGAATCAGAGTCTCTGTGTTGTGAATATAATTCTGTATATGGTGATGTGGAATTTTTCATGGTTTTTAATGTGAGCTTTGACAATATGAGCCTTGTACGATATTTGCAACGAGTTGTTAAAACTGAACGTGAACAGCAACATTCAGCTTACTGAAAGCTTTGCATTTACAAGTAATATATGAAAATAGAGTATCAGGAAGGATGCCAACTGCCACTTCATTAAATATAAGACTACCAGCGCAGTTGATTTTACAAAATTCCTTAACAGAAATCTTTTTATGGGAATCCCAGCAGAATGGTTTCTCATACAGGAATTATTCTCAGTAGGTTTAACTGCAATGAATATTCAGTGCTGATGCTATAATGATCTTGAAAAGGAAAAATCTGAAAGTTCCACATCATGTAATCACAGAGTGGCTCCAGATCTCTGGAGGCACCTAGTCCAAACCCCTCCTCAAGGCTGGGTCAACTACAGCAGGTTGCCCAAGATTGTGTGCTATCTCCAAGGATGGAAACTCAACAAACTTGCTGGGCAGTCTGTGTCTGAGATGTTTGCCCTCAATAGCAGTGAAAAAGTACCTTGTAATATTTAAATGGAATTGCCTGTATTTCAGTTTGTGCACATTTCTTCTTTTTGTGTCATTAGGGATCACTTAGAAGAGTCTTGTTCTGTCTTCTTCACTGCTTTTTACATAGCTGCTCTGCAGTGAAGCACCTCCTTTTTCTCTGACCCTGGTGTTCCTTCTGTTTCTCACTTTTCTTCCTGCTGCCCAGTCCCTTCCCCCAGCCTTGGCACAGACATTCATTAGATCCATTTTCTCTAGCCTATTGAAGTCCCTTTGAATGACAGCACGACCATCTGCTCTGTCAGCCACCCCTTCCAATTTTTAATTGTCTGTAGAATTGCTGAGGTTATGCTCTGTACCATGAGCCAGGTCCTTGATGAAAAGCACTACTGGCACCAGTATTGACCTCTAGAGGCTCCATTAGAGTGACTGGCCTCCAGATGGACTTTGGCCTGTAAATCACAAATGGTAAGGCCTGGAAGTGCAGCCTGTTTTCGGTCACCCCCACTGTCCACTTTTCTATCTGCTTTTCAGAACTTGTGAGGATGTTCTGGGGGACAGTGCTAAAAGTCTTGCTAAAGTCTAGATTAACAACGTTCTTAGGTCATCCTTGTGCTAGCTATTTTATTGTAGAAAGCTATCATGTTGTCCAAGCATGCGTTTCCTTCATAAATATATGCTGCCTATTTCCCAGCTCCTTCCTGTCCTTCATGTACTTGCAAATTGCTTCCAGGATTATTTTCTCCATCACCTTCCAATTGAGGTGAAATTGAGGTGAGGTGGACCAACCTTTAGTTCTTTGTCTTCTCCTTCTTGTTCTTCCTGAAGAGAGGAGCAGTGTTTGCTTTCTTACAGTCTATTTGAACCTCCCTTCATATTTATGACCTTTCAAAGGTGTTTTGAGAGTGGCCTTGCAGTGGTACTGGCCACGTCCCTCAGCACTCAGGGGAGCATCCATCCAATCAGGTCACATGAACCTGTGTATGTACACCTTGTTTAAATCTTTCCTAACCTGATTCTTCTCCAAGGGTAAGTGTTCTTGGTCCAGAAGAGCAGGGAAGAGCTATGAAGCATCTTCTTTCTACAGAGTTTCAGCAAAGCCGGTGTCCGTAACCCAATACAGGATTGGTGGGACCATTATTTTGAGTGTGGAATGTCAATATTTGCACTTATAGGAGCATGCCAGTCATATCTACTGATCTATCTCTATCACATGTGACTATCTGAATTACTTGCAATTACCTTTATTGGTGAAAAAAGGTGAAGATTTGTTTGTGAGGAGAAAGCATAGCCATCTGAGGGTTCAGTCTGAACTGACCACATGTCCTCTGGTCATACTAGCTTCAAATATCCACTGAGATGGGAGGGTCCACACAAAGTGAACTTGCACATGGTTACAGTTTTAACTATCATGATCATAAGTGAATTTGGAGTATTAAAATATTGGGAAATCCTAATACCCAGAATTTTCCTAATGCCGCAAAATACTATGTTTACTTTAAATGTATTCTGAAAATTCACTCTAGTAAAGTCTATAGTGAAGCATTAAGATCCATTCTCTACTTTGTGGGAGATACAGTCCCAGCTAAGGCTGGATACTAAATGAATAGATCTTGGATTTACTGGAAAGTATTTTTTCATGATCTGTGTAGCTGCTAAGATAATAATGAGCTCTCTAAAATTAAGTAGAATCTTAAAATTTCTCAATTGTGTGTTGGTTGTCCTTACATTGCTGAATCTTGGAGCTATAAGCCTGCCTCAGACAAAGTAAGGATGTACCCAAATACAGGCTTTGGATTGGGTTAACTATATAGTCTGCTCAGTTTAATAGCAGTTCCATCTCATATTTGATGAATTTTGATTCATGAGGTAAGAAAGGGAAAGTAATTAGGATTTTTATGAAGTATGAGTTTTGGTTTTACAGGTGCTGTCTGTTGGAGTTCTGGATGTGTCCAGTTATCGTGCTTATTTGAGGGGTGTATGTCCAGATTGCTTTATGGGGCATAAAAGCAGAAGTTTCTCATCTAAATCTGTGATTTTCCTTTCTTGAATTATAATGATACTAAACTTAAGTGATTATACTTGGTTAAAATGTAATTTACTATCTGGAATTTGGCTGAGCTCAGCTTGAAACTAAATGTGCAGTTGGTGGTTTAAAAAAAGTGGCAAAAACTGCTAAAATATTCAGCACTAAGAATATCTTTGACTACTTAGATGCTTTAGGAGCAGTGGCTGGATAGGATAGTCACAGTCATAATGCACTACAACCTTCTCTCTCATGATACTGTTTATATCATGCTTGAATGAAAATATATTTTAGTTCCCTGAAAGCCTCTTCTCTGCAGCTTTAAACTTTCAGCAGATAGGAATATTAGAGGAACATTTTTGCCTCTGCTTCATTGAACTGAGGAAGCCACAGGACTGTAAAAGGATTCATCCGAACTGTAGAACCTTCCTTGCCCTACTCTTGAGCAGCCCCACACTATTAGCATCTATCTTCATGGTGTCAGAGATGTCATTAGCTAGTCGTGGGAGATCCATTCAACTATGCTAATTATTTCAACAAGTTCTATTCACAAGCTGTTTAAACATTGGAGCTTAGGGAAGTAGTAGCTATTTCAGAAAGACTTTTAAATGCAGATCTGTTTCTGCACATTCATGTTTTGATGCTGACTGCAGACATCTACAGTAAAACTATAAATTAGCCATTGCTTAGGCATCAGGGTATAATCCAGATATTTCTTCCTCAAGTCTTCTATTTCATGTAGTTCCTTGGTCATAGAGGAAAGAGAAAGGACCCATTCTCCCTTTACTTTCCAGTATTCTTATGTGACTGTAGATGGGTTGTAAATGAAAATTTCTGTTTGAATCTGCACTCCTCTGGAGCTTGAGAAATTCTAAATTTTATACTTGTTTTCACTGGTCATCAGTTCTTGAATTTGTAGCAAAATATACATGATAGAAAAAACATTTAGAGTGAGAGATTTCAAATATACTTCAGTTTAAGTGTGTTTGACATAATTATAATATATTAAAAATATTATGTTGTCAATGTATAGTCAAAGATGTTTTTTCCTCTTTATTTTACTCAGATTTACCCCACTTCTGGAAGAATCTGAAAATCTAAACAATTTCTGACACAGTTTACACCGTCAACAAGATACCATTCCATTAAGAATAATGAGCTCCACAACACCAGGTCAGTTTGTTTTTATTTATACCTCACTCCTGCAGAACACTGTGCTGTCTTAGGAAGTACATAATTCTTTGTGTCGATGAAATGAATTTGCAAGGTGACTGATACGCCAACTGCACTTCATATGATATGATATGATAAAGCAGGACAATGGCTATATAGGCATAAAAGGCTATTTTAGAGATAACTTACCACAGTTGAATTGTAAAGCCAGGATAATCCTACAGTAAGTTTAAAACATTTTTTGTGCATTTTATTAAGAAACTGATTAGTCGTGATTGGACGTGAATGGACATTTTATAACATTTTAGTTATTAATAATTGTAATTAGTCATTAATTTATTTTCTGCCTTTGCACAATTGCTCCTTTTAAAAAATGACTGCAAGTGGTATTCTGTTATTTTTCTTTTTGGCTCCAAAGGGCATTCTCTGCAGAGCTCCCTAATTTAAATATTAATTAACAGTGTAATTAACAGTGGGCTCTGAATCTGCTTTATCCAGTGCTGGCAAAATGAGTTACTGCAGGTTCACCTAATAGAAAGTGAGCTATGAATAGCTGTACGCAGTGTTCAAACTTTCAAGAAAAGAATGCTGCATATGGAACATGCCTTGACTTCAGTCCTTTTGAGGAGTGAGAGTCCCCAATTCAAATCTGTGCAACATCCCATATGGTTCACACTTTGTTCACCCACACTTGAAGTGTCTATTTCTAGTACTGTTGGTAAAATAACCCTTTACAGGTGGCTTATTTTAAGCCTGCTTCGGTTTTGTGCAAACAGCCTATAAAAGCATCAGGGAAAACACTGTAATACTTTTAAAGCTGTATTTATTTGTAGATACCCTATCTCATAGAAATTTAATTCAGCAAGGATCTTTGGAGAATTGATGATTGTAGTATTGGAAACTGGCAATAGCTGCTTTTACATTAAATAAAGTCAAATTTAGCTGGATTTGAGACTTGGCCTCTTTTTTTTACAGTGCAATTTGGTGCATTCAGTGAATTATCCATACAAAGCATGACAGGGCATTCAGCAGAAAAGCATGCCTTTATCTGTATTCCAATGGTGCCTAGTAGGAAATAATCCTGTACTTTCCTAAACATGCAGTTCAAATGCCAAGGTACTCCAGTTGATTGGGTATCTTTCTAGCATTTCTTCTCTTCTATTAGATGTAGTCTGCGGAAATAGCCCAAAATGAATTTGCTCTCATAGAAAGAAAGTAAAATTTTCAATACTCTTGCTGCTATGAAGAAAGAAGCTAACAAACATGAATGCATATTTCCTATCTGTTTCTGCAGACTACATCTAATGCAAGAAAGGAGAAACGTTCAGTATAATCAGATTACTTGTAAAGGTATTTAGATACTTCAGAAACATCACTTTTAGTAGGAGTTAGGTACCTACCTATCTTTAAATCTAGTACTTAGTGTCCCCTATCATTAGAGTTTGCCTCTGAAAACCCTGCATTGCTTCAGCAACCATTTCACCTCTACAACACATACAGAAATGCAGTATTTGGGGGCAGTGTTAGGCATAAGATCCTCATTTTGCTTTCCTTCAGTGAAAGGGAAATGGGGCAGCATTTGTTTGAACTTGAGTCTTGCATCTTGCTCAAAGTAAATGCTGTGGACTAAAGGAGGATGAGGATGTGACCATCTCTTCCGTCTGACCATCTCTTCTCTCCCTCTCTGATTGAGGGAGTCTGAGATGTGTTTTGTGCAGTGTTCTATCACCTTTTGGCAGTCATTCAAATTTCTGGTTCTAGTACAGTCACTCTAGTAGTCTGGTAGGGAATAGAGTAGTAGCAGAGGTCTCCTATTTCTGTGAGCAATTAACACTTGATTAGAATTTTTTAGGAGATGAAAATAGCTGAATTTTCTCATTGCATCCATAGTAACTGGGGTCCCCTTTTCCAGCCCTCTTCAAGCATATGCGTTTTCTCTACATGGCCAATGTGTCTTTGTCCCATTGCAATTTTTAATGCTTCTTTTTCTTTCTCCTGTAGTTTGTTTTTTATGAAGGTTAACCTTATGAGATGAAGAGGTGGAAGGATTGTCCCTTGTAAGCCAAACCAGTTTATGACACTTTGATTCTTATCATTCAACTTCTGACAGGTTTGAAATACATATCAGAATGTATTTGTTTTGCTTGTTAGACACTCCAGTAGTTGAGGAAGTATCTCTAGTATTCCAAAAGAAAAATTATTGGATTGGCAGTGACATGAGCAACTTGTTCCTGTGATGGGGGGCCTGTGGAAGGCAGTTCTTGCACTTACGGCACATAGTTTAAATGGCAAAAACCTAATTGAGATTGTCTAGTATTTGAGTTAGGGTTTTTGTGCTTTTTCATTTTTAGTCCTGAGAATGTTGAACTTCTTCAAGAAAGAGCTTACAATATTGAGTTACAGCCAGTGGTTAGGGCAGTTTAAAATAATTTATAAGCAGTAAACTTTGGGCACATACAATATACAAACAGTATTTAAACCCATTTTTTTCTTTTGTGTAACACCTGGATGCTGCCTCATTTGAATACCAATCTGTGTACCTTGTACCTAAAACATGAAAATTTTCATACTATATTGTAAATGTTGATATTTTGGGTCATGGTTGTAAGTTACAACCAAATGGTAAATGTACTTTTTTTTTTTTTTTTTTTTACAGTTTATCTATCCCACATATATATATAGCTTGTGTATATACATTCATATGTGCTGTTTATATAAAGATAAGTATATTTTCAGAAAAAAAAAGAAGGAAAAGCAAGAGGCAAGCTTGTAAAATGATGGTACTCTGTAGATGAATGATATAGGCCCGTTCACTTCATGGATGGCTTTTTCTGTCAATGGAAAATTCTGAAATGCTGTAGAAAGGTTAAGGGGTTGTGTACCAGATTTGTGCACCAGATTTTTGTGTTTTTATAATATAGTGTGCTAAGTGAAGAAAATACATATTTCTTTAGAATTGCTTTCCATTCATACCTAAATTCTCAGAAAGCCCATTGAAAGACCTGATGTGAAACAAGCAAAAAGTTATCCATGTTTTATTCAAACATTATTTGAGGAACCTCTTTGAATAGATTTTTTTTTCTGCAGCACCAATGCACACAGTTATTTCCTTACACTGTATGATGCAATGAAAGGGTCTCCAGCATAGCAACATCTACTTGCAACAACACTGTAGCTGTTAAATTGATCCCAGCTCGTTGAACCTTCAGGGACTGGTGCTATAAAATAACATGCTGAATCCCAACAGGGAAAGGTGATGATGTTTGCTTTGCTTGTTATAAATTGCAAGATCATTAAGGAAATGTTTACATCCTGTTGCCATTGCAAGTTCTGAACTGATAGCTGTGCATAAAAAGCGTTGGACAGAAAAAGAAAATATTTCACAGAATCACAGAATTGTTAGAGTTGGAAGGGACTTCTGGAGATCATCTAGTCCACCTCCCCTGCCAAGGCAGGGTCACCTAGAGCAGGTTACACAGGAACATGTCCAGCTGGGGTTTTTATGTCTCCAGAGAGGGAGACTCCACCACTTTCCTGGGCAGCCTGTTCCAGTGCTCTGCCACCTTCGATGTAAAGTTCTTCCTCATGTTGAAATTCAACTTCTTGTGTTTTCGTTTATGGCCACTGTTCCTTGTCCTGTCACTGGGCATCACTGAAAAGAGCCTGGCACCATCCTCTTGGCACCTGCCTTTGACATATTTGCATATATGCATTAATGAGATCCCCTCTCAGTCTTCTCTAGACTAAAGAGGCCCAGCTCCCAGTCTCTCCTCATAAGAGAGATGCTCCAGTCCCTTAATCATCTTTGTAGCCTCTGGTGGACCTTCTCCAGTGGCTTCTTGTCTTTCCTGTACTGAGGAGCCCAGAACTGGACACAGTATTCCAGATGTGGCCTGACTAGGGCCAAGTAGAGGGGGAAGACCACCACCTTTGTCCTACTGGCCACACTCTATGACACTCTATGCACTCCAGGATAACATTGGCCCTCCTGGCTGCAAGGGCACTCTGCCAGCTCATAGTCAACTTGTCAACCACCAAGACTCTCAAGTTCTTCTCTGAAGAACTGTTCTTATAAGGAATAGTTAATTTACAGTTTTCAGAGAAATTTTCTTTTAAGTATTACCCAGTGGTGAATTAATACACTCACAGGTGTATTTTGGAGTTATGTGTCTTTAACTGTCTAGTACTTTGAAATATATTTTCTATTAACATGGTGGTGTAGTTAGAGATTGTTTCTGTTGTGTGCCTACCAGCTCAGTTTCCAAGGATTCCAACCCTTGCAAAGAATGCTGCTCATCTGAACAGGAGATTGCTTCATTTATATCATTTGTTGGTTTAATATGGTATTTTTTACCCAGATTTTTTCTAAGAAAAACAGCATCTATGAGGAAAGGTGGATTATAAATATTTCTGTGAAGACAGAAATCAGAAGTTTTCTTTTGGTAACGTGGGAAGGGAAATGAGTCCAGAGAGATCTCATTTCTTCTCCCCTTTGCCTCTCCTGTCACCCAGATCTTTCAGATTTTGTGCTTTACTCTTCACCTTGAAATTAGAAACAATATTGGAATAGTTAAGTGAAATCGATTCTATTAAAAAAACTCAAAACACCAAAACCACTAAAGTTTTTAATGGAATTGTTTCTCACTGTCCCTGGTTTTCAGAAATGTATCAACATATGCCTGTTGCTGAAGAGAACAGGTTCAAAATGTGTCTACTTTACTTACATGCACTTATCTAGCTCTGTTATCTATTGGTAATTACTGAATTAAAATCCAAGTCTGATATATAATATTTTGGAAATCTCTGTCCAAACTTTTTTTTGCTCATCAACAACATGACTTATTTTTTTCAGGTCTTCAGTACCTTCTAAGAGTTGCCTGTTACTGTAGTCAACAGAAAGTGATATTTCTTAATAAACTGAGTGGGAAGACAAAGGAGCTGTGTGCTAAATTTTGCCAGCTCCTACTTTTGGATCACTTTTCTGTCATCTTGATTCTGAATTCCCTTGATAGGCATTTCTTTGTTCCTCATGAGAAATAGCTTGTTTTTCCTCACTGCAAAGTTGACTTCCCCTGTTTTTTTGTTCTGCTTTGCTCTGTATTTTTTCCTCATATTAGTAAAGACTAAGTGTAGGAAATGTTTCAAAATGCAATTTTCACTACTGTTTTGAAACTAAAATGCAGTGAAAGGTTACATGGCAGTCCAGTAATTGTCTCCTCACCAGCATTAGATGTTGTGAACAGATGATTATTTTGATGAATACTCATGTATGTTACTTTAAAATGTATTTTGTCACTTTTGTGGTAAAAAGATTTAAGAGAACTGAGTCCAAAAGAAAAAAGTAGTAAATGAAATGCCAGAAGGCTAAAACCTATTCTTCATATGTAGGTCTGTTTTGGCAGGTGTTCCATAGAAGCTAAGTACATGGATGTTTTTTGGATCTCTGATGGTAGACTGAAAGGATCACATACATTTGTTCCTTGTGATGACTTTGTGATGACTTTTACATGGTTAAAAAGAAATACATCACAATCTGCATTAGATACATATTTGGTGAATTCACTGAGAATGGCCCAATAACTTTCAGGATTAATAGATATGTTATCTATATCTATCTGTCACTGTATGACAGAGTACTACAGCTCTCTAAGATATCAAAAGAGAAACAATAACATCTACAAGCTCACTTATAATGAGCGTGTACAAGAAGGATTCTTTCCTTGCAGCACTCCCTCCTTTTTTTTTATCTTTCAATGCAAAGCATGTCTCAGATGTTCAGCCCAAATTTTGACCTCTTGAGTCTCCTTAGAGAACTCTGAAATAGCTTCAGTCTGACATAAATCTTAGTTTTGCCCTTATGAAATGTAAAAGATGTTGCTGTTTATAGGCTCTGCCTGTAGTTTTTCCTCATAATAGTTTAGGACTGACATCCTTTTCTAGGTATTTCTAGGTAAAATCCCAACAATTCACTATCTGAATGAAAAGTTTGGATTCAGAACGGGCTTTGTCACTGGAGATTTAATGTACAAGACTACCAAATAATGAATAAAATGTTCTGTGCATGCAGTAGATAAGAAATCATCTTGTTGACTTGCTAGTAATTCAAATTGTTAAATACATTGAGCTACTTACTATAGCGGGGGCGGGGGAGGTGTCCCTCTTGGAAGTAATTTGAAGCATTTACAATTAAAATTGATAATGAAAGCATTAAAGTGTCATGGTTCTGCTCTTATTTGGGCTTTTACACTTGCAGATGTTCATGAAAGTCTGTTATTTAAGTAAATAAATAATGATAACAAATAGTGCACTGTTACTACTTTCTACAGATTCAGGTTAACTAAAGAAAACAGATCTGAAAAGTATCTTTTGGTATAACTTTGCAGTGCTTTAAGATGATATAAACATACAAACTTTAACCTATGCATACATAAAAAAAAAAAAAATCTTATCTCTTCAAACAAATACTGTGCTTGAAAATTAGAACTGCATTGTGTTTTTCTTTCAGGAATCAGTTGTTAATATTGGCCACCAAATGGCTTTTGTCTGGGAATTTGTCTTTCAAAATAACTGTTTTGCTGGTCTGTGTAGTCAAAGCACGGGTCTGCTTTTTGTCCACTAGCACTTTAACGGCTAAATTAGCTTTCTGGAAATAAATCTTGAAAGGTTTATAAAGCTTATAAAGATTCCTCTGAATGGCTTTTTTTAAATTAGAGGTGAAAACTTTTTTTCATTTTAAGTATATAATTTATCCTCAGTGTTAATTTAGAACATGTACCTCTAGAAATAGCCATGAAAGTTATTGTCTATAGGCAAAAACCAGTATTTCACGGTCCTTTTAGAAGTATCATAATTTTTACTATGTTTAGTTCATTAAACCAAGATGGCACAGTTAGACTTTCATTGGAATCTAGTGAACTTTAAACAGGTAAATAAATATGTTTATAAGTTGAGTGATCTTAGGAAAGGCAAATCAGAAGATTTAGTTCTCTCTATAGAGTGAAAATACGGTGTTTTATAACAGTGTTGGTAATTAACCATTGGATTATGTTCGATAATTGTGGGGAGACTAATTCCTCATGTGGTTCATCCTCTGAAACTGTAAATCCCAATAGCAACCTAGAAGTTGCTTTCATTGTCTCTAAGTGTATGATAAAATCTTTGTATGTTTTTACTGAAGTCTGCCATCACTCTAAGTGAGTTTGGAAAGCCTCCAAATTTAGAAGTATACCAGTCTCACAGGAAATATTTAACAAACTCTGCTTTACTGTCTGTAATCCTAAAGTCATTGTGCTTCCTGGTAGCTTACACAATGGGAGCATCCTGCATTGTTTATGGAAGCTTGACTTTACTTGAAGCAAACCCTTTAGTTTAACCTGTAAAACTTTCCCTAAGTATAGGAATTTGCTCTGGGAACAAAAATATTGTGTAATTCCAAATAAACTCAGAATCTGAAGAAGCTCAAATAAAGAAATGTTCTTTCCCCATCTGAATTCAGCAGTTGACATGTATCCTTCTATGCTCCATTTCCATGTGGTCCAGGGCCTAGATTTTTATATTATTGGAAGAAGAAGGGGCTCACTACTATCTTTGAACTTCCTATCTACTCTTTGTTCCTTTTTTTTTTTTTTTTAATAGTTATATATTTGAGGTTTTTTTACTTCTTTCCTTCCCCCCATCATGTGAATTCCATTCTTAGTCTTGGCATCCCCAATAATGTGTGTGGTCTTCTACAGACATTATTTGCTTTAATGTGCTGTTTAGTGTGTTGTTTGGCTGGGGGAGTGGAGTGGGAGAGTGGGCATGGGGAGGGAATTTAAGGAGTTGAGTTTTGAAAAATACTTAATTAGTATAGGTCAGAGACTATGAAGTTTGGTATCTCAAGGTGCTTCATTGGCATATTCTATTTGGCTGGTCAGTTACTTTCCTAATTCTTGTCCCTGTCAATCCTCACATTTCAGTTTGGAGAATTGCTGTTGCAGGATTCAGATAAAAACAACAAGAATTATTTTATAGTGTCATTATTAGCAGGATTCTTCATATCTGAAAATACAAGTAGTGTGTAAGATGCTCATAGTTCCCTTCATTGCTGCAAATACACTTTACCTCCGGAGTGATTTTACTCATCAGATAGCTGTGTCATTTCAATCACTTACCAAATGATGTGGTTTCAAGACTCATTGCTATATTTGTCTTAGTGTGGGGAGAAGACAGGACAGTCACCTCTAAGGTAGGAGAGCAAGCGGGAGACTGTGAGCCAGGGAACTGCACGGTTCCTCCAAGGGGGTTACATTTTGAGAAATGACTCTTTCAATGGCAGTGCCAGAATAAGCAGCTGTAGTGACTGCCTGCGCATTGTTCTCACTCTTCTAATTCACTCCTCCATTGTGCCAGTGGCCACAGAATGAAACAGATTCTGGAACTGATCCAGGCTCAGCTATTCCCAAGAAAAAAGGGTGGTTTTTATCCTGGATTGGTGCCTTGTGGTTCACTACATAACCACACAATCAATGGTCTTGGCAAGGTGAGGAAGGAAGAGAGAAGAGAAGAGAAGAGAAGAGAAGAGAAGAGAAGAGAAGAGAAGAGAAGAGAAGAGAAGAGAAGAGAAG
>JAWWEE010000074.1:29103575-29247158 GCA_035221455.1 Xenops minutus
GAGAAGAGAAGAGAAGAGAAGAGAAGAGAAGAGAAGAGAAGAGAAGAGAAGAGAAGAGAAGAGAAGAGAAGAGAAAAAGTGTGTTTAACTCATGTCCTACTTTGGAAACAAAGGATCATGAGTGATCCTTGGGCAGAAGCATGCTCAGCCTCCAACACTGTGGGACTGCCTAGCCCTAAGTAAAGCTGGAGAGTAATACTAAGGACTTCTTCACTCTACTGGTCTTTTATGGTTTTTAAGAGTTTCCATTTCTGTCTACACAGAATTTGGAGGCTCAGTGAACACTCTTTTTTTTTCAGCTCTATAGCTGAAAGAAATGACCAACAAGGTCATGTCATCTGTCATACAGCGTACCACTTTTAAAGTGATAGTTCAGCATCTGACCGCCAGGCATTCTTTCATATTCATTGAGATAAACGCAACAGAAAGCAGTTAGGAGTATGTGAAATGTGATTTGTTGAATGATTATGGAACTAATATAATATATTAATGATAATGTATTATAGCTAATACTAAATGTTATAATATTACATTATACAGAAAGTTAGATAAAACACTATGAATAAAGCCTTTATTTTAGTTTCTTCATTTATCAGGTTAGCTGCATGAATGTTGCTTATATGGAATACCCTAAAAAAGGCATGTTTGCCAACTTTTAATGTTTTCCCACCCACACACCACCTCGTAATTTTGTCTCTGGCAGTCCTGATGTGTTTCTGCAGAAAAAGTGTTTTTGCAGTTATAATTACAACACTTATAACAGGTAATTTGCAGATCGGGTAACTCACAGAAAGCAGCAGTATTTCATTGCACCTTAATTTTGAAACTGGTGGCAGTTTCAAAACTTCATTACAAAGTCTAAAATGTTAGAGTGCATGGAATATCTTAGTCTAGAAATTAAGCACTGCTTTGTAGCATTTAGCAAATAAATGTCTAAAGGGAGCTTAAGGTATGATTTAAATTTGGTGTGTGTGTATATCATACTTTACTTCAGGCAATGATATGCACGTTGTGGATAGATCCAAGTTCTGGTGACCTAATGAAATTCATGGTTTGAACCTGCCTCAGGTTTCTTTGTAAAAAAATTATCATCTCCAAGAAGACTAGATGACTTTCAGTTTTAAAGGCTAACACCAAAATGTATTCTACAGTCCCTCTTGATGATCTCATTCCATGTGTGATTTTACACAAGATTTCTACTCTATTTATACTTCTACTAGTTAATGTCTATTTCTGTTTAGAGTTGCAGTTTAGATATGCATGATTTGTAAACTCCGAGAATTTCTTTTGTAAGTTTAATGAGATCTAAAACAGATTAATGCAAAAGATCTTGTTTTGGACTGTTAGTCTGCAGGGGAGGATTTTGATGCCATGTAATACCTAGATAATGCCTTTTTTTTCTTTTTTTCCCTTTCATTTTCTTAGTTATGGCAAAGCTGGACAGCTATCAGGCATCCTGGGGCCATGCCTAATTTTGGTGAGGAGTGTAGTTCTAGGGGCTGTTAGGAGGGTTGCTGATGTTGTCAATCTCACTGTCTTCTCCAGAATGGAGTCTCTTTTGGGTGCTGGTCTTTGGCTGGAAATTCTGGCTGGAAGAAAGGCAACCTGAAAGGGCTGGACAAAAGTCTCATTCATTATACAAGGGATATTGTGACTTTAAAAATCTTGGTACAACATTTTGGCAGTTCCTGCCAAAACAAAGCACGGAGCTATTTTAGAATTTCTGAATTTCTACCCCAAGTTCCCTTTGTTACCAATTGTAATTAATGGCTGTTTGTTCTGAAGACATGAGAATTAGTAACCTATGCCATGCCATTTTCTTCCCTCACTTGTTCAGTGTTCTCTTAGGATACCATTTTTTGGTGCTTCTTTCCAGTCTTCTTTTTACTAGATTGCAAAAGTCCATTTCTTTAACCTTTTTTCGTAGATCACAATTTTAAATCTCCTTGTATTTTCAATTTTCTCTGAGATTCCTAAGGTACCACCTGGAAGTGACAGGAAAATTTGTGTTGCATAAAAGTAAAATTATGCAAGTACTTACTGTTATTAATCTCTCATTCCTTAATATCACTCAAATTGCAGATATAGTCACTCTCAATTGTCTGGATTTTGGATTAATAAGGGTTTGTACCCCTCAGTGCTTGACTGCAGGACATTGCCACGGCTTGAGTTACGTAGATGACAACTCCTCACGTGCGGCTTCCTCTGTATGCTGCTCTATAAGGCTGCATCTGTGCTGTGCAGAAAGGAGTTTACAGATTTTTCAGAACTGAATGTTCATGTCATTAATTTATATGTCTCATGTGGTCTGTATTCTTGATTTTTCCTTCGCTGGGAGATGGGGAATTATCTGACCTGACTGAGACATTCACAACAGATTACAGATCTGGGGCGTGGCAAAGGAAAAAAGTTTTTATGTAAGTATTGAGACAAGGAGATATTGTGTATGCTCTGTGTTGTGTGACTCACGTCCCTTGTATTAAAAAACTATCTACTCTGTATTTTAAACCCACTATTTTGAGGCAGTACCCTGCAATAAAGGCCAGTGCACAATACGCAAACTTTAAGCTGCATGAAGAGAGCAGACATCAGATCTCTTTCACAGCTTCCTCTAAGATGCATGCAGCTGTTTCTCTAGCCTTGAAGTATATCTTTAGTGACTTAAAGTGAATACAGCTCATTTAGGTATCCCCAACTCAGCTCTCAGTAGTTGCTGTGGGTGCAGAGAGCATTCTTTTTATATGGCTCAAAAACTGCCTCAAATCCTGATGAATATCCTTTTTTCTCTATTGAAACATTCAGCAGTTGCCCGAGACAATCATTTTTTTTGACACATTCACGAGTACATGTAAGGTAAATCAGGAAGATCCTGAAATAGCCACTGAATACTTTGCTTTTTCTGTTCAGCTGTTTTGTAAAGAGTAGAAGAGAGAGGAACTCAAAACACAGTGCTGTTATATGAAATGCTGCATCACCTTTCCCGCGTGTCATTTCTGTGACTTTACCAGTGTTAGAGGTTTCAAACTGGTGTATTAGAACATGCCTTTTGCACCATGTTATTGGATGCACTTGAGGGATTCTACTTGCCCTCCCTCACAAAACATGCAAAAAAGCTTGTTCCTGTGAATTCTCTTTAAGCCATTACCATCCAAGGAATCTGCAATAGATGGCAAATAATGTTTTGATTTCGATTAGCTGATTAGGAGTGCTTACAGACTTGTGGAGGCACCATTCATTTCTCTGGAAGGGAGACACAGCTGCAGTGGCTGTCTTTAGAGTGCAGATCTGTCTGTACATTGGAATTTAATAATGTCGTCCTTTCAGTAAGACATTTCCCAGCCAGTCAACTGAATAATGAAACATACCCAGCATTTGCATGCATTGGAGGATTAGGAAGAAAGACAGTGACACTGTGTCTTGACAGGAACATAGAGAAGGGAAAATGAGATGGAGTGGAGCCGTTAAGAGCCATGGAAGGGGAAAGCACTGGACTTGACTTTAAAGAATAAGGAACAAGGACGTAAGAAAAAGGTATATAGACAATACACATGCAGAAACCTAAGAATACATGATAATATGTGTCTACAACGTGAGTAAGGAAAAGAAATTTTTTGAAAGAAGTTTCTGGGGAAATAGCCTCCCTTCTGTTTGGTACTGGTCCTCAGTGTCACAAGGGAACTGGGACCAGCTTCTCTGGTGCTCTGCATACCTAGCTGTTGAAATGGAGATTTTTTTCAAAGTTGACTAAGATTGTACAGCTAGTCAGTACTTTATGGTGCTGAAAACATTCTCACTGATGGGATTTTAAGGTGTTTAGCTGGCAGTAGTTTCAAAGTCTGTTACATTAGTGATATAGCTCAGTGGACATGGACTAGACAAACAAATTCCTTTAACTGCATGTTAAACAGAAATCTGGATTACTTATATTCTGTGTTTTCTTACTTCTGAGAAGTGTTTCTGGAAGTAGTAAAAACCTTTTACTTTCAGGATTAATGGTTCTTTCAATATAACTCTCCAGAACCAAATTCTGGGAGCATACGCTCTTGAAGAGCACTAGCAGGTCCCTTTGAAAACTTGCACTGTCCAGTGGTTTGGAAGAGTAAGGAATCAGAAGTGGAGGAGGTCACACATACATAGTAGTCTATGCAATAGAATAGGTCGCAAGTTCATGCAAAATGGAATTAATGTTATAAAACTGTAGCATGGTTTAGCTTTAGATTAACTATGTCTAACTTTATTATAGCTGATGATTGGTTTTACCCTTCCCCCACCCTGCAGTTATGATGTTGCAGTTCACTTATACCAAGGAAAATAAAAACAGAAACCTTAAAAAAAATCAGAAAACATGTTCTACATTCAACCTTTCTGGTGTATGTGTTTAATAGCCTTGTGAAAAGGATATTTTAATGGTACAAGAATGATCGAGTATTTTACAATCATAAATCATGTATAAACTTTGTGTGTGTGTATGTGAGTCTATCTATTAAAAAAAAATAATTCTGCTAATGCTTCCTGGTCTTGCAGCACCCACTCTTCTGACAATTTCAGGGCTTTAGCAGCAGATTTCAGTCATTCTGAAATGTGCATTGATAATTAATCCATATATATAAAAAAACAAACAAAAAACAACCAAACCAAAAACAACCAAACAAAAGAAACAAAAAAAGAGAAATTTTTCTGGGGAGGGATTGGGCCAAGAGATATGTGCTCTCTTCCTAGGATATGCCACCCAATGTCACTTCAGAAAAAGGAAATCATCCTGTTATCTATCAGTCTTCTTGCAGTTCAAGCCCTCCAGAGATGGTTTCTGCAGTCCTGTAAAAAGCCAAGAGGTGGGCCAGGTCTCTCTAGTAAGACCACATGATGTTTTATTTAACCATCCATCTATGTTGCGCAGTGACTGTGCGACAAGAATTGCACAAAGCTTTTCTTAACTGTAGGCGGTTGTTCATTTATTAATGTAAACACCATGTGCCTTGGATGTGTGAGCACTAAAAATAAAGTTGCACAGTTAAAAATAGATCTCTGGGAGTACTGAGATGCTGCTTAATCAGAACCAGCTGCAAGCTGTCTAGAAAATATAAGTTATATGGAGCCAGATGGCTTTTGCCCTTTTTGCTTTAGACAGCATGTAATTTGGGTAACTGCAGCTACAGTAATGTATTTTCCCAGTCAAACTGTTTGATAACATATTTGTTTCAAACAGACACTTCCAATTAGAAAGACAGTAAAATGTTAATTTATTTTAATATTTCTCCACATGGGTAAGCTGGAGGAAGGTTGCATAATACTAAACTCCAAGGCACGCACAATAACTGCTCACAGCTGTATTCAGCAGGAGATGGATTATGACTATGCATCTTTGTACAACAAGGCTCTTAGTCTGGGAGCAATCCCACTGAAAGCAAGGGAAGAATGATACAAATTAAATTAATGTTATAATGATCAGCGGGACTGTGGTGGAGTGACTTTGCAGGGGTAAGGCATTATACAAAATACAAGAAGTGTTTTAGGATGATACTTGGCAAGTATGCATCAAATAACAGCCCATATGATTTCATGAAGAGTTCCTTGCACAGTTTTGCTTAACTGATCATATTAAAACCTAACCCTGTTTCAACAATTCATCAGCCTAATGTTGGGCAGTCTTCAGACTGTATTTAGGAATCTCAGTGATTAGTTTAGGGAGTGGGAAACTGAAGCTCAAGTCTACTTTATTTGATCTGGAACTGAGGCAGGGGATTATGCTTTGATTTGGAGTCTTGAAGGCGAATACCTCAAACTGCAGGATCATCCTAATTCTGTTTACAAGGTCTACTGATCTGCCTCTGAGTGAGCATAGTGTGAAATTGCACGGCCTCAGAGCATTCTAGCTGTGTGCATATAAATTGCTATTCAATCTCATATTATGTACCAAGAGTCGTGTTATGGTTATAAGAAAATGTGGGGTAAGGAGATGGAATGTATTGGAGGAAGTAGCCCCTTTTTATGAATTGTAACAGAAGCCAGGCTGTATCAACCTGAAGAGCAAGTGACCAGGTTTTTAAGCAGTGGTGTCAGATGAAGATGGTTGTGTAGAAGATCCAGAAACTGAGTCTTGGTTTAAGTAAAGACTTTTGAAAAACGGGATTGATTAAGGTGCCTGCTTTACAGGCAGATGATACAAATTATTTGCAGTTGGCATATAGCAATCATATTGAGTGATTAAAGGTCTCCAGATCATTCTCCCATCATATTTTTACCCACATTTTCTGTCATAACTGTATTTAGTTAAGATCTTGATGTTCTTTTGATATTCTAGCTTTTTTTTTTTGCCTTAATACTATTTGCTGTAATTAAATGAAAAATTGCATTTTTTGAATGAAATACCTTTATCTCTATAAAATTTTCCTTCTGTTTAGTAAGGATTTTTCTTTCCGTGCTTCATCCAATCTTCCAAAATTCCTCAGCTTCAATGTCTACCATGCAAATTGTCAGTATCTTATAAATATAAGCCTCCTATGAGAAACCACACAAAAATTCCAACCTGTTTCTAATGGTAGCACTAGCTGCTTTAACTAGCTTAGTGATGGGTTGGTAATATGAGGTTTTTTTCCTAAATGCTTCTATTTAAATGTATTTACAATGCAAATTTGTATGAAATTGGTAGTGTGGCATTCTCTCCTTGACTTTAGTTCTGTTGCACCTGTCATAGTCATGACTCATGATTTTTTTTTTTTTTTTAACTGCGGGAAGTGGATTAATCAGTCTTTCTGTGGCCTGTAATTTTTTATACTAATTGAAGCCAAGCAGAGTTCTAGGTTATAAGCTTTTTTTGGAAGCATTTCAGTGTGAAAATAACTTTCAAAAGTGCTTTGAAAACACCATTGACTTTTTTTTTCTTTTTTTAATTGCTCTTGTTTTGTCTGAGTATTGGCCAAAACTGCTAGTGATTTAAGAACTTTTAAATCTGTCCTTGCCTGAACATGATTGCAGGTTTAATTTACAAGTGGTTCTTAAAATAGTAACACTTAGAGTCAATTTCTAAGATGTTTTAGGTTGAAATCAAATTATAAGAAGTTAGTAGTTTTTGACAGCAGAAGTGATAAAGCTGTGCAGATGAATTGTTAAGTACTTGTATACATGACATTCAGTCTTAAACTGATGAGTGCCTGGATTTGGATCATCCCAGCTGTAGGAAAATCTCCGTGATGATTTGATTGCTTCCAGGCTTTCTCACTGAAGTGTTTTGTCAGTGACCTAAAAATGGTTACTACTCTGTTTAATTTAGGATAATTATGACCCACTCCTAAATAGGAGAGCAAGAGAGGAAGGGAAAATAAGTTCGCTTGAGCTGTTTGGCTGAGACTTCAGCATTTCTTTTGTTAAGAGTCTGGTAGAGGAGAGAATGCATTGCTTATCTACTATTTTCCTCCCTTTCATGCTTATCTGTTTAGGAGATTAAGATTAGACATAGAATTAGCTTTATGTTGATTGTGCTGTTCAGCACATCTGAATGGGTATAAGCAAAGAAGTATGCTGTGCCAGGGAAGATATCTGCAGTATGTTATTTGCTCAATGGGAGCTTATTACTTTTGAGGGAAGGAAGACCAAGAAGGGATGCTTTTGACTGGGTTCAGAGCAAATAATTGACTTCTGAATTTGGTCGTTTCACTCCACCTTCTAAAATTTCCTTTACAAGTAACTTCCTTTACAAAGGCTTCATGAAGTATCTAAATGTTTCATTTCAAAGGCATCACAAGGAAAAATTCCTCGTTCTGATGTTTTTAGTGTGGGACACCTTTCACTAGACCAGGTTGCTCACAGCACCATCCAACCTGCCCTTGAATGCTTCCAGAGACCAGGCATCCACAGCATCTCTGGGCAATCTGTTTCAGTGCCTCCACCCTCCCAATGAAGAATTCCTTCCTAATACCTAATGTAAAACTGTCCTCTTTCAGCTTAGACCCATTACCCCTTGTCCTATCACTACATGCCCTAGTAACAAGATTGCTATCAGTAGTTTAAATAGTAGGGTTTTGCTAATCTGGTACATTGTGACTGAAATACCCTCAGAAGTGTTTGCAGGAGCAGATCATTCTGCAGCCAGTTAGGGGATGGAAGGTGTGAAAGACCATCCTTGCGTAAAAGTGAAGAATATAGCCTAACAGGAGGTAGCACTGCCATAGCTTGCAGATTTCTTGTTAACTGAATTAAATGAACTCGTTACCAAATACAAGACATTATGGCCTTGCTTACTGGGAAGTACGCAATATCTCCAAGTATTTAGTTATCCATTCAGGATTCTCTCTTGTTCCACTGTAGCAGAGCCCAACTTTTCTTAGTGTAAAGGCAGCTGAAACTGACTGAGCTGGGCCTTAGTTGTGTGGCTGTCAGGTCATGTTCGTAGACCTCAGTGTTCAGGCCAGAAACTTCTGTTCCTTTTTTACTTCTTGCTGTGCATGGCCTGAGAATTATTGTAAGCAAGGTAATCTTGGTGTTTCCCACAAATGAGGGATATACATATAAATAAGGGTTGAACATTGAAAATAGCAAATAATGACCAGTTTCCCATAGTGCACTATTCTTTAGATTTTAAGAATAAAAATCTGTGTTGTCCTGGAAAGTGCTAGAATTTCTTTCCTATATAAAAATAAATATTCCCCAGTGTGGAAGTGCTAGTTGATTGCGACTGTTTCTAGGTTCAGCTATAATTCTCGCTCTGTGATTACTTTTAGCATTAGTTTAAAAGTAGATCCTTGTCCTCATTTTAACACCTCTACCAAAGAGAGAAATTGATTTATTAAATTAAAAAAAAATCAAATTTAATAATTTAAATCCAAATGTCCCCTTTCAAAACAAAATTAGGTGGGAAAAAATAAAGTTGTAATAAAGGCTTATACTTATAATAGAGGGTTTTGCATACATTATAGTTTGTGATGTTAAAACTATCCAGTTTGTTCTGCATGACAGCGTTTCTAAGGTCTTTGGGCTTGTTCACACAAGGACACTCAAATAATTAATCTGCAGTAAATAGATTTGAAGTAGATTCATCAAATTGCATTAAATCCTTGTTCAGAATGCTTTTAAAATTAGTTTCCTTAATTTAATTTATTTTGGATGGGACTTAAAGTATATGGAATTAATTTAATCCTGAATAAGTATCCGTAGTGGGGTTGAACTAGTTTAACTACTCTTTTTAAAGAATAAGTCTGGATTGTTTTCAAATATTCTGATTTTCCTCTGAATTTCTTCTTCATTTAAGATGAAATTTCTAGAATTGCAATTACACATGTTTTTTGGGAGTTTGGTTTGTTTGGGCTTTTTGGTTGTTTAAACTCCCTGTGTTCTCGTGAGAAAAACCATACTTTTTCATTTAAAGTGTGTTGGTATTTGTAAGGTAGAGGACCCGTTGTATCCATTCATAATTAGTGACCACGAAGCAGATGAGGCTAGTTAGTCTCCGGCTAGTTCTTGGAAAAGAGCTGAGCTTTTTATTATGGTTGGTAATATATTCCCTCCTGTGCAGTGTATCTTCTCAAGTGTATCAGGTTATTATCTCATTATTATATTATCTGGTTGATTTTTTCTATCTCTCCTTACAACCTTTAAAGTGATACAGTTCCCTTCTTGTGTTTGAAAGGATGTTGATGTTTTGACAGAGTTGCTGGGGGATTTCCATACCATTGGTCATGTAGAAATTTAGTAAAAGAAGAAATAGATCTGTGCGATTCAGCTAATGAAACCATTTTAATATTGAGTAAGGTGGATATATAGCTATTAATTACTACCCAAGCTGATCAACATTGGAATAAATTTTTAATGTAATCAGAGTTTTCCCCAAATACTTATTTTTTAAGCAAAAACAGTAATTCCATACTTCTTTAATAGTATTAAATATTTTAAATAACAAAATGCCAAAAGAAATAAGTGCAGACTCTTTCTCTGAGAATCAAGAGATTATGATGACAGTAGAAAGGGAAGAGGAAAGGGTCATCCCTTTTCTGGTCTAAGTGTGTGCTCTTGTGTATCTCTGTAAAGCTTAACATATTTGAATAAGTGTTTGTTGTCACTTTTCCTCCCAGACGGAAGTAAAATGCCTGATGCATTTGATAGACCTTTTTCCTATTTTTACTTGAAATATCTTTGGGAGGAAACAGAAAGATGCAAAAGGAGAGTGCCTGAGATCTGAGCCTGGTAGCCCACACAAGGTCTTCTCAGCCTTGGATAAGTATAAAACATACTCATGGTTCTAATCTTTCTTAGATTAAAAATATGGGATATTTTTATTTATGAGTGAACTGTTATTGTATATTGAGTTTGTTGACGAAAAAGTTGTAGTATTTTGCTTGATTTTATGGTATTGCTTTGAAAATTATTGTTGCTACTCAGATTGAAAGGCACTCTAACCCCTGTTACTGCTTCTCTACTGTCTGTATTCTTGAAAGTTCTCACTTCCAAGCTGCCACACTAATACTTTTCTCCATTTCCGCTCATGTTATAATAATCATATTGGAGTCTCATTGCAATTTTCTGTGCTCAGTGCGTATTCAAAAGATTTATTTGCATTTCTACCCTGAATGAATTAAAATAATTTTGTTGAAAATGGCTTCACAGGGCTTGAGTTTTCATATCTCTATATTCCTGCATGCTTATATTCTAATCTGCTGGAAATGCCAACAATTTAAAGGTAAAAGAAATGCAAATACTTCTTAAACATGCATTCAGCATGTCTCCTGGATGCTTGAAGAGATAAAACTACTTATTAAATTTAAAGAAGTTAGTAATTTTCATAATCAAAGCTCAAAAGTTTGAATTTTGCTACACTGACATACTTTTTTTTTTTTTTTTTTAATATTGACAGAAGATTTCTTGACCAAAAAATGCAAGACTTGCAGGACTTAACAGTATTGATCAGGGTTATACAACAGTAGGCTGAAAATGAATTAATAAAAAGTTAGTTTTCCTGTAGCTAGAAAACTAAACCTGGTCTGTGATGTAGAAATATACACTTAAAATGAATATATTCATATTTTATCAGTAAATGTGTCATTCAAACTCCTAATACTTCTTTGCATGCAAAACTACGTTTCTGGTATCTGCTGAATAGTTTGTGATTGACAAATTCTTGGATTATTTTAATGTGAATGTAGGACTGTGAGAAAGATGCTTTCCTTAATAAGCAATAATAATTTCCTGAAGCATTTGTTTTAAATTACATGTTTTTAAAATATATATATATGCAAGTAATGTAAAGTATGCTGGGTTTGTGGGTTTTGTGGTTTTGTGTTTTTGTTTGTGGGTTTTTTGGTTGTTTGGTTGGGGTTTTTGTTTTGTTTTGTTTTACAGCATAAGAGATGCCCTCACAATAATGTGTAACACAGGAATTGAACAGCACATATTTTAGACAGGTAACCAGATAAGGCTCTCATCTGAATAATGTTCATTTTCATAGTGGGTCAAAGTTCGAGTAAACTCAAGGAGCCTGAAACGCTGTTTTATGAAAAACTGGAAGTTTTGCTGTATTTTCAGAATGTTAAAAATCCACCAGAGCTGGTTAACACTGGGAAACCAGGAGAGTGCAGTCCTAGACATGTAAATTAAATAATGATTCAAATATTCTAGTGTGGTGGGTTTTTTTAGGTTGCTCCAGCATGGGTCCCCCCTGGGGTCATGAGCCCTGTCAGCAAACATGCTCCAGTATGGGTTCCTCTCCCCAGGGATCCACAGGTCCTGCCAGGGGGCTGCTCAGGCATGGGCTTCCCATGGGGTACTAAAGGGTATTCAATGAAGCTAATAGAAACGGGTTCAAAACAAAGGGAGGTGCTATTTTTATTTTTTTTAATCTAAGAGGAGTCTGAACAAGTACCCAGGGAGAAATGCATGAAGGTTTCTTAGTTTCTGAATGTACCACAATATCTGCCTCAGAAAATTCCTTGGAAAGGGTGGGAAGGTTTTGGAGTCTGGAAGACTATTCAGGGGATTATCATGTCCTATTGTTACTTTTCTGTGGACAGCTGCTTGAGAATATTGATGAAGAGAAGATACTGGTCTTATCTTTTTTTCATCTACCAATCTGTTGAAGTTGTTGTATGTTATTGTGTTGACTTCCTAATTCTTAAATTAGGAGGTTTTGTGGTTTATTACTTTTTAAAAAGAAAAATAACCCTATAATCTGATCTCAGTGCATCATCACATAATGGAGAGAAACTGAGAAACTAGTATTGAGATATTTGAAGGCTCTCTTAGATGCACAGCTTCCTTACTTTTGAATAAAGAATAGTTTCAGTAACTGAATGTTAGTTCCTTCAGACTGTGGACTAGGACACTTTTAAACAAAATTCAGTTAAAAATTTCAGTCTAGAATTTATGTTGATTATGTTTTAATTTTTTTCTAATGCACTAAATTCAAGCTTTGATTCATATGTTTTAATTTTTTTTCAAACACACTAAATTAAAACCAAGCTTTCATTCAAGCATGTCTGATGTATACAGAGGTCATATTGCTTTATTTTTTCTCTATTACTTTTTATTCTATTACTTATGGATTTACAGTTGGACCCATTTTAGGCTCCAAGATCATTCACATACATGTGACAAATATTGTGCTCATTGTCTTGATGCTATATGTATTTTTATAGGAGTTTCCTTTTTGTTGATAAAGCATTTCTTCATCAAAAAATTTCCAGCAAAGACAACAGTGTTATTTTTTTTTTCTAAGCCACCCATTAATGTCTAATAATGAAAAATTATTTCGCTGACCACCAGTACTATGGCAGCAAAAACAGACTGTGTTAACCTTATGCATCTGTGAAAACAGAACAGGCTGGTTTCCCAGCAGGAGACAAAGGGGTACAGAGGGGCAAAGAATACTCCAGCTTAGCCTTGTCTGTGTGGCTGCAGGTGGTTTGATGATAATGATTAAGTGATAGTGGCCCTGCTGTGCTGTGATGGGAGGCAACTGACTGCCAGGCTGATAAACTGTGGGAATAACTTGGTAAGAGAGAGTGGATTTCTACTAAACCAGCATTGCAATTACACTTTTTGGTTTTGTTCTGCTAGCTTTAAGTAACCCAAGTAATTTACTTACCAGTAGCAGGTGAGATTCAGTAGAGTATGGAAAAGTGAAAACAGATCAGTACGTTCCTGCCGTCCCCTCCCTGCCTCTCAGTGAAAGCCCCAGCTTCCTCCATCGAGCTTCTCACATCCTGAGAAATTGTGTAACGTGGAGTAGTCCTTAGCAGGGGTCGTGTAACAAACATGGAAAACTCTGCAAAAGTAGCTTACAGGATAGGAGAATGCTAATAGAAATACATTTCTAAAAGTATAATTTTGATTAAGTGTGGGGCTAACAGTCAAGCTGGTCAGACCTTCTCTTAAGGTGCTTCCTGGAGCAGTTGAACATATATTCCCCTTCTCAGGTCTTTCAGTGCTTCCCTAGCTGGAGATTGCTTCCCTCACTACTCATTTATGTCCTGTCAATTTTACTTATGATCACAAGCAATTTAGGAGAATTTTTCATAGGATAATAATTGTCATCTCTCAGGACTATACGGAAAATTGATTAAAATGCACTGACATTAAAAAGTGGTAAGATACATACAAGGAAAAAACAAGTTCACAACCTTTTGTGGGTTGTTTGTTCATGTTGGATGTCCAGAAATGACTCAGTGAACTATGGCTCTGCTGGACTGGACCTGTGTAAACAGCATACAATACATTCACTGTATGATGAAGCAATTAATTTGCATTCAATTTTCAGAATTCCTGTGTCCAAAACATCTTTTTCCTGTAGCTTTAAGCAGTTCTTGAAAGCAATGTGTTTCCTCTCAGAGCATCCCCAAACAAATGGAAACCTTGTTCTTCAAAACATGTTGAAGATCTTTCAGGACAGATTTTATAGCTTTCTCAGGGAGGAGGTACAGAGGAAGGTCAATGGCCCAAAATCACCAAGTTTAGCAAGTCCATTTTAGGCTTGTAACATAAAATGAGGATTCAATAGATTTTAGGGTCAAAATTATTTTTATTTATAGAATTATTTTTTTTAGATTAGAAACCATTTACATGCTTGTGTGATAAATTTTTGATTCTGTAGACTTCAGCCTTACTGAGTGTAGTATGTAGGAATGATGTGATTGAACAAATGAGAGTTTTGCATAAGAATATATTAATTTATATGATTAAACTCCATGTAATGTGGTTCAAAATAGTTTTCTAAGACAGAAAAGAAAGCATATAGTTGGCAAGAAATTCATGCATACTTAGAATAAAACCAACTATGCTTTAGCCAGTAGTATTGTGTCCTGCTAAATTCCTATTTTTTCCCTATCTGTACAAATTTGAATTTATCATGATGATCAAAATGGAAAGACTGTCAATTTGTTTTTCAAGTCTCATAGGAAGCAAGCTGCTGCTTAATTTTGAAGAATACTGAAAGGATTTATTTCTGTATGAAGTGTGTGGAGTGTGTTTATTTAAAAAAAAAATACATATCAAACCCCACATATCTCTATGATTGCAATAAGTTACTTCTAAAGATAAAATAAGACTTTTTGCTGAAGTGTATGTTGCACAGTCATATTTGTTTGGGGGAGGGAAATCGCATTGGTGTGCTCATGATAACTGCTGATACAAAAATGTTCTAGAAGAGGAAGTATATAGCAGGGCTATGAAATTCAAAGATTGCATAACATCTGAATAGAAATTAGTGAGGCAATGGTAATTTATTGAAAACATTTGAAATTTAAGTTGCTGTAGCTGAATATGTCAAAGCAAAGGTTTAGAAAGACACTTATACTTGTGAACTGTTTAGTTAAATCTCGTGAATATTTAACATTCTTTCATCCACCTTTTGATGAGGTAATTGTACAATTTGGACCACTACTATTTTCCATTCAGAAATACTTAAAATAGCAGAAAAAGTCATCAGAGTTACTAAGAGGTAGGATATGATACCATTCCTGTCTGAAGGACTTCTACCAGAGGGGAAATGTGTAAGAACTTGTACTTTTTCCTCCCCTCTATCCCCACTAGTCAACTGGGGACTGATAACTGCCCTCACCCAAAGCAAGCCCAAGTTTGGTGAATGGAGTACAGGAGCATGTTTCATTAGGTAGCCTTTTTTTCTGTCATTAAAGTAACATGGAAACTAGCCAAAAAGCCACTAAGTTTATCTGAAGTAACACTTGCAGCTTTGTGGAAGTATGCGGCTGAGTAATAGTACAAAAATAGCAAGTTATTTTGAGGAAGAGCATATGTTCTGTAACAATGAGAAATTGGTATACAGATAAAAGAAATTATGCATCTAAATATAAATTTCAGATGAGAAAGATCTGTGGCTTTGTGCCACAAAGTTTTCTGTAGATACAGCCATTAAAAGTTGTATAATGCTCATTCTTCCAACATAGTTATTTAAAGACACACCAGCCTTGGTAAATTGCTGTACTGCCTTAAAGGTGCACTTTTTGTAGTCTGTAACAGTACAGATAATAGGCACCTTTTATATTCTAGTGCACACTGATATACAGGGTACCACACAGTGATAATTGCAGACTCTTTTTTTTTTTTTTTTACAGGAAAGGTACATTGCAGAGCCATAGTGTTTGCTTACTATTTAAAGACACTGACAGCCAAATGCAGCTGTCTCCTGTTGAATTAAAAATGAAGACAACATTGGAAGAGATTTTCAGGTTACATGAGGAAGCACTTAGTTTTATGTGCTTAGACACTGGAAAACAATTGCAGTAAAATCACTTATGCAATATCATTCAAAATTTTTCATGGTTCATCAGATAGTAGCAAAGTTTATTTAAAAAATAGAAAGTATTGCTTTGAGGATTAAATGTAGAGCTTCCTATGTAGAAGTTGCTCTATTTCATGGAAGAGATTAACTTCTTTATGAAAATGTGAAGTGTGCACCAAGTCCCTCAAAATCTTAACCTTCAAATGTTTCTCCTTTCACTTTTTTCCTTTAAGCTTCCCTTAAACAATTAGAGATTGGCATATGTAAAATTCATACTGATGAGCAGAACAAGAGATTAGGAGATTAAGCTGCAGTTAGATGTTGAATAACTAGAACCTAAGGCATTACCAAATAAAATCCACCTAGAGCTACCCTGTTCATCAAGCTCTGCATAGTGTAAAGCTGACTGAATAGACTGAGCTGACTGAGCTTTCAAAGCCTCAGGAGCAATTATGGAAAATAAGAACAAAAATCAGCTCTTATTTGGTTTTGGGTAAATATTTTTCTTTTTTTATGAGTCACAGTTCAAAAAACTGCATGCTACTTGCCATCATTTGCTGTCTATACGAAAGACATGGTCACACAGAACTGTTTCAGAAAAGGAAAAGGTGTTAGTAAAGGAGAGACATAGAGAATTTAGGGAGGGAAAGCAGGGAGCGGTTAAGGAATTCAGCTGGAATTAGGCATATAATTACTCAGTGTATGTATTTAATCTATTTGTCTTTCTCTTTCCCTCTCTCCTAATCACTGAATGACCAGACTTATCTCATTAGTGTCTGTATTATAAACTACCTGTGTTTCTGCTGCTACAGAGAAACAAAGAGAAAAGGCAGGTTCAAAACTGAGATAAAAAATTATTGAGAAATTAGGGGAAACACTGAGGAAAAGAATCCTTATGAGGCTTTCCTGCTCTTTTTTTTTTCTTCCCCAAGATATTTTATTTGTAATTGAGAGTATTGAGACAAAGTAAATATAGTAACATGCTCTTGCATTTACGATTCCCTGAAAAAAGGAGGTTACTTTCTTATGAGCCAGCAGTCATCACTGTATCTAAAGCAGTGCCAAAAAAGGGAAGTATAGGAGGTAAGATAGTCTTTCTGCTGTTAAAAATTTAATGGAGAAGCATGTATGAGGTATTTGGAGTTGTCCTCTAGAAATAAAAGGTAAAGTGAAAAAAAGTAAAATCCTAGTGAATTTAATGATCTTTCTGTATGCCTTGGATCTGTTCCATGGGTACTTACTGGCATGTGTTGCAGTTCTGGCTGGGCTACACACTCAGCTCTATTTTCTGTGGAGCTAAGTTTGAGAGGAATAGCTGATACGTGTCCAGGTCTCATCCTAATACCAATTTCAGATAAGTCTGGAAGCTTAAATGATAGGTAAAGTATAGACAAGAAGGCAGGAGAATACAAAAATATCACCAGCCACTCTAACTGTGAAATCTATGTGGTTGGGGAGCAATCCTGTTGAGGTTTTTCTGGCCAAAATCAGCAGTTGGAATATGTTTGAAGAGAGTTTGAAGAGAAAGTGGAAGGTATTTTTCTTCAATAAAGGGGAAAAAAGTATTTTATATGGTGTTCTCCTACTACTCTATTTTACTTGTTTATTGTTGTGATTTAAAAAAAAAAAAAGCTCCATCCAAACTGCTCTCATTTGGAGGTTTGTGTATCCATGCCATATGTTAAAAACATGATAAAGAATAGTTGTAGAATCAATGCAGCGACACTTGTCCTTTATCTTCCTCCCCACACACACTGAAATAACAGACTTGTAATCTGTTATTCTCTGCACCATTTTTTCCTCCAGAAAATATAAACTTGCTGGCTATACCAAGTCAATACTCTTCAAACTGACCAGGGAATTTATATTTCTTTTTTTATTTTTCTGACTCACATTTTGAAGATTTATTTTTGTGTTCTTTAAAACGCTGAACTGGTGTATCTGGAATACATAAACTAAAAATTGAAGTTGTAAAAACAACTAAAGGTGAATAAACCCCCCCCCAAAACTTTATGAGTTTTTTGAAGTACTGCTGCAAGCACCAGATCTGTAATGCATTTTATTCCATTTTTCATATTTTCAGTATGTCATCTAGAAGTTAAAAGAAATTTTAGAAGGGTTTTGAGAGCCAACTTTAGTCTTTTTGAACTTGTTTGAAATGTGTAGTCTTCAATGAGAAATTATACCTAATTTAACTTGTACATGATAGTGTTTTGGCTTATTTCCATAGCTGCTGCATACTCTGAAATGTGAAAGAAGGAAAAGGTTCTCATCCTGTCTGATCTAATTTTGTTTAAAGTTTTTTTCACTTTGAGCATCCTGTGACAGTCATTTTTAGAAGTGGAATCATAAATGGACTTTAATGCTTGATTTGTCTTCTTTCACACTGAGAGTAAAGCAAGTATCTAGATTGTATTATGAACTACAGTGTGTGTGTAAGTGTGGAGAACCCAGAGCTGTTACAAGAAATGTTACAAAAAGTGATGCAATTTCGTGCACAAATGCCTGTGCACAAATGTGAAACTCAGGATTTTCATTGTGAATGAAACATTTCACAGCATGTTACAGAGAAAACCATTATGCTTTGGTTTGTTACTGTGCGTGAGGTGCTGATCTCTCTGGGTTTTGACAGAGGTGTAGAAGAAAATTTCCCCCAAAAACTGCTTTAAAGTGAGTAGTAAATTTCACTGATGAGTTTTACTTCAGATGTCAAGCCTTTGTGACAGCTTCATATACCTTGCTTCAGTCATCTCTTTTTCTAAGTCAAACTGTGAAAAACGGCCCAGATCACATAGTCAAAAATAATGGGATATTGGATTGTAAGAGAAAACATTATCTAGGAAAGACCTAAAATAGCTTTGGAAGTTCCAGCATGCTCAGCGTCTTTTCACATGAGGATCCATGAGATAAGGACAAATATGTACAAATTAAGTTTCTTTTCTGGCTGTGGAACATAAGTAACAGAAGAACATAGAGAGATGCTGCCTTGTGACTATCACTCATGGAGGAGGCAGTGCTGAACCTTCTTGGAGCGACTCCATCCAGGAACAGCTTGAGGGGCCTGTACCAAGAGTGATCCAGACATAAGTTACATTTGTCTTCTAGACTCTGAAAATATGACATCTTTATAAAGTAAATTTGCTCCTTGGGTAACCCTAAACAGGATAAAGAGCATTCTCATTTAATTTAGTACCTGTTTAGTCACAGTCTTTGTGTTGGAGAAGCCTCAAGGTGGTCTGAAAAAGAAAAGCTGGGGTTGATTCTGCTGTGATGTGAGAAATTCTCAAGCTTGTCTCTCATGGAGCTCTAAATCTTAGGAAGGTTTTGCTATTCAAGAAAACTTCCAGAAAACCAAAGTCCTGTGGGTAACTGAAGGCTATATTGTAGAATGTGCTGCACACATTGGGATGTGCAGCCCTGGCATTATAAGATTAATGAGGAATGTTTTCAGTCCATTGAACAGACCAAAATTTTTAGTCATAACAGGTCAATTTTTTAAAAGATGCCATTTCTCTTTTGTCCATATGAACACTTTTTTTTTTTTTTTTAGATTCTGCTGTTTCTTTTTTAACCCAGCCCTTTATGCAAAGATATTGTAAAAAATCAACTTAGGGAAATGAAACAAGCTGTCCAAATTTGTAAAAGTTGCACTTCCTCAAGGAATTTTAGTAATGTATAACAGCTGATCTAAATGGGAATTGGACCAGTTCAGATTTTATTTTTTTTTTTTAATTTATTTTAAATAAGAAGGACTCTAATCATTTCCCAAGAGACCAAGGATGACATAGTTAACAGTTACACTGGAAGAAAAATAGATATTTAAGTTTTCCTTCTTTATCAGGTTTTGTCTGAAACATGTAGCTATTTTTTTTCTGCCATGGTGATGTTAACCTAGTAGAGACATCTGAGCAAACACAGCAGTGTTTGAACTTTATAGAGGTAGCACGAGTAGAGTAGTAGACACTATAGCTGACTGTTTTAAAATGTATGTGGTGCCTGGATGGCAGATATGTTTGCCATTTGGCACACATATTAGTTATGGATATTGTGACCAGTGAAGAAAGTTTTATGCGCTATCCCCAGTACAGTAACTTTTATCTGCTCTTAGTTTTCGAAATTTACTATTTCTTGATAAGCCATTGTACAAATGAATGCTGAGATTTCAGCAGATGCTGAAAGGATTTTTTAATTGATTCTTCTAGAGAAGAAAATGGTATCCCCTTTATGTGATGCAATCCCTTGCACTGGTAATGTATCTCTGTTTTGTTATTTAAGTAGCTGCTCTATTTCATGCTGTCTCATAATCTGTAGAAAGGCAGAAGCAGAGACAGAGAAGACTCACAAGCAGGGCATGGTAATAGTATCTGATGAGTTCCAAAGACCTCATATATGTGGATTTTAATGAAAAATGTTGAAGGCTTTTCACGGAGGTTTGAATAATAGGTTGTTTATTTAGTAACTAAAGATAGTTATAGGCTAAGAGGGTTGGAGCTATTCAGTGTGGCAAAGAGAAGAGCCCAGGGAGACCTCATAGCATCTTTCAGTAGTTAAAGGAGGCCTACAAGAAGACTGAAGAAGGACTTTTCACAAGGACAAGGGAGAATGGATCTAAGCTGAAGGAGAGTAGATTTAGATTAGTTCTTAGGAAGAATTTCTTTACTGTGAGGGTGATGAAACACTGAAACAGGTTGCTTAGTGAAATTGCTGATGCTCCTTCCCTGGAAATGTTCAGGGCAAGGTTAGATGAAGCTCTGAGCAACCTGATCTAGGGGAAGATGTCCCTGCATAAAAACGACTGACCTGCCCACCCCCAATTTCCCTGAATATGTGTAGTGGAAAGCTATCAGAGCTGCTCCACAGCCTGAGATTTACTTGCACCAGTATAGTTGTTACAAGAAAGCGGAAGGGTGTCCCTAAGCTAAAGGACAACTTTAGCATTAAAAAGCAATGGTTACAGATGAGCTGTATGAGCTATTTCAACATATATGTTGAAATCGCATAGATATTTTAACCATCAAGTAAGTGGAACTCTGGGACAGTATTTTGAAAGAGAGATGGGGCGACTCGCAGCAGTTATAGTGTGATATGTTTATGAAGATGACGTATTTGCTTACTCTACCAGGAAATTGCATCAGAAACAGGTCTGCATTTCTACTCCTACTGAGTAAAGCTCTTTTAATAACCTCCACAAGTTACATTTTCACAAGTTCTGGAGGATATCTGTCTCTCCAGATCCTTTTATCTTTTTCTCCCAGGAGTAGGGACGTGATTACAGAGAGGATGTTTAGAAACTAAATATTGTAGGAATTAATAATACTGTTATAAAGTCTTTTGCATTGTCAGGCTATAGCCAATGGGCCTTGGTGATATCCAGCTGGATGCTAAGTTACTGGGAAGATGCAAGAATGCTATTGGAATTGACCTACTGTGAAAGAGGAGGATGGTGATGCATGTGTGATAAACTTTTGTGGATGCATTGAAAGTTCTTACAAAACATAGCTTCTCCATTGTGTAGGCAATCCCTATGGATGGAACAAAGAAAGAAAGAAATGTGAGAGAAAAGGAAGAATGGCAGTGACCTGCTGCATGGTGGCCAGGTCATTCTTTCAAAAATGCAAGAGAGCTTCTGTAGTCTGCTGACTGGGGCAGAGCATGTGGGCTGTGGAGAGGGACACAGGGTGCAGTTCCTTGTGGCCTCAGTCTTGTGTTGGCTTTTGGGTGAGAGAGGTTTTTTTTTTTTGGTAGGGAGAGAAGTTGAACTTTGATCTAGTTTGTGATTTATCTGAAGTACTCAAAAGACCCAAAGCCCTGTATTGTGTAGGGACTAAGTCTTTAATGTACTTTAGAAATGATAAAGGAAAGCATTGAGTAAACCATAAGACCACAAAATATAAAGATAAACTTGGGCTATTTCTGTGGCTTAGCTTTAACCAACTTTTCTTAATCTGTTTTATTTTAATTCCCAGAAACAAAGGGAGATGTCGTGTTTTTTTTTTTCTCAAATACTGTTGCTAAAAATGGAAATTCTTGATGTTTAAAGTAGCTTCCTAAATGAGGACACTGAGATTGCTTTAATTCTTTCAGCATTCCTTTTACATGTGATGTTAAACATTGTGTATTAGAAAAAATATGTCTTTAATGCAAAAATTTAACATATTAATGCAAAAAAATTATGGCATTTTTATACCTTTTCTGTCTCTCATTACCCTTGGTCACTTGAAGTGACTATAAAATACTGATATTTTGTTAGATATTGTTCCTTATTCATATACAGATGCATAAATACCTGCATAAAAACTCCTGTCCGTTGACTCAAAGTCAGCTTAATCAGGTCTGTTAGGAACTTGACTAATTACATATACAGCTAATTTATTCTTCCATTACGACTAATGCAGATTGGTTTGCATTTTATTATCTTCAGTTCAAAGCAGCAATGAAAAAAACTACTGTTAGTTAGATTTTGTAAACAGAGATTACTATTGCTTGGATGTTGTATCTAGTGTTTTATTATGACTGTTAAGTGTTGAACATCTGGTTTGGAACATTGATAAATCTGCCAAAGTGGTGTGTCTCTTCTTTTAAATTTTTTTTTTTTTTTTTTTTAACAAACAAAATTAAGGACTGGGGTAGTAAGCTGAATTATGACCCCACAGAGTTAGTTATGGCTGTAAGAAGTGGGAGGGCATAACAGAACCAGCCAGTTGACTAACCACTTCCCTTCATTGTTGCTTTTAATATCAGAACAGGCTTGCTAGCTTTCTAAACAACCATAAGTTACATCGACAAGACCATGTACACTCTAAATGGTAAGTTCTTTTCATTTGAGATCTAAACTGAAAGTTGAATTGGAAGTGATCCTCAGTGATTAAAAATTGAATGTGATATATTGCTTTGTGTTATAATTGTAAAAAAAGTTATAATCCTCTGTGTTGTTAGTAGTAAATAAATCATACCTGCCTTATCAACAGATTTTATGCAGGGTCAGAAGGGTATATTCACTTGACAAATTACAAGCTAACTACCAATAAAAATAATAACAAAATAATAAAAACAATTGAAAAACCAAAACAGGCCTGTAAAGTCTGAAAGGTGGTTTAATTGGTGTTTTATGAATGAGCTGAAAAATGAACTTCAATTTCTCTCACAAGTAGTGTATCTTATGTTGTGCTGTCCTTCACGAGCTGAAGCCATCTATGTTGGTTGCTATTACTGCTTGGTGGTTGGAAAATTCTTCTTTGATGATTTCAGTTGCAGGTCCTTGTAGTAATAATTATTATAGTTAAAAATCCTAAATAATAGGCTAAATGAACAAGCAAATACTTTCTAGTAGTTGCACTTTTAAATACACTAAATAACCTGAAGTAAGGTAGTCTTGCAGTGAATACATATAGTTAAGGCTAAAATAAGCAGGTTTTATGCTTGCTGTGCTCAAAAAACTGTCAGTCAGCCATAAAGTCTGTATTAAGTTCAAGCCTGGTTTCCTGGCAGCAGTGCAATGGGAGCTTCTAGCCGGTATTTACTGGTCTGAATGGGATTTAGATTGAATTCTTAGTATGCAGCCAAAAGTTATAATAGGGATTTTAACTTTACAACTATTTATCTTTGCTATATTGATTATGTGTCTGTGATGTGGCTAAATATACCCCAAGACTGGGGAAGGGCACACCAGTTCAGAAAGCCATTTTATAGCATTCATTTAATAGGATGAGCTAAATTCTGTCACCAGTATGATTTTTTTTACTTAATATATTTACTTGAAATGTATTAGGAGCTTTTTAATGACAATTTTCCTAGCAATAAGAGCCCAAAACCCAAACCAAAACAAGCAAGGAAAAAAACCCCTGTAATGGGTGTTTTTCCTAGGGAAGTCATCATTGAGAAGTTAGTTGTTAATGTATTTTGGGTTCTTCATTAATATATGTTATTTTACTGCAAGCTGTAAACATTGTTACTTTGTAATTTCTACAGCACGTATTTATGAAATGGCTTCCATGTATTCTTTTATTATTTTGATACTTACTTTTGAAAGATGAAAACATTAAGCCAAATGTTTGAGGAGATTCATGAGATTGATAAAAAATAAACATTTGAAATTATTATGATTATATTTATAATCTCATATTGAACAGTACAAGTAATTCAACTTGAATCTCACAGAAGAGAACATGGTGGACTGTGGAGTGTTCACCTTAGGAGCAACCTTGTGCTTGCCAGCCAGTCTTGCTCTACAGTATGGGTGTGCTGTAATGAAAAGGCTTCCACATAATTTACCTTTAATACTAATGTCTTTTTAGAGCCATCAAAGAAAACATCCAGTAAGTTGTGTAAGAAGAAAAAAATTAACAGTGGTGAATAAGTTAGAGTAGTAATAGCTGAAAAAGGTGTTGCTTTTTGAGGCCATCTGCATCCCTCATCTGAGGAACAAGTGTAATTGGCAATGTTCTTACTGAAGTGACAAAATAAGCTTGTTTTGCAGACATCTTAACCCTTAATATTGAAGCTCCTGGGTGTTCTCCCTGATGCCTAGCAAAGGCAGCCCCACAGTGGGAGCACTAGTCACGTTCTCTTTCCTCTCCCAGCTGCCGTTTTTGGGAACCTAATATGTTTTACACCCTCTCGGACCTGGCAGAAATCACTCTATGAATTCAAAAGTTATTGTGATGAGGGCCTAACGGATAAGTTTCATTTCCTTAGGAAGCTAGGCTAAAAATATCTTTTTTGGTATTTTTAAATGTTAGTACCAATTTTGTTGCCAAATGGGAGGCAAAAAGTTATTAAAAAATATGATATCTTAGCCAATTGATGTGGTGGATCTGTTGAATTTTTAAGTTATTGTGTTGTCAATTCTTTTTTCTTTTCTCTCTAGCACTCAAATATGCTTAGTACCTCTCCTGAGGCCACCTGTTTTTGGTCTTAGAAGTAGCCATTATGACTTGGAAGTAATAAAATGTAATTATCTGTGTTACCTAAGCCTAACCTTTGGTACCCCAAAGCTGTCCAGTGTTTCAAATCAATGTTCCCAATCCAGTATTTAATCTCAAAACAATTGTTATATTATCCATTCCAAAATTTGTAGTGTTAAGAATCATAACAACTGTAGACTTAATGTTCATATTAACTCTTCAACTAACTTTCACTGAAATTAATGAACTTCATTGGATTCTGAGTGTTGGGAAAAAGGAATTCTTTCAAGTGAAGAAACCTCCTGTTTTGAGATCTGTTTCCAAGTACAGCTTGCTTTTAGGCAGTTTTCTTTCTCTAGTTCATTTTTTTTCTCTTGAGTTAGTTGTAAGTGAAAGGGTGTGCCAACAAATGTAAAATAATTCCAGAGTAACTTTTCCTGTGTCATTTCTGTGCTGTGTGGTGTTAGTGTTACGGAAAAGGTGGCTGCACACCCCCCACCCCTTCCTAAATACATTTTTCTAGTTAAAACAGTACTGTTTCTGTATCCATAACACAGGCAAAAGCAATAATGTTACAAAAGGCAGGTCAGGCCTTAAAATCAAACTTCTGACTAGCAAATATGTAGTGCTCATTGTAGTTTTTGGCTACTGGTGTTTTGATACATAAATACAAGATAGCATACTGTGTATGACCACTGCTCTGAGTGGAAGGGTATGCTGGATATTTTAAATAATATTTTTAAAATTTGATCATGTAGGAAGAAGGAGTTCAGAAGGAGGAACAGTGAGGGAGTCTTTAGTTTTGCTCTGCCTACATGGTTGTCTCTAGAGGCATGTGGAAGAAATGAAGCTGTCTCAGATTTCACAGTTTATAGGAGAAGACACTTAGCAGCTCTATGGAATGTCTGTATGGCAGTTGCACGTTTCTTTGCTTCATCTGTCTATAACCTCCCTGTCCATCATAAGTACTTGCAAAGTCCAGCCTGTGTTTGTCATCTTCTGCAGTTACGGTGGAGAGCAAATGTCATGTGGGCCACTATTAGAATTTTATTTAATTTCCATGGTGCATTCCTATCTTCAGTGTTTGACTGCTTATAGGAAATGTTAACTTGAGTTGTGTTTAGAGAAAAGGTGGGGGTTGTTATTTCCCAAGCAGTTTTTTTAATCCAAAAGGATGACTGGTTATGAAGCCCAGACTAGTCAGGTTTGACGGGTTTGTGGCTCATTGGAAGTAGTAGCATTTTAAAGCTTCTCTGCACCTTCTAAGTTGCCTCCTCTCTACCTCAGATAATGGCAGCAGTGAGTGGCAGTGTAAGTTTCAAGAGATAATGGAGAATTTTAAATAATACAATTCACTGAATAGTGCAATTAATTTTTTTTTTAAATGTAATTTTCTGCCCAGTGTTGGTGAAAGATGAAACAGAAGAGAATAAGTTTGAATAGTATACAGGAATTCTGTAGGAACAGAGCTGAAATTGTCAAGTAATAACTTGTAAATATTTTAGTAGAGGCTGGAAAACATTTGTCCTATTTGATTTTCTGTTTAAAGTAGCATCTTTTATGTCATAAATATTGACATAAAATTTTGTTATTAATTCTAATTTTATTCTTAATTCTAATTTTTTCATCAGATATTCTTGTATGAAGCACAATCATTATGCATCTGTGTTTGAGGGCAGAGGAAGCAGCAGAGTATACAACACTGTATGAAAGCTTAACCCCCCCTGGATTTACACCTGGATTTGATGTACTGTTGCAGTGAAACAGCAGATGCTGACAATTTTCATCACTCTGACGGCCCTTTAGTGTTGTTATGTTTTTCAGATTATGCTCAGCTCACTAATTTGATGCTCTTAACCAAGGTTGTTACTAGAGTTCTCTTATCTCATTACTTATAATTACATTTGGCTTTGTAAATGAAAACAATCCTGCTGCTGATTCTGTAATTTATAATCCAGGTAATTGCAGATTTTCATTAATTTCTTATTATTTGTCAAATCTGTGGTGTGCAAAAGATTGTTATTGCTGCCATTTATTTAAGAAATGGTCTTAGGTCTCAGGTTTCATCTTCTTTCTTTCACCTGGGATCTATTTGCAAATTCTCTGCATTTTCTAAAAATAAGACACAAAATCACAGGAATTAATATATTTTTTCCATACAACAGAAAGTACTCACTGAATAAAACTTGGAAATAAATAGTAGAATTCTCTGAAAAACTGTCAACAGCATATTCATTTAATGTTTAGTATTATGATTCCAGTTTCTTTCTGATCTGTCTGCATAGAGAGAGGAGTGAAGAAAAGAGGTCCATAAGCAAACTGTCTTAGGCAGCTGAACACAGGATTTAAGAATAGAGAAAACTCTGAATTTTAAAGGTGTGAGGTCATAAGAATGTTTTGGAGATTGCAACGATTTTTTACTCTTTTACAGATTTCTGTTTGCAGATACTCTAACAAGATTGTTAGCTGAGTCTAACATGATGATTTGAAAGGATGAACTTTTATATCAAAACGTATAGCAAAGTGGGAGTAAAGTTTTGAAGTTATGCCAGGAGAAACTTTGACTGACAGATGAGGATTTTTCTTATGAATTTTCTTCCCTGTTGTAGTGTTTTCCCAGACTGTGAAGATTTTAGACTGTGTGAACCAGATTTATCCTTTCATGTACTCACTCACTCTGAATTGCTGCATTTAGAAATGTTACAGACAGTTGAATGCTGTTTAATAATAAATTGGCAAAAGTTCTAAAGAATATAATCTTTTCTCAGACATGTATTTTTCTGAAAAGGCCATGCAATTGTTCCTTAATGAATATTTATGGTTTATAACCAAAACCTTCTCTCTCTAATGTCATGCATGTCTACTAAGAATACTTTGTGTGGAGATTGAATTAGGAAAGCTACTTTATTTTCCATGAAGGCATGGCAAAGCTTGGAGTATGTCTGCTGAAGACTGTTCTTCCTTAAGTTAGTTATTTGCTAATTAACTTAGGTTATTTTTCATGCTTGAACGCATACCTGTAGACCAGAACAAATGTGTGGAAGACTACATACTATTTTACAAAACCACATTTGGTGCCTTGAGTTACCTCAAAATAAGTTAACTCGAGGGTGGAAATACAGAATCATTCCATAATTTGACTTGGGCTTAAAAGTACCATTTTATATTATTACTGTGTGACTTTTAGACACATAGACAATAGTCCTGTATAGCCTACAGGTTATGTATGTGAAGAAAATAAGCAAAGCAAACCTTCACTTGGACAGTAATGCTGAGTTGTGTATGTAGGTGGGATCCTCTTTTTTTTTTTGAAGAACCCTCATCCTTCAAGTACCTGCACTGCAATAATTAGCTCTTTCTGCAAGGTAGCATTCTAGACTCTGTCCTTGTTTTTAGGTGATTCTCTGATGTTCTTGCTTATCTACTCTCTGATTCATAAGGAATTAACATAAAAAGAGATGCAAGCTATAGTCATACAAGTATGGCATTTTATTACATTTTCTAAAAGACACAGTAACCTATTGGACAAGTTATTTTCTTGTCCAGAATTTTTTCCCTCCAAATTATAGACCAGAAAAACCCTCCAAACCCACGAAGAGAGTAAAAAACATCTTTCATTTATGTGAAGCTCTTGCTGAAACCCAGTTTGCAGTAGTCTGGATATACTGCATTACTAAGCTGCTTTTTTTAGGTAGTAAAGGTGTAGATTCTTGTGCCTTTCTAAATATCATCTGGTTTATATTGGCTGTATTTTCAATAACAAAGTATAGTTCTGTACTCCCCAGCAAGCTATCAACTTTTTTCCATTCTATTTAAATGAAAAGTAATTATTTCACATATTTTATGTCTTTTTCAATTTGATTCAGCTGCTTCCAGTCAGCATTCCCCATTCAGTTATAATTCAGCAAAAATCATAATCCTAATTCTGCTTTTGTAGCTGTAAATCAGTAAGTCAATATGTCATTTCTAGACAGATGTTTACTGTTTCCATTCTGCAAACAGCTGGAAGATGATTCTCGCTGCATCCTGAGATTACAGAAAGCTCTGTTGGTATTGTGCCCAAACTAATTGAACATATTTCCTAGCAGCAAGGGTTCTGTGCTGTCCTGATTGCAGTTACACTGCTATCTGTTAACCCAGGAGGCACACAGAGCTTTGTTGCATATGCCTTCAGAGAGGTTAATGGTGTTTCCATTTACATCCACAGCAACTCCTTTCTTCCATACCCGTCCATGGACTTGTAAGTACTTTGATTCTGAATTTTGAAAGAAGGCATGCAGGTAATAATGGATAATCTTCAGTTAGGCTTTAGAAAAACAACTAGAAGACACACTCTACTGAGGGAATTTTGAATTTGAGAATTTTCAAAGTTATGTGCAGTACAGGATAGTATATATATGTGTGTGTATATATATACATAGGACAGTGTATAACTGGTTCTTACCTGAACCGGAGTCAGAATTGTCTCTTCTGAAGTTTGTCAGTAAAGGTATTTCTCCCTCAGTTTTTCTGGTTCCTTCACTGTCCTTCTCCATGATGCCTCATTCTCTGCCAAAGCTATTCAGCGGTGTAATATGCCTATTGTAAATAAAACCAGAAAAAAACCCAAACCCTATCTTGTCTTATTAATTTTCTTCTGAACAAAGTCTAAAGTCTAAATACACCTGAACATTTGGAACTGAGGATGTTTTGATTTACAGGGAAAAAAATTAAAAAAATTAAACAAGTCAATCTTTGTGAAGTTAAACAACTATATATGCAAATAAAGTAATTCATCTAATTAAAATTCATTTTGCTATTACAGACTGAATTAAAATGACAGTGACAGAACAGCCTCAGGTGTATGACTGCATTTTAAAGTGCTACATTTAATGTTTATGCAGAAGGTTTTTATATTTTAGAAAGTGATTAGCACCTTGGCTGTACTGCTTTCAGGAGATTTTTCTTTTAACAGTGCATAAGATTTCAAGATTTTCTTTCAACATCTGACCTACTTAGGAAAAAAGTTCTGATTAGTACCATGTAATATACTCCCTCAGTTTTGGAAGTGCCTTTGGGTAATGTATTGTAGAGAAAGTAATCTTATCTAGTAAATGGACCCTATCACATTTTAAGATATAGATTTTTCCCCCTTCTATTTTCTATGCCTAATTTAGTCCTCAGACGAAGCTCTTGTTTAATGAATCCATGTTCAACTGTCGTGCTTTACTGATAGCTTAATTCTGTTTGCATACAAATTCTTTTCTTCCTTGGCTGATTAAAAAGAAACCTTCTCTTTGAAGTCAGGTGGCACAAACAGAGCCTAAGAAGCTGTTTGTTGCAAAATTAAGCTTTTGGTTATTCCTTAATTTCTGAGTTCTGTAAAGCAGCCTATAGTTAGCAGGGCCTAAACAACTGTGTCCCCAAAAGGCAAAGGTGACCAAGGACTGTGGGTTATGCTTCTAGCTAGGGGAAACACGTGGGCAAGCAGAACACAGATCAGCCATAGCCTCTCATCTAGAGTAAAGTGGGAGAAGGATAGTTTGGAAACGACTACACACTTCCCATTTTTTTCCTTTATCTGCCTTTCCCTTATGTGGAGCACTTGTTAATGAGATAATATGCATTCATCTGGGAATTGCTGAGGGAGTTCCTAAATATTTCTCATGCCAAATAGTCAATAACTACAGGAAAGACCCTGCTTCCCTAAAGATAAATTTCAGCACCAGAAGTTGGCAGTTATTCCATGTCTTTCCTTGAATTTCAGGGCTGACAAGAGGAATAACTAATGTCTTAAAAAAAATAAAATTAAAAAAGGTGTCTCCTGCACTGCTTCAGCTGGGACTAACAGACTGGGATTGGTGGGTGAGATCTGTCTATTGCTGCCTGAATTTGCTTGAGATGAGACTGGATAACTCCCAGTTGGTGGGTAGAGCATGTAAAGAGTCATAAAGTTTTATGTAATAAATTCTTGTTGGTGCCTTTTGTAATTAAAAGTAACCTTCACAGCTTTTGGGCCTTAGAGGCTTATGAAGCTACAGACGTGCCAACTAATTTTTAGTGATTTGATATTCTGCCAAACCCCTTTCTGAATACAGGTGCCAGACATGCTTGTGAAAATGTGTTGTAGGTGTAGTAGATGATGAATATGATTAATATCAAACTTAGAGTGAAGGTTTGGCAAAATTGATTAAGGTGAAGTTAATGTAGTAAAATGAAATGCTGTCCTCATACAACAAGGGTACTGCTTCAGTCCTTGGTCTGTTTAGAGCAATGGTTCCCAATTTTCCCTGAATTGTGAGTAGTGATCGTGAGTTCTGAATGAATAAAGCAGCCCTGTGCTTTGCTCTCTGTCTTAAACTGGTGTGTAAGCCTGGACATATGCAGGTCTTGGGTTTGTGCCCTGCTGCTTGAGGTCTGTTTCGTTTGTTTCCAGCATCAGCTTAATTACATTTCCTTGCATATTAAGTGTGGCACTTACAAACTTTTTTCTGTAAATATTTTAATGATAAAAAGTACCCTTTTAATGAGACATCAATTTAATTTGTAACAGTCATAAAGTATTTTCAGTGTTGCATACAGTAAATTTTATTATTGAGTCAGAAAATTCAAAGTTGATTTATTTTTACTTTTTGGTCTAGCTGTCTATTTGTATGTGGTAAATACTTCTAAAGGTTTCTAGATCATGTTCCCTATATGATGTTTTGCAGAGTGCCATCTTTCAGTTGTTCTAAAGCCAGTTGATAGCAGTCATACATAGACGTATTTTGCATTTTTTCCTCAAAGTTAATTCTTGCACTACTGTGAACAGAGTCAGATGACACGTTTGGTGTGCATATTATTAGGCCTTAGGAGAGCTGTCTTAGTCTCACCAAAGAACTAGAAGCCTTCAGAGAAAGGTTTTTAATTTTTGTTTGCCCTTTTCTTCTTTTTTTCCTCTTCACGTATTAACGCAGAGAACAAATGCAATACTAGATTACAGTTATTCATACATCCTGATATGTGACATCTGTGTTTGACAAATACTTTTCCGTTCTGTGTTATCTGCCCTGAAATACGAGAACAGTATTACGAATTTGGTCATTCACATCATAGAGCCATTCCCTGCTTGGTAATGACAAAGAATAGAACACTCTTTCCTAAATAGGGCCTTTCTGTCATTTCACTTTGCCTTAATCATTTTACCATACTTAAAATTACCACTTGAGCATAACTACTTATGTTTTCTTGCTCAGTTTAATTGCCTTTAATGGGAATTGATATTGTAAATGACTGTCATTTGTTCATAAACTTGACAGTGAGCAAAAAAAAAGTCTTATCTGATTTGGAGAAGTAAATGAGCACAATGCCAAAGCATTTAAAATAGTATTACTTGCTTCATGTTTATATTGCAAAAATATTCTGAAAAATGTCACTATTTTCTGGATTTTTCCAAGATGGTTACTTTGTCAAAATAGTTTTTCATTCAGTAACTGCACTTTCCTTAGTAGGTTAACTAAGGTTGTGCCAACAGCTGTGGAATATACAAATTGGTGTCCAGGCCTAAGAGTGCATCTGAAGGATTAACTAATTAAATCTTTGTTCTTATAAAATCATCTTCAGTCATAAATGTCCAAGCGTCAGGCTTTATCAGAGAAAAGTTTTGTTTTGTTTTCATGCATTAGGTAGAGATTTTTCTAAATGTGGATCGATGTAGCTATTAAAGTGATTTAAAAAAAGAAAGCACAAAAATTCCATAATTACTTATAATGCCGTTTCAATGTTCAGAGTTGCAATTTCATAAAGCAATTTGCACAACTGAAGAAGGTTTGAAATATTGTAAGAACCATCTGAGTGCTGCCCAGACCATTTCTTTTTTATCTATTCAGATTGTATAGTACAGGATAATGATTATGGTGGAAATAGGTGCAAAAATTGGAATTCACATAAAGATTTTCTTTATATTGACTATATTAAATTTGTGCATCTCTAGGTTCAGTGTGTCTGAACAGTCTTTTTTATTCCTACGATATTTCACAGTATAGCTGGTCTGACCTTTTTGCATAGTCTTTTTTTTTTCTCTAATTTCTTCGGAGTTCAGGTTTCTAAAAGAAATGTGAGATTGATACCAAATTAATTATTTCTGTGAATCTGCAGACATCAAAATAGATTGCTACAATAACATCCTCCTCAATTATTTTGTAAGCTAATTTATTACTCAGATATTCATCAGAAATGGACACCGAACTTTTTGTGGAGGCCTTTTCAATAACTTATTAAAAATGAAATAAACTAACTGGGAAAGTTTAAATGACGACCTATGGCAACCTGTGTTGAAATCTATGTACTCTGCTATCTTTTAAAAATATAAGTGACATCTTTACATAATTTTTTTTATACAACTTTTTTTTGTATGTCAGCATTGTCAGGAGTAGATAAAAGGCTGAAAAGGTTCACTCATAAAAGAAATTGTTTGCATTGTTTGCAGAATTATGTACTTTTAAAGTATGTATTTGTGTAATAATTGCAGTGTTTCTCCAGTCACCTATTTTCTTCAGGTAGTCACATATGAAGTCACATATAACTATGAAGTTACTACTCTTATCTCAGCACTGATACTGAAATCAGATACTTCATTCAGGATGATAATCAGTGTACTGAAGCTGATGAGTTTGTCAAGGCACAGCAGGACCTGCCTGGGGGAATCATTAGAACCATCCAAAAATCCCACATGGTAAGCTTCTCTAGCAATTAGTCAAAATACATATTTGTAACTAGAGTTGCAAATAGGTCCTTTTATTTCATCCCTGTAGAGAGCCACCTTAGGAGTTCCTGGGCCACCCAGGGAATTAATGACTTATGTGCACTGGATGCGCACAGGGGCACAGCCCTTTTACCAAGCTACACCACAACTGAAATAGATACAGACCTGGAGAGAAGAGGGATCAAGAAGAGCTGATTGATTTCTCAAGGATCCCCCCATGCAAGCTCAGGAACAATTCATCCTGATGTGTAGACAGTAAAACAAAACTTCTGGGACCCTGTACAGATAGAAATCTGACATAAAAAGGAAGTATTCAGGAAGTTGTGGCAGGGACAGGTGATTCTGGAGGAACAGGGAGATTTGGGGTTTGGAAAGCTGAAGTTTTGCAGTTGAGCCTGGCAAGGGGTGTTATGAACAAGAACAATGAGAAGTGCTTCTGCAGGTATATCAGTCACAAAAGGGGGACTACAGAAAATGTCAGCCCACTACCGAATGACATAGGGATCTGGTGACAGGGAATGTGGAGAATGCTGAGATGCTCATTACCTTCTTCACGCTGTCTTTGTTGCTGACCTTCAGGAATCAGGCCCATTGAACCTGTCTGGAGCACAGAAGACTGATCCTCAGTAGAGGAAGACTGAGGAACACAAACTGGACATGCAGGTGTCCATGGGAGATGATGGAATGCCCTTATGAGTGTTCAGGGAGCTGGGCAGTGTCATTGTGATGGCCACTCTTGGGCATCCTTGAAAGATTGGTATTTGGGACAAAGAAAATGTCATTCCTGTCTTTATGAAGGGCAAGGAGGAAAATACAGGGAACAATCTGGTTATCTTCAACGTAGTTCCTGGGAGAGTGAGGGACCAGATAATAGAGGAAGTCACTTCCAGGCATATGAGGGAAAAGAAGGTGATTGGAAGTAGTCAGTGTGGAATGAGGAAGGAGTATCATACTTCACCAATCTGATAGCCTTCTGCAAGGGAGAGTGGTGGATGTTGTTTATCTATACTACAGTAAGTTTTTCAACACAGTCTTCTGTAACATTCCCATGGGTGACTTCTGGATAGATAAGTGAACAAAGAGGTGGACTACAAACAGGCTGAGCTGCCAGCCTTAAAGGTTTTGTAACCTGCAGCCCATGGCTGGTAGAGTTCCCCAGGGTTGGATAACTGGTGCCAGAACTGCTTAACACTTTCATTGAGGACCTTGACAGGTTGGAGAAATTGACCAAGAGGAATCTCATGCAGGACTTTTCATTTCTCTTTGTTGAACCTCAACCTCGTGAAGAATAACCACATGTACCAATTCTGACTGGGGGACAGTTGGCTGGAAAGCAGCTTTGCAAAAAAGGACCTGGAGATCTTGGTGGACAAGTTGGAAAAGAAGCCAACAAAGTGCCATTGCAGCAAGGAAGGCCAACAGCATTAGGCAATTTGGTGTTCAGATATGTGTCTCCCTTTTGAGAGTTACAGTTCAATATATGGTATTTTCAAAAACATTTAAATATCTACATAAGCAGTGGGGTTTTTGAAATATAGCTGAGAAAAAAGCGTAGTGGTTTCTATGTTGTTTCAGTCCTCTTAGATGCCTTTTTTTTCTTTTTTTTTTTTTTTTATTTTTTTTAATTTTTTAATACATAGCTATAAGCAGCTTTTCCAGGAGCTTAAAAATCTGACCGCTTTCAGGGAAATTGAGCTTTTTGATTCAGTGGGTTATATTTCCCATTCCTCTTCCTCACTCAAATAAGAAATGCAGAAATTAATGTGTAAGCATGAATAAGTTTAACAGAAAAATAGTGTTTGTTGGAAGTTGCAAAAACAGATTAGCTTTATTATGTCTTTCCAAATCTGCTGTATTAGACAAATTACAATTTAGTAGCAAAAATCCTTATAATTTTTTGTACTATTATAGTAATATACTGGGAAAAGGCTAATCAAAAATACAGCTTCCATAGTGTAAAGGTCAAATCCTGCCTCCACGGACCTTACAGTGTGTGGTGCAGATTCTCTTTCTACAGTTATTGAAAATGAAAACACTGTTGGCTTATAGTGCTTTCACTCTGCAATTCTCAGAGTACCTACTTGACATGAATAACCTAAGCCGTGTTTTGGCTCTCTTAATTAACATCCTTCCCCGACACCCCCCAAATGTGGAAAAAATCCCCACTGATTCATACCTCTGGTACAGAGATTGTGTGGAACAGTGCATGTGGAGTCATGCACCGTTAGATGTATTTCTGGTGAAGGGTAGTGTGTAAGTCGCATCATCCAGAAATTTTTTTTTGATAGCACAATTAAAGGAGGAATGTCTTCTCACTACTGTTTCTTCAAGCCAAACCTGAGAATCCAGCGTTTTTTCTTGGCAGATATTTCTTTGTCCTTCAGATACTTTCACAGAAGCTTGTTAGAGACTCTGATATGTGACTTTAGCAGTAAGGCTACAGGGAAAGTTAAAAAAAAATGCTTTTAAAAAGAAGAAACAATATTATCTGGGAAATCTCATACTGTATGAAATGTCTGGAAGCCATGGAGGTTCAGGGAATGACATTTACATCTACCCTGCCAGTCTTGACATATGGTAGAAGCTTTTGTAAAGTCCAGACTTAAAGGAATGGCTGAGGATTTCTTTGCAAAAAAAACCAGTTCTTCAAGCACCTTTTCAAGCTCCGGTTGAGTTCTGAGGTGAACTCAGATGAGGCATACAGATGGAGAAGTGTTTCAAGACCTGATACAGGCCTTTTATCCAATTCTAAGATATACAAAACAAAATGGAGAAGTTTCTTTTGCTTGGAAAGGCTTTTGAGACTCATTTAAATTTTGAGACTCATGGAATAACTCCCAACACTGCAAAGTTATGCAGAAGTGAAAAAGTTCCTGCAGGATCCCAGGTCCACACAGCACCTGATTTATGCAAGCTGGGAGACTCTGAGGTGGGGACCAGGTCCAGATAAGAGTTCATAAGGCAATATCATGAGCCACATCCTAGTTTTGGGCTTTCCTTTGTTTTTTTTTTTTTTAATTAATGAACAGTTTTTCCCATTTGGAGAAGCAATAGCCTAGGCTGAGTGAAATTCTAGTGGAAAGACTGGAAGGTGAAGACATGGTCTGTTAGCTAGACATGCTAACATAGCATCCATAGGGAACTGAGGTGACACCAGATGGGTTATCAGGGTTGTTAGGTTGGGAGCTGGTGGAGTTACAGGCTAGACATGGATATTAACCCAGGGTAGCTGTGTGTTGAAAGTGGGGCTAGTGGAGCTTAACTGCAAAAGGGCAGACTGTGAGAAAACTGCTTTGCAAATGAAGGTGGTCTTCTTAGTGTAAGAGAATTCTCATTTTGGAGGGATGTTGAAAAAGTAAAATGTGTTTCAAAGTGATTTTCTTGAACACTTTAGGAGCTCATTGAAGAAGTCAATAATGTTTTCAAAGAAGGCTGTAGATAATGTCCATAAACTGTGTTTGGAACCTTAATCAGTGAATAAAGGAGAAAAAATTATAAAAGCTTTTTCTTAAGTGAGTAACATTCATCCCTGCTGTAAGGATCCTAAGTAGCATATAAGCACTTAATTAAAATTTTTGCCATAATCTCTTTAAGAAGAGCAGCCAAATTAAAATGTCAAAGACAACCATAATCCAAAATTTTGTAATTTCAAAATGCTTAACTTTGTAGCCATTATATTCTTTAAGAGTTCTATGTTCATAAAATATGTATATCAAAAGCATAAAAGTAGAGTCATGAAACAGTGTGGTTCTGATTTTTGCTCTTTCTCGCTGGATAGCAGTTGAAAATCTTAATAGATAAGTGTTTCTTTTTTAGTTTCAGTTTTAGTTTCTTGTGGTGGTGGTGGTGGTTTTCCTGGAGTATTTTTGTGTGTGTGCTTTCTATTGTTGACACTGGTTTTGTTTTTTGTTTATTTTTTTCCATAAGGAGATATAAATTAATCGTGGAAGCCTGCCTAGCAGTATGTATAGTTTCCCTGAAGCACTACTATAATTTTCATTATATAAGTTATAAATGGTGTACTGTAGATTTAGGCACAAAATGGAAACTCAGTTTTCAGTGTCTGTATATTTTGCTACTTGCATTAGTCTTTTGCTTAAACAGTTTTATCATGAATATAGCTAAATCCATCAAACTCTTTTGAAAACATTTTGTCTCTTTGACAGCATATTCTAAGGAGCTCAAAGAGTTGAGCTTGATTTTAAGATCATATTTGCAATTAAATATTTTGACAAATTACTACCAGCTTTATTCTGCTGGAAATATTTTGACAGATGGGAGAAAATGTTTCAATGTTAGAAAAGTATTTTAAGGTAATAAAAGAATTGGAAAGACTTAGAGGTTACATCTTTGAAAGTACTGCATTCAAATTTCCCTAATACTGGAATGAACTGGAACGAAGACCCAATATGGTCATTGTGTTGTAGGCATATATCATTTATTCAGAAAAAAAAAAAAATAGGAGTGAGAATGAAAACAGCTTTAAATACTTAGATTTATGTGAACAACTTAGAATAATCTGAAAGGTTGATCCCTGAGAATCCTCAGAAAGGTTGATCCCTGAGAATCCTCAGATTGGCAAAGCTTCTGATTTGTTTTTTTTTCTGATTGATACTTAGAAATGGGTACAATATAACCTCTGTGGCAGGCTTAGGGAAGAGGGTCCTGTGCGATGCATAAACTTTTGTTTGCTTTAGCATTGCTAAAAGCAAAGCCCAGTGTGTTTGTGGCATTTGGTTAATGGCTTTGAGCATTAGGTATCTTTTCTTAGGTGGTAGCTGTATTAAACAGTATGGTGAAAATTAGGTCAAAAGAGGCAAGAAGCTGATGGTTATTTGTGGAACTACTGTTGCTGCTAGAGTGGGCTTTCTGCTTGGGAAAAGTAGATGGTGTAAGACTCTGCTAAATAAATACCTCTATCTAAAGGCCATGCTGTTGTCTCGTTAGCGCTTCACAGCTTGCTTTGCAAGGCACTAAAATAAGCCTTTTAAAATGGCCAGTTCCACCTGGCAGCTGCTGAAACGGAAAGATCTCTCCTGAGCAGTATTGCTCCAGAAGGTAATGTAATGAAGTCTGCCTGCCACCCTCCCCTCCCCCTCTCTCCCCCCCCGAATAAATATTCTTTGATTTGTTTTTAACTGTATTCAGAATCTAAATTGCTATATTGCCGATGGGGATGATGGCTACTGGGAGGCTTTTTTTTTTTCCACTGTCTTGATGAGCAGTTCAGGAGCTGAAGTGGGTTAACCCACCTTTCAGAGGGCACTTTTTTCCCTATGTTATGAGTGCAAAGCTAACTTAGTCTTTTATTGTAAAAGACTCCCAAGATGTTTAAGTTCTCACCTTATCACCTCCTCAAACATCAACATGCTCAGTAATTTTTAGCAATGAAGGTATCTTTGTAACAGCTGGTTTATACACTGTATTCTTTTTTCTTGAGCTAAAAAGACTGTTTCACTCACATCCAAAAAAAAAAAAAAAAAAAACCAAAAAAACCCAAACTGCTTTTCTCCTACTACAACTATCCCCCCCACCTCCCTCCAGCTTTCTCTCCTTGTTTGATCCCTTTCTGTGACTTTAGACAGAATTGGGTATTTTCTCAATTTAACAAGTGGTTGACACCTGCTCTAAGAATGACAAGGAACCAGCCAAACCTAAAATATGTCTGCCACCAGCTCCTTAATCTGTAATGCTGTTCTCCAGCAATCCTTCTTCCAAAGCTTTTTTGTAGCATTTTGTTTTGGAGCCATGCATGCGTGCCTGAGGTAGAATTATTCAGTAGTGTTCCAGTTTAGATGACAATATTTAGCCATCTACTGTCCAAATTCATAATGGACAAACTCTGATTCCTGTAATATTTTGGAGCTGGAGACAGTGTCTGTGCCTTTGCAGTGTGGTTCCTTGTGAAGCTGCCTTTTCTGAATAGCTCTTTGCTTCCAGGCTGCTTTCCAGGTGCTCTTCGTCTCTCACTGGTTCATAGCCTGCCTCAGAGCAGCAGCAACCCATACGTGATGCAGTATCCACAAATGTTTAGATCCATGGACTGGCTGAAGGGAAGGTTTAGCTAAGTCCCAGGGAAAGGGGCCTGATTGGAACAATCCAGAACAAGAAGAATTTTTGAAGGACAGATCTGAAAGCTGGGGAAGAAGGTGGGGCTGGGCCTTGGCCTGGCTGAAGGTCAGCATCTTTGTGTGTGGGAGGATCAGTGGTTAAGCAGCAAGAAGACATTATAACTTACTTCCCTGGATAATCTAAAGAACAAGAAAATCTGACTTTTTGTTTCCTGATCATTTGCGTTTTGTTTCTCCTGAGCGAGTAGTGCCATGCTCTGGTGCATCCTTTGACTGCAATGAAGTTACTTGTGTGCCAGGACATGGCTCAACTTGACAAAGGGTGTTGTATCCTTGCCCAGCCCTCTCCAACCTCCCTTATTTGATCTGACAATAATTCTCTTCAGCTGGCTGTCCTTCTGCTCTAAAGTGTGCTGTCTTGACACCCTTGTCAGATGTGGGGAGAAGCATTCAGCCAATGCTTCTGTACATTGAAAGCACTGGAGTCATTTCAGCATGCTTGTGTGCGGTCAGGGTGTGCTCAGCTGGCAAAAAAACCCCAAAACAAACCCAAATGTTTTTTTGCATGTTCTATTATTGTGGTGATAGACTTGAGTGGGGAAACAGAGGAAGGAGAAATTTTACTGCTTTGTAAGTGTTGAGACTTCTTTCTTCTTGCTTGAGCTGATCTTCACTTACTAAAAAATAAAATTGCCACTGCTGCTGAAGAAGCAATGGAGTAAATGCCTTTATCCATGTGTTATAACTTGGACATACCAGTACTGTTTTCTATGACAATTAGGATGAAAATGGCATTTAGTTGTGTAACATTCTGAACAAATACCAATAATAATAATTGAGTAAGAGAGAAACTCTGAGGAAACTTAAATAAATACTTACTTTTGAACTGGTTTATTCTCCATAGTTTATTGTGCACCTATTTCTGATGCATGCATTCCAATTCAGTAATTGGATTTGTATTTGTTTTATACCTTCCCTGCTCCCTCCTCCCCTTCACCATGTGGAGCAGCCAATATTTTGTGATAATAGGAAAATTTAGAAACTTACCCTGGCCTTAGTGCATCCAAGGGAAAGTACAGTCTTGCAGTGGAATGTTCTCTCTCTGTCAATGAGAGATGCTGCCTTACGGTGACTGTGCAGCAAAGGGGCCATATTACAAATGCTGGTGAAGACAGCAGTTCTGCTCTGGAGATGTATAAACCTTGTTCTGAAGTGTGAGCCTCCTCCCCCTACACCTGTTTGGTTTGCACTGAGTTAGCTGAGTCTGCTACCTGAAGCATTCAAAAGCATGCTTGTAGGACCAACTTATTCTACTGCCTCTAGAATAAGTCCTGATTGGAAATTGTCCCATATTGTATGTGTGATTGGGGAAGGCATGTTTTAAGTCCTGAATTAAAGTGTTTTGAGTATTTTAGATACATACATTTGTGGAAATTGAGTATCTAAGTTTGTTAAGCTTATATTATTTAAAAACTACGAATACAAGCAAAGGACTTTGCCTGCAAACCCCCTTGACATAAGATTTAAAAAAATCCCAACAACCACACTAGTTTTTTAATTGGAGGATTGTTAGTACAATGAAAAAATGCTGCATGTATTTTTTGAGCTTGAATCTTCTTTTGTGTAGGATTCATCAAAAAGGAGGATATATATAAACACTTCCATTTCCAAGGGGTATTAGCCTAGTTTCAAAAGAGGAATTTAACATTACCAGCTGGTGAGATTAGCGTGTGTCATCTTAACACCTTCTCAGAGGCTACAATTTCTCTTCAAGTTTTTGTTTGAAAACAGCATTTAACTTTTGGCTTTGTATAGTGTTTTTAAGAATTGCAGGGGTTTAATTACCAAAACTATCAACTTTCATTAAACAAAGAGATGTTTTCCTGTCAGCAGTAAGATTATAAAAAGCCAACGCAAACCAACAGAGTAAGCATCTGAAGAGCTGGCACAGTAGTAATTCATCAGCCACTTTTCTGCCTAATTCTAGCCTATAATTAATCAAGTGTGCTTGTTGGCTGTATTGCACCTAAATGTTTCAGTTGCAAGTTGCAAGTCAGGATGTTATTGTGAATGGTGTTAGGTGAGTGTGGAAGTGAATGGTTTCCAAACAGTGAGCTTTTTACACACCTCTGGGCTGCACAGGTCTCTAAGGGTTGGTTGCAATTGCCATATTGTCAATGTTTCTATTTACTTAAGTTTGCTGTAGTGTAGAAAAAGGAATCTGAAAGTGGTATAAATGTACTATTACTCTTCAGTAAAAGTATTTGATGTATTTATTGCATTTATATGCCATGTAGTTAGTTGGCATGTCTACTGCTTTATGGTCAAATAATGAAGTGACAACAATTGATACCTTCTGTCATGTATATATACTTCTCACTCATGTTCCAAAAAAGTATCTGGAAGGAACTAAAATTTTCAGTTGCCACTCCCTACTTTCCCATTGTGAGGGCAGAATATTTGGGGTGCAAAGCGGAATTATACTAGGAGCAGCAAATCTCAGCAGTGCTGACATTTTTCTTCAGCAGAGAACATGAGAAGGAAGAATCCTGTTCTGGGATGCTTGCTCTAGACAGCTCTAGGAAATCACAAAACCAAACAAAATTCCAATGCTTTGTATCTCCATCTACCTCCAACCCAGAGCAAGGCTACTGTAATTTTACTGTGTAATGATAGGGAATGAAGGTCTTGGGGTTACGGCCCTTCCTTTTCCATGGCCTAGGAATAGTAGCACAGATGTTCATGTATGAGGTACATTAGCCCCTGTGAGTATCCTGTGAATAACTCAGTAGATACCAGATTACATTCAAAGACAAATCTATCCTCTTTTGGTCTTCCATTTGAAATTGGAGTGTTTAGTGATTGTGATAGTGTAACAAAACAATTTATACTGGAACTTGCACAACAAAGATACTAAAAGCACATATCATTTGGGATGTTAGCAGTGGATGCACTGTGCAATACTCATATATGTCTGTCTAACTTCAGTGTTACTCAAACCATTTTTTTCTAGAAGTATTACATACGTGTCAGACAAGCAGCTACTTATAACGACTCTTCAGATATATGTACATTTTCATTTTTATACTGGTTTGTCCAGCACTAATTTGTTCTGTGTTACTACATGAAGAAACTCCTCTGCATGTCAGTGTGTAAAATATTTGGGAGTTACAAGAATGATAGGAAGTTTTACCTTACTACGTCCCGGCATTGTATTGACTGGCTCTGTGTTACACAGGGTGAGACATAGCAGCCTTGGGATATTTGGGACTAGTGACTGTTTCTCCTTATAATATCTCTGACTCTGTTGACTGTTTTACTATCAGCTGTCACATCCCAAATATATATAATTTTGCAAAATAATAAAAAGGCTATTATAAAAAATTTCAACCTTTTTTTTTTTTTTGTAGTGATGGTGGTGTGATTCTGCAAGGAATGTTGAAGCAAAAAGATATTTCTCTCTGAAGAAATTTAGATTGCAAATGTTAGAGATAATATTGCAAGTAGAGAAAATATTGCAAGTGGCTGTGGACATGTGTACAGACCAGATACAAAAAAAAATGTATTTGCTGCTTTTCACACAGGTATTGCCATAGAAATTAGTTTCTGCACGTATTTGATGCACTGCTTCTATTATTAAAGCTTCATTATTATACGGCATGTGGATTTTAGCACTATTCTGGAAGCAGTCAGCTTGTGTAACAAAAGGACAGATCCATGTGTGGTCTGAAGCATGAACTTGTCCATGAGTAAATTCCACTTGCCCTGGAGGGAGACTCTGCCAACTCCTAACCCTGAATTCAAGAGTCCTTTCAGTCTCACATCTGATAGATACCTTGTTCTTGAACTTGTTGTGCTTTTTGTTTTGAAATTCACCTACTTGTGAAGATTCACTGACTTCTTGTGTTAAGATAATAGTTGAAAAATCTGTTTTCTGTGTCATATCTAGCTAGACACAGTTTTGTCAGCTTTTGCTGAAAATCGTGAAGTGCCTTAAGACTTGTAACGTGACAGACTCCATTTGTGTTGTACTATATTAAAAAAGTGTTCAAGAAAAAAAAATGACATTTTTGTTACAGATCTGTTTAAATGCTTTTTTAGCATGAAACAGACTAGAATTTTCTTAAACTTGTTTTCTGGATTAAGAAATTATAATTCATAAGCATTCAGTGCTGTCAAAAGATGTGCGTGTTCCAGAAAGAATGAATACTACCCAGTGTGTCTCTGCTTCTAATGGGTCCTGTAGAAGTATATTGTAGTCATGGGAGTCTACGTTATATAGGTAAAAAACAAGTAAATTATGAGCTTTGGGAGGGAGAAAGGAGATGATTGTGAGATCTGTTAAGTGATAGGGGAGCATATTACAATAGAAAACCAAACTCAGTTTAGGAAATGAAGACTGGGGAATGATCTAGGTCTGCTTTCTTCTATTGCATTTCTGTTGTTTAGTAAGGTATTTAGTTTTGGAATGGATTATACTTGACATCCATCAGTACTTTCAGTATTTTATCAAAGGATAAAATTTAGCATAAATGTACTGTACTGTGTATGTATATTTCACTTTGTGTATGTATTCTTCACTTTGTCTGATGAAGGTACATAATTTCTATATTAATTTCTGCATTATGCAGAAACAATTTACCATAGCTTAAAATCACTGACTCAGAAAACTGAAAGAAAAATGAACCCCAAAACAGACTGACAGCTGACCACCTTAACTTTCAGCTTTCTTGGAGATTATTTAATTTTTTATTTCTCAAAACCAGGCTTTTAACTGACGTAATTTTCATTCAGTATAAAATAACTGGTCAAAATTACTCATCTTCAGACTTTTAGAGCTTCAGACTAGAAATCCATACAACATTTTTGCATTACCTTTCTATCAAAGCTTTTGGGACACAGAGTCTATACACTCACATGAAATCTGAACAAAAAAGATAGTTTCTGTAGTTTCCTAATTCCCTAACAGTGGGATAATTTTACTTAAATTTTTATTTGAAATTCTTTTTGAAATGAAGATTAAGGGCTAGGCAAATAAATAAATAAAAGTGAATGTCATTATCTGAGTATCTGGAATAATAAGAGAGAAGTAAACTATAGGATTATGTTGTACGGTATTAGTAACACTCAGATTATATGCTCACTCTTCATGCATTTTAAAATTAGAGTAGGAGCATGCCAGATTGCTGCCAAAAATCCTCCAAGATTTAAAACTCTCTTCCTGAGGCCATACTGGGAAATGTGACCTAAATATTAGTGTGGCCTTAGCATGTAACTAGTTTCTTATAATTGCTTGGACCCTTGCTTCTAATATCCAATTCTAATACCCTCGATAAAAGCAAACACCCGAGTGTTGCAATTGCTTGATTTTGTAATTTTATCTGGCTGATGGGAAAGAGCTATCAAGCAAAATGAACACAACTGGGTTTTTTGCAGTTACATTAAGCCTTGGTTGCTGAGAATGGCAAAACCATTCTTCACTCACTGAGATGAATCAGTGTCATAGGAGGAGCAGGAGTAGAAATAGATGTGTACAGGATCATTTCTTTATTTATTAAAATTGTGCTCTTATGTACTGCCATGGTTATGCCTTGCTTGCATTTCAGTTTTTAACTTTAAATGGTTTTCAGATCAGTTGCTAACACTTTAATGGAGTTCATTCTTTCAAAGTAGTCTGTATCAGCTCTTGGAAATCTGTTTTACTATGCAGGCCTTTTGACTTCATCAGTGTAAGTCTGTTTTCAGGAATTTGTTTATGTGAGCAGAAAAAGGCATTCATGTGTCCTTGCAAGCATGTCAGTCCTTCATTTTTAAAAACATTCGAGAGAACGTGTCTGTCCTATTATTGCAACACCAGTGGCTAAGCAGTATATTCAGATATCTGTAAATATGTAGTCTAGCTTACCCTGCTGTGGTGTGTACATATATCTGACTACCTAGAAAAAGGTGTTTGTGGCATTATGTACTTGAAAATTTTCCCCTGGGTATTTAACTTTAATCTTTCTGTCCTCAGGTGTTAGCTTTCTAGAAAACATGTGACTGAAATCAGTATGATAAGAGCTTTTCACTGAGGCCGTCTTGGCCTCAGCACAACTACAGAAATACCAATACTAAGTAGGTGGATCGGCATGTAAACATTTACTTTGAGGATGCTTGCAGTCCATGTGAGCAAGGAATATTTTGCCCTAATATCAAAGTATGATACAATTTATTCATATATGCTTACTTTTATTTTTTTTTTTAATCCCACGGCTTCATTGGGAGTTAAAGTGTGTGTGAAAAAGTAATCACAAAAAATGTAGTCTGGATATCTATTGTAGGATTAGATGAACTGAGGAGAGATATGGCTGTTTTGTATGAAGCTACTATACAATCTAGTTCTTATTACACAGAGAAATACCTCTTGATAGCCAGGTAGGTGGTATACAATATCTTCTTTGATTTTTTTTTTTAAACTTTTTGTTTGTTTGTTTTGTCTTATTTTGTTTCCAGCAAGGGTTTTATTTGTTGTGAAGACTCAAAATGCTTCAAACAAAATTAATTGTTTTCTTACTGGCCTTAAAGCTAAAAACCTCCATCAATATAGAAATCCTACCAAGAGTTTCCTTTTCCTTGTGCAAAGGAAAAACTAATCCTTTGTGAGAAAAAAAATTTCAATAAAACGGGAATGCACCAAAGCCTGGAAACAAATATCACAAAACTATGCATGCACTGGGAAATACAAAGGAAGATGATTGTACATTACTAATTTAAAAGTTTGATTTCAAACATGAATAGACAGAAAAATCTATTTAGTACTGAAAGCTTTCCTTCACATATTGTGCTGCCAAATTGCATAAAGTTAACAGCTCCTCAAAGAATCAGATATATTCCGTTAACTGGGATGGAGTGGCGGTGAGTCTCATTCTTTACAGCACTTTCTTTCTTATGTTTGATATGCCAAACTCTTACTGTTAAATAACTTTCTTCTGTATTTTTTATGACTTCAAGTATAGGGTACCTTTAAAACGTCTTTACAATGGTGTTGCCAGTGAGAAAGCTGTGAAGGATGTGGGAATTGTACTTAAAAATCTCAGAGTGACAAACTTCCTTACCAAATCTGAAGTGATATACTGTCTTGAAGCTGAGTTGTTAACTCAGGCTTGACATCACACTGATACAGTTCTGGAGCAGGGAAAGAAGGAGGCTTGCTCATATTATGCCAAATGAATGTAGCCTTGGATTGTAATGGAAAGAATTTTATCTGTGTAAAATTTAATTATGCATTCTAAATGTGCAAATTGCAGCTGTATCTGAATTATTTAGATTTCTTTCAGTTTTCCCACTTTTTCCCTATATGTATAACAAAACTAGTAATTAAAACACACTAAATTTCTGCTTTGCCTTAGATACAGAGCTAGATCAAAGCCTATGAAAACCACAGAAAGAAATTTAACTTTGCACCCTCAAGGTTGAGGGAGAGCAAGCATTTTATTTAGTCTTTCTCAGTGACAGAAAATATCAGGACCCTGAGCTTGTTGCCCTCTCCTGTGGTCTGGCTAACTGGGCTCATTGCCAGTTTTGATAATGCAGTTGTCCAGTCTTGTGAAGTGACAGTGAATCTGGAAGCCTTGCTTAGATGTGGGAGGAAGGTGAGGTAGGCTGATTCTCAAGAAATCTTTCTGGGCATCATTCCTCTTCATTAATTTCTACTCCTTTCAGTGGCTGCCCTAGCCTGGTATCAGTGTGGAACAGCTTCTCAGAGTGCAGAAGGCCTTTGAGGTCTGATCAAGAATTAAGAGGCCCAAATTGCTTAAACCAAGGCAATAAAAGGGGTTTGGCATTTTAATCAGTGGGAGTTAGTGGCTGTGTATATTGAGTCTCAGTTTCCCTGGTACTGAAGGAACTTTTAAAGGTTGTGAGGCATGAAGGTAAAAGGGGTAGCATATAATAGCAGATAAGCAATCTGTTGGTCCTTGTTCAGGTATAGTGTTGGGCAATGAGGTCAGAAAGTATTAGTGTGACTCTGAAAATATTTTAGATTTCATAATCTGATTAACAGATGATCACCATGCTAGCAGCAGCCCTGAAAATTCAAAAATTTGAATGGACAAACCCCTATTAAATAACTCAACTGTTAAAAAAATAAATCCTGATATGACTTCTTCCACCATACACAGTCATAGAAAACGAACCTTTCTAAACATAAGATTAATTACCAGTTTTAGATGTTAATTCTTAAGCACCCCAAACCCAAGGGCAGAATTCTACATGCATTAGTACCCCCAAAAATTAAACAAAACAAAACAAGAGATTCTTAAGCTGTAAGAAATGCTCCAAAAATCTTCATCTTCTATTTGTGTTTTGCATTTCTATAGGTTAATATATATAACTGATTTTCCTTCTGATGTTCTCTTAAATGAATTTCCTCTGAGGCATTGTGTTGTGGTTTATGCTATCTTTTATCTCAGAGCAGATTTTTATATGCAAACTATAACTCTCAGAAGCATACTCCATTGACACCACTTTAAGTACAGTTGCACTGGCAGTAATATATCTGCATGGGAAGAATCCACTAAACAATACAATTATGTAAATTAGACTATAGGAAGATTATTCATAAGCAAATGGCTAGATATAAGCTTAGCATCTCCTCTGTGGTTCATGGATTTTGTTAAAGTATGACAAACAATCCTGGCAGAAATCACAAGAGAAATTAAGATCAAAGCTTAAACATAAACTAAAAGAAATGAAGTACTTTCTGCTGATCAATTAACAATGTGCTTCACTGCCAGCCTGCAGTCATAAACCAAAGAGGAAATCACATTAGGCTGCTTTTATAATCAGGAATAGAAATGGCACTTATGACTAAAAGGAGAAAAGCTCATTGCATTTATCTCCGTATTGTTTTTTAATTGTTTTTTCCCCCATCATTGTTATTTCTCATCATTCATATTCAGATTAGATATCTAATTTTAGATGAGCGACCAAGTGTGTAATAAATGCATGAATTCCATTTGGTTTAAAGATCTGCACCTAATTACCCTGTGCTTTTGTTATCAATCTCAGATGTTAACAGTCTAATGGCAAAAAGGGGTTTTAGTAATTGAATTGTTAGTAGAATTGTAGAGCACATTGACACACCAAACACATTGTATCATAACTATAAATAGTCTGTGAAGGCTCTCTGTAAGAAGGAGATTAAAAAGCAAAAGAATATCAATCTATTTCATATCCTCTCACTGCATTTGAAACAGTCTTATTCTTGTCTCCAGCACTGTTTACCATTTTATGGGGTATTGAGCTTCTCTTATTCTGAATTTCATCAGCATTTCTTAGATGCTGAAAAATAGGATGGTCCTGCTGGAAATCACATACTAGAGTGCAGACAACACTTACTCATTTGCCTCTGTAAACTGGTACTGCAAGAGTGGTAAATGCAAGTACTAAATGACAGTTGCTTTCATAATGTTGCTTTTTTCCTCTCTCAGAAGATATTTCATTGAAAGAAAAACGTGGGAAGCTGTGCTATTGAAAGGACAGCCACAGTGTCCTTTCATGTAGGACAGTAATTGCCAGTATGTGTTTTTGAATGAGATATGTGGAGTTGCACCCTGTTATAAACCGTTGTATTAAATTCCATAGCAGCAGGGGACAAGAATGTTCTTATCTTCAGAATAAATGTAGTGAGTTGAGTTGTGTCTTAGTTTTTCAAGTAGGAGGTGAAAGGAACGAAAAAAATAATTCTTCAGGTCAATGTAATTGGAAAGGTTTTCTTTCCCTCTCTGCTAGGCTGCAGGCATCTTTTCTGCCTTTCTTACAGTTAAAAACAAAGGAGAAGAAGAGAGACAAAGGGTGAGCTGTAAGTGTCCATGGTTCAAAGAGTGATATAAAGTGACTTCCCCATGTGCTGCCACTCCTTTGCTGTGTAAAAGTTCTGTAGGTGAAACTGGGTGTCTTCTTAAAGTGCAGTCTTGCTGCTGGCATTTCATTCTCTGTGCCTCCCCTTCCCGGCATTGCCTCCCCCATGCCTCTTCTTTGCACACCTTTTTTTTCCCAGGGCTATTGACTCCTCCCATTCCTTGTCCCGACTCCACTTCCTTGCCCTAGCCTCTGTCAGTGCACTGCCAGTGGCATTGCAAGGTAGCCCAAGTAAGAAAGTTCAGCTTAGCTTCACATCTGGTTAGGAGAGGTTAATGCCGAGGCTTTATGCTGGGCTGGGTTTTGCTTGATGGGAACTGATGTCAATCCTGTGAGATCCAGAAACATGGTGGTGGTTTCAGACCCAGTGAAGCAGATATGCTGAGGTGCTTTGCCAAAGCAGGAGAGGGGAGGCAAGGCCAGGATCTGAAGAGACTTGGCTGAATGGCATATCATCCATGCAGTCAGAATAGACTAATGGTTTGATTTTTGGAATAGGAAGGAATTTCCCTCTGAGTCATATTGGCAGGAACTAATATGGTTCTTTTCCTTTCCTTTACAGCATAGAGTCTTGTTCATCTGCAAGGTTCACCAGGCTTGTTTCACCTTATAAAATTTCTGCAAAGCAACTGCAACTCCTTTGTTGTTTTTTTTTTTTCCTCCCCCCCTCTCTGTTTCTTACCTTCCCTCTCTCTCTCTCCTTCTGTCTCTTTCTTCCACTAGTTTCTTTTCAGTGTACTGCTACTTTTGAGGCTCGTGGGTCTATCCTGTGAAAACTCTGGCTTGTTCTAAATATTCTGAGGATAATTCTGGAAAAAATGAGAAGAAACTCGATGTCTTTTTGACTTGATGTTCTGAAGGGCTGGCATTCGTTTTCATGTGTACCTATGTGGAGATAAGCTTCTGTTAAATCCGTCTTTTCATTTGTGAAGAACTGAGTCAAGTGACTCAGGTGGTGTCTGTGTGTCTTGGATTCCTGTTAGCTGCTTTCAGGATGTTCTTGCTCTCTGGACCAGTTTTGTGGTTTGTTTCCTGAGGTGATTAATTTTGCCATGAACTGGAATGCCCTATAGTGGAAGCAGAGGTACTTAACCTCTGGTTTGTATTTTGCAAAATTGTATTTTGCAATTCAGTCTGTTTACTACACAAAATATAGTTTCCTTTGTTGAATTAGTCCTTGATCTTACTTGTGTTTTTTTAAGTGTGTGTGCAAAGTGAAAATGGAGAGAGGATGCTACAATACATATGGGAAATCAAAGGCTTTTGAAGATTTTGTTCCAAAAAGGAATGGAAGGGTTATAATTTTTTGTCCCCTTTTTTAAATTAAATTTAAAAAATCTGGTTTATATGCTAGGAGTTGCTTCTGAGTGTCTTGGAAATGTACTGTAGCATACACCAAGGCATTAATCTGTCATAAATCCTAAAATCACAACAGCCGTTGTAGTTGACCGTAATGCTCATTCTGTGTTTATTAAGAATTTTATATTTTTATATTTCCTAATTGTTCATCATTAACGAGGCTCCCACATCTTGTAGGGGTCACTTCATTGCCTGTATCAGGAGATATTCAAATAGAGTTAGATTGTGTTTCTCAGTGAGCTTTGAAATCTAATTAGGCAATTATAGCTTAAATTCCACAGCTCAAAATAAACGGAGCTCCATCTTTTCTGTGAGCTATTTTCTAACAATGAAACCTGCTGAGCGCAGACTAACTACAACAGGCAATGCACAGATTCTGTGCTTCAAGAATAGAAGTGATCCTGAGGTATGCTTCAGGAAATGTTAGGGGCCATGGTTTGAAAAGTTGGCATTTAGCAGTAAAGTGTACTGGATATGCACAGTGTAGCTATAGAGGGCACATACTTTATGCAGACCACTACTTATTCTTGCAAAGGAATTATTATTTACCATGAAGAATGCACCTAGAAGTTTAAATGAGTTTTCCCTCTAAGCAGGGTTTTTTTGAGAGACTCACTTGAGAAATTAACTGCTTTAAATAAAATAATCTGTTTTTCAGAAATCTGAAGTGTCCTGTCTTGATCCAGAAATACCCAGAAACTTTTGCCTCTAATGATACTTTTTAGCATTTCTTTTAAAGCTTGCAAAGGTGCCAGGATAGACACTGGTGTTTTGGCACATGAAATCTTTTAGGTTATATTAGCACTTGAGTGTGTGCACATTGCACGTGCAAAGGCACTGATGAACTGGTTGCTGACAAGTTTCACTTACAGTAAGCCTAAAATTCTTGCTTATATTTTGTACACATACAGTGTACTTGTAGATGAAAAGATGTGTGCTAAATGCTGCATTAGAGGAGTGGATGTATCTGTGTCACAGTCTGCTTGGAAATGACTGCTCAGCAGTGAGGGCATACTGATATGAGGTTGCAAACAATGCAAGCAGCCCTTGGGTGCCAGCTGCATTTCTATGTGGCAGCGCAGGGCAGGGTGTGCTCTCCTGTTGAGAAGCAGGAGCCTTTGGTACTTCCAAGCTGTTAATCAGAGTAGCCATTGCAATGAAGTGTTTTCTCAAATAGAAATTTCCCCTTATCCTTTTGCATCTAATATAATTTTGATGTGCACACTATTAAAATAAAAATGGAACTTCAGGAAAAAATAATTTAAGATTTTTTTTAGCTCTAGACTAGATTTACAGTGGCCCTCAAAAAAAAATTCCCAGATTTTTTTCCAGATGAAGTTGTGCAAATATGGAAGAGGGACAGTTAACACAGTAAGCTTTCAGGTGTCCTCTGTTTCATAGCTCTGCAATGTATTTATAAAATTGTTCCTCGCTTGTTCCTTTGCTGATGGGTGTCACTGAAAATGACCAAAACCAATGTGGTGCAATTTTGTGTTGCTGCTAACGATGCTAGTCTCTCTCTTCTCTGACAGTTCCTTCTAGATTCAGTTGAATGCATTACAAAAGTATATTTATTTCTAAAAAAACCCAAAGCACATACTTAGAGGAACAGATATCTAATAGAGGGTATATACAAGCTATGCCAGTCCAAATAGCTGCATTATCTGAGAGAAATTAAAGTTGTGGGTTTTACATTGTTTTTTATTTAAGGCATTCTCTGGGTTTTAGTTTTACAAAAGTTGCCTAGCCTTTCTCATTCTGCCTAAATGCTCTGGTCTCACAAATGGGCTACTCCTTTTGCGTGTAATAGCTTTTAAGGAGAAGTTCTTCACATTTCTATACTCACTTGCAAATGTTGATCACCTTTCTCTTTTATGTCCTTATTTTCTTTGATTTTTGTTTCCTGTGGTATGCCAAGCTCTCATTTTGAATGTCAAAGAAGTTATGCCTCTTGATTCCTTTTTAGAGTACGTTGGTATAGTCTGAGAAATTAGCATTCTATCCTAAATATCTCACCACTAACTGTGTTAAAGTATTACATTATGTTGGACATAGTCATGTAACTGACTAATTGGGAATTAATACATCTTCAGTCTTCAGCAAAATCACCAAATAATGGAGAAATCTACAGATGGTGCTTGAAATTAGTATTGATATGATATTGAAAAAAAATCTGGAGCACTGAAATTATTCTTGAGGCTTCTCATTATCACCCAAAATCTCGAGAATTATAAGAAGTTTTTGTTTGGTTGTTTGGTTTTTTGCATTTTTGTTTGTTTGTTTGTTTTGGTTGGTTGGTTGGGTTTTTGTTTGTTTTGGTTTTTGTTGTTGTTTTTTTTTGTTTTGTTTTGTTTTGTTTCCCCTCATAGCAACACCTCCACAGATGACTTAAAGGTGAGACTTAGTGTTCAGGTAGCCAAGAAGGCCAGTCTCATCCCGGCTTGTATCAGAAACAGTGTGGCCAGCAGGACCACAGCAGTGACAGTGACCATGCCCCTGTACTCTGCACTGGTGAGGCAGCACCTTGAGTGCTGTGTCCAGTTCTTGGCCCCTCGCTACAAGAAAGACATTGAAGTGCTGGAGCATGTCCAGAGAAGGGCAATGGAGGTGGTGAAGGATCTGGAGCACAAGTCTTACAGGCAACAGCTGATGGAGCTGGGATTGTTTAGTCTGGAGAAAAGGAGGCTCAAAGATGACCTTACCACTCTCTGCAACTACCGGAAAGGAGGTTGTAGTGGTGTGGAGATCGGCCTCTTCTCCCAAGTAACAAGTTGATAGCACAAGAGGAAATGGCCTCAAGTTGCATCATGGGAAGTTTACATTGGATATTAGGAAAAATTACTTCACTGAAAGGGTGATCAGGCCTTAGAATAATTTGCCCAGGGAAGTGGTGGAGTCACCATCCCTGGAGGTAATTAAAAGACATGTAGATGTGGCACTTAGGGGTTTAGTGGTGGACTTGGCAGTTCTGCGTTAACCATTGGACTGGATGATCTTTAGAGGCCTTTTCCAACATAAATGATTCTATGATTCTATGAAATACCCATCCTAGTAGGATGCTTTGGGTTTTAGATTTTTAAGGTGCCAGTTTTTTATTAGTCCTTCTTACAGCATGAGTTGTATGTGTTACTTCCGTTATCCTGATTGACTAAGTCAAGTATTTTCGTGATGGCATTTCTTAAGCTTCTTAAGAATGGGTGAAATTATGTTTACTAACTAGGATATCTCCTACTTAACTGTAAGCCCACAGTGCATTGTAATCAAAGATACAGTATCTTTTTCTTATATGGTAAACTAAACAACCGTCTTATTTTCTCTCTCTGAGAAAATTCACGAACACTTTTCTCTTTTTAAGTAGCTTTTCCTGTCCTACTGAAATTTTGATTCCCTCTGAAATGACTACCGTGGAGATAAATTCTTAACATATCTCATATTGCTTTGTTCAAAGGAGCTTATATGGAAAAGAAAAGAAATAAACAGGTCCTGAGTTTTTGTGAAAACTCTTTTCTGTAACCTCTAAATCTCTTTGCAGAATTGAGTCATAATATGGTAGTAATAAATTAAGAAAATGCCTGATCTTTTTGAGACTGTGTGTTTCAGCATATTTACATTTAAAAAAATTGTCTCTTAACAAGTTGCTGCAAAGAAAATTAGTTCCCCAGCTTCAAGATCAGCTCACCAAAAACTATTGCTGCCAATACCAAGGTATTTTTTTGTTTGTTTGTTTATTTAGAAGTTTAATGTCTTTGATTTTTAGGGGAGAGAGTTGCTGTCAGGCCTTATGCCCTCTGTTTATTGCATTACACATTTTAGATTCCTTTCCCTGGCCCCAGAGAACCTGTTGAAGGTCTTGTCTGCAGTGCTCTGGCTGCTTGGGCCAGTGGTAAGACAAGGGGGCACAGCACACTGCCACAGAGTGATTGATGTCTTCCTGTTAATTTTGGAAAATACTTGCTGGAGAAGCTTTTTTTGCTTGCTTTCTCTCTTTTCCTGTGTTTAGGCTTTTTCAATGTATGTATGAGTATTACTCAAAATTTTTTGTATTAAATAAAGCGAAATAAACAACTGCTCTCCTTGAAAGACTTCTCTGCTATCCCAATGGTCAAGTGCCATCCAGTTTTTCATTTTCCTCTGCTTGTTTCGATTTGTTTCAATAGATCTATGGCAAATACTATAATGTGGGATTTTTTTCTCTTGGTATCTCCAAAATACTTTCTAATACAGACTCCATCCATACCAGAGTTTCTTTGAAGTCTTTGCTTGCTTCCTCTTCTGCCTTCTTTTTGATGCGGTTGTTACTCTTTTAGAATTAATTGTAATATGTTTATATGCAATATTTTTTTTTATTTTCTCCCTTTAATTTTTAAAAAATCAATTGAATATTCACTGAATATTTGCACTTTAGTTACATTTAATAGTTATACCTGGGTTTCCTCCAAAAGAAAATGGGTTAGATGCAGCCACAAGTCTGAGAAAATTGTGTAAGTAGCATTGGACAGAAACGTTTTGCTGGTGAGAACTCTCTTCAGGTAGTGAGTTTCCAATATTGGCTGGTTCCCTTTGCCACCTCCTTGACACCATGGTCAATCAGAGTGGTAGCAGCTGGGGTGGTGACACTGCCAGATGAATACTTTGCAGTACTTACTCCAGTACTTACTCCTTGAGGAGTCCCAGAACTGTTTAACCAGTTTGAAGGGTTCTGTGATAGGCTTTGGAGGAATCTCTCAACAAAGAAGAAAAGAAGGAGGGATAAGAGGGAGAGATTGTACTGTTATTTAAAATAAAAATTATTAAAATTCCCTGTGCATTAAATGACATGAAGACAACTGCTAAAACGGCAGCCACACTTGCTATCTAGTAGTCATGAATTACCATAGGAACCATAAGTGTATCATCACTTGTGTTAATTTTAATTGCCATTCATAGTGTTGAATTAACAGTGAGTGTCAGAAACCACAAACCTACTAAGTCAGTGTAACTATAAATATTGTGACCTTGAAAAGTACTTTCTCCCTTCTCTCCCTTCCCAGTCTTTTTAAAATTTTTGTTAATGTTGACCTTAGGACCATAAGAGCATATACTTAAAATAAATGAGGGAACCACTGCAATCATTTTGCCTACTACTGCCATCTCCTGGCTGGAACTGACCCCACATATGGGTAGGTTTCTTTTCCTTCTGTAGTGAAGAGAAAGCTCAGACAGTTCAGCCCCATGTGTTTGAGGAACTAAAAGCTGTACGATATTTCTATGCCATATGTATGTGGGCAGTTGATGTTTGTGGTATAAGTACAGCCACAGATAGTTAAATTGCTTTACATACTGATGGCACAATTCTGCTGCATTTTATTAAATATCCAAATGGGGGAAAAAAAAAAAGCAAACAACCAGATTCCTCCAATTTGTTTGCATTGCTGTAGTCTTTTCTTTGAACATAAGCTGTGATCAAAGTGCTGCCTGCACTCTTTCATTTCCATGCTTCTTGTTCCCACCAACAAACTTTTCCAATTCAATCTGCAGAGAAGGTCATCTTTATCAAATACATGTTTCTAGAATAAATATATACAACCTTCTGTATATTTATAACTATGTATGTAGGAGTGTTTTTTGAACAAAATCCTGTTGAGGCAGATGTCTGGAACTTTCTTTAGTTTTATGTCAAAGACACATGGCTCATACCTCATCTAAATTTGGTCTATCCAATTTACATTGAGCAAGGATCTGGTCAAAAGTGGCTAGTGGCTAGAACTCACAATGGTGTTAGTATGGGAAACTTCTGATGGATATTAGTCATGGGATCGTGGTGATTTAGTGCAGCCACCTAGATATTACAAAAAACCTACAAATTCATTTCCAATCTGGCAGTGTTGCATTAAAAAGTAATTAAGATATATATTATTTAAGGGCCATACCACAGACATCCAATAATGATTTTGGCAGTAAAAAGGTGAGAGCAAATTACACATCAGTTACTATGGGTTAAAACCACAAAGTAACGTGTATGTCCTGGCTGCCCTCTGTCATTTATCTCTCTTTCTCTAGCTTGGCCTGAAAATGCAAAATTACTTTGAAATAACTCCCAGGTACCTCAGCATTTGGAGACCATTTGAAGCACTTCATGCACGGCTATTTGGTTAAATTCCAGTGTCCAGGTAAATTGCAGTGTAGGGTGCTGTTGGCAGCTAGTATTGAAACAGATTAAAAAATTATGTCACATTAATGACATTTAGTGGTGCAAGATATGAACTGAAGCAGCAAATGTTATCTAATGCCTTGCACTGAATTTGACATAGTGAGTTGACAGGTCTAGTGTTGTAGCTAGAACTGCAGATTATTGCCCCTTGTTATCATAAAATAGTGGAATAGTGAAGTAGATCTTCTTGCTTATAATGTTTTAATGGCTTGGTGGGCTCAATGAGTCTTTCTATGGTGTTTTTGCCTTCTTATTTCCTATGGTGTTACTGTGAAAGCTTCAGGAGAAGGCCACTATCTGCAATTTGCTCATGAGCGGAAGAGGAGGGGCAGATCTGGTGACCAGTGACAGGACCCAAGGCAATGGCCCGAAGCTGTGTCAGAGGAGGTTTAGACTGGATATTAAGGAAAGATTTTTCACCCAAAGGGTGGTTGGGCACTGGAATACGCTCCCCAGGGAAGTTGTTGCAGCACCAGGACTGCCAGGGTTCAAGAAGCATTTGGACAAAGCACTCAGGCACATGTGATTCTTGGGGATGGCCCTGTGTAGGGCCAGAAGTTGGACTTCAGTGATCCTTGTGGGTCCCTTCCAACTCAGGGTAGTCTCTGAGTCTATGTGAGACTGATGTTTTCTAGCTGCTCTCCTGCACTGACCTGTGGTAAGAAACACCAGGGTTATCAACAGAGATAGAACTAGTTAAATTCTGTTATTCTTTCAAAAGCAGTTTGAATTGACCCAGTTCAGAGAAAGTGACCAGCTGCCTGACCTCTCATCTCTTACCAACCAGCCTGTGGAGGCACAGGTCATTCGTCCTGCTGCCCAAACTGTCAGGGATAGCTCACCCTCCAGCCATTCTTGGTTGCCCTGCTTCCCAGGCTGGCTGGTTAAGATGAAATGATAGCAATGAGGGAGAAAAATGGAATGAAAACAGTCGTCTTCAGAAGAATGGCACAAGGAGCTCTCTATATCAGGCACTGCACTTAAAGATCTGCCCAGTCTTGGGAAGCCCTTGGGAAGGGGGCACACAGTGCAAAACTCTCTGCAACCCTCCCCAAACTGCTCTCTGAAGAGAAATTTGTTGCAATTGCAGAGTTGTTTCTGCCTTATGGGTCCCTCTGCTGGCCTTAGTTGTTCAATCCAGTATTTTGAAATAAAGCACATTTGGCTTTCTTGTGTGTTATCATCATTAATGCTCCAGATATGGCCAGAACAAACCTCAACTTGCAGATCCCTGATTTCTTCCTCAGGTTCAAGTCTCTGGTAGTGCTGCAGAACCTTCTGAAACTGGGGAGGAAACAGCAGGCCCTACCAGTCAGAGCGGTTATATGATGGGGTGTCTAACCAAAATACATGAGGCTTTATTTAGGTAATTCTCCGTGTTAGGCCAGGAAGAACAGACAATTTTGTCAAAGTAGTTCAAATGAGTCTCTGCACTATTTAGAAAAATTGTGAAATACATTTGGTTTATTGTTTATTAAAGTTTAAGCTCATCCTGTTTTCCAAATACATATTTTTGTCAGTGCACAGATATGTGTATGGCAGAGAGGGATGGAAATACTCTTTTTGGGCTAATTAAATTCTGAAGATGAAAAAAATTCAGTACACAATCTGTAGGGTTTTTTTTTTTCTGGTAGGTTTGTTTGGTTTTTTTTAATTTTTTTTTTACTTCCTTCTGTTCTCTTGTTATATTGATGATCATTTATTGGCTTTACATCTCAGTTCAGGAGTTGTAATGCTTCTTAATTTTTTTTTTTCAAGTTTATATCTGAAGCTGGTATTATAATTACAGAATCTTCAGTTTATGAAGTTTTCTTTACCCTTTTTCACTGTCAACCTGGATTGCATTCCTCTTTTCTACAGCTGAAGAAACAGAAGGCCATATCCATCAAAAACATAGTCTTGATTCAAGTGAGCTCATATAAATTATATACCTAAACAGTACTGAATTAAAATTGATTTGTACTTACGAGATGAGAAGACATCTCAGATTTTCTGTTCATCTTCTGGGTTAGTTTATTAGTTACCTAAATTTAGCCTATATGAGAGTGGACTCAGAAAATGAAGTTATAAACAAAAATCTCCTGCCAGAAATAATGGTGTGTTTGTTTGATGTTTTGGTTTTTTTTTGTTTGTTCATATTTTTGTTTTGTTTTCTTTGTGTTGTTTTTTTGTTTGTTTTGTCTTTTAAATATTTCTATAAAACTGAAGTAAGGGAATTCTGTCAGATTTATCTTCAAATAAGAGTATTGGGAAAAATTCAGTATTCAGTCCCACTGCTTTTGCCTTATAAAACCTTTTGCATGTCTATCGCTCTTTTAATTTTTCATTTTTATCAGTAAAACCACTGCCTGAGTTGATTCATATAGACTGGTGCAAATACATTTCAGTTGCCAAGTTCTGATTAAAACTCAGTCATGCCTGAAGCTAGCTGAGATTTTCAGGTTATCAGCTGTTCTTGTGCTTTTCCTTGCACTAAAGCAGATTTTTGTATCAAGTCTTTGCTTTCAATCTAATTTAAAGGATAAAGGAAAAGTGGAAAAAAAAAAAAGCCTGTGACATTAAGTTGATTTTGACAGAGCAAAGTAGGTTTTAGTGATGTAATGAGAGGTCACATTTTACATATAGTGTTTATTTATCTAAATACAAGAAGCACAGCTTTGTGTTTAAATCCAGAAGTTGCATTTGCATTCCCAAGAATGCCGCCATCTAGTTTGATCTCAGACAAGTCATTTTGCCTCTTGATACCAAATCTCTCAGGATTCTGTATCATGCTTAGGTTTGTGCTCTCCTCCTTTTTCCTGCTTTAAGAGAGGATCTTTCCGATAAGCTGTTCACTGTCTGTTGCGCCTATGAACTATTGTGCACAGGAGCATTGATAGTTCTGGAATACAGCGTGGATTACCAAACTTCAAAGTGAAATTAAATCCCAAAAGAAACCTGAATATACTTTATTCCACTCTTGTTTCAGCTGTATTTTCATAGGAAAGCTGAATTCTCACTGGTTAGTATGGTCAGTCAAATGCATTGGCTTTGAAATTAATTTTAATAATGTTATATTGATGTTGATTTTACTTTATGCAGTTTCATTTATGTAATTATATAGCATATTCCAGATCTATTCTTAGTGCATCATTATGCAGAAATGATAAATGACATTTATTTCTTAATAGAGATTTTTTGTCAGTTTGAAAAGAAGCTAGAATTAAATTTTAAAGAACCCTTTTATTTCCAATTATTAAATAATTCCATTCTCCTTCTTAATGTATTACATATTTTCTATTATTTATATTATTTTGCCATAAATATTCTGGCTATATGAGAAACACACTTTCATCAGAACATATTTATTACACGTCAAGAGAATTGATTATTAAAATTAATGGATTTTTTTCCAGTTCCTTCCTGGCTTCGATGTTTGAAGTTTTTTAAAATCTCTTAGATGTCATAAGAGGATTCTACAATTAGCTAGGGCACCACACCATGTCTTTACAGTACTCTGTAAGTAACAGGAGTAGTTATTTTGTGTGCACGCATCCAATTTTTTTGTGCAGTTTGGTGAAAAAGGAAAAAACCTACCCCTCTACCAGCTCTGTCTCTCCCCCCTACCCAACAAGCTATTTTTCTAAATGCATGGATTTAGAGAATCTACTGCAAAATTAGAGTTTAAAAAAAACAGATTTTTTCCATATGATGTGTTCATTTTATACTTCCCCTATTAAAACTAAGTATTTCATAACTTATTAATGATCCTCTAAGGAGAGAAGCTATTTAAGAAACCTATGCCATTTTTAAAGTTTGGTAAATAAAGCTGTGGCAGGCAAAAATTCCTTTTCTGTCCTTTTATTATGAAATAAGATCAATAAGCTCGTATGCTTCCAGAATGAGACTTATGGTTTGGAATTTTTTGATAATGAGACATTTCTTATTGTAGTTACAGCTCTATAGTTCATAAGTCTAATATATTCTTTAAAATTTCCTTATTTCACATTTACTAAAGTCCCTTTCACTTCCTAAGGATTAAAAAGAAAATTTTATGGGTGCAGCCACTTTGAATTTAATTTCTACTTAAAACAGTAGAGAGATGTCCTGCCACCATTGGTTAGCTGAGTGTGGTGTATTGCCATAAACTTGCATAGGTTGCCCAGCAATGAAGGTCAAAGGGCACATGCACAGCTATTTATTTGCTTTTGAAACAGAAGGAATATGATTTATGCAGGATATTAGCTAATGTCATAGTGTTGAGCTTTGCAGGTGCGGCCATGGGAGCCTGACCCCCTGCTAATCCCCCTAAGTGCAGTGGGCATGCATGCAATGGCTTTGTTGTTGCCGTGCTGCTTTGTGACTCATTTTGTTCAGTGGTTTGAGAGGTCAGCCTGCATTTCCCTGGACACGCTTCCAACTGTTGATTAGATTTGAATTGAGCAAGTTACAGGCATTGGGGCAATGCATTTGGACAAAATTGCTGATACGCAGAGTTGCTTTTAGTCTTAGCTTGCTTGGTTTTGAAGCTGCTTCTGCTTAGTGTTGTATTAAACTTTTGCTGCAAGTATTTCCTAGCCTCCCAGCCATCTGCTTATGCAAAGCCTGCTGAGCACCCCCAACTGGTTGACTCTATGAGGAATTCATAGAAGTGGGCCAGGCTTGATCCACACACACTCCCTCTTCAGGGAAGTGAGCCCGTGCTGACATTTCTGAGAGCTGGTTGTAACTGTTAAAAAGGTCCTAATGATGTATCTTCAGAATTTATTTTAATGATGTGTTGTTACCCTGTCTTACCCGCATTCTGTTGGATGCAAAGTATAGATGACCAGCCCTGGACAGGGAAGAGGCACACAGGCCTTGTTACCTAGATTAGCATATGTGTAGAGAACAGAAGTGTTCTGTAACAGATTACAAACAACCATTTTACTGCTTCTCTTCCTTCCTATTTTTTCTTACGTTACTGTTGGGCATAATTTGAAGAGGGGAGCTTATTCCTTCAGTGCTAGCAGTCTGAAAACTTCAGCTGAAATGTAATTACATAACAGTCTTTAAAGTAGGATTTACAACAAAGTCATTCATTTATTTGATGTTGCTTGATAGGTTTCAAACCCAAGTAAAGGGTTTAAATTAAGTAAATAATTGTGTTTTAACATCATTTAGGATAATGGTAAGAACAAAACCTGGAAGTGATGATGTGCATAAATATGACTGATGGTTTTACTTGAAGAAAAAAATAATTAGTGATGATTCAACATCCCTTTGTCTGAGGTTATTTTGAGATTATTAATTATAAAGATTTGTACATAATTGATTTGGTTTGAAATATTTTCTCACAAACATCTATGAGATGTTGAAAATTTAAGAAAAAAAGCACGTTGAATTTTTGCACTTAGGGTAAAGAAAAGGAGGGCTTATTATATCTGTTACTATTTCCACACAAAGGAAAAAAAAACCATCTCTTACCCCAAATGTAAAATGTATTATTGGCATGTCTAGTTACTTCAGAATCATACAGTTCTCCCTTTCTAGGATATAAGAGAGAGAAATGCTTTATACATGGTATATTAAAAAACTACATTTTGTATAGGAGCGGGTACCAACCCCTAGAGGGAGCCAGAAGCCTTCCTTAGAACTGCAGCGGCAAACTTTTACTTGGAATTGTAACTTACTCTTTCTTTTTTTTTTTTTTTCCCCTTCTAAATGGTATTTATTCCTACTTTTTCAGCCTGAGTTTTAAACATACTCTTATTTGTACTACTCCAAAATATATTTCACGATTTACATGTTGAAGTTCATAGCTATTAACCATGCTGTTTCGAGGAGGGAAACATGCAGAGGGGACTGTGTGTCCTGCTACGCTGGCACAGCATGTTCTGGGGAGTGTGTGTAGCTTTGGACAATGCTGGGGGAGATGTTCTTCCTACCACAAATCGCATCCCTTTCAGTTTTGAAATATTGTAGTAACACATTTCCTGAGTTGTCTTACTTCTTTTCAAAAACTAAAGATACTACAATTTGTGAATGTTTATATTTTCTGTTCACTCCAGCAAATGATGAAAAAATCATATCTCACCTTTTTTCTCTCTATATAAGCAGAAGCAGAGGGGGAGCAAGCAGTTTCATCTTCTACTTCTCTCCAACCTTCCTAGTCTTAGCACTCCAATCCTCATAACCTGTTCATATACTGTTCAGTTTTTTAAATGCCAACAGTTTATCCCATGAGCAAATTTGTTGACAACTTCACTATAAAATATATCTCTTTCTGGGAATGTCATGCTGTGCACTCAGCAAAATGTCTCCCAGTACCTTAGCGAATCAGCAAAATATTTTAATAAATGCTTTATTTCTATGAACCAAATACCCTGGTGGTTATTGGATTTGTCACAGCTTATAGAGTTTCTCCTGTAGCCATACTGACCTTCATATGCTATTGTGTTGCAACCCAAATCTTTATTTAACCAAATGATGAAAAAAAAATGTTTAACAATAAATGATCCCTTTTTAAAGAACAAGTAACTAATTTTATGCACCATCATTAAAGCTTGCTTTTTTAAAATCATGGTGGTTTAGCATTTTGATCTGTGTTTTGAAAACACAGCAGGACATTGAACTACTTTTAATTGAAAGGTTATCAAACCACTTTCAGCAGGACACCACATTTATGAGTGGACTTGGATCTTGTAACTCCTGAGTGCCGCAGAAATAAGTAGGTTGTGAAAGGCTTTTCTCCTGGGGAAAAAAAAAAGAATCTGTGTTATTTAGCTGTAAATTCTGATATACTCTCATTATACTGCAAAGAATTAAAGAGCACTAAGTAAATGACTTTTTCCTTCCTCCTGTGTGCTCCTTAGTCACGTTCAAAATACCGGATTCTGTTGTTGAGTGATGTAAAAGCTACTGTTGTAACTTTTTATTCCCTGCATGCAAAGTAGTCCTTCGCAATGTAATTGAGGGAAATCAATGACATTATTTGCTGTATGGTGTGTATCAAGAGCATGGAAGCAGAAGGGAGTGCACAGAATCAGTCATCACTCTGAACTACCTTTGTGTGAAAGTTAAGGCCAGCAAAGATTTAAGTAATTATTGAGTTTGTGAACCCCTTTGCACTGTCACAGTATTCTTCCAATTATATTCATATAATGCTTAACATTATACAGTGTACTTCTGTCCTAAGCAAAGTAAAATATCCATGATGTAAAAGAAGAAAAGATATTCTGGCAGTTACTACTAAAAGTGAGTGAGTCCAGTATGAATTCAATTGTATTTAATGAAATTGAATGTAAACTTTATCATGGCTTTCAACATGACAGAACAGTTTGTGATAATCTGTATAACAGAAGTTCTCTAACTTGCATGAATTCCTTCAGATGTGTGATACCCGCTCTGAATAAATACTGCCTTGTTTCAGTGGCTGGGTTCTGCTCGTCAGCAAACAAACTTTTAACACTGGATGTGGATATTAGAAGGAAAATAGTCAAAATTGGAGTATAGCAGTATGCTAGTCTGCATTTCAAGTGTATCAATTATACTTTTAGCTTGAAATCACTGTGTAAATGTACATTGTATAAAGGCAGATGAAAATCTACCAGATAGTAAGAGAAAAACTAAACACAAAAAAAACCCAAATGAGAACAAAACGCTGTGATTTATAAAGCATGCTGCTTCAAGCAGCATTTCTGAGTTTCATGTGCTAAACACCTACTCTTGACCTCGAATTGACCTTGAAGTTTATGAGCTAAAGGTAACAATTATGCAACGGCTAAAATATGCAGACAGGACTTTACTGCCTAAAAAGAACTGCTGTCCTGTGTTTTGTTTGAATTAGCACACTTTGCTGTTTATGAAAATTAACTTTGTCCTTTGGGGAAGTTGGGGAGAGGAAAGGAGTGCCAGTAGCTAATGTGCAGAAACCTCAGAACAAAGTGGGGGGCGAGCACCGGAGGCTGCCAGACACATCGTGTTAGGTTAGTTCTGCAGGAGAGGTTACTGTCTTTCTTTGTGCTGGTTCTGAAAGAAAGAGGTTATCCCGGTGAGTCGCTCCAGTCAGGGATTTAGTGCTGAAAAAGCTGGGTTGTGATGCAAACTTTCAAGGAGAGTGAAATGAGCCTTAGTTATCTAAAGTACTCACTCAAAATAAAGTGGCCTTGTTGGAGACTTGGCTTTATTAATTTTTATCATGTGTTACATCCTTTACAAGGTGCCATCAAACCTTAACTTTCCAGTCATGGTGCATTCATGAGGCAGCAAGGTGACTGGTTTTCATTTGTTGTGCATTGCAGCTCTTTTTCTGAAAACAGAAATTAAATGTGAGAAATCATGTGTTTAGACTGTTATTTGAACAGTAATCACAGATATCCTTTATAATTTAAATTGATATCTCAAGTTTTTATCCTTTTGTAAATAAAATGCTTACATTTTTGTTTAAAAAGAAAAATCCCCAAACAAAAGCACCTCCAAATCTATTGCAGTGCTCTGTTGTTCTGAATGATGCAATAGATAATAAATGCCAGTGCATAGTGACATTTTGAAAGAAGCACCCAGATATACACATATAGGTTTACAAAAAATCATTTTTTGATTTTCCTCCTGTCTAGAAACATGAAATCTCAAAGGAATACAGGTGATTCACAACATACATGCATGACACTAATTTTGGCATTAAACGAAGCATTCCTCAGATCCTGTTTTACTCTTTACATTGGCCACAACCAGTTGCTTTTTCATGGGGGGACTGCCAAAGGTGGAGTTTCAATTTTCCTACTGTTTTTCATCCTCTAAGACCTTGGAGCAAGTGACAAGTGTCTGCATCAGTTGCATAGTGGTATTTTTATCTACCTATCTTACAGATGAGTTTGGAGAAGATGCTTATATTTGAAGAGTACTTGTAAGATATAAAGGGTTGGAACTTTACAGTCTGTTTCTCTTAGGCAAAATCAAATGTACTCTCTGTTGTGCTGTCCTAGCTGTGCAATAAGGGCTGAAGAAAACCAAGGGAATTCCAGGGCATTGCTTTTAACAGCGGGTATTACGTTGCTCTGTCTTTCCCAAACGGATGTTTTAGCTGCACAAGAAACAGAACAAATGCACATATCCCAGCTCTGGAAAAATTTAAATATTTAAATGTAGGGAGATAATTTATTTATACTAAAACTGCAACATTAGCATCATTAAAATATTAGCTAGTGATAAAATTGATCTTTGAATACTTTTCACGATGTAGAGATAATGAGTATGAATATCAGTGAAAACAGGGCACATTTTTTCTTGGGAAGAAATTGTTATAGATGCTATGAACTCTCTTGGGCGTATTACTTATGTTTGGTGACAAAGTTCCTAAAAGCATCAGAAAGCATTTTCTTTCATAGTTATGCTTTAATGCACATGTTTCTATGGCTGCAAAATCCACTAAGTAGCAATGAAACCCTGTCATTTTATATTTTCTCTGAAATTAGGTGTGAATGTTATTCTCCATTAGGAAATTATAATAAAATGAGTCCCTTTTCCCAGCTGGCTTTCCTGGGAACTAGAGGAGGGGTTTTTTAGCAGAATAAAATTGATCTCTTCAGTAGCACCAGTGCGAAATATTGTTTATCATTCTTACTACCTTAAAAATTTGTTACGCTGCTGTTCTAGGCTTCATGGACCTTAAGATAAATTATGACATATCAGATATGATTCTTTTTCACAATTTCTATAAAAATAGCTAGTTTTCTCTGCATGAAAGGATTTCCAATGGGAAAACAAACAAAAAAAAAAAGTTTTTTCCCTGAGCCTTGTAGTGTTTTCTAATGAGCTGTGAGACCATCCCTGACCTTTATAGGTTAAAGAGACTTGTGATAGTACAATGGACATGCTTAAATCAAACCCTCTGTGCCAATTTTGCTCTAGTGGAGTACCCAGAAAATAACTTTCTTATGTAATATGTATCTAAATCTTGCGATGACTCCCTGATTGGTTTTCATGAATTTCTGCCTGGTTGCTTATTTGAAAGATCTTTATTATTTGGAAGAACTTTTCCTCCAGAGCTTCAGAAGGTGTTCTCAGTGGATCCAGTATAAACTTTTTATTGCAAATGAACTAATTTAACTAAACGAAATCAAATCCTCGATTGGATAGTTTTATGTTGCATAGAGGAGAACTGACACCTCGTGGTGCATTCAGGAGCCCCTTTGGCTGTGGTTACATCTGGGGCTGACACCGGAGTGTCCAGCTGTGCAGCTACTCCAGAGTTTGAGGCTTTCTCTTTCCCTTTCCCTTTCCCTTTTCCTTTCTCTTTCTTGTTTTCCCCTTAAATGTTTCCCTGAAGCAAATATGGCAGAAAAGTTTTCTTCCCCAGGAGAAGGTCTGCAAGTCTCTTCTTATCTGGACAGGAATTGTCTTTCAGAGAGGATCCCAGAGCCCTTTGCTCAGCAGCATCTGGTAGGCTTCAGTGAGATTCAGCAGCCATTCCACTGAGCCTTGGTCTTGTAAGGCGTCACTCACACTCTTTAAGGCAATCTCAGAAATTATTAATATAATGCATGTAGATGATGTTTCTTGTCCTTAGATCTTTAAGTCATCTACTGTACTGGCTCTGCAGAATGTATCACATTTTTTTGAAGTTGAGAGTGGGAAACTTAGGCATAATGTCAGTATATGGTACTGAGTTTATTAATATTGAAAAACTGATGTATGACTTTGACTAATTATTTAAATTAGTACTATCTACAGTAAAATATAGAGCTCAGGAATTAGAGTTGTTCTGTGTATATTTTCCATGTGAATGCTGCAACCTTGGCTTTGTAAGGTCAGGATAATTTTGCTGGCCCTGGAGGTAACTCCTTCAGTTTGCTGAGCATAATGGTGACGAAACACAACGTGCTATTCCTTATTCAGAGTTCTTAGGGGGAGGGGCTAGACAGTGGGAATTATGGATCGTGTATGAAAAAGATACCATGAGCCACATGAAGTGTCCTCCTGCAATGCGTCACCGACTCCAAGTAAATTGTACTGGTACTGTACTCTACTTCTCGATGGGAAAGGCAAGAAAGTGCCATGTCAAGACACAACTGGGTAAAAAACATGCATAGATTGATAACATATAGCAGCTATAGATTTTGCACTTGTGTCCTGTGTTTTTCACAATAATGTTTTCATCTGCCAAAAAGCAATAATCTCAGAGCTTAAAATGGCATTTTAGATCATAAATATAGTTGAGGGTTTGGTTGCTTTTTTTTTTTACTGTGTATGTCAACTTGTTTTCTCAGCTTCACGGATGATATGGCCTTAGTTTCTACTGCATATTAATATCGCCACATGTGAGAAACAAAATCCAGAGAAAGGATAAGTGCTTTTTCCAAGACCACACAACAAGTCAGTAGCAGAACTGGAATGAAACCACAAGAATTCCTGGCTCCTTATTAGATTTTTAAGGCATTTTGGAGGGCCTCATCCAGACATGTAGGGGATAGTTTCTGGGGAAAAAAAAAAAAAAAATTAAACATGGCCAAAGCTATGTTCTGTGATATGGTATAAACGGGCTGATGTCACTGTCTACCTGCTGGCATTCTTCTGGTTGATTTTTTTAGCCATTTGGTCATACTGTGCTTCTGGTAATAAATAAAGAGGTTGTTGGTAGCTACAGTAGATAGTTAAACCACATGTCCTTAGAAGCATTCTCACAATTTGGTTCTTTAAGGGGGCAACTGTGAAAGATAAGACACAATATCCAACTCTACGCAGTCTAGGGGTATCAGGTAGGTGAGATGGATAAAAAGTTCTTGTGTAGCTACATTCAGCAAATAATGGGCATTGACTATGAGAAACAGAATTGAGCATAGATGCTGCTGTGGCTACAGTTCTTTATTTTGACAAAAGATGATGAAAACAACTTGTTTAAAACTTTTAATCAACTTTGATCTTCTTGAATGGGAATAATAGATTTGGGGAGGTGGGCTAGAGCGGAAATAAATGCTCATCATCATATGCCTTAGATGACTATTTACAGTGTCTTCACAAGTCTGCTGTCTTTAACCTGAAAAATTTGCATTCGTTTACATCAGTACAAAATGATATATATAAAGTGGATATCTGTCTTTTACAGCCCTAATTAGCCCTATAATTTCTTTCTACTAAGTTTTTATAGCAATGGTATACTGGAGACTTCCCTAATTATAAAAGCAAATAAATAAACAGAGAACTGAATCAATGGCATCATTTAGAGTGCCCATGTGATTTGGAAAGCAGATTGTTCGTAACTCAACAGAAAGTTTAATGAGACGGCCTCTTCCTCAGTCCACTGCACGAGCAGCCTGGGAACTGGCATGCTGTCACGACAGAACCTGGCACTGCTGTGTGCTTGTATGGATACACTGAGTACTGAATTTATGCCTTACAGCTACTTTTTTTTTTTTTTTTTTAACAGCAGCAAATTTAAACTGCTGTTAAAACTGCTTAAAGTTAGAGACACTCAAGCATAAGATTCTTCCTGCTGCACCTTTTACAGACTCTTAACTCAGATTCCTTTGAACTGGAAAAAGGAAATCACATGTTGTTTCTGGCCTGGCCTACCTGGCAGCAACCAAAATGAGGTCAGAGAACTCAACATTTGTAAAAATAGATGGATTTTAAGTATTTGATACCTCCTTTTTGCTTTTTAACTGAGTTTTGATTGTTAATAGAGCAAAATAATTTTGTCAAGCTACTAAAAGCAGTAGTGCTCACAGGATTTTCAGTTTATCTGGCTTTTACAAAGGCATTTTAATATGTCATTTCCTTTGCTGTGCGTAGGGAGAGGACATTTTCATCTATGCCAGTCGTTTACTGAGAGAAGTCTTAGCCAACTTTCCTTTATTCTTGAAAGACTGATTCCTTTCCCCAGCTTCTTTGGTCCAAGTGCAAATGCTAACTCAGCACTGGCTGGCTCCCCTTAGCGGGAATGCATTCCTTCCTTTGCAGGATCTGACAGTGGGAGAGCAACTGGCGCTCCGGGCAAGTCCCAGAGGATCGATAGCTCTTTCAGTGGGATGCACTTTGATGGTGAGAAAGCAGCCTGCTTTGTTAAGCTGTCCAGATGATCAGGTCAGAGTTTGGACTGCACAGCCTATGGTTTGCCAGGTCAAATACCTGTTTCTCAAGACCCTGACTAACAAAGTGGAAGAAATTTTCCTATCAGGAAAAAAAAAAAAAAAAAAAGGAGAGTTATGGAAAATTTTGCTATGAGAAGTAATTTGGTATGAAATACCAATTTTCGTATTGGTATGCATAAATCTGAGCTTTATCAATCTCTCTTCAGGAATTGCTATGTTATTGTTTTTAGGCATTTGGGAAGGTTTGGTTTTGGTGGGTTTTTTTGGTTGGTTGGTTTGGGTTTTTTGTTTCTTTCTAATTTTATCTAGAAATTAAATGAAATTATAGGAAATATACGTAACTGCTGTAGCTAAAATGCTGGTTGTTGCAATTGCTTCATCTTAGAAAAAGAAAATTTCATGCTTCCTTTACTTTAATATCAAAGTATGTATCTGAAATGTTTTTTCTGTTGCTTCTTTTTTTAATTGGAATGTCAAGTCAAGAGTCCCGTATGACTGGAACAAACTGTTTCAGTATAATCGCATTGCAAGCTATATTTATCACTTTCTTTGACTGTAGAGATTTTATAGCAACTAAAGTTTCCTTGCCCAGAATCCTAACAAATGTTCAGAAGATGTATGATACAAGACTTTAAATCTGTGTTGTAGTACATTTTTAAGAAGAAGACTGAAAGCCTGTAGTAGGGCTGTGACTCTGGTTTTTAACTTCCTATGAAACAATAAAAATAAAATAATCTTGAGGGTAGTCATCAAAACCTAAATCTTCCCTCACCACTCAGTCAGAGCAAGGTACCTTTTTTTGTTAGCCTTTTACCTTGTGATACCCAAACTCTCCAACTGTCTGAATTCAAGTAGCTTCTTGGAAAGCAGAAGTTACATTTGGGACCTCCTCCGGCTGAGAAGCAAACTGGATCTAGGTCTTCCATGTCCTGGTAAACTGGGCTTTTGGGAAGAAGTTGGCCAGGATCTGGAAACTGTGCTACTTTTCTGGAACAGCTATGCTTTGAAAAGAAAGCTGCTCTGTCTGCATTTTGAGAGAAACCTAATTTTGTTGGTACAGCTTAATTAAGTAGAGAGCATAAGGGTGATTGGGGTGCTGCTCTGCCTAGTTTCCAGGCTGGTCAACGATCAGGATCAACTGAAGCACTGCATACCTTGGACCAAGGAAGTTGTGGTTTACCCAAAGACTGACTTTTGGACACCTGCAACATCCTCAGACCCAGAGGAAAGCACTTGGTGAGCTTTGCTGTACAGGAGTTCAGGAAAACTTTCTTTGGAGTTTGGAAAGCTTTAGTTATTTATATTCTGGTCTGTGATATGACCGAATATTGGATTCCCTATGTGCTACAGAAGAATTACTCATGAAACTATATCCTGACCTACTCCCTTACCCCTTAAATAGTTCATGCGTCAACGATGGGCATGAGTGTCTGCCATGGCTGTCTCTTCATGACCTAATATCCTTTGCAATGATATAATCTACAGGAACTGTGACTGCAGAGTTCAGAAGTTGTGCTATGCCACTGTAATGCCTTCTTGAAGTAGACTTGAAAATGTGTCATATGATTATGCAACCAAATATTATGCTAATATCTGGGTTATTTTGGTCTGTTCCTCATTTTCTATGGATTCCTGGAGTTCAGCACTAGAAAGGGAAAACTTCACATTCAACTGCAGGAATAAGAAAGTCAATTTGTGTTGCTCTAAAGCATTTTCTCCAGCATTCTTGTAATTTTTGGCATATACTGTGCACATATTACCTCTCATTATGCTAGTTTTGCTATAAGGAAATTATATGACTGTGAAATAAAAACAGAGATATCTATTAGGTTGGGTGTTAGGTGTTCTTTTTCATAAGAAGGTCTCTGTCAATATATTATTCTTTTTAGAAGAAGAACATGGAAAATCAGTGAGCAATTTCATTTTATTCTGCACACAAGAAGTCCTTCAGCAATCTGTGCTCAGCCAACATGAGACTAGGCTATTTGTAACTTTAGAAAAATATTCCATTTTTTTTGAACAGCCTTCACTCAATTTCCTAGTGAGAAAAGCAGAGCACTCATGCACAAATTCAAGCTATTTTTCTTTTCCTTGATCCTAGTATTCCAGGAGAGCCAGTTTGACCACAGTCATAGATAGTTTTCCTCTTGTAATCACTTATTAACTCACTGTGTGTCAGTTAGGACGTGGTAAATCACTACTGAAAGAAAAACTTGAGTCAGGTTTTAATTCATTGGACACCTCTGCATTGCGGTCTTCAGTATTGCTCCAAACCTGAACTGAGAAGGCAGGCTTGACTGCAGCAGGCATAGTTGCTTGACAAGTTGCTTTAATGTTTCTTTTTAGAGTGAAGCACACACAGACTTGCGCTTCCAGTTTTTGCATCTTAGGAGGCTGGACAGAGCCCTTTGTAAAGGCAAGCAGAAGATGGTGTCTTGCAATCTGTTGGCAGCAATACACGTAGGTCGAGTGACTGACTGTGCTGGATGGGACTACGTTGCTAGACTTTTATTTTGCCCTTGCTGGCAATATACCTGAATGTTTCCTGGCACATTTTGTGTAAAGATTTTTTTTAGCCCATAACGGTTTAACTAATGAACAATTTGTCTTCTGGTAGGTGACACTTTAAAACCTTTAATGAGTTATCAGGTAGATTGCAGTGGATGGAGATACCAAAGCACTGGCAAGGTGCTGGTGCAGGGGTAATAAGGTAAAGGTCTTGCTCAGAGCTTCCTTTCATTTAAACAACAAAGCTGTAATTACATAAACAGAACTGCTGCAGCCAGCACAACGTGTCATTATGGATTTTCCAGCTAATCTGTCCATTCATCTTAATGGTGCAGAACTTGTGCTTCATGTCACTCTCTGCCTTTGTTCCACTCCTTCATCTCTTGAAACGTCTGTCATGAAGAAAGTGTTTATCTTGAATTATGTGTTGAAGAAGGTTAGAGTGCACACTTCTGAAGCTTGGCATGAAATTTCCTAAACAAACCTTGCTGGTTGCTTCATGAAAATAACAGAGGTATGGATTTCAGATTAACATTGCACATTAATGTTTTTGGAAGCACTTAAAAATAACCGCTGTGGTGTTGGTGACTAAAGGAATCCTGTTGAAGTGCATGTGACATCTGCATTATTAACAAATCAGCTTATTCATTGTAATGAATATTATTATGATAAATGTTATCTTAATGCATGATGATTAGCAGTTATTACAGAGACATTTTATTAACTGAAATACTTGTATTACATTTAATTTAATACAAAATTTAAACACTTTTCTACTTGGATGTTTTTGTATTGGGCTAATACTGGTATTGTGTTGCTGTACAAACACTTGCAGAACATACATGTGTGGGGAAGTGGAGAGTGCAGTGTGAAGGCTCAGGGACCTGCTGGAGCTTGAGGCACAAAAAGGATTATAGTAGGAACAGCAGAGAGTCTCTGACTCACAAGCAGCTCACAGCTGTGGAAGGAAGTGATTTCACTTCAGCCTCTCTGCTTTTCTTTTTCCAATAGCTATCTTCAGTTTAAGAGGTGGTCTTTTCCTTACCCTTCAGTAAGAGACTGTCTCTGATAAGTTTGTTCAAGTTCTATATAATATTTCACTTCTTTTTCCATAGCCAGTTGTGCCTATTCAAATGCAACACTCAGTTTTCTGAATCTGATGTATTTTTATCTTTTTGAAATCAGTATTACTTATATTTCTGAGTATTTTTTATATATGTTGAATTGAAATGCCTGGAAAATTTGTTAGGGGGAATAAAAAAACACCTAAGTAAAAAGCAAAATGTTTTCAGGAGGCTGTTTGGATTCTTAAGGATTGTTTTCCCTCTGTTCCTGTGTAGAAACAAATGAAAAAGAGATCAGACTTTTTATATGCATCTGACTACTTTCTTAGAAATGGAGATGCTGCTTCTCCACTTCACTTAAGAACTTTGCTGGGCAATTTTTAGCAATTTATGGAGGTATATAGTAAATCTTAAGTATCTGAATACTTCTGTATTAATCAATAGGCTTATTCATGCTCAAAACTGAAACTCTCTCTGTGCACCATTCTCACAGAAGCCTGAAAGCTATAATCCAATTAGCAGTCATCTCTGTTTTTTCTCACACTTTTGTTTTTATTTCAGAAATAGCACATTGTTATTTTTCCTGTGGAATACTGAATGGCTGATTTCAATACTAAGGTGACTTTGGAAGAGCAGGTAGTACTCTGTAATGCATCTAGACATGGTGAACTGAATTTCTGTAATTAAAACAATACTTACAGTTTAAATTTGGGTAAAATCTAGTTGATGATTTCTGTTTTCAGATAAAATTCTAGCAATTCCTTAATCCTGACAATTCAGTGGAATTGTCATCTTGTATTGAAACTCGAAACTGGTTTTCTTTAGGGCTCAGTAATAAATTGAGTAGAATATGTGTGGGTACTGCACTTAAGTAATGACAAGGTCTTACAAATCCTCATTAAAAGTATATATAAACCAAAAGAGTTGAGTAAGACATCTGTGGGTTTTGAAGTATCCACATTATTTTCCAATCTTGAAATGTAATGTTCAAAGAATGGAGTAGAACCAAGTGTTTTATATCAACTTCTTCTTTATATGTAACTAAACTGCATAAACAGCAGTGAAAGGAATAAATAATTGTACTCTTTTTTTTGGGGGGGAAAGGAAACAGGATTAAGGAAGACAGAACCAGAGTGGCTTTCTGTAATAAAGATTAGTTAATCTAATACCTAACAGCAGCATTGCTAATATCTAGGAATATTTGAGAAGGATAATGGTCTACTAGTTTGGGATTTTCAGGTTTATGCAGATGCTTATAGGTGACTTCTGCTTAAGAAAATTAGAAGGGCTGGAACAGATGCTTTATGGAATGCCCTGGTGCCAACACTTGTCAAGAGACTTGATAACAAGATTGAATTTCTCAGCAAAACTTGTAGATCTTTGTCTTGTTCCATATGATTGTTTTTGCTTTGTTGTTATTTCTTTGAGGAAATCACTGAATCATACAATTGTCTAGGAAATAAACTGCTGCTGTAGTATTTGAAATGTCAGTTTTGTGTGGCAATGGATCTCTTTTAAGTGAAAAGTAAGAGAGAGCTAGGGTGCCAAAAACGACATTTCAATAATCTGGGTCACTGACACAATGTTGACTCTGAAAGGGATGTATTCGGTACTGCTCCAAAACTTTGAACTGTTGAAGTAAATCTCTTTTATTGATCATTAACATTCCTCAGCTGTTCCTTGAAATTCCAGTTATCTCTTTGAGAATGTTAGGAAATACATTATTTGTATTTTAGGACCATGGAACTTGCAAATGAACTTTGAAAATTGTTAACACATTTATTGCTACTGTTACTGTTTTCCATTGAGATTCACTGGGCTACATTTTGGAATGGAATTTAGTTTTCAGGTTAAAAAATATGAAAAACTTCCTGGAAATTGACACATCATATTTTCTTTATTCTTAGTATGAAAATCATTCTAAATAGGTACAAATCTGATAGAACCCCAAACCTTAGAATTAAATAAATGGTGGGAGGCTTTGGCAGACTTTATGCTGCAGAGTTCTTTTCCATTCTGTCTGTGTGTTGCATCTCTTATCACTGAAACCCTTCTCTCAGCTTCTGCTGCATACTAAATTAGATCCTCAACATAGCACTGAGTTCAGTGTTCATTAGACTAGATTTTCTCCTAGGTAATTAAGCACTGAAGCTGAAATCCTGACCATTAAAATAAAGGCTTGTATTTTGAGTAAATTTTAGACTTACTAGTTTTTTGCTTTCTATTTTCATTCATTTATTTGTGACATCATCATTGTAAATATGTTGGTGACAAGTGCCAAGTCATCTGTCATGAATGATGAGAGTGCTAAGTTCATGGTGCTTGCTTATTAAAATAGCTTCTGTTCTGTTGAGAGTTAGCTTATTAATAAAATCACTCCTGTTTATAGCAGGTATCTGGCACTGCCTTTGCTATGCCCTCACCCAGTGATGATGAGTTCACTGGTTCCCTTGGATGGTGAGTTCCTGTGTCTTTAGGAGTATATTACATTGAATAGACACCTATCTTTACTATTCATAATCCAGCCAGTTTAAACACTGTCCCATTGTTGACCTAGACTAATCATGCTCACTTACTCTTGTGAAATTTTTTAAAATACTTTTCACCAAACATGAATGTTCAATTTAGTTTGTGTTTTATCACAGGACAACAGATCATGCTATCTGAAATGAATTTCAGATTATTTAATAATTTTGTTAACAGAATGAAACCACTTTTGAAAAGGATCATTATGCAGGTGCCTCTTAGATGTGGTGAGCAGGGACTGAGCAGATGGCACACAAAGCTGCAGCAGAGTCAGAGTACAATAGTAGAAGCAGTAACCCAAGTGCTGCCAATGACTGCGCCTAATGCTGTGAAGGTCACAGGTGTGAAAATCACCAAAAGAAACCTCTCCCTAGGATGGGCTGAGATCTCCCATGATTAATCCCAGAGAGTAACCACAACCCACACAACAGTTTTTTCTCTCACCCCATGGTGGGATGGGAGAGAGACTCACAGTCATAATGGCTTGAGTTGGAAGAGATCTTAAAGACCATCTAGTACTAGTCTCCCTACAATGTGCAGGGACACCTTTCACTAGACCAGGTTGCTCAGAGCCCTACCTAGCCTGGCCTTGAGGACAGCCAGGGATGGGGCATCCACAGCTAGTCTGGGCACCAGTGCAGGGAATGGCAGAACTGAACTCCAAAGGGCAGCTGATGGGCCCACTGAGCGTGTGGGCAGATACAGCTTCTGCTCTTCACAGGACTTTAAATGTTTGTGCTGTGGCTGGTTCATATTTAGTATTTGGAAGTCAGACACTACAAGTAAAACTGTATGGCTAACTATAGTTTATTTTCTGCATGTTTAGTATATGAAAGTAACTAGCAGGTGACTAGTTAGAAAGAATTTTTTTCTGTCTCTCATGTTAAGTTGATTTACTACTATGAAAGCAAACACAGATTTCCTCTCTTGTAGACTTCGTGCTTGAGACTGCACACAGGGTTTTGTACAGCATTCCTGAGATGCCTGAATAAATGTGTGGACTCTCATATAAATAATAGTGCACATACAGTAATATAGGTATATATAAGAATATTATTTTTTTTTAAGTTTAATTCTACATGGATTTTATGAAAGGCAAATACAACATAATGCAAACACAGGTGGAGAATTTGGCTTTTTGGTGAAAGATTTTTAGAACAAGATCAGAAGATAAGAGTTTCTAATCAGAATAGGAAAAATTTGTTGACGGTTTCCCCCCACAATGGAGTTTGCTAAAAGGTAAATTAAATAGCTTCTATCTACAGATACGTGATGAATATCTACTTGTAGATATATATAATATTTCTGTTATATTCTTAGCAACTAGTGAACTGATAAAGGTTCTCACAGTAATAAATTTTTTTTCGAGGCATTGCATTTGAGCAATTAAGAAGCATAAGTCAAAGTGCAGTAAGCTGTTTTCAAGTGCCTCTTCTGCCTGGAAAAGCTGAGCTGTAACATCTCTCAGTGATTCACTTATGTCAGTGAGGAAAACGTTGTTTCTTAGCTGCACTTGAAGATTTTCAAATGGTATGGTTTTAGCCACATAGCATCAATCAAAAATGTTGTCTGAGTTGAAGCAGAAATTTAAGTTACATTTATAGCAAGTTTATAATGTGCAGCTCTATGAGTATGTCACAATATGTTGCTATTCAGGGAAAAAAAAAAGAAGTGAAAAAATGGGATGTGTTCAGCTGTTTATTCTCTCAATTATCACAACATTGAAAGCTTTGCTTGTGCTTTTTCTGTGCTGTGCTTGTGAAGGCAGTGGTGCTTTGCACATTCATGGGAACCCAGGAATTGGTTTCTTTAGGGTTATAATCAGTTGTCAGTCTGTGCTGTATAGAAATGGATATGTCAGTAAATGTGAATCCATAATCTACATGCATTATATATGTATGAATTGTTTTGGAGCACAGGTTTCAGGTATAGCTATGCTTTCTAAAGAGAAAAGGCAACAAACAAATTATACAGTTTTTTCCTTCTACAGAGCTATTAAAATCTTTAAATCACTCCATTTCACTATTGAGTGTTTTATATACTCACCAAGTATTAGGGAAACCAATAAACATTTTAGAAGGCTTTAAATGGTATTAGAGGTATTATTTTTTGTGCTTATATAAGGTATAAGTACCTTAGTTCAAAGGTAAGGCTTAGAGAGTGTCATAAACATAATCCTAAAGGAACTAAAATAGATTTCTGACTCATACGTATACAACAACTTTTAGAATCAACATAGTGGATCTCCTTAAGCATTCAAAATATGTTTTTGCACCTTTCACTGAGAATATTGTGGATCTCACATTTTCAGATGTGAAATTCATGCATTGGGCCTGCTGCTGTTACACTGTACTATTACTATACCCTTTAGAGTCAGGACACTTAACCATATGTGGGTGGGTGAGTTGGTGGAAAGCAGAGGAAAACATTTTGATTAAACATTTGAGTGTTTTGTTGGGCTTTGTTGATATTTTTGTTGTTGTTTTATGTTTTGGGGTTTTGTGGGGGTTTGGGGGTTTTTTTTTTGGTTGGTTGGGTGGGGGTTTTTTTTTTTTTTTGTTTTGTTTTTTTTTTTAAGAAATGAATGCAAATGGCTCTTTGAAGTTGCTCAGAATATTGAAAACTGTTTCAGAATTGAAAATCTCTGCACAAACCACAGCTTTCAAAATATGAGATGCCCTACTGGTATGCTGACTAGATATGTGTGCACAAGACAGGTAGATTTATCTGTGTGCTGTGTAACATGCATAAGCCAACTCAGACGTCTGGAGATGTCTATGTGATGGATCACATAGCCTCATGATAAATGAGTTCTTTCTCTGTGTGTAGCTGAATACAAACAATGTGTGTGTAGTGTGTCCAAAAAACCATTGTAAGTTGCCCTTGAGACTTACTTTTAGTTAAATGGATTTCACAAAGGTAGGAATAAAAGTGGAAATAGCAGCCTTCTGATGCATCTAAGGGGGTGTTACAATGAGGTGGAGCTAGGATTTTTATGGAGGTGCCCAGCAAGATAACAAGAAAGAACTGCCATAAATTGAAAATAAAAGGAAAAAATAATCTGTATGAGAATTCAGCAAACAGATTACTCGAGGAGGCTATGGAACCTCTGCTATTGGAGAGGCAATGCCTCATTGCCAATGAGATTAAGCCCTGAACAATGTGATCCAAATTCAGTGTTGATCTGGCAGAGCAGGAGGTTAGGCTGGAGATGGCCCAAGGGCCCTTTGAACTTGAGTGCTTCTGTGAATCTGCAGTACTTGCAGTAAACTCAAACTCTGCCTCCAAATGTATGCCATTTCTTGCTGCAAAAGTTGATGACTTACCTTCCAACACAGCTATAGTAAAATTTACCTCTCATTATAAAACAGAATAGGCACTCTTTATCTTGTAGATTTAAATAGTGCATTACAGCTAGGCACAGTATTTTTTTAGTGACTTGTAAGATGCACTCTGTTGAAGCATAATCTGTGGTATAAGGTTCTTTTCATCACAAAACTCTGAGCATGAGCATCTCCAATTGTATTAAAATTATCCTGCTATCCGTAGAAAACTTATGTTTCAGTTAACAGTGCCTTTGAATCCTAAACTTTTTTGCTTCTCTTGATCCTCTTTGAAGTGACTGGTAGGGGGAGCTGTTGGTTGAAGTTTGGTCCATCCAGATACTATTGTTTTTCTTCGGTATTATTCACTAGAGGACTGACTGGTTAAATGCTTGAGTGAAAAGACTGTTTTTTTTCCAGTTACTATGTTCAGAAAACATTCATTTGGATACAGAAAAGGAGAAACCAGGAAGCATGAACAAGAATCTGATGTTCAGCTCCAAAATGCAACAATTTAATTCTTGTGAATAAGTCATTAGAAGTCATTTACCTATTATTGCCACAGCCCTTTAAAGGCTCGAGTGCTCTATCTATAAATAGGGTGTAGCCCTGAACTGATACCTTGATAAACTTCATTGTGCAGATCATAAAACCAGCAGGGTTCATTTGTATTTGGGATTGTACTCTGTTCCAACATTTGGAAAGTGTTTGATTTGGCTGCAGTATCCTTCACAGATCCCACCCTGGTGTAGATTGTGCTTTTTCTCTTTTCCTTTTCTGTGCTGGACGGTGCAGCTGAAGCAGCCCTTCACTTTCCATGCTGGCTAAGAGCAGAATGAGAGAGTTGTTTCTTCCCTTAGGGCTGGTGTAGGAAGGAGTCAGAAATGTCTTTAAAGAATCTTTCAAAGCCAGGAGTAATTGATGCATTTTGAATTCTCCAGACTGTGGTCTGTAGCTTACTAGTAGATGTGTTATGTGGCTTTGTCCCCATCTGCTTGTTCCTGGCAATTTCTAGGAGTTTATACAGTCTTCACAACCAAGAAGTCTGTTGTGTTTTATGAAAACCTGGAAACCAGGAGGAAAGGCCAAGTAATGTCAGTATTCAGAACTTGTAACACAAAACTTACATTCAGCTCCTGTTCTGGTGCCACTTCTGTTGTCTCTCATATAAGGCAGGTCTGGAAGAAGCCCGAGAGCAAAACCCAAGGCAGGCATCTAATCATGTGAGATGTGCCTCACCAGGCTTCTGCCATGAAGTGCAAAGGCAGAACAGATTTTCAGGCGTGCTGTTGAAGTTAGTTTAGCTTACTCATTCACAAACTGCTCACAGCACAGTCAAGCCACCGACCTTTGTTTTAGAGTTCAGATACTTTTTAATGTACAAATGTCTTTGTGCCAAGGGTCCAAACTGCAGCCAGTTACGTATTCAAAATGCAGGCACTTCAGTTCAGGTGTTATACTGAGCTTAAAGAAAAAAACAAAACAACATAAGACATTTGTCTTAGATTTCCTTTTCAGCCATTAGAAATGATCTGCTCACTTGTGTGTTTGTTTTCCATTCAGACACAGAAATTACATGCAATTATGAGCTCCGGGTGTGAAATCTGCTGGCCAGGATTGCAGCCAGACCCCTGCAGAGGGAGCTGGCGCAGAGGACTTCTCGCTCTCTCTTCCCTGCTACCTTGGGCTGCTGGAAAGATTTGGTCTGTGAACAGATGAGCCTTTTCTGTTCCTATTTCCTCAGTTTGAAATGTTGATTTTTTGCTTGCAGATAATCTTTTGATCCTTCTTTGTCTGGCCCACAAACTTGTAAATCATGTCATTCATGTCCTCGTGGTTGCCAACTGTATTAATCTTTCAAAATAAAGCAAGCCACTATATTTTCTTATGGCAGACATCCTGGAGCCCTCTGTTTTGGATGTTATAGGCATCATGCTACACAAGAGCCAACAGAAAATTCCTCAGCATAAAATGATGGAAACAAATTTTTATATAAGATATCCAATTAAAAAAAAAGAGAGAGAGAAAAAAAAAAAGAAGGGTTTTATAAAATTTTGAGTAATTCTTAGGCAGCAGACTTTCAAATAAATGGTTTTGTTTCAACCAAAACTTCAGTGACTCACAATCACAACAACATAAAACATTTCTGCCTCCCGCTGGGCTGTTTTGGCTTTTTCAACTGCTTAATAAGAGTATCTGACAGTCATCTTTATTTCTGATATAATGGAAATGTACTCAAGGATTTCCAAAAACATTTTGAATACTAGCATGATATTATTGAAGAGCTCATGGGACCTAGGTGCTATTTGCTGAATTGTTTCTTTTCCCTGCTGTTTAAAAAAAAAACAAGCAAAACAAACAGCTAAGTGTATGAAATTAATGTCAGTCACTTAAAAGGGTTTGACAAGAACTCTGCTGTTGAGATTCAACTAACTAGTGATACTTTATTTTCAATGTTGGAACAGGTAGATATAAAAAATATAATAATGATAACATTTCTCTCTGTTTGCTTGGGTATGAATATGTAGATGTGTGATTCTTCACTGAAATGGTTGCAACCTCTGTTGGAGGGTTACCATGCTCTTCCCATTGTATACACTTCCACAAGTACATTTTGCTTTGAGAAGCTTTTCCACTTCACTTGTTTATAACATGCTTTAAAGCTGTGCCAGACACAAAGGTTCTTGATTTTCTTTAGCATTATTGAAACTATAAAGTATTAAAAATTACCGTTTGCTTTATGCCAGATGTAATGCTAAGAGAAACTGTGGGTGATTGATTGATGATAATTGCATATGAGCATTCCAGAAGCTGAAGCCCAAACTGCTCTAGTAGCAGAAAGAGCAATAAGAAGGCCATGGTGGAAATATCTGAGAGCTTAGAGCTGCAGAAATGCTTGAGGAAAGGCAAACACAGCTGGACAGCCCAGCCCTCAATACCTGAGTATATCAGAGGTCTACCTCTTCCTACAGAGGATACCTGGGACATGAACTCTCCTGATTTCTGTGAGCAGAAAGCCATAAATTCAGCAAGTCACGGCTGTGATGCGTCTTTTCAGCCCTGTCAAAGAACAATTTTTGGTTGCAGGCTGGTTTTCTGTTGAGCCCCTGTGAAGGGCTTCTTCCTTTCAGCTGTGGTGGTATTTGATGGGGCACATAAAGCAGGGTTTATTTTTTCTTTTATTTCTTTAAATTCATTCTTCCACAGTTTGTTTTGCTGCTTTGAAATTGTGTTGTTTGCATTGTGAACTCATGCGTAAAAATCCAGGATATGCAAGTTTTCAGGAGCTGGCAGAACCTTATATATGTTTATATATTAGATTGGTCTTTAAATGTATAAATTTGCACTAAGATTTCTGAAGAAATTGTGCTCTATTCAGAGCGCAGGGGAATGTAAATAGCCGTTACACATCTTCACATGTCCTGGTAGTTTCACTTGCATAAATATCTAGCAATGGACTCAAAATTAACAAAGTAAACTTCCCAGAGTGTGCAAGCTGCTCCTGCACAAGTGAGTAATTGCAGACCAAACTTACTAAATGTGCATTTAATTTAACTGCGACATGGTATGTGCGTAAATGAGAATTACAGAAGGGAGGAATATTCCTGTGAAAGTTTATTTCAGCAAGCTGGGATTTGCAGGATAACTAGTTGGTTGAATCAATCATGAGCTCATCAGATGAAAACCATATTTGTAGGATGTTTTGATTGAACAAGCACATAGTCATGTGCAACAGAAGCTGGAAAAAGTATTCCTAAATTTACTGCAATTTTTGTTTTCATAGTAACTTGTATTTGGATTTTGGACTTCATGTACCCAGAACAATCAGAAAATTTTACTCATAGGGAAGTTTTTACACAGCTGTAAAGGGTGATTTTTCTGAAGCAACTGTGATACTGTGATAGGATGTTTTGTTAAAGGAGAATGAAAATTGAAGAATTTAAATTAATTAAAATTAAATTAATTAAAACAGGAGCATAGTCTGATCCACTTCTGCTTCCAGGTTATTTCCCTGGAACCAGTTGTAAGTTTGGCCTGGCCCTTGACATAAGTGCCCCTCTGCCCTCTGTAGATACTTCGTACTACGTCAGATAAGTCACCTCATCTCCCTGTTTCAGTTCTTGATCTATATTACAGGGCTGATGTGTTGCTTCTCCCCTTCTTTGACTTTCACATCCATTCAACAGAGCCCTGAGTTGGTCTTACTCTTGCCTTGGGCCCCCCACTAAGAGCCTTGTTTGGTGGTATTCCCATCTCAGGTCAGGCCCTAACCATTGCCTTAATAAATTGATCTAACAATAAATAATATTTTAAACCCACAATTCCCTAAACATCTAGAGGGTTGTACACTGTATCTGTGCACCCCACAGTGATCCTGGCCTGCAATATTTCAACTTACTCATAAACATTTATTCACAATTTATGACAATAGCCATAACCCTGATGCAGTCTTAGACCTTTCTGCTGTGAATTCATTCAGTTAACTAGTATTTCAATGTATGGTTTACAGAAGTTTTATATTCCTTAAAAATAGAGGAATTAAAGATGAAAACAGAATATGTTCAACATATTCTATTCAGGTCCCAGTTTGTCAGTCTTTTTTGTGACTGTACATAAGTCCTTCAAATACGTTGTTGGGAGGCTCGATGCTTTGATCTTGCTGACAAGACCTTCAGCAGTGGACAGGCATCTGGTTGGGTGGGTGACTGAAGCCTGAGCCCATCCAACAGAGTGAGGTGAGGGCAGCAGGTTTGCTACTGTTGGACACCTGAAGAGCAGGATAGCATGCTTGGCTCCACTGGCACTGGAGGTGCATACTGGCAATGCTGAAGAGACAGCAGCTGCCTGGGCAGCTCTGGTGCTCAAGAGCATGCCAGGGAATTTCCAGCATGCTTTGGATAGGTGAAGCAGGTCAGCAAGTTAAAACTGTTTAGGTTTTTGGTTGAACTCTGCCTGGACTGATGTGCCAAATAAAAAATCCTGCCCACCGGCAGGGCTTTCCCCCAAGGAGATGGACAAACTGCACGAGTGCTTTAACCCCAAACAATGACATGCAGGCACAATCTGCAGCCTAGACGAATTCTGGTTTCCACTGGCATCAGTGAAACTTCTACTAATTTAGTGAAGATACCATGTGGTCCATAGCTTTGCTTTCCTTCTCAAATAGAAAAATGTCATTTCACAAGAACAATGGGGATTTCAAATGAATGGAAGACAGAGAACAGAAGGATCAAAGTGGTTAATGAACTGTAACGCAAAACTGATGAAAAATAGTAAGTTGAGCATGGATCATATATGAAACTTCTTGAAACAATAACTGCTTTTCTAAATGATAGCAAAAATATTACACTTAAAAAGCCTGTTATCATTTATTGTACAGATTTTTAGGGCAACCAAACTACAGTTTCAAATACAGGGCTTTTGGCCTTCATTCCTGAGGCAACAAGGCTAAAATGATAACACCCTCTGTCTATTCCTCTCAAGCTTTAAAACAGACTGGGAAATTACAGCCTGAAGAGCAGAAGTCTGAAATTCATGACAGAAAGTCCACAAGCACAACAATGACTGTGTGACAACTTGGATTACTAATTGCTTACTGAAAGCATTAGGATTTATAAAACTATTAAGTGTTAATTTTGCTATAAGATTTCAATTTCTGCTCTTTTTTTCAAAAAGAAATTGATTTTCCCTGGGCTTTTTTAAAGTACATGGGTACACACAAGCCACAGTAGTATGTACGGTTTGGTACACTGAGAATTGAAACAAACTTTGGGGAAAAAATAGGATTTTATATATATTTTTTTTCTTGCAAGTTGGCACCTATGTTCTTATTTATTCACAATATTGGGAATATGTAAGCTTAAAAAGCTAAAAGAAATGTCTATGGCAAATGTATTTATGCTGTCCATCTGTTTTCTTTAATATTTGGTAGATATTCATCCTACCCCCTGTTGACACTGAAGTACATTACAAACTCAGAAATTCATACCAGTTAGCAACCTGAATTAATCTTGCTTAAACATACAATTTTCTTCCTGACACTTTGTGCTGTCAGAGCAGTGTGCAGATGTTTTTTCATGCTGATCATTAAAGAGAAAATATTATGCTTCATTTTTTTGGACCTAGGTGTTAGTCAATTTGAAGAGCAAATCGCTATTGTATACCTAGTTCCTAACTCAATTTCACGTTCTTTTCATCAGTAACACAGGGATTTTTTTTGAAGAGTATTGCTTTGTTTTCTTGGTTTTGTCTTTGTTTTTGTTTGTTTTTTTTTTTTTTTCTCATGTAGTTCAGTGCCTCATTCTGCAAGAAATTAATTTTTATGGCATTATGAATGAAAACTATGAAACTAAGGTTTTGAAGTCTTTTTCTCAGATTTTAAGGATTTTCTGTTTTTATTAACTTTTTTTTTTTTTTTCCTCAATAGACATTCCACACAGCATGTGTCTTAAATATCTTCCAGTATATCTACACAGACAGTTACAGTCACTGGTTTGCATAGTTGCAGTCAAAACATTTCCAAATTTGGTACTGATATTACTAAGTAGTATCACTTTCTCTTATAAAAATATTTTGCTGCTATCAACTGACACACTTCTTTTGCTGCATAGTTGCCTTCTGAGAGCTTCTGTCTTTCCCTCTCTTAATTGTATGATGTCTTTTCTAAATTATTGGTGATAACCTGGATGTTATTGAAAGATTTAATGACTTACAGATAGTAAGAGACAGTATTACTTTATGTTAATATACTCTAAACTACATTTTACATATATTTAATATTAATATTTAATAGCAACGATGAACCACAGAATAACTAGGCTGATGCAAAACAGTGTACAGTATGAGGAAGTAGTTATGCTTTATTTTTACTTCTTACGTGTGTTTCTGTAAAGCTCAAATTATCCCTTGACTAGTGGAAGACAATCTGTTAATTGAAACCTAGGGTACTTTTCTCATTCTCAAGGCCTAATTTAGACTAGATTTCAAAAACTAAATAAACAGCAGTCTGTCTACCCATTAAAAATGAGTGTGTCAGGTTTCTGTGTAATCAAGTCTTTTAAATAATCTTCACTTAACCATTGACGAGGGGCCATGTAATCTTTAAGGATTTACATTGCCATTCTCTTTTGTCCCCGAATGAAGGGGGTATGCTTGGGTATTGCAGCGTGGGAAGGATTTGCTTACTGAAATACAGCTGCAGGTAAATCATCAGCATGTACTGTATGGCACCAGCACTGCATGCAATAGTACATTTAAAAATGCTGGGGAAGAGGTTTTGTCTATGCTGACACTTCATTTAATACTAAACCTATAGCAGAAGCACTGACTAGTTAAATACCTGTTTTAAGTGGAATAAGCTGTCCCTCTGCAATTTGTTTGTATTACAATGTTTAGTAAAGGCATTTCAAATGTTGCTGTATAGAAGATGTGTCTGACCCTTGTGCATTATGGCTTTGCATTGCTGTTTCCTGAATCCTGGGGACTGGCAGGGCTCTCCCGCCATTGTGCTCCCTGCTGCCTGTGGTGACCACTTTGGTTGCTTGGATCTGAACTGCCACTAGGGGTTTACAGTAGAAAAACCTGAACAGGCTGGGTTTCTGAACACACTTGGACTCTTTGGGAAAATAGCCCAGGGCAGGGAAGGTTAACAGACCTCAAAGTGCACAAAGAGAAACCCAAAGAGTTGGAAATAGCAAGATGTTTGAAGGGTGGGACCGATGTGGCAGAGGTGTCACACTGATCTCCCGGGCAGGAACACTGGCACTGTGACTGGGAACTGCAGGATTGCAGCTTGAGGCTGAATAGACAAGGAGACTAGGACAGGAGAGAAATCCACTGTAACATTTCACAGAATCACAGAGTATGCTGAGTTGGAAGGGACTCAAAAGGATCATTGAGTACAACCCTTAGCCCTGCATGGGACCACCCCCAAGAGTCACACCATGTTCCCGAGAGTACCATCCAAACCCTTCTTGAACTCTCTCAGGTTTGGTGCTGTGACCACTTCCTGGGGATCCTGTCCCAGCACTCAAACACCCTCTGAGTGAAGAACCTTTTTCCAATATCCAACCTAAACCTCCCCTGCCACAACTTCAGGTCCTGTCACTGGTCATCACAGAGAAGAGATCAGTGTGAAATGTAGAGCACCAGTGCTTAGATTGCTGTAAGCACTGTGCAGTGCTAACCGCTGCTTAAGGAGAAAGGTAATGTCATGGGTCATGTTCTACATTGGCAGCCAAGTGGCTCCTCTTTACTTTCAGTCTTCTAGTGCTGCACTTCTTCTTCAGTGGAGCAGTAACCTGCTGCACATCTTATCAGACTTCGCAAAACTCAAAATCGAGCATGTGGCTGCAGTGTGAAAAGGAGGAAAACCTGTAAGGAAATGTCAAGTGCCTGGAAAGAAATGTCTTTATATCTGCATGACTATTCCATGCAAAGAGTAATGTGTAAGTGAAGATTACATAATGATCAAAGAGGAGAGAGAAAAAGATGTGGTAGAGCAATGACTGCTGTGAGCGAATGTGTCAGAGGTTTGGTAGAAAAAGCCAGCACATAGAGGTGTGGTTAGAGAGTCAGTTACAGCAGCCATGCAGAAGGATGTTAAAATGAAAGTTGCACCTTTGAGATTAATGTGGTGTTTCCTGCCTTTTTAATCTTTAACCAAACCTTTTAAAGTTTGCTTGAGTTGCTCTGTGTGTGTGGTCACTGGTGCACAGGCATGTAGCATTCTATCACTATATCTGTACTGAATTACTATAAATCATTAGCGTTTTGTGAGCTAAACCAAAAAAATACAGACAAAAAATTTCCAGAGAAAATTACTGAGCGTTCTTACCCTTTCCTAGGTACCTGTACATGAATCACTGCATCAGAGCTAAGTGAACCTGTACTCTGACCCACGACATCTGTTCCTATGTCACTATACCTTAATAGTGTAAATTAAATAACAGCAAATTCATTGAAATAGTTTTGAAGTTTTAATATCAGAACTATTAATATTCTAACTAAAAAAAAATCATCAACAAAATAATTACTTATGCTTGTTGAAGTTAAGTGTAGCATCTTGCATTTCTGTTTCAGGAATCCAGCTAGAAAATTATGCTTTAATTTAATGGTAGCTTTGAAAAATATACATCTAAAAGGAGGAGTATTTGATAGAGCATTCAAATACTCGTGAAAGGGACTGGAAAGAGCAGTCTTTGAAGATAGTGCTGCAATGATTAGGCTGCCCAGTTGGTACGGCTGCCTCTCTTTTTCCATTGGGGGATACTGGGCTTGGCCAGGCAGATGGTCACAGCACTTATTTAGATTATTTTTGTCAGTACTTCAGATCTGGACTCAAATCTTTGCAGGTGTGGAATTTGTTTGAATGTTTGAAACTTTACTAATTTAAAAATAGCTAAAGAGAGTTTTTGGTGAGGGTTTTTTTCTTGAATGTTCATTGAAAAAATGCTGCTGAATTTAGTCTTTACATGCCATATTCCAGCCCCAAGCAGATCTTTACGGCTGAATAATAAACCCCTGGAAATGGTGGTTTATAATGGAAAATGCAACTTACCCTTAAGTAGAACAGTACCTTACAATAATTTGCAGCCTACAAAATCCCTTGCTTCCAAGAGTGGTGCTAGAGTGAAAAGGAGTGTAATAACAGTTTAATTTATCATAAATACCTAACATATTTTATGATGATTTGATTGTGTTGAAAAATTTCACCTTATAGATTTTAATAAAGCAACCTACTGGTAAACTTATTTCAGTTGCTTTTCCTTTCCTTTGGCTCAGGGCTTCAGCAGAGTGAAGCATAAATTACTTATTTTTAGAAGCTGGTTAATATAAAGTAGATTTCTTTTTCCTTTGACTTGTTTATGAAACTGAAAAATGGAGACGCATATGACTGGTGTGTGGCAAGGTAATTTCTACAGTTATTTAACTGGCCAAGAGTAAAATATTGCGGTTAAGCTGAATAATCATTTTTCCTTTGTGAACATGAAACGCAATAAATTATTTAAGGTATGTATGTCAAATTCAGGAAAATTGCCATCTTCTCCAAAACAAAAGAAAAAGATAAATGCAGACTGTGCTACCTTTTGGGCAGACTGGTCACTAGGAGTGATCCATACTAGGGATGGGTCAGTCTTGCTTCCTTAGTTTGCGGTTGCACAGAGAGAGCTGTGTTTCTTGGCCATGCTCAGCCTAAGTTGAAGTGGCAGCAAGGACTGCCACAAATCACAACAAAATGCCTGAAGGCAGTTTCCTTTCCCAGCCACTAATCTAACATTCGTGATATCTTCCTAATGAAATTTTCAGTTCTGTTTATCTTCCTATCCAGTATAAATTGTAAATTGAGGAGTAGAAGTTAGTTTTTATTTTATTGTATGTTGTTGTACTTCACTACTGTATTGGCATTATCTAAGTTGTAATAATTTAGAGGAAATAATGTATGATTTGACATATTTTTCATTGTTATTTGGGAACTGTTAGGATTCTTTCAATTAAACTTGGGAGGACTTTTGAATGAAGCATATGTTGTACACTGGCATTATAAAATAGAAAAATAAATAATAACAAAACAACAACAATAGTAGTAGTAGTAATAATAATAATGCTTTGCATGTAGAGTTATGGTCCTTATAGATAAAGCCTAATACTGTATGCCAAGCCCTTAATACTTGAAAAAAGGTTATCTGAAATGACTTGAATAAACATGATAGTTCTGAATTAAAACTCATATGGAACATCTGGAGAACCAGAAATAAACGGTATTGCTTGTTCTGTTTTAACCATTCTTCTGAGAACTCTTTCCTGAGAAGTCAAGAATCTCCAAGAAATTCTTAAAATGCCTTTCCTACAAAATGTGAATGCAAGCTGATTTTTACTGGTTTTATTGGAATGTGAGTTAAACTGATGATTAGTAGTGGAGCATGTGCTTGACTTTATAGTGGAGATCTGGAATCAAGTAAATTATAAATTAGATATTACTAAAATGTCACATGCTTACAGTTTTGTTGTAACATATTGTTTTAATCTGCACTTGTAAATGATTTTGATCCCTTTCCCTTTATAATAATGAAATTAAAATTATGGTAGATAAGACTAATGTGAAGTCAAAATGTTTTCAATTAGGTTTTATAACCTGTGTCTGAAAACATCAGGTCTATGGGCTTCGATGCTGGTTTTTTAGTTTGTTTTGGCTGGGGTTTTTTTCAGTAGGTTCCTGAAACCCACTTCCTTTCCTGCTCTGCCCCTACAAATACTGATTTTATTGTAATTTTCATAAACAGAGACAAAAAGAATTGACTAAGAAAAATAAGTGACTAGGCAGGAGCTAGATTTTTGGTTGGTTGGTTGGTGGGTTTCGTTCTTTTTAAAAAGCTGGAAGATGCTTTGAGTGTGCCATGAAGTCCACAGCTGTTTCTTCAGTTAGTTTGTGATCAGGTAAGGGAGCTCAAATGAGTTGCTGGACAGTATTTAATGTAATATTTTTTTTCCAGTGGTAATGGGTGGCCATCTGTGAAAAGTGATCTTTTAAAAGTCAGTGCACAAAAACCTGCAGATCTAGATTGTAACTTAGCCTGACAAAAATCCCAGCAGTTTGAAACTGCTAATAATGATTCTTTCAGATTGCTTGTTAGTTCATCATTGCCAAACACTTACGAGGTTTTGAAGCTTTTTATTACAGTCTGCAAAAGCAGAATGATGGGAAAAAAAGAATAGAAAGCAGAAGGAAAACCCCAAGCTGAGATTCCTGTACAGTATAATGTTTTCAAACCTAAGACTTTGAGAAAACTGCTTACCCTTGTCCTGATACTGGACTTCATGGTATATAAACTTGCTCCTCTTTTATGATAAAGAACTTGTTTATATAAAATAAGAACTATTGTCTCGCAATTCAGTGCACCTTCTCTTTATCCAGTTGACTGGATCATTAGAAGTGACTTGGACCTTCATTCAGGGTTTATCCAGGAGTTTTCTAGGGCTATTAATTAGTTCCTGTAAATGGCATGCACTAATTTTGCATAATATCAGCATTTTTGACAAACTGGATTCAAGTACTTTTTGACTCCAAGGCAAGGTATAACTGCAGTAGTTGAACTGTGGGCTGTCACTGATTCATGACATCTGCCCTCCAGTAGCAAAGATGTATTCTCTGTTTGCTGAGCAGCTTTCTTTACCAACTTGTTACGCTTTCAGATGGACATCTTTATGCTGTCTCTTTATGTTTTTCATACTTAGGAGATTGGGTATTCACCTGCAAAACTGTGTGGAATTTACAAAAAATTAGCACCAGTTACTTTGATGGGTATGACTTGCTGCCTGTTATAGTTGGTGAACAATATTTTCTATGATCTCTTTCCTGCCAACATGCGTTAGATTTTCTTGCTTTATGATTAAAGCTCTGAGAGGTGGATATGTTTTTATAGTTTTTTGTTTGTTTGCGTTTTTTTGGTTTTGTGATTTGTTTGTTTTTGTTTTTGTTTTTGTTTTGTTTGTTTTCAGGCCTTAATGGGAGTAGTGGTCAGTGCTTAAGATTTGTGATTATCAATGACAATGCCAAAAAATGTATACTTCAGTATGTACCTCTCAGTCCACATCTACGTAACTATAACTATTTTCCACTACAATTTGTGTATTCCTGAAAGTGTTTTGAAAGTTGATACACTATTAGCTAGTTTTTAAAGAATTGCTGAAGATCAAGGTAATGTTATTTGGCCTCATTATCTCTTTGATGGACTATCATGAAGTACATTGAAAACAACTGCACTGTACTTCACACCTTGATTACTCTGTGCAGAATAGCTGATTTCTACCCCCACTTCTGTCTCCCCTTTGAGAGGAAAAATTAGAATGAAAGTTTTGTTGGTTTTTTTTGGTTTTTTTTTTTTTTATTCCCCCCTTCTCTTCCTTCCCCTGCCTTCTCTTAACAAATAGCTACTTTCAATCCAGAGCTGGCTTTGACAGGTCTACTATCATAAATAGAAATTGATGACTTTTTTCATACATAAGGCATTTATATTTTTCTCCTACTATTCAACTTTTAGTAGATCAGATTAAAACTCTGGCTAGTAGTTTTGTGGAAATATTTTCTGTATTTTGTGAAAAGCTCTTGGAAGCAATCAAAATGTTGTACAAGGCTGGAACTTTACCTAGTTGTTAATTGGCAGGTTAAACTTTTATGAGTTTCTGGTACCCTGGCGATACATGACTATTAAAAATTGCAGGTGGTTCAGGGAAAAGGGGGAGGTGAGTTCCTGTGCCAGTAATATATCATAAAACTACATATTTCATGTGCCTATTGTGAAAGTGGAGACTTTAATACATTTTCACAATATAAACTGATTAAAGAATCTTTATGGTTCTCATTAACTAAAGTTTTTCTCTGTGAACATTGAAAAATGTAATGCTTATGGATAAGAACAGCAAAAAATAATTAGCCACAGTGGCACTTCCTTTGGTTTAACAAAAGCAATGGGGTATCAAATGTGCTTATTCGTTCTGAGCTTACGTGTGCCCTTTTACACAAAATTCTGTTGACAATTTGGCCATTTTCCTTAATTCTGGCATGATCAAGCATAGGAAGTGAAAGGGTAGGATTATTGCACGCTCCAACTACAATAAAATACTACAATGTGTTTCACTGAGTCACAAAATCATGAAACTGTTGAGTTTGGAAAGAACCTCTGGAGATCACATACTCTCACCTCCCTGCAGGGTCAGCTACCACAGGTTGGTCTAGGCCAAGTCCAATAAGTTTTTGAATATGTCCGGAGATGGAGACTTAAAAACCTCTGTGGGCACCATGTTCCAGTGTTTGACCACTCTCATAGGGGAAAAAGTATTTTCTTATCTTTAATTCAAACTTCCTGTACTTAATTTATGGCGATTGCATCTTGTCCTTTCACTAAATACTACCAAGAAGAGTCCATCTCCATCTTCTTTACAAGACACCATCCTTGCTCAGACATTTGTAGCACCTTTGTAGGACACAGGATGTTTCCACTTGTGAAGAGTTGCACCAGGAACCAAGACACAGCACTGAGCTTTCAAGCTTGTCTGGTCAGGGATGTGCTGAGCCCTGTTCATCTGTCTTTTCGATTTCTGAAACTGAGGGCAGGATCTCCCTAAACTTTTTCACTGGTACGCTCTGGCCTTCTTGATGTCCCTTCAGGGCTTTTTCAGGTGTAGAAGTACCCCGGGTCATCTGAGATGGCTGAAAGTCATTCAGTTGAAAGAAGTGCTTGGCTTTTTACCCTCCAATAAGGAAGATGTCTTCAAAATTAGGAAAAGTGTTTCATACATGTGTATAGATAAGCATACATATTCATCAGGCTACCTTTTTTAAAACAAAATTCTGAGATTTGTCCATGCATTTATTTTTTCTCCCTAATGACACTGAAATAAACACCCAAAATCCTAACATAAAAACTTGAAAACATGGTTGTTGTTTGTACACATCTCTCTGCCTTTCTATGCATTAATACAGTTTTCTGATCATTCTATAGACAGTGTCACTGGAAGTTTTTTACTGGAAAATCCCCTCACTTCACTGGGCAGCTTTGAAATTCAGTCTGTTTCTTTTTATCTTTACTGAAATTCTGAGGATGAATTTTGGAAACAGCTAGGTAGGAACCTGGAATGTGAAGCATGGCAATTCCAGATAAATATAAAATATTTTGATACAAATATCAAGATATTTCGGTTGTTGGAAATATATTGATTTTTGTCTTCTTTTCAAAGTTTTGTTATGACAAGTGTGGCAGGGACTTAAACTGTATGTCTACAAATACCATTTGAAAACAAAAAAATAAAAGATCATTTATATTTAACAAATAGCTTCATTTCTAAAGTATAGCTTTATCTCTCACACAATTAAAATGCAAGATTAATATCTTGTTTTCATCCTTTTAATGTCAGTAGTTAAAAAATTAAATTACTACAAACCAAAAAGTAAAAAATTGCTTGCAACATATCTATGAGCTGTCACTATAGTGGAAGAAGACTTCTCATGCATTAGCTCAAAGAATGTATACAAAACATATCTATGTGTTATTTCTTGCTCTGTGATCTTCAGAAGAGCAGGTGCAAGGGATACAATTAAAAAAATATAAAGATTAGAGGAAACCAACATCTTGATACAGAATAATACGCTTATGAACAACTATTAAGATACAAAACAACAAAGAACTATCTTGTTGAAACAAAAAGATTAATTATAAGGATGACCCCAAAGGTATGTGTTTCTTCATGGAAATAGAAATTGGAGTGCAATGCTTTCCTTCAGTATGAAATTTTATACTTTTCATGCCATGAAAATAAGAACAACTCCCATTACTACATGAATAGGTTCCAGAAATTTCAAAGCATGCCACCAACAAAGCACTGGCTTTCATACACAAAAAGAATACAATGGCTTTTCAAAAACTAGACACTCCTCAGCTATATTTAATACTAGAAAATAGAATACTACTTCTACATTTATTCCATAGGACCTCATTCCAGAAAACACTTCCATGAATAGAACGCAAAGGCACTGCTAATATGCATAAAGGTGCTTATTAGCAAGAATGTTTCCAAGAAGGGGATTCTATTTTCTATCTCTTAATTTGAAGTTGCAAGAGTTTCATTTATTCTGTTTTGAGCTGGTGTTATAAAAGCCATTCAAATTCACCTAAAGTTTGCTCAGCTTAATTAAATAATTGTCAATGCATTTTTAGTTGTTATAAAAGAACTTTGTAATGAGCATTAAGTTTATATTTTATTTAAAAAATGTAAGTAATTATCAAACAAGTAATAAGTGAAAATACGTTATCTGTTACTTGACTGAGTTTCACCAGGTTTATGTTACTAGACTTGGGTTTTTTTTTCTCCTTTGTAATAACTTTTTCCTTATAAAATCAGGATCTACTAAAAGAAACATGTATTCTATGTGCACTCACTTTCGCTTAATATACGTTGAAATTATAAGGCCTGTAAAAGAAATGTTGAGAATTTCAAATATGGCTGTTGTTAAAATGGGAGTTATAGATCTATGATCCTTACAAATGCTATTATTTGAGCAGTAAAATTTGCTCTTTGAATGATAAATGGCTGCATAGAATATGAAGAATTAACACATTTGTATCTTGTTCTTTCAGTAATAGTTTTCAGCTTGTTGTCCTTCAGGGTCCCTGCAGCAGCATTATAATTTTAGTACTATGTAAAATCAGTTCTTCATTGGAAGAAAGCTCTTCGGCAAGTGCAATGACATCTGCAGATTACCAGCAATGAACACCAAGCAAATTTGTAATGAAAGACAACATCATATGCTACCACACATCAGCAATCCTGACTTGTTTCCACAGCTTGTTTTGCAGTTCAAATTGTCAGCATTGAGCCCTTTATGCTTTTTTTTCTTCGTACTCATACAGAAATTAGTCTTCTTGTTTCACATCTCAATGTTGTGAGTTTAAATGGTTTGTGGACTAAGTTCTTGGCTCCTTTGTCAGGTTATTTCATCCTGTTTATAATGAATGGTGCCCTTTCTACATGATGAATTGCAATACTGGGGGATCAGAGGAAAAACAGTTAACCCTGACAGTTAATCATGGTTTGCTGTCTCCTCTGTTTTGTCCTGCACTGCATGAGAGGTGTGTGTGCAGCAGGTTGTGTGTCTCAGTTTGTACATCTGCTTATGTATCCAAAGAATAGGGAAAATTTTTGCTGTCTATGCTGCTCACTCACTGTTCCTCTGCTTAAGTGTTGGAAATGGAGGGTAATGATTCTCCTCTTCTTTGAGAAAGCTAGAATTGGTAGGCATATGACACAGCTGACATGCAGCTCATCACCAGGGTAGGCTCAGTCTAAGTTAACTGAACATGCACTCATTGTGTGTAATGTCTTTCACACTAGTCAGTTTTGTTTTTAAATGGTTAGAAAGCAGAATTTTGTCTTGAGTTAGAAGAATGAGTGAAAAAAGTGACATTAAGATGCACAGAGCACAATTCATCTTACTTCACTTTATCCATCTAAAAATCAGGCATCTGCTTCCTTCGTTACCCAATTGAAATTGGTAGTCTGAATCACATCTGAGGGTGCTCACTTGAGCTGTCTTTCTGCTATTTTTTTAGAGGCATGCAGTGAGATTTATAGTCACCCTTTAAAATAGAAAGTGTATGTGTAATTCCGTGGTAATATAACTGTAATTGTCTTATTGGTGTGCTTTTGTCTGTTTAATTTTTTGACAGTACAAGGTTCTTTGTTACCAGCACAAGAGATACTCAGATCCTGACTCTTCAAGATCAGTGTTTCAATTCTATGCAATTCATTAATAAAACCTGACAGTTCTATGAAGGAGGTAAAGAAATTCCACACACTCACTGTGTGGAGGCTTAACGAGGCTTTTTGAGCATATTGGGCTGTGGAAAGGTAAGGGATCATCATGAATTTGTTTGTTAGAGTACTTTGAACAGCAGGATGCTTTGCAGAGATGTGGCTGTGATGAAGAACCCAGTCCTGAGTCTTAAAAGTCTCAAAATTTGCACAATAAACTCATGTCTGGCATTCCTATTTATATCTTTAAAAAACCACTCTTCAATTGCTGCCTGTATTTTGGTACCTCTAGGCAGTTATGTATAATATTAAATGTTAGAATGAGTGTTGGATAAAGCCATTGACATTCTGACAGTCTTGGAAGAGGAGAGCTCTTAGGAAATTTAATATCCTCACCCCAGAAGAGGAAAAGTAATCTTACAGATTTCAGTAGATGGATGGCTGTATACCCTATTTTATTTTTCTACATCGAGCTCAACAGTCCTAACTATCATTAATCATTTCAGAATCTCTGCATTGCTATTTTTAGAAGCATGAAGAATTTCGGTATTATAACATGATATGTGCTAGAAAGAGGTCAAATAAATGGTCTTTGGTGGAGATTTGCTGCTAGAAATACATGAGTATAAAGTTGAAAGTAACTTTATAGTGCAGAACTACTGGGTGGGTGTACAGTAATTTGCTAAATTACAACAGATTTAAGCTGCTGGAGCTTTTTATTAATATTCCTATTTGGTTTTGCAATCCAGTTACCTCAGAACACAGCAGCTTATTCAAAACTATTCTAAAAATATTTTGATTTTTTTTTAATGAACATTTAAAACCCAGAGGCTCTGTATGCTTAAAACAAAACACAGGCATTTCATGGCTTTCTCCCTTTTTGTCACCTATTGTAAGACTGCACGTATTGTGCCAGATCACCAAATGGAGGCAGCTCTGATTAGCGACAAGAGCTTCTTCACCTGTGGAAACTGGTCTTTTCAGAATGTGAGGATCTCAACTGATGTTACTCATTTGCATCCAGATGTGTACATTTGTTATGAAATTAACAGCAACCAGAGACAAATTTAGAGCTCTGGCTTTTATGAATTTACTCAAGATTGTAATGTATGTGAAACACGTTATATATAATACAGTGGGACTAAGCACATTCTTATGGTGTGCATTAAAAACGTTACTGGATAAAGACATCTTTGCAATGCAGAGGTTCACTGCAGAAAACATGTCTTTAACTGGAGCATTACAAGTTTGCTACATCTCCAGGTACTTTCTATGCAGTTTAATAGTCAGCAAATACTAAAACATACAGCCTAAATTTCTGCCTTGCTAACAGATATCTTTTGGGCCTTGGATCACGTCAATTGCCCAGGTTTCAGTCTCTTTTAAAAAATCTAAATTTTTGTTCAGCACCAATCCTGATGCTTCTATCACAAAGCCATAAGAGGCAGTAGAGTCTTTTAGACTTTAGTGCCTTATGTGTATGTGAGTTGAACACACAAATAAGATTTAGGAAAAAAGAGTCTGTGCATATTGTCATTATTTTCATCAACTTAGCAATATGGATGGAAAGGTGGCAGACACACCTGCATATTGATATAGAGAAAGCTTTCTCTTATGTTGGGAGAACATTTTCTTGAACACTGTATATGCGTAATGGCTGTGTAAAATGAAAGTAAACTAAAATACAGCAATACACACTTGGGCTGTGACAGTGTTAGATGTCAAAGTGAATATACTTTGGGATTGTGCTCTAATTCAGGAACAGATTTGGGGATTGTTTTTCTGAAAGATGGTATTTTACTCTTTTGAGTCCTCACTAAAGCAATGTTCAATCACTTCAGTTCTGGACTGCACTGGTTTCTTCTACTGTAAATCGGAAACAAGATGATATATGTTTGGAACAATTAAATTATCTCAGGAGGTGAAATTCTGACATAATAAAGTAAATTGCACAGCTTCCATTAACTGTGATGGGGCCAGGGGTCTGAATCATCATCTTGGGATTTTGATCAAGGTTCATGACATTTAACCACATTTTTGTAGTAGGTAAAGCTACTAAGAAAAAAGGTGATTCCTTGCCATTAGCTGTCTGGGGCACTGTTCAAATGCTCATAACTTGGGAAAGTAACATATATAGGCACTTCAAGGATCTATTGAGTTCTTTAAATACGTGTTTTGAGATCTGCTGAAATGTCTCACAAGGAAAGATACAGAAAGCTGTTCGTTGTTCCCCATATTGTTAGCATTCTATAGCTGTTGCTATATATGTATACATATATAAACATACAGAAGTGGTATTTTAGACTTAAATGGATGTGTTGGGTTTTTTCCCCTCCCCTGCTGGTATCTATGTATTACCACTTTCAAGCTCAAATATTTTAAGTGGAAAACCAAAAGTGCATCACCAAACCCTACTGAAATGGCAAATCATATGCTGCTAAAAGGTTTAAGATGCTGGGAATTTAAGTTCTAAAAACAATACAAAAATTCTTGCTATTCCCTTTGTTTACCTCCCATGTCTTTATTTAAAGTGTATGTTTTATGAATCTACAGATTATTGCCTTTATTGAAAAGTTTGCATGTTATTCAAGATGACTTGTAAACTTGACTCAATCTTCCCTAGCAGGGGAAACAGGAAATACCAGGGAATACTAGACTCAGTAAACCTATAAAATTTGAGAATGCAGCCCATTATTTCTAGAGACTTTTCACATAACACTTTGGGAAGCAATGACTAATTAGTTTTTGGCTTTAACAATAACAGTTTGAAGGGATTTTTTGTTTTGTTTTATAGCTTTCATATTAGGTAGAGGAGGGAAAGTGACTCTGAATGATGAAATATCGGCAGTGTATACACTTGCTTCCCAGTAGGAGCTCAGCTCTTTGATCCCTAGTACAATTACATTCATTGCCCAAATTTTATGGCCGTGCCGGAGAGTTAACAAGCAGCCGCTATGCTCATGACAGCATCCTAGTAGATTTTTGTTCAATAGGTAATTGAATATTTAAAATTAATGTCTTAGATTCTCTGGATTCTTGGTAATAATTAAATGTTCACAGTATTTTTTCTCAACTGCTTCACAGCAGTAGAGTATTTATATTGATCTGATATATCAAATACTTCAACAATGCTTCTGAGCATTAGCTGTGGCTAGAGTAACAAAGTTATTGTTCCTTTTTCCTGTCTGAACCCTTTGTTGCATGTTAGTTTTTGAATTCATAAAAAGGCAAAACTTGACTGGCAGAAAGCTCCCCAGCTACTGATGAATATTTAAATTTGTACTCACTTTGGGCTCTTTCCATAAGAATGGACTTCTTGTAAAATGCTGAAGAAATTTTCAAGTTGCAAATATGATGGAAGCATATGTAAACTACAATTGTTAATTTTCCTTTTTGTTATTCACTGCTGTTATTAACTTATTCCTCAATGATCCTTCAAGATTCTAGCTGATATTTCAGCTAATTATGTATAGAATATATTCTATGAGTAGCTTTCTGAAAGGGACGTGGGAACATGCTATTATCGAGTGATAAGAACAGAAGACTGGAAATCAGAATGACCTTATTTCATTTGCATTTTCTGCTCTTTTGCTAAGTGGTCTTGAGAAAGTGACTATACCCATAAAAGCTCTAAGTCTTTTTATTTACTCTTCTAACTTTTCTCTTTACATTTAGTGTCTGACCTTTTCATGTGAAAAGAATCTCAGCTATCACTAGTCAGAGAAGTACATGCTACAGCAGTTAGGCTACAGTCAACATGCTGTGGTTGTTTTTTTAATAAAGCTTTACATCTCAGAATATGTTAAAAAGGTTTAATGATTTTCAATTCTGTTACCAGCTCTCAAAGGGATAGTGTAAAAACACAGGCATGAGCACAAATATAAATAATTACCCATGAACCTGAAGGGTTTTATCTGCTAAGTAAACACAACATTATGTAATGCCATAAAGAACAAGGTGCTAGAATTTATGCCACTAGTTACAACTTGTGCCATAAGTACAAAGGCGAAGAACTTCTTGTGTAACAGTAGATTATCATACCATCCCAAACCCTCAAACCTTTCTTGTTTCCAAGTTCAGCAGGCCTCTCTGGAATAACCTTCTCTGCAGATGGTTTTCATTTTCAGGGTTAACTGGTAGTCTGATAGGTTTTGTTTCTCTGTGTTCTCCAAATCTTCCCAGAATGATTATCATGGCTTTTTTGGGGAAAAAATAAAAATAATATTTATATGGCTGTATTAGAGAAATACACGTTCTATTAAAAAGCTAACCCAAGCTAAACCTAGACTGAGTAATATTCTCTATGTTCGATTCAATCAAGAGTTGTTTGATCAGTTGACAGTAACAGATTCAAGGAAGGCAATTAGCATCAACACAAATTCCTTTCTCCCAGATTAAAGAAAGCACTTGCATACTGTCAGGTTTCTTTGTGCTTTGATTATACAGAAAATGATTGCTTCATTATGACAATGGAAGTATAAAAGAAGATGAAAAAATCCCTCTCAGAACATTTTCTCTACCTACCCTAACAGACCTTCATTTTGGCAAGTGAGGAGGGTCGCTCCATACTATTGCATATGATAGAGTTCTTAAAGGCACAAGAAGATGTGGACTCAGGCTAATTAGCTGAGTCCATTTAAACCTCTGTAGGGTTAAAACTAGTTTCTGTTCAGTGCCTAAATCAGTGACTTAAGTACTATATTAGACAGTGGTCAGGGCAGAGCCTACCAGGCATGGACCCCCTAAATCAGTGGTGCCTAACCTCTGGTCACCTGCAGAACAGCAGTGCACAGCGATGGGCTCAGGCTGTTTACAGTTTCCTCTTCCTGTTGGCGTTGATTTTAAGGGGCTTTTATTTTAAGGTCTTGATATTGTACAAACAGATTTAAATAATTTCTCAGTCAAGGTGCTGTCTGTATTGTATGACCAAGTGTAATGACTGAATTGTGAATAATTCCCTGACACTAGTACTGTAACATGCCTTGTAAAAATTAATGTGTTCAGAGTAAATGAGTGATATCTGCCTTACATGTATTTCATTCCTGTATCTCACCCATTTTAAGATAAACACTTGGAGCGCAACCCAAGCAAGCTATTTCCTGATGACTAATCTGTCAAGGCTGTTACAAGTGGTTTTGAAATATTTTATGAAGTTTGATAGTCACCTGTCATAGAAACATAGAAATAGAAGTTTTTGGTGATGAAACAATTTCTGATTCAATATATTGTCAAAATGAGGTTCTCTGGGTAACAGCAGAGGTAACTAAAAAACTAATAAAACTGAATTAATGCCTGTTTAGAAGAATACCAAGGGAGAAGAATTACTAAAAAGCATTAGTTATTTAAAGGATTCATTTGTCTGGTTTTATCTTCCTAATTTACCTATAGGATTATAAGAGCAAGAATACAGGATATGTGAAAAGGTACTTGTAAGGGTGAGATATCCCCAGTCCCGAGGGCAGGTCTGTCTTGTAATTCAAAACCTAAACGGTTGAGTTAGGTCTCTGGATATTGTCTAAAAACCCCCTCCCTGTTTGCTATATAAACTTGCTGAAATGCAGTATGTTAATATGAAACCTGCTATACATCTAGAGCAGTTTACTTGGGAAACTAGTGGGGTATTTATTTTTCTGGAAGGTGAGAAGTAAAGCTGATGTGATGAAAATGACTGGCTCCTTCATCCTGAAACCTTAGACCAGTTTGTGCTAATTCACTGATGGATGTGCCTAAACATTAATAAGGCTAAAATAGACAGAGGCACCTAATGACGCATGCTGGGCTGGGGATAATGGACCAGCAGAGGGGTTTACTGAGGATCTGTTCCATTGGGAACAGAGCCTTTGTACCCTAATTAAAGCCCTGTAAACCTCCATTTAGTACTGGAAATCCAGTATAAGGTTTACTGAGCTGATTTTAATTAAAACTGATGTTAGCCTCAGCTTCATGTGGGTTTCTGACCAAAATAAACTTGTGTAAGTAATGTGTGTGTGGCGGTGTGTATATGTGTGTACATACATGTGTATCCTCTGGAGTGTACTTGTGCATGTGTTTATTCTGTTGTAATGAAATCTTCTCTAATTAAGAACAGGTCATCCCTGTGTTTAAACTAGTAATTGTCTGATTCCAAAGAGAATACTGACAAGGTATGTTTACTTCTATGTTATCACCTGTCATGTTAAATCTAGTACCAGGTGAGGGCTCTGTGACCCTTACAGTGGGGGAGGTTGGAGGGAGGTTTGTGCTTCCCTGGTCTATAAATAACCATCTTTGTGTAACCATTGCAGAACCAGGTGTCGTGTTGTAGGGGCATAAAGCACTACTTCTACATATAAATAGGACTGTATTATTCCAACAAAGGAAATAGGGGTTTTTTAGCTTGATGTAGAAACCTGGTGTAGGTTTTTTAAAAACCCAGTGCATTATGAAATCTGAGGAAAGACAACCGTCACCTAATTTCTGGTGAGGGAGAATGGGAAATTCTTAGTTAAAAAACATAATACATATATTTTGGGATTTAAAGTGTGTGTGAGAGATACCCACATAGAATTGGAAAACAAAAGGGGGAAAAAATGAGAGTAAAAATAGTGGCATGCCAAAACAGAAGAATTAAACTGCAATTAGATTGTCTATATACCCTTAGTTTTTCTCCTTTCCTCTTGTGCATAGCCATTTAATTTTCATTATCATGACTCTTTTTTTCCTGTATAGAATGTTGCTCATTTGGTAATACCTGACAGATGGTCCAGCTGTATATGTTGTTCTGTAAATATGTCCTATTCTTTTTTTTTTGGGGGGGGAGAGGGGCTGGAGGGATAAAGCTCTAAACATTTATTTCCTACATGCCCTTTAACCCTGCACTGAATACAGCATTTTATGTGTCCTGTAGCATTTTTGATAGCGGTTATTGACTATTTTATCTAAATATTTCACAGATAATTTTTTCTCATAATGGCCTTAAAAGATGAGATGGTATTATTTTTATTTTACGGCTAGACAACTCAAACTTCAGCACTGCTGGTGAGTTACTCTAGCTAGTTATGGCAGAACTAGGTAGTCTGCCAGAAGCTGTATAATAAGATGTTCTGCATCGTGCTTCCCAAATTAGCCTGAGTGAAGCACTATGGTTGTGCTATATTAAGACAGGATATCTCTGACTTGCAGAGCATTCTGCTGTTCAGACATATCCTCAGAGGTTATCTAAAATAGCAATATAGCTACCCAACTTTCAAAATTCTGCTTCTCAAAGAACTTAGTAATATTACCACTGTGTTTTGGGTCAGATCCATTCCACTTCAATTGCAAATATTGTTTTCAGTAGAAAATCTACACTAAACCCCCAGACTAATCATATCAGATCATTCAGTTAGAAAACACCAAAAGCACATGTGCTGTTTGGGAAAAATTTGGCTTAAACTCTGTGTCCCATAGAGATCCTGTGCAACCAAAGTTAAACTATGCTGTCTAATTCTTGGGCTCCTGCAGCAGCATCTTGGGCACATGGACTCTACTGTCCTGGGGAGAGGCAGGAGTCCCACTGCATGTTTGTGAGGAGCAGGGAGGTCTGTAATGGGCTGTTCCAAGTTACCCAGTAAGAAATACTGAGGTTAGAAGTATGTGCAATATCCTGGTTCTCTCTGCTGCATTAGCACCTTATTCAGAATTCAAGAGCCTGCCTCCATCCATTGGGCAACTGTGACACTGAGGTAGATGTTCAGGCTCTGTCCTTCACACAACTGAGAATAAACTTTTATTTCAAAGGAGAGCCATGGGAAAAGGGTGTTATTTCACATAACAGAGTGACAGCATACCTGGATTAACATGAGCTCCCTTCCTGCAAGTAACCTAGATAATAAACCCAGTGCAAACCCCAACAATTAACAGCTCGAATGCAGAGCTGCTAGTTACTTGCTTCTTGCTGTGTGCTAATGGTTCTGCAAATAGCTAGCTTAAACCACCTTTAATTTATTCTAAGGGTAAGCTTCCTCTCCATTTTGGGGTGGAGGTGAGGTCTGGTGGTGCCACCACTTGAGAGACTGCTGGCCACAGGGAGGAGAGCTGGGCTCTTGATTATCACCTCTTAGCTGGAGACTACTGCACATCACATCAGATTTTCACTCTACTTGGTGTCACGCCAGTGTAATTTTCCTTTTACCTCTATAGATAGAAGTTCTTACAGCTACCCAGTCAGCAAATGGCTACCTGGAAACAGCATGGGAGAGGCTCAGTAAGCCCCGGGCATAGGCTTGGCCCAACAGCAGGTGTCAACATGCCTTTAGTCTTTCATGCAAAGGGAAAATGTCTCACATGGAATCAGTGGAGTGCTGACCCATAGCCCTCATCTTTCCAGGGACTTAAGGAATCACTGGTCAGTCACTTTAGCAGGAACTGTGTATCAGGTCAAGGAGAGAACTCAGATCTCAGGAAGTGTTCAGCTTCTGTAATCAAGACTTGTCTCTACTTGCAGGTTTTTTTGTTCACGCAAAGCTTCCTAACTCAGTAAAAATTCACAGGGGTATTCCTGCAGGTGACAGTCTCCAAGCTGAGCATGCGTAATGTCAACTCCACCAGCTGACAACCCACAAACATTCTCATGGTCTGGTCCACATTTCTGGCAGAAATTTCTGGCATTCCCAAATAGTAAGCTCAAGGAGAGTCTTAGCCAGCCGTGAGCTAGGTTGGCCTTTGTCAGGTAACAGAAACAGTGAAAAATGTAGGTTGGAAGGGACCTCTAGAGGTTTTCTGTGACAAAACCCTTCTTAAAGCAGGTCTACTTTGTATATGATCAACAAATAGGTTTTTTATTAGTCCCCAAAAAGCTTTTTTTTTTTCCTTGCATAGTGTTTAGTATCTTCTCTGGCAAATTTTGATACCTATTTCTAGACTGTGGGAGTGTGGATTCTAACATACTGGAGGTGTTAGTGGTAGGAATTTCACCTGGGCAAAACAATTTTTCCCTTCATCCAGATTTCCTCTCCTGAAAAGCTGTCCTAGCTGGCTCTGATGTTTTTCTTGCACTTTGGTTCCCCACACCTTGAAAACTGTGGGAGGTAAACAGCTGATTTAAGAAACACATTAAGCTATTTTGCAGCTATGAGGATCCAAGTACAGGGTAATATAATGAAACCATTGGATAACCTGAGTGGTAGGTTCTTCACTTGCTCTGTCACTGTTCCACAACATTCAAAATCATGGTTTAATTGGAGTTGTAGTCAATCTCTGGTAAAGCCATTGGAAGCTGAAGGGGCTCAAGCCTCTCTATTGATATGGGATCATTTCTGCAATGGTTTAAGGAAAAATGCCTGTTTTGATTTACCGCAATCTGCATCATGCCTGTAAAAATGACCCTGAAATGTAGTGCTCAAAATGCATTTTTACATGACACCAGCATGTACAGACTTTTTTACAGGGGGCTTCAAGGCATACGGGTAGTATGGAACTCTCATACTCTGAAACTTGTTTTTGACACTTGTTTTAAAAACACAGAGGAAAATTATGTAGCAATCTGGACTCCATTACAAATGGATACATCTCAGGTAATTTTATGAACTGCACTGAAGTAGCTGGCTCTATATTGTGAGAAAGGCCAGCATTTGGGCCAATAACTTCAATGCTCATTTATTAAAAGGCCGGGAAGAATTATAATTATGTGATATGGGATGCTGACCTAACTGCTACATCCAAGATCAAAGCTTGTTTGCTGTACTAGGTCAATCTTATCAGAGTACAGTATTCTTTATGATTATCATATTATATATCCAATTTATTTTCCATGATAAAAATGTTTCCTTGTGGTAGGATTCAAATATTATAGTATGGTATGTTGGGGTTTATATTGTAGGGCTCCAGCAGATGGCAGAGGAGACAGATTTTGAATAGATGAATTTTCAGGTACCCTGTTAAATTAGTACATGAAAATGAGTTTTATTTGAGCATCAGCAAACCTGCCAGTTTCCCTTCACTTGGTTTCACTGAAGTGGAACTAGAGAGTAGGGTTTATGGGAGCTCACATGCCCTTCATTGTTGTTAGACCTTAGTATGTGCAAATAAAACATGGTGTAATAGAGGTTGTCGATTTGGGATCTGGAAAGATTACAAAGGTCTTTTTCTCCTGTAAATTCAGTCATTGATTTTAGATTCAGCACCTGAGGGGAAAATAGCCTATGGGGACCGTCCTGCTCTCTGACTTAAAAATACTTCATAAAAGACACATAAACATAAAGGGCTCTGATGTTTGTAGGTAGGAGCCAAGGCCTGTCTCTGTTCTCATTTATATCACAGTAAACCCCAAATAATAAAACTGACATAGTCCATGTGCGTTATTAAGAGACTTGATTTGGTCAAGATTCCTTGTCTAATCCCATAGTACACTCAATAAAGCAGCTGTAGAAATCTCTAGATAAGTAAGAAATTGCCACGTGAATTAATAATTCATACACAGCCCTAGGTAAGGCATAGCAAAGCTGTTTATTTCCTCTTACAAAATGGCTTGGTAATATGTTCTGTGCTCACCTGAATGAGAACTACAAATTGGTAGGTATACAAAGAACAGCACAGACAGAAGTGTGAACATACAGTTTGTGAACTGTGGCCTAAATTTACTGAAACTTGGCATGAGGAGACATGAAAAAGAGGAAAACCTAGGGGGGAAAGAAAAAAATATTGCAACAGTCATATTTTTCTGGAAGGAATATTTGTTGGTGAGATAAGACAACTCATTAGGCCATTAGGCTGATAGAAGAATTTACAGCCTCAGTGTGTCCTGTGATCTATCTCCCCTTTCTTATTGAAATTCCTCCAAACCAAATATAAGTGGTTCTGGATCGCCTGTGATCTCTGTTGCAAAACAACATCTGTGGCTGAAGCAGTTTTTTTTCTGGTGGGCAATCCCTGCCCAGGGAAGTCACTTTATTCATCAGCTTGACAACAGAGTTGGTAAGTTTGTCCTTGGGAAATTCTGTGCTACTTTAAGAAGAGATACCAGAGCAACTCTGTTGAATTCTTTCAGGGACCATGAACACCCATAGTTAAGTATTGGTCAAGAGAACAGAATTGCCCCCATTTATGTCAAGAGCTGAAATTAATTTTACTATTTTATGCTACTGCTTGGATGTCTGAAATTAGTTCACTTTAAACAAACAAACAAGTGACTCAATTGTGCATGCTGCACAAACAAGACAGAGCTTCTCTTGTTTATTATGGCAATACTAGCCTTATATTGATGGCAGAGAATTCCAGGTAATGTTTATGTGAAGAAATTGATGTGCCACTGGTCACCATATATGTAAAGTGTCTAGTAAAAAAATATATGCATGAGAGAAATTTAGTCAAAGGAACAACAGCTGCCATCTTTTTCAAGAACATAATATCTCAGTTTTAAAACTATTTCAAGTCTTTCCTCTCTTAACTGGCCAAATGAGAAAAGACAAATGGTAGGTTACAAGATTTTGGCTGTATTTCTGAAGTGTATGTGAAAATAAATATTTCTTTTTGATCTGACAGCAGGATACAAACAATTTATTTTTTTTAATCAAGATGAGTTTTCATTTATTTCTCAAAGGGGAAAAAATTTGCCTCTCTTCTCTTGAAATATAGTACCCATCACTAGCATCTATTCCAGAATAGCACTACTTGACAATCAAATAGATGTTACAGATCATGTAGTAGTTCTTTTTCCAGGTATTTGATAGCTCTTATTCAGTTAGTAAAACCATTTGTGAGGAACTTCGTTGCATGTTCTTGATGGGGAATTGCTGTGTAGTCACTGTCAGATGCCAGGTGTTTGTCAAGATCATTTGGGCAGCAGATGTCAGCCCTTCCTGAACTGCTCTAAAGATCCACCTGTCTTATGTATCTCTCTGCTATGTGCAGTCTTTATTCATGTTTCAATTCAGGCTGGGCAAACAAATCATTTGTCATTTGAGTAAATGAAATTAAATGGAATTGTGGCTAGGTAATTTCACCGTTACCATATTTACCTACATCTTTTGCAATGTCTTAGTATCAATGGAAGCCTGTAAAAGTTTTAATTTCCATATTTTTTTTTGTGGTATTATTGACTGGGACTGTGAAAACTATGAGTTCACTTTATAGTTACGTCTCTCTTATATCTGAGAACAAACATCCTAAACCCACAGTTTCTCAGCCCCTTACAGAGTATTATGCAAGTCCATACTGAACAATGACAGAAGTTCCTGAATTCTACATGAGAGTTTTGCACATTATAAGAGAGCATAGTAATGGATGAGTAATTGAATACTTGCCATGTTGCTGTGCATACCTGTTAGAGAGAAATTTGTAGCTGCAGCAAAACTAATTAGGCTTTTTTTGTAAGACAATAATCGTGTCAGAGCCGGCAGATAACATACTTAATTCTAATCAGCTTTCACTAATCACGGAAGGTAAAATGAGTTATTAGTATTGAATCACAACTTTCCTTAAGTAGCAGTCTAAATCTAATTACCCTAAGTTACTTTACTTTCCACTTAATACTTTATTGTTGTCCACAAAGGTTTTGGTGAACTGGAGGCTATTTATACCTGAGATGATGTGACTTTTCTTCAGTATATTTGTACAATTGATATGGAGTGATCAGATACTAATTCAGATACTGATTTTGCAGATGAAAAGTTCATGACTCTCATTAGAATGAAGTCTGGTGTCTTGATTAATCATATGATGTATTTCAAAGCTGGCTTCAAATTTGTGTAAACTGGCACAACTTCATGACCTTCCAAATTCAGTAAAACTCATATCTACATTTGTAGGAAAAGATGAATAAGAGAGAAGGGAAGAAAAATAATTTGTTATTAAAGTAGCTTTTATCAAAATATAACCCAATTTTATTTTAACAATTTATTTAATTTTTAAAATATTAAGGTACCACATTTTAAATGAGTATGTTGGCTTCTACCAGGTTCCTGTTGTCTTAAATAATAGTATGACCAGAGAGTTTTTAGAAAAGTAGAACTAAAATAATTGGGAATAAATTAGGCCAGTGCTGAAGGCTTTCAAAAGTTCTGTCCTAAAATACTCATGCTGTCTTATGAGTTCATTCATGTGATGAGGTCATAGACTTGAACTCACTGCTCGATACCTTTAACTCTGACTGGGAGCATCTGAGGCCCCAGACGTGTGACTGGCTGATGGAGCTGCTGGTCTCCACCACATGCACACACAGGGTCTCCAGGATGGGTGGCTCACTCTGTCCTGGAAAAATCACCATAGCTACAGTATAGACACTCCAGTGAAAGGGTTTGGGCTGTGGGCTGTGCTGTGCCTGCCAGTATCTGGTGGTCAGCTCTAGTGATGAAGGCAGCTTTGCTGTCTTGGGTGCTGCAGGGTGTGTGGGACTCCAAGTGGCATCCAAAGCCTGCAGTTCCTAGGGAGTGGAATACAAATAGACAGGTCTGCTGCCAGGTCTATGTTAGGGATGGAGAGTAGCTCCAGGCCTTTTAGCTGTAGTGACTCTGGAACAAAATCAAGATCCCCCGTGTGTAACAGAGCCAGGGCCTTGCATAACTCTGCTCCTGACGCATTTGGACACAATGAACTGTGGACACTGAGGGATGGTGGGGCCAAGGGGCATGGCTGCAGTGCTGAGGTTTTCAGTTTTCTCCCACCCTTCATCTTATTTATGTCCCTTTAAAATAACTGTATGGATTTGTAGTTCTGCCAGCAAGTGCATAATTTATCCCTAGAAGCTGCAATGCTATAAAGTAAATAAATCAAAGCAATTTTCTGGCTCTTAGGATGACTGTAGTAAATATTTGATGTGCGAATTCAAGAAAGAAATATAAACTTAAAAAAATTTCTCTCCCCAAAATGGAATTCTTTGTAGAAGTTACAAAACTTCTTTTCCAGTTTTTATTTTTTTTCCCCCAAGTATTTAATGGAAATTTGTAAGGTTTTGTTTTGTGGCTAGTTTGGTTTTTTTTGTTGTCTTGTTTTGTTTTTTGTTTGTTTGTTTGTTTTTCTTCCAAAAAGCACTTTCTACTTTATGTTTGAAAACTATTGGTGCCAGCACTTCTATAAATGACAGTTAATATTGCTTATTAGTTGTGAGAGCAGATTCCCTGCATCAGTTCACAAAAATGCCAAGTTTTTCTTCTTCAGCCTTTAGGCAGTTGTACATGAATAAGATAGCAAGCTACCCCATATGTAGATTATAAAAAACATGCATCAGCCTGACTCAGAGAAAGTGATTAGCCATGTGAGAATTTCTGCACTGAAGTGCTAAGGCTTTGATTGAGGTCTGTAAAGTAAAACCTGCCTTTAAACCTGAATTTAGCCTGAATTTAAACTCGGAGAAGCTGTTCTGTTTCCCTTGAGATTGTTTCAGCTTAGCTGATGCCCAGGGTGCCCATGTCTGCTCTTCGGGTAGCTGTGCCGGTTGAAGGCTTATTATCTGTGCCACAAGCTTGTTACTTTCCATTTGGGGCTTATTATTGCCAAAACTTTGCCAGAATAAGGGCTTGTGCAACTTCTGCACTGAAGGCAAAAGCATCTGGGACATCCCAATAGGTCATCTGATTGGTGATCTCCTCAAGTGAAAATACCTTCTCCTAGCAGGGTTTGCAGGCAGTGGATGCCAACTGCTGGACTGGAATGGGGACACCAATACATCAAACCAGCAGGGCTACATTTGGAGCAGGTAGTCTGTTCATGGCTTGAATTTATTAGCTGTGTGTTTAAATTCACCAAAATAGGCTGCTTAAATAAACCTGTCTATGCTTGACCCACCATCATAAATTACTTACAAAATAAATAAAGTATAAAACCCATGAACTTGTAAGCATAGATCTAAGGTGTAAGTCTTGCACCAAAAGGTGTTTAAATGGTTTCCTTAGCAATGTGGGGCACCACAAAAGATGGAGGATCTCACTGTGAGGACAAAGAACTATTCATGCATGGCATGTCTTAGTAAGCGCTGACTTCTCCACAGAAGTTGCATTTTTCCCATTTTTGAAAAAAGAATTGTGAGCTACAGCAGGTTGCCAGGAGTATGTCCAGTTAGGTTTTTAGTATCTCCACAGATGGAAACTACACCAGCTGTCTTGCCAAACTGTCCTAGTGTTTGATAACCTTTGCAGTAAATGAGGGATATTTTTTTCTTATTTTTAGACAGAATTGGCTGTGGTTCAATTTGTGCTCATTGCTTCTTGTCCTTCACTGGGCAAACTGAGAAGACTCTGTCTCCTTCTTTACTATCAGGTATTTATACTCATTCACAAGATCTCCCTAAGCCTTCTTTTTCTCCAGTCTAAACATTCCCAGATCTCTCAGCCTCTTCTGGCATGACAGATGCTCCACTATGTGACTGAAACTCTACTTGCAGATAGCAGGCAGTCCCTTTTAATCAGCTACTAGGAAATATGGTTTTACCTGAACTCAGCTTAGAGGACAAGGACTTGCTATTTAAAAAGACTTGCTATTTAGGAGTATTTAATTCAGCCAAAATAATCCACATTCTTTGAAGAGCAGGAAAGAAGAGTCTCTGTGTCTTCTGTCAAGGCTTTTTGGTTTGTTTGTTTTTTTGTTTGTTTTTAAAAGTTTATTATTTCATCTAGCTTTACCTGTTGGTAAAAACCTGCATTAAATGTCAAGAAATTGTACGTGTTTTGCTAGTCCTCACCCTTCATTCCTGGAAAAGTATGAGAGAATCTTTCATTGCTCAGCTCTGACCTCATAGTCCAGTTAAGGAAATGCATGAGAGACAGTGAGGCTATATTGCCAACCCAGAATAAAAGTCATGAGTCAGTCCTCAAAACTCAGTAAGCTCAGAAGCTATTTACTGAATAATTATATACTGTTTGAGTATCTTTAGGACAGTCCTATGTTTGCCTTGTTTGGTTCTTTTTTCAGGCTGAAGATTTATGTCATGTTCTCAAGCATTAATTTGAACCTTGTAGGATAAAAATAATTTTATCTATAACAAACAGATTTGATAAGCATTTCATTTTTCACTTATATATACACTTAAATATATTTATATATACATATTTATGTGCCTACGAAAAAGTAAATTCTTAACGAAAATTCTAACTGTTGAATTCAGATATGTGAAGAAAAACAGAGATAGTATACAAGGGATGTGTGAAAAGCATGTATGACATATTGAGTACTGCAGGTTAGATGCAATTCCATCACCCAAAAGATGGAATAGCCATATGTAATTACTTTGTTTGGAGTTTACTTGTGATGGGACATTTTGTGGAAATTGTCTCCTCTTTAGATTCAGTAATGCACTAAGTACAACTTTGTGGACTTTAATGTTTGAGAATAGTTTTGTTTACTACCATGTTTCTTAGATTTGGTTATATACAAGTGTATATGAGGCATAATTCATCCCTCCAAATTCACTAATAGAACTCTGAGCAGAATAAAAAGAAACTGTTTCTCTATCATAATCTGCCCTCATATCTCCTTAAGTCACCTCAGAATACTAGAAAGCATGCTAATACTTTGCAACAAAAAAGTGCATTGTGAAAAGGCAATTCTTTACTAACACTGTAGAAATCCAACAAGTTCCTAAATTACATTTAAAGGATTACAAAGGGGGGTTTTTTTGGCTTTTTCTTTGGTCTTTAATGTTTTCTCTGTAATTATTTTGCAGTAGGTGTGAGCATCCATGATACCAGGCAAGTACTTGCCTGGCTAAAATGTAAATACTTGATTCATTGTCCCTGTGGACCCCCAAGTGTAGGTCTTTATTGGCATCACAGTTAATTATTAGTATAATGTTATGGGGACATATTTTTCCTTTTGTTGTTGGGGATGGTATTAAATGAATGGGCATGGCTTGCTTAGAAAAATTTGTTAAATATTAACTTACTGTGTCTTAAGGAACAGTTTATCTGAAAGGTGACATTGCAGACATTTCATTTAGACTACATTAGATTTACTATATTTGTAAGGTTTTGAAACTCCAGAAGATTTCAGCCTACTCTGAAACAGGTTGAACAGTGTCAAATATAGTTGCATTTCAGAAAAAAAAAGAAAAAAACGTGTATTCCATTCTTTTCCCCCCCCCTTGATTTACATAAATGTATTTTTAAGAGTTTGCATTTTTATCACACTGTAAATATTAGATCTTCAGTCCAGATGCTTTTTTTTTTTTTTTTTAATCATCTTTCTTACCACCCTATGGCCTAAGTGATAGTGCCTGCGCAGTCTTGTGCTGTATGTTAGGCGGGCACTTCCATGAAGTAGTTTTTGCAATGATTGGGCATTTCAGCCATAAGGCTCGTGTGCTGTAGGTTTGGTTTTCTGGCTCTATCAGATTTTGCTGCATGTAGAACTCTCCAGAGCCCACTGCCTGCTTGGGAACAAGAAAATAGGGCAGGTGGGAGTGGACAGTCTCTAATGGACTAAGTAATCTATGGAAGGCAGCTGCAAAGAGCCCCTGGGATGGAGAGAGTCTGAGCATATCATTGGGCTGTGTTGTATCTGTGTCTTTGCTTTTTCAGTTGTTTTGAGGCACTGAAGCCAGACACTGGAAGGTAAGTTTTGTAGAGGAGATAAGATTTCTGGGTTTTCTTTTTAGCTAAATACAAACCCAGTAAACTCCACCTCTGTTTCAACAAGATTGTTTAACAGATATAAAGGTATGTATGAAGGTCTTTAAATGCCTATAATCACTCTAAATTACTAATTCACCTGAGTGATGGCAGTCATCAAACTGAGACAATACACACCAGAATGATGCTGGAAAGAGTCCTGCTGCAGTGTTACACACAGCTTCCTTACTATGCCATAGTGGTACACTACCATGAAGAACTAGGTATACTGTCTCCATGACTGGGTGTGATGTAGATATTTGAGTAATGTTATCATTAGAGATGGGGGAAGGCTTGAAATTCAACACATGCGTCAAATGGTGAACAATCTGTGCATCCAGTTCTTGGCTTTAAGTTCCTTTTCTCATATCGGGTTGAGGAATACAGCGCTGTATTGCAAAAATATGAAGGGCTAGCTCCGCAGTTTGGTAGGTGTTGAAGGTCTTTGTCACGTTTTCCCAGTTTGAGGGATCCACCTGGCCCTGAACTCATTATACTAAGGTTTGGTCATTGGCTGTAGGTGACCCTTGGCTTTCACCACACTTGCACCTCCAAATCTAGCCAACCATCTAACCAACCTTTCATGCAAGACTGCAGGGCTTTTACCTGAGTGGGTACCACAGCTCAAGCCCATGACACTAGGAGCACAGTCACTTTTTATTGCTTGAGGCAATACTGCAGAAAATTATGAATATAATTTTAAGAAAATAATATATGTTTTGGAATATATTTTTTCTTATAACAAAGGAGCATTGTGCCTCATGTTTGTGTTATGCTTTCTTATAGTAAGAAGACAATTATATTATACCTGACATGACCGATGACCTGTTGGAGCAAGTCTAGAGGTGACATAATTGTGATCTTCCAGAACCTGAAGAGAGACTACAATAAAGGCAGAGCAGGACTTTTTATGAGAGCATATAGTGACAGGGCAAGGAAGAATGGCTTCAAACTGAAAGATACTGGGTTTAGATTAAATATTAGGAGGAATTTTTTTTCTGTGAGGGTGGTGAGGCACTGGAACAGGTTGCCCGGACAGGCACATCCCTGAAGTGTTCAAGGTCGAGTTGGATGGAGCTCTGAACCACCTGGACTAATGAAAAGTGTTGGAACTACATGATCTTTAAGGTCTCTTCCAATCCAAACCATTCTATGAATCCATGATTCTATGATTTTGACATCTCATAACATGGTAAAACTAGGCTCATACATGCTTTCTAGTTAGTTTTGGTAAGTTGTCAAGTCACAACATTTAATTTAGTGCAATGAAATGGGGGTTTAGTCGTTTTGATAAGCTTTTGAAACAATGCACTTTTTTATTTATAACTGAACTGTTTGTGGTGTCAGATTTTTATTGAAGCAGTAATTCAACTAACAATTGCACTGTCAACTCTTATCTCTATGTAGGAAAACAAAAAAAGACATTTGTATTGAACGTATATTTCACTGCTAAGTGCTATGGTAATTTAATTTGTAACCTTTCAAATTAAGTAAATAACTTTTTTTCCTCTTTCTGTTTAATGATTCTCTCCTCCCAATCAATCAGTTTTACTCTGGTTTTGGTGCTATCAGTTGTAGGTGGCAGCAGGCAATTTCCTATGGATTGGAAAGATGTGAAGTAAAGTCTTTATTCTTCAAGTCGAATTGGCTGTGCCACTTCTAAGCTGGAACAGAAAAGCTTCTCCACCAAAGCTTCTCCCCGACGGGTTCTTCCATAACAGTGAACACCACAAGCTCAGATAAATTCTCAATAGTAGTAGCAGAAGCTTAATAGTTTGAATGAAAGGTCAGATTCTGCCACAGCTGTGAGCCAGATCCTTTGAGAATATATCATATATTCTATATATTCATATCTATATGAAATAGGTATTCTGATAAGCAAGTAAGTTTGTTGATCTTTCAAGTTTTCCTACTTTATCTGTGTGGTTGTGGTAGCAACTTCCAGTGCTTCTCTATATTCCCGATTATAACAGTTATCCTTAATGGATCACTGAAGTAAAATAAAATATGCAAAAGGTCTGCTGGTCTCTTCACTGTACCTTATGCTGTGAGATAGACATATATTTCACTTGGCTGTATTTTCTGTGTGGTCCTTTGGATGAGATGCAGGAGTGGACTCCAGACTGCTTGAGCCAGTGAAAGAAAAGTCCACTGGCTTCAATAGGAAAAAACAACTCAGCCCATGTACTCTATTGAGACATACCAGATACAGTTGCAGCTTTCACAGTCTCTCCTGGAAGTCAGACATTCTGATCTCTGGACACCTAATGTTCAGCTTCTTGTGAGAAGGCCTATAATAATTACAACTGAAAGGTTTTCCTGCAATGTAATCTGAAGAAAACAAGCTTTATAAAAAGAGTGATGGTGCATCGTGTGTTGCCCATCTCATATACTAGAAATGTTGTCTGTCATAAATGTTCCATTGACACAAGATGTTTTCAAAAGAAATTTCATACTTTTTGCAACCACACATCAATGACACATTTCCCAACTTACAGAGAAGTAAATAAAATTGTTTTCCACATAACTGTAGACAAGTTAGCTTGCTTAAAAAGGGATACTCTTAAAGATTCAAATTGTGGCATACAAGTCTTCCTTGATTAATGATATTATAGTTATGAATTATTACATTAATTTTTAATGTGATGTATTGACCATGCTGAGTAATTTACAAATGGGGTTAGTTACTGAGCTGTGTGAAAAGTTTCTACCTGAAGTGGAAAGACAACAAAAAAGAGTGTGAAGTGCAGTTCAAAAAATTGCAAAGTAGCAGGAACTAGGAACTGTCTTACTAGTTTCATAGTTTTGTCTTTGTTATGTTTTCATATTCTAGTGTCTCTCCCATTCCCACCCGCTTTGTGCTCTGAAATAGCTAGTGATCTCATCGATCCTGTCAGGTGGTATAGTGAACTAAATAAGGTCATTTAAGGCTTACCTTTAATATACAATGTAATTATTTTTTTCTGTGGGTCAAATCTGCAGGGCTTAATAAAATTTGAAGCAGATTTAGTCCTGTCAGCCACTGGCTTAGATTTTTGAATTGAACTTTTAAAATTAAGAGTACTTTAGAAAAGCATTTCTCAAGTATTATATATAAATGGATAGCCCTAATCCTGCCACTTTTTACTCTGTTTTTCCACAGAATCTATTCTAAATCAATCTCTATGTATTTTTTTTCCATCCCGCACTCCCCTCCCCCCCCCACTTTTTACTATTGTCTTTTGATTTGCTATTCTGCATTCAAAATCTGTATATTGCTGAGAACCTTCAAACTCATTTTCCTGTACCTCTTGGAAGGCACTCAGCATTTCTCAAGGTTAGGCTCAGTGTTAAAATCATCACAGTTGAGATTTATTTCTAATTTTAGATGTGACACCATCTTTTGTGACATGATGTGGCCATATTTGTGAGGAAGGCATTAGGACAGCAACAGCCATATCTTTAGCTTTGCATTTAATATAAAAGCATTAAAGATGAAGAAATCTAAAAGAGATGATTTTGCTGGGTTACTGTTTTTTTTTTTCGTTATCATATAAATAAGAATACATAAAGCAATCCAGGAACTTTTGCAACTAAATTGTCAGTATTTTCTTAAAATAAGTTTGGAGAGGAAAATTGACATATATTTATCAATATTTATCAAATATGAAAAACAAGGAGACAGATGGCTTGATCCAAGGTTTACTGATGATGCTCTCCTCTTCAGCTCTACTAGTGTATTTGTAGGGCTCATAAAGGAGATCTTACAGCTGAAGGCAACAGTACATTGTAGGCATGACCTAACCTTCATTGCATACCTCTAACATTAGCTCACAATGGTTATTTTAAGCTTTTCTTTTAATATAACCTAGTAATTTCTTTGCTATTTTTGCTTAGTTGGTATAAAGCATCTGTAAACAGCAGAGCTGAATGTCTTCATAGAATGATAGACCTCACTCCCTTTTGTTATTGTTACTTCTATAAAGTTTGTTTTATAATGAAAACAGACTGAGTTACTCAGATTAGCTTTTTCTTTTTTTAAATTTCCATGCTGCAGTTCTATCTTCTCTTTGAGTAGCTTAGCATTCTACTGTTTGGCATAATGCTTGATATTTGTCAATATTCAAATAATAAAGGAAGACTGGTGCCAGTCTTGCAGATCCACAGATGACAAATTTTGTGAGTTCTTTTCTGTCACATGTGAGTGTAAATGTAGGGGTATAAGTTGGTTCAAAATAAAGTCTGATTTGTCTCTGTAGCACCATGCATGCACATTGTTCTTAAAGAAAAAAATATGAAGTGTCCCTCCATGAGAACATACTTTTGAAATGAAAATATAAGGATTTAGTAGATCCTTACGATATTCAGCATGTAAGACATATGACTGAAATGTATGTAGTCTGCACAGCTTGTTGCAGACTGAGGAGCAGGAGAGGAACAGTATAGGGGTGCTTGGGAATTTGCAGTGTCCTGGTGATAGTCAGAAGCTGCTGAATTGGCTAAATGAACAGTGTTACTGCATGTCAGGTGTATTTCCTTGCCTTGAGCATATTTTAAGCCAGGCATAGGAAAGTATCCATGGAGAACTGAAGAAGCAGTAGAAATTTGGACTTTTTTTTTTTTTTTTTTTAATATATCCTAGACTTATTCAGAAAGCTTTGCTTATGTTTCACAGGCTCATCCTTTGGTGATGCTCAACATACGCTTTTAAGTCATTGTATATTGTTCAGTCTCAGACTGATAAACAATGTGGTTTTTCCCAAACTGACACTTTTCTGTGTTTGTTTTTCTAGCAGGCTTCCAAGTCGCATAGTAACCATCCCTCTTCTGCAGCCACCTCCCACTCCTCCTTTTCTATTCAGGTGTGACTCCCTTTCTGTGCACTGTGGGAAGAGCATTTTCTCTTATGGAATAAAAAGCCTATCTTTGTTTCATGTTTGCCAAATGTAGGATTTTATACCTCTCTGTTTTCCATATAACCAAGGCTAAAACTGCCTCTGGAAAGATTGAAAATGATGAAAATTAAGTATGCAGGCCTCATAGTGTGTTGTCAGAGTCCTTACATCTGCTTTGACATGGTGGGTCTTGATAATCAAAAGAAAATTATGCTTTTCGGATGCTTCCCCTTTCAGTTGCCTATCATTGATATTCCACCAATTAATCACATGAAAATGTTGAATTCAAGAATTGCCTCTGTTATAGGTGACAAAACAGGAGAAGTCTTTGGCTGGCTTTTAAAAAACTAGGCATTTCCAGGGGAAAGAGACACAAGGTTAACAGCAATGAAACTCAAAATGTGGGATGATTTCTGAAAGCTAAAACCATCATTGCCCTCTCCAGAAAAATGGAATGAAATATGACAAAATTGTCTGTGTTTGAAGTTTTCTTTCAATTTGAGGACTCAAAGGGAGAATTTCAGTAGTTGAGACAACAATTTCTGCAGTATCTCTATAGACAGAGAAAAGATGAAAGGTTGCAAGTACAATAAGAAAACAAGCTGTAAGGAACACATTCTTAATTATGTTTGACAAAGAATGTTCAGGCTGTTAATAAGAATAAAGAAATTGCAAGGTACAATGTCTATTAAAGGATCAAAGAAGGAGAGGCAAAAGTGTGAAATATAGTGATAAATATAGACTGATGAAAATTAAAACAAAAAAACTAGTGATCAGAAGCTTCTGGGAGAAGAGATTGTGGAGCACTCTTTGTAGAAATTATAGAAAGCAAATACGAGAGAAAACTGTACATGACAGAGATATTCATTTATGCATGAAAAAAAAACAGGAGACCAGATCAATGTTTGACATGAGCTGTTCTTTAAGGAATGCTTTGCATCTCTTTTTGAGTTCAACAATCAGCAGCGATTATGGCAGTTAAAACGTTGTGAAGTGAATTCTGAATTAATGGGTTTGGAATATATATGAACTGTATTGATTATGGGGTGTTTTCTCAGCTGGTAGCAAGCCAGTGGAAGAACTTTTCTTGCAGAAGTGGCTGTTGGTGAATTTGTGGAGGATCTCTGAGCCTCTGTTAGTACAGGAAAATAGCAATGGGAATGGTAGTAACAATGACAGTACAAACTCTGTACTCTTCTATCTGATGAAGGGTCGCACTTTATGTTCATCATCACCACAACAAGGCCTCTTCCCAAGGCCCCTTTCCAGTAATTTTTTCAGCCAGAATGGAAATATCTTGGCCATATATATAAAATCCATACCTAGTCGGACATGGAAGAAAAGAACCATATTACCTGGCCAGTGATTTTTTGAGCAAAGGAGCTGAATTCCTTGTATTGAGCTAAGGAGGAGAGCTTGAAGCCAGCTGGTTGAAAAGAAATGAGACTAGCATGTGAGAAATCTCAGAAATGTGTTTTGTCTGAGATTTTAGTAAATGAAGCATGGAGGGAGTCAGCACTTCATTAGAAAATGAAAGGTGGAGTTAGAGGAGAAGACCAGGACTGACAGTTGTGTATGTGCAATAATGAAGAAAGACTAATGGTAAGAAAGGAAAGATGTACAAAAAAATGGTCCTCAGTTACTGCTTTTTCTCTCTGTAAAGACCATCCTTTTTGGTAGGAGTGCTAAACAAAGAAGGGAAGGATTACATTTCCAAACATGGGTCCCACAATACAAAGACTTTTCTGGTCAGTTTGAAAGGGACATCCGACAGAAATATTTACCTCATTTGCAAATGAGGTTTCCAGACTCATGGGAAGGGTATAAAAAGAAATGGTTAGTTTAATGTTGACGAGGGCAGAGGCAATTTATCATGGTCAATCATTGTTCAAATATCGTCGTGCCAAAAATAATGCAAAATTAACTGACCATGCCAGATCCGTGCTGGACATGAAAGGAGCAGGTGTATACAGCTACAGCTTTAGCTGAATGGGGACAAAAGTCCTTCAGTTGATCTCATTAATTCATCAATGTGCAACACATTCAATGACAGAAATGTTTGCCCAAAGGCATGCATTTGGTTTTAAGCTATTTGTTGCCTTTTTTTTAATTCACTGTTTTGAGCTAAAATAGACAAATTTTTTTTTTCTTTAACACCAGGCAGTTAGTGCCTATATGAGTGAGATTTGCTGCTTGCCACAGCTGTTGCTGAGCTGTCTTGTTTCTTCCTGTGAATGGAAATATCACTAGTTGTAAGCCTGGGAACCTAGAGAGACATAAACTTTTTTAGTTATCTTTTTTCACAAGTGGCAATATTCTGTTTACAGAACTACATAAAATGTTCTGAAGAGAAGGACAAGTTAAGAGAGCCCAGGTAAAAACATAAGCTTTTGAAATATGAAAGCAAGCACAGGCTTTTTGTGCATATCTCTAGCTTTTGAGGAAAAAACCATCTACTCTTCTGGTTTGGGAAATCACATGCAATTTTTTTTTTTGTAATAATCAAGTTATGTAGGCTCTAAAAAACATTGAGAGTCATGAGTAGTAATCAGAATTGCCAAATCTCTATGGAAGGATGCAGATTACCAGTTCCTAACTGTCTGTGCACTGTAGAAGTAATTTGGGAAAAGTATTCTAGCCTAAAGAAAGTGTATGTTCTCCACTTCTGTGATGTCTGAGCACCCTTAAAGCACTTGTGTTCTAAACAGTAATGTGAAATATACTGTTGTTTATTCCCATTTGACAGATGAGGATCTGAAACATAGAGTGTATGGGATCTCCAATTACTGGAAATCTGTGATCAGCAAATTCACAACACTGCTCAATCCTGAGTGCCCTAACAACCATATTCTACTTTTTAAAAAATATTCATTAACCATCCTTCATGGACATCTCTAAGAAATATATAATGAATACACAGATGTAAAAAAGTCACATTGTCTTTTTGAGTGTTACCAGAGGAAAAGTAGAAACCTATAAGAGAAAAAAATAATAATTAAAAAAAGTCCACTAGGTTTTGTATGTATCTAGCAGATATTTCCTTTCTGTATGTGAATGAACAACTTTCCTTATTGGTGCTGCCAAAGTAAGTCTGCTGCAGGTCTCGCTTCCTGCCAGTGAAGAATTACATTGCTTCAGGTAGACAGACAGATGTTACCTTGTCAAATATGGGAAGTGACCATCCGTGCAAGTCAGAAATAGATTATTGGCTCTGCATAACAGCGAATGGCATGAGATGGGAGCCATAGGGTTGTAAAAGGTTGACTAATGAAATATTTCTATGGGCAACCATCCTACTGTATTTCTAGCTTGATATTCTTGTTGGTACATATGCCTTGAAGATTTTCCCTTGCAAATGTAGTTAGTTGCTCAGCTTCTCAACTGATTCATTTTTCTGGTGCATCCTAGAATAGCATACTGTCTCTCTGAATTGCTAGAGGCTTTCTGCTGCATCTGAGAGGATACTAAATGAACAAAAGTGTGTGCAGTGATTTAGGCTCCAAGTCAATAAAATACTTCATCATCACAGGTTTGAAACTAGACATTTGCTTATGTACCTTTCAGCTTATTTTTTCTTTGTCAATGTATGTGCACTTCAGTATTTCAACTGTAGTGTATGACACAAGTAGCTGAAAGTGCTTATTTATCTGTTTATATTTTTATACACATACATATGAGATTTATACATATAAGGTTTTTAAGAGAAATAGGCTTTTTATGCCTGTAAATAGTGATTGAAAGTAAACAGTGTGTTTAAATAGCTTACAGTAGCATTTTCTTTGAAGTTACCTAAATAAAAACAGCTCTGCTGTGTTACTTCAAGTAAATGACTCTTTAAATGCAAGGTTGTCACATTTGTGTATAGTCCAAAAATTAAGACGAGTGTTTCTTTAAAATGGTAAGCAAATTAATATTATAAAACACAAGGATGTTATTTTTAGAGGCATTCTTACTGGCAATTAAAAGAAAAAATAAAGCTTGACCAAACTTAATCCTGTTTCATCACACTGGTAATTTAGTTATGTGGGGATTTTTTCAGCCCTATTATTATAGCCACATCTATTTTTAGTTAAGGTGTGCCTAGTTTTGCTGCACCTCTTTATCAGATAACACAAAACCAGTCTCATAGCTTTAGTTATCATCCTCTGTCTTCTGAGATGGAGAAAGCTTCCTCAGTCATGGCAAACAAATCATTTGTAAACTGTATGTGGACTTTTTATTTGTCCAAGTTTTCTGTCTCCACCTTTTTAGCTTTTCTTTTTTTTTTTTTTGGAATTCTGGCAGAGGTAAGGATAGAAGATGAAGAATACAACTGAAGTTTAAGATAATCTAGGTTGTGATTTATTTATTCATTCCCGTGGACACAGTCCATGGGTGATACCTGCTACCTTGAACTTTCTAGTTTTTGTCACTGATTACTTTTAGCCAAAACTGCTACTTATCCCCTGTACAGCATTATTTTGTGGGCTGCTGACAATTGCTCATATTTCTCATAGAGTAATCATACCACTTTATTTGGATTCTATTCAGATTTCATTTTTTTAAAAAAAGTCTGATTGCAGGGAAATGTTCCTAGCAGTTTATTTCATTGGCAAGTGCTTTAACAAGGGGAGGGACTGCAAATGAAGTGCAATCATAACATACACAGACCAGTCCATCTGTGACTGATGACATATGTGAAACCTGGCTTGTGATAGTGCAGATCCTCTGATTTGTTGACTGAAAGGTGTTGTTTTCCTGCCATTTTCACCTATCCTGCCATCCTGTTCTCTTGACTACCAATCAACAGAATATGAAGTGGATAGATGACTGCAGTAGAGCTATGCTATTTTTAGAACAGGCCCTGAGCCCAAGTTTGATCCTACATTTTGCACAGTCAGAAGCTTAAGCTCATCTAAAATAGTCTGTCTTCATTGCTCTTGGCACTGGGATTCCAGCATTAGCAAGTTGCTTTTCATTTATTAATTCATTTTTAACTGCCCTTTCCCAGCAGCAATTAGGATTGAAGTTAATATAACCCAGATTCTTTGCAAGATATAAATATATGTGATTGGAGTAGATTAGAATGGGAGTGTTGTCTGAACATGGATTCAATGTATTAGCTTCCTGCTTCCCTATGCTTTTAATGCAAATTATCAATTCTGACCTGTGCAATTTTTTAGCCATTGCAAAGTGGTTGAGGCTCAAAACAACCTGTCAGGTTTTTTGTGAACAGTTCTCATCCTAGGAAATTGTAGGGCTTGGGACCAGCCTTGTCCCTTTGTCCTAGAGAACTTGAGCACCTGCCTCTTGCTGCTTGCTGCCAGACATGGGGCAGATGAGGGACATGTGGAAGCAGCAGCTGCAGCTGCCTACACCTGCCTGCTGAGGTGGGCCTTTGCTGGGCCTTTGCTGTAGCTTCCCTTTCCATTTGCTCCATCCCTTCTATGGGACAGACTGCCTAGCAAACTGAACTTTGCATGGTTTGGCTAAATCAGCTAGAAGGATGGATAAAAGCCTTCTTAGGGCTGGTCTGGCCTTAGGAATACCAGCTGGATGCTTGTATTTACAAAAGTCAAGTTTGTGACACATTTTGGCAGTATCGTAGTATATTGGAAAGGTATATTTAGTTGCAGTAACTGTATGAAGATTTTTAAGGTGGTTTGCTTAGGTAAAGAGAGAGGTTATATTTACTTGAAATGTGTTTTAATTTTCCTGTCGGAGTTATGAAACATTGCTTTCAATTGTATTCTGATTTTTTTTCTCTTTTCCAGTCTATAAATTTGTTGCTTATACAAGGAATATTAAGATCATATTGCTCCTCAATACTAAAGTTCTACTGAAGTCAGGCAAAATATTAACAGTTTATTCACTGAAGTCATAGTTTCATCCATTTAAAATGGCCCTAAATTCACCAGCACAGTAAAACCAGCTCCTAAGCTGGTGTATATTGGTTACATTTTGGTTTACGATCTGTTCCTTATCAGAGTTCAAGAGGACAAAGAAAATTAGATGAAAACGGGATCTGGGTTCACTGCAACATTTTGGAAAAAAAAAGCCAAAAAAGCAGGAGAGGATTGCTGCCATCCTAGTTCAGCTAACTATGAGGGTTTTGTGTGGTTTCATAACAACCTTATTGACCAGCAGGAGATATGACCTTTTCATAGCACAGCAGGGGTCAATTTGTTAGTGCTCTCAGAGGCATGTTTGTGCATGTAACGCTATTTCTCCGTGCGCTTGAATGCTCCCCTGTGAGGGGTGGAGATGCTGGGGGAGGAAGGAGATCCAAGCAGGCAGAATAGTGGAAGCGACTAGAGTGTGCCCACAGCTGGGCACATGGTCTGGCACCTCAGGTCCGTTCCTTGGCCCACACAGGTTTTTTTTTTTCCTGGCCAGGCTTCCAATGGATTCTAATGGCAGTCTCTGACTACCATTTTGATATTTAAAAAAACTTCTTACTTGCTTCAAAACTTAACAGAACAATTGCCCCAATCTATATTGCTATCTATTTACTGTAAATCTGCTATAAATCTACTATAGCTTCACAGGCTAATTGTAACATGTTATGTAGAGCCACCTCATCACTTCATTCATTCAAGCCTGAATTTAGAAAGACCCTACTTTTGAAATCTAATTATTTTATGTAAAAAGGCAGCTTTGAATAGCAAGACAAAGCAAACACTTTGTTTTTTCCCCCAAAGACTTTTTTTCTCAGGTTAATATACAGTGCACTCCATTGTTCTGTTCTTGTAAAAAATTATCTAGTATCATAGGAAAATAAAAAGTTTGGATAAAAAAACAAAACAAGAACATACATCTGCTTTTTAGGAGAGGGTGATTTAAAAGAAACCTCTTTCTGATGTAGGAATAATTATTCTATTTTAGTTTTTATTATTCTATCAGTTAAACAATCCTTACTAGTTCTATTAGCTTTGAAGGTATTCAGAGTGAGAATTTGCTGGTGGACTTGGCAGTGCTACATTCATGACTGTACTCAATGGTCTTAGAAGTTTTTTCTAAACAATTCTATGATTCTACCCCCATGATGACCAGATCTGACCTGTCAAGGGTCATGTCTTCGAGACTTACAGCAAAAGCTGCCTTCAGTTTGCCATACAGACATGTTAGAGCTTTCTTTTCAGAGATGTGTCAATATTGACATAAAGCTCATTTGTGAGTTGCTGCAGTGGTTAAAGTGTGTTTACCTTTGGCTTGAATTTTTCTAATCAATGGATTTTTTCTGAGCCCTTGTTTCTTAAAAGATCATTTTACTACACTACTGGACATCTTGCCCTGTGTATTATGGCCAGTGCCAAGCCACCCTGAACTTCTTCAGTAAACTTAGTATCGCAGGTCTGAGTTTCCAGTTTTCAATGGTTTTCCAAACCTATTCTATGTGTGTGGCACATCTAGCTACCCTCAGTTTTTCAGCATTCTTTTTCAAGTATTTATTCTGGAACAAGTTACACTATCACAAGATGATTCTCTTTGGTACATGTGTATCATGTCATTGCTGTTACTCAGTATAAACTTGTTATATATTCAAGGATTTTATTAGAATTTTTGGTCCTGGTGTAGTCCTAGGAGCTTGTATTTGGTTGGCTGATTTCTGCTGTGATCCTAAATCCTTTGCATGACCATTGGTTTTCACAGCTCAATTCTCCAGACAGCATGCATGGCCTACATTTCTTATCTTAAATAAAAATTAAAAAAAAATAAAATAATTTTAAAAAAAGTCACTTAAACCCAAGCACTTAAAACAAGCTAGAGATGGATCCTATTGGTTTTCCAGCCATAGGGACTTAGTAGTCTGTTGTCCAGGAACAGTCACAAGGTTGATCTGACCTATCAGACTAGCCAGCATCAGGAGATGCTGTGCAAACCCTGCATGGATGTACAGATTATTTTCTTAATATATGTGCAACAAGCTTAAAATGCCTGGAGGATGCTGAACATGTTGACAGCTGTTATGTGCTCTAGGATTCCTTTATGCCTGTCCATCCAGGTATGTCTGGTGGAGCCAGACACAGCAGACACAGCACACATACGCACTAATGTCTCTAAGAAAGGTGGCTATGGAAGAGCCAGTAAATCTCATATTGCTCATGTCTCTACTTGTCTCATTAATGACATAAAAAGGACAAAGTACTTTGCTGGTCTGAGTCATTTATTTGTCAATATCTGATGTTGCTTTTGGCTGCATGGCTTGTGTTATTTATATGCAATTTACCTCAGTCTTACCACAAAACATGGAGATTTTAGTTCCAACCTGATAAACAACTCTGTCAGCAGAATAAGTGAATTGTGTATGTATTTCCTAACTGAAATATTTATTTATTTCATAGCTCTACATTGGTGTTTGTTTTTTTTTTTATTACTTGAGCTTTTTAATTCAGAAAAGTATCTTTGAATTTATGAAGCCCTTAAACATATGCTTAACTTAAGCTTTGTGCTTATAATGAAGTATGTGTTGTTTAAGTGTTGTCCTGAATCTGACAATTAATTTCTAGTAGACTTATTTATGTGAATAAAAAGTCATATTTTAAGAGGAGAAAGAAGTGATGTCATCAACTAGTTACAGAACCCTTGAGCTAATTTGCATGAGAAAGATGCAAGGCTCTCTGAATTCTTTTTATGAGAGATGGTAAGAGACCCATACATTTATCTAGCGTAACACTTCTTATCCTCAAAACTTGGCAAAATTTTATTCTCCCATTGTTTGTCACAAAATCCCCTAAAGCTACACATACGCCTTTCTTTGTCCCAGAAAATTCCTTTGAAGCTTGAATTGAGCTTAAACATTAGAACTGCAGTTTTCTCCTCCCTGGAAAAATGTCCATCATGTGGTTTCACAGCACTGCATAGAAAAGCAACATGTATTCCTGCACAGGCAACACCAAGGCTTGCCACACACAAAATTGCTCAGAAATATCCATGCGCTATGCATTTCCAACCAGAGCACGTGGATTAAGTGATCCATTTTAACTTCCCTGAGGACTTGGAATACAACCCCTTAGTTCCAAGAGGGAGTAGGACCAGACCAGTACAGCATCTCCCCTGATTTCTTACTGATCCCAAACCATCTGCTTCTCTGTGGTAATAGTTTTTTGCTGTTCATTAACATAGTTAATCCTCAAGCGTAAGATGTAGTAATTTATGCTAGATGTTTGAGTTTCATGTGGTACTAATGGTATCTAATGAACTGTGGCTACAGAAACGTCTGTTCTACACAACAGTTAATTTCTTTTTTCCTTTTTTTTTTTTTTTTTTTTTTAATCCCAGTGATTAGATATACAAAAATAGTAAGGAGCTCTGTAGGCTGCAAAGATTAGAACTGAAACCTTCAGGACTGAAATAGGCCAAATTTAATACTACCCATGCAGCATTAATTTAGCTGCCACTTGTTTATGAATTGTTTGATATTGATGCACGTTACGTCTTGCTGCCTTTTCACTTGCCAGATGAAAAAGGGACTAAAGGAAGGTTGAATGGGACATCTGTAAGAATACGGTGTCCTCATTTAAGCATATGACTGGAAGCTAGAAAATATCTCTTTATTTAATCCGTATGTAATAGTTACGTGATACAATTGAGCAATGTTATAAAAAACCCCCATGCAAGTATGCATTTACAAGTACTGCAAAAGTTGAAAATGTTATGAATATTAATGAAGGCTATGCTCCAGAATAACATGAGTAAGAAAAGGATATACTAAACCCAACCAGTAATATACTGCTTGTACTTTGAAAGAAAAAAATAAAATTACAAAAAAAAAAGGGCAAACGTGTTACTTAATTATAATGTTGCAGAATTAATAATGCAATAGAAGTCTTAGCTCTTTCTAATTTGAGGGCTTAATTTCTTAGTCTTAATGTTGCAGTAATGTGGTTTCCAGATTTAATTTCCTTTTATTTATTTGTTTTTAACAACTCAGAAGCAAAATAAGAGAAACACATTGTGAAAATGCTGTAATGAGATCTTAGTGCTACTAACATGCCTTACATTTTTATGAAGTTGCTGATTGCATTCAGAATCACCTCAGCAGCACTAAATCATTTCAGTTTACTCTTACCACCAGTGTCATTAAATTTCTCAAAGGTTAGGAAATGCATTTGAAAAATCAGAAAAAAAACCCTCAATCCTATATGAAAATGTCACCTTATAACATCCATAGCTTCAAAAATAAAAACCAGATTTTCTTCAGGCATGAACCCTTTATCCTTCCCCTGTGGGGCTCCTAAGGAGCTCTTTAAATTCACATGACCATGCAGTTAAAGTCTGGGCTGACTCAGCAAAGCGTTTAACTATGTGCTTAAATTCTATTGCAATCAATAGAATTTGAGCATGTGCTTAAATGTTATGTTGAAAAGAAATGGATTTGCACACGTGTTTTAAAGCTAAGCATGTACCAAAGCAGGCCCATAATATGTCAAAGCAAATCGGAAGAATTCAGGTTGTAAAAGCCCTACCTTTGTGGTGACTGACTTCATAAGTAAAATATTTTGATACAGCTTTTATATATTGTCTAAAATGTACAGCATAATTCTGTAGTTATTATGGTCTGTGAATTAGCTAACATAGGACAGTTTATGTATCTGTCAGCTTAAAATATGTACGCCAGAATTAAGAATACTTGCAGCTAAATATCTAAATGTACATTTTCTACTCTTGAATATGGTTTGCTTTTATTTAGTTACTAAAGTATTTGAAGTCATTTAGAGCTGTGAAGGCTATCTTTAAAAATGCAGCTGCATATACAAGAAGTTATAAACACGTATGGGTACCTAATAACAGGATCCCACACTCCACCATTTTCCATGTTCTTACCTTATTCCTCCAGTGTTTTCCTGTAATATGAAACTTGATTATTTTGAGGCACTGAATCACCAAACAGCGTCATGTTCTTGTTGGCTGAAGGGCATAAGCAATTCCACTTATTTGCTTCTTGCTTTAAAAAGCTTTTTCTGCATTAAAGATTTCTGTTTTTACTGGTGATCCCCCTTGCACTATGTTAAACTTCTTCTGCTCTGTACCATGAAAGTGGCATGTATTTCCCACAAAACATTTGGGTATTTTTACTTTCCAGAGGAAATGTTTATGATACGTTGGTACATGTTATGCTCATTTGCTGTCTTGCACTGCAACACCCTACTTGTCACTGTGCTGCCAGTGCTCCTGCTCAGCCCATGCCGCTTTGCAGAGCTGGGTAAATGCCATCTGCAGAGCTCCACTGCTTCTCCAGGAGCAGTGGTCCTGTGGAAAATGGGGGGAGGGAAGAGAGCAAGCAAGGAAAACAGGGTGGCAAGCAGCAATAGGTGCTAACTTGAGGATCCTGCAGGGAAAACCCCTGCTGCTGCCAGCTGCTGTGGTCTCCATCTGTCCATCTGGGACAGATCTTAACTCTTCAGCAGGACCAGGTCATTTGGCACGTGGAAGAAGCAAAGGTTTGGGATGATGGGGGAGACTTGACTCACAGACTTCCCAGGTGCCATCAAGTATCCAAACATCACAGGAGTGTCACAGTACTTTCTGTGATTTTTTTCTTTGGTAACACAATTGTGAGAAGTATATAAAAAAATATACTGCTCTTGGCTATGATCTGTCACATAAGTTAAAAGGCAGAACTAACCCTCAAATAATGGGCAGATTCTTCTGTCTTGACAAGCAAAAAATTAAGTAAATAGTTAAAAATTTGGTGGATTTCTAGAAGGATCAAAGATGATCTCTGTGTTGGCTTCTTGATTACAATAAGGAACCGCATCCCAGTGGCCATTGTTGGTCCCCTAAAGCAGGGACATGGAAGGGGACTTGTAATTTTGGTAGATGAGTAGTCAAGTTGCTGCATAATATATGTAGGTAGTAACAGGCTTTAGTCACCTGTGTAAAAAGTGCTGTACTACAGAGCAGGACCCAGAGAAGTAAAGTAGTATCTGTAACAGTGAAATGAAAGTTATCTATGTGTAGGTATATTAATCAACAGACACGCAACTTCTGAAATACCATTTTGAAAAATGAACTTCACGTATCATGTGTGAAACCTGCCAAACCACAGAGGAGGATGGGGTCGTCTGAGACACTGTTGAACGTTTTTCTTCTGAAACTACACCACCTTGTAGAACTGAAAAAGATGCCGTGCAAGTTGCCTAATGTTCGTAAAAATTAGTGTGAGCTGCTCAGTCTCTGTCCAAATTTTTGCAAGTCAACCAAACAGTACATAGTCGGTGAACGTGTCTAACATGCTGTGCCACAACTGGTCACTTACTGTAAGAATTATATGAAGCATGCTAAATACGGAAAGGCTGCTTATAACTGCACGCACAAAACCCCGTTCCGCGTTGACATCTGCCCCCGCCTTCTACTCCCCCCACCCCGATTAGCTGCAGAAATCGCTCCGGCGGCGGCTGCAGGTCCTGCAGGGAGGTGGCGGCCGCCTGGCTCCGCTGCCAAAGCCAACTGTGGCGTAGCCAGAGAAACGGGCAGCAAAAATAGAACAGCAGGATGGCTGCGCGTGGGCGAGGCACAAACCACATCGCCAGCAAAACCTCCCAGCCTTATTTTAGGACCGATGCAGACAGAGGCCGTGGCGTTTCGCTCGCTTTTCACAAAACACTCCCCGGGGGAGGGTGAGGAGGGAGAGGGGCGCAAGTCCCGGGCGGGGAGCGTTCCCGTCCCGCTCCTGCCTTGCCTGCCCTCCCTCCTCCCTCCCTCCCTCCCTGGCGTCTCCCCACTGAAACGGGCTGGGCAGGGGGAAGGGGAAGGGGTTAATGAGCTCGAGGCCGGGCGGCGGAGGGAGGACGGGCGCGGTTTGAAAGACAGAGACTGGACAGCTGTGTTTGCTGTGGTATTTTTAAACGCATTAATGCAGGCTCCAATCACCCGGCCATGCTTGACCTATTTTTGGCTCAGGCCGGCCATTGTTCTATTTCTGCCGCCGCTGTGCCACGAGGGTGTCAATTCAAATGCAAATGAGTTATCGCTGCTGCTCCCGCCAACTTCGCTCAGCCGCCTGGCCGAGGGACCGGCGGCCGGGAGAGGAGAGGGGCGAGGGCACAGCAACGCGGGTCTAACCTAGGGTCCTTCACATTAAACCCTTCGGGGCTCCTGGTCCCTGGCAAGGTGGCTTATTCGGTTTGATGGTTTGTTAGAGGCAGGTCCCCCCCTCCCCCCCGCCCTGCCAGGAAGCCCAAAGCGCAGAGATATTTCTTCATTTCTTCCACCTGCCGCTGGCTGCCCGAACGCTACTGCTCCAAGGCGGCAGCGCACAGACCCCGCGCCCTCCCGGCTCCCTTCCAGCGGGCGGGGGCTGCCGCCACTGGATTTGGGGGTTTCCCCCTCTCCTGATAGATACTTGTGCAAACGCTAAAATATTGCTAATTGCCGAAGTACATTATCTTACAACCCTCGCTGGAGGAGGTAGGACCGCAGAGGGTCGTGCCCGACGCCCATGTGCAAATGCAGTGATGAATCTCTTGTGTAGCTGAAGTGCAGACCAGTTGGAATATGCTGCAGACAATTTACGAAAGTGAATCGTGTTTTTCCTCAGATGGAGTTTCTGGACGTGAACAGCTCTTGGCTCAGCAAAGAATGCACAGTATGATCAGCTCAGGTAAGAGACAGCTCCGTGCCTTAGACTGCAGTGGCTGACTGGTAAAATACATCCTAATAGGACAAGAAAACACCCTTCCTTTAAAGAAGTGACTTGGGTTTTGTGGGTTTTATGTAAGTTGTTGTTAAATAGTTCTGGTAGTATTTTAGGTAGCAGCTGCTGCTTTTGCAGAGAGTTTTGTCTTCTTTGTTATACTGCTTTCCAGACACAGCATAATGCTCACAACTGAAATCTAGTTTGGGATTCCTTGTTTGTTTTGTTGCATGGTTGCAAAACGAGCTCATGGTACAGGCTTGTTCACGGGGAGAGGCTTCCTCAGACAGACCTTCTCAGGAGGCTGCACTTAGAGCCCCTCATAGGCAATTCTAATCATATGTCTATTGTAAACAGGATTTGCTCTTTCTGTGAGTTTTCTTTTCCCTAGTTTGCATATGAAGGGACTTTAATACCAATCCTTTTCTCTTTTCATTACAGTGTTACTTTAAAATGTCTCTAAACTGCATGGCTTATTTTGTTACTTTAAAAATATTTGTTAACCTGGCAGTGGTAGTTATATGTAATGACTCACTGAGATGTAAATTGGATGTGTTATTTAATGAACGTATTTCAAAGCTGCTTTGAAAGAACACTGCATGTTTCCCCATGTATTTGAAGATACTGTTGTATTTTCTAGTTTCTTTGTTAGCTGTGTTTGAGACCTGCAAATGATGTACTGAGGATGAATTAAGTTGGAAGAGTTGTTGCCATTTAGCTATCAATTTAGACAGGCTAAAAAAGTCAAAATTTCAGGTTACTCTTGCCTATTCTCTCCTAAACTCTCTGTGAATTCCCGTTCTGTTTTTATTTGGCTGAAACTCTTTTTAAACCTAGGTTTGTGACTTTGTTCTTCATAAAGTTAGCTTTATAGAGGACCCATATGTAGAATGCAGGTTGAATTGTTTACAGGTACTTTAGTCTTAGTTTATGCCCGCTTTTCTCTCCTCTTTTTCATTTTCCTTTTCCTTCTGCTTTTTCTTTGCTATTTTCTTTTTGCTTTTGCTTTTTTTTCTTTTTCTATTTTTTCTTTTTCTATTTATTTTTCTTCTTTTACAAAACTCAACTCAGTTTTTAAAAAGAACTATGTGTGTAGACCATGCTTCTTTTCACGCGTTACTTACTCTGGTACACCTGTTGAGACCATGTTTGTTTGTTTGTTTAAAAAAAAACTCTTTAAGCTCTTTTTCTATAAAGCAAGAAAATAAAGTTCTGCTTGTGTTCCTTTTTCTACATACAATTTTAGATGGTTAATCACCAGTTTACAGTTTGTTTGTCAAGGACACAAATCAGGTGAAGATGTGTTTATAAGTATGAACGATGAAGTTCTAGCAAAGACACTGGGTAAAAGCAAAAGTTTCAAAGTATTGCACTTCTGGAAGGCCATCTACAGTATCAATCTCTTGTTCAAGAATTATTGCCTTTCTTTATTACTTTTCCTTAGTTTTCCTGCGCAGCTCAACAGGTGTCCAGCACTTTTGTATTGGTCAGAGATAAGATTGACTGCTTCCTCTCCCTCCTGTTTGTTGGGGGTTTTTTTGTTTGTTTTTCTTAGTCCTGTGTCAAGTTGAAGTTAACTATACACAAGCGAAAATCTGGGGGTTTTATGCTGCCTTGTTTTTATGCTTTCTATGCTGCCTTGTAACTGCCAACTAATGAGTAACAGCAATTTTTTCATTTGAAACTCAGGAAAAAAGAGGTAATTTTCTGTAAGTTTATAGCTCTTCTTTTCTTCACTGGAAATAAGAATATCATGTAACCATTGATTTTTATCTGACAGTACATTAGGTATTCCTAAATATACAATTTCCTCTGTAGTGCCAAGTAGAATAGAGGGGTTTTTTAGACTAAAATAAGTAACCCCAAAACCTTAATCAAGAACATTATCTAGGTAAAAGGTGTTTAAGCATATATATTCTATACAACAGAAATTATTTCTCTGTGTTTCAGTTGGCCTTTAAAAGACACAAGCAGACTCTCAGTAGTTGATATCGTACATAGTCTTCAGTTCAATTCATGTCACATGAAACCACAAAGCCTGGTGCTGTTCCTGATTACCTTCTCCTCCCTCAAGTTCAGAGTCTTGCAGTATCAGGCCTGGGAACTTTTCAGATATTGTCTTCCTTTATGCTGCATATAGGGAAGAAAGAAATAGCCAGGTTATGATACACACTAGTGTTTGCAGTAGCTAGAATCAGGCATTTGAATTTTGCTTATTGCAGTGTCCTTACTTTAAATTTGTCTTCACTTATATGTGACTTTTAGTCAGGTTAAAGAGTTGCACATATTTAAGAAAAGATCCCTGAACATTTTCAGTTTGCACCCTTGATGTGCTTGCTTCAAAGACTTCAAGAATAATTTGAAACAGTCAATGGATTTTTAGATTTGCTGGTATCCAGATGCTATGCACATGTATTATGCAACTGTGATTTTAAACGGGGCTGGAGTGATCTCCAAAGAGGACAGGTTCAGTGAATGCATATTTGCACAGCAGAATGTCTAAGAACGTTCTGACAATGGCAGACATAAGAATTACTTCTGTCATGTGAAACAGCTCTCCTGGTATTCCCTCAATTACTGCTTTGCCTGTCTGTCTCAATCCCTGCTTGTAAGTCATACTATGAATGAGATGATCTGGATAGGTACCAATCAAAAGTCTAATTATGAATGGAGCAATCTAGATCGGCACTGACTCAAGAAGCTGTGTAATTTGCAGACACCTACACCTTACTGCAGAGAGCAGTTTCAGCTATCTTGAGAAGACTGAACTAAATTCTCCCATATGGTACTGTTGCTCTAAAATGCAGCAGCAAGTGCTGTGCATCTTTATTTAAGAAAATGATGCTGATGTATTCTTGTTTGATACCATAATTATCTTAGTTTCACAATTTAAAAAAATAAATCTGGAGTCTAAAGCCTCTTATTTACATGGAATTACTATTTATCTATGCTGTCCCTTTTATTTTACAAAAAACCCCTCAATTTCCATGTGCGTGCAATGCCACGGTGGACCCTAACATTCAACTGGCCTCTCATCCTATCACAATGCAGGTAATAAACCGTGAGTCCTTGAAAAAAAACATTTGGTTCAGCACAGTCAACGGGAAGAACACGCATTAAAACGTAGTTAATAAATAGCCAGTGCAGGGCTACATTTCTCAAATAAATGGCAATTGTGCGAAGGAGAAGGAAGAACCTACACAGCCACGGTATATGTAGACCTGGAACTTCAAGAAGTAAAGCTGAGTACATTAACTTCTGGTTATTTAATATACTGTGCTGTTTTTCCAAAGGGTAAGGTTGCTAATTTTGCTCCACTGGCCATACCTTGACGTGCAGACTTGCAGTGGCCTTCCTGAATTCTACCTGGGCTTTTATTGGATAAAGCATCTTCTGCTTCCTGCCCAGAGCTGTTGTGTTGAAAAATCAAGAGTTCAAGGAGATGGTGAGCTTAAAGCTTTGCTTGTCAGTGGGCTGACAGGTGAGCTGAGCAAGTTACACAATCCTGCTTACATCGGCTAACCCTTCACTGAAATACAGAAAATGATACTTGTCAGGCTCAGGAATCAATAGAGCAAAACTATTCTAAAGGGACTATAATGATTCAGAATGACTAGTTTGATTGACTTCATCTACCTACAGGCTTGTAAAACACCTGCAATTTCACAAATGTAGTAAGTGAATGTAGAGTATTTTATTCTCTGCATCAGTCAGGAAATTCAAGCTGTATCACTGGATTATAAATGACAGAAGCAATGCTACACACCTCATGTTGTACATGGGTTGACAGGTCCTTAAGAGCTATTTTCCCTCAGTAAACCCCAGTGTACAGATTTTGTCCTGTATGTTGTATGTATCATGTGTCTGCATGACCTTGCATACACATGATTTGTTGTACGCATGGATTTATATTGCCTTCAGGGAAAATTCTTCGCTCTCCTGTTTTTTTCTGACCAAACAAAACTTTACCTGCTCACTTGTTCCTGTTAAGAACCTGCAGAAAGCAGCTTAATTTAAAATCTTGCTCTGATATTAATGAAAATCTTGACATATTTATATATCTGAATCAGGTAACATAAACTTCTTACAGATACAAGATGTTGCATATCTGGTATCTCGTCACAAAGAGAGCAGAGAGAGTGAGAATAGATATGCTGAGTTTCTGCTTTGTGATTCTCTTCAGAGTAATAAAAAAAAATTGAATGTGGAAATTCAGTACAGGGAAGTTCTGTATAATAGCTGGAGTGGCTTTTTCAGTGTCCATTGTAAAGGCTAGGTACAAAAAGATCTAGTGCTTCCTGGTAACATCTGAAGTATTTGAATTAATTGTTACAGAAGAACAAGGCCTTAGTCTTATAACAAGTAATACAATGAGAAGAAACAAGCAACACGGACCTGCACGTCTTCTGTAGTTAAAATCTCACTGATTTTGGGCAGAGGCTCTGCCCAGCAATGTATGCTGGACAAGACATCAATTATGAATTCTGTTGAACAAAAAATTGTAAAATGCAATGACTGTTCTTTTCCTGTTTTACATTATTGAGAAGACATTGAAACAGACCAGCGTTGCCAGTTTCATGTGTCTAATGGCATAACAATTAATGCTATAACTTTGCCTTTTCTTTCTTTTTCTTTATTGAAGGCCAAGCTTCTGAATCAATGTGATTACCTGACAGCCTTGCTTGCTATTACAAGAAATAGAAAAAAAAAAAATAGAAAACCCTAGAGCAAGAATTTCAAAGTACAAGATTGACAGGAATAGCAAGTTACAAAAGCTGGGAAGTAAATAAAAAAGTATGCAGAACATTACTTCAAAACCTCTTTCAACGTCTTTCCAGAGACCATTAAACACCCTGCATTTAGCACAGAGGTGCAGTAGTGCTGGCACTAGGGCACTAGCTTCCCTCTCTCTAGTGTGTTGAGCTAAATCTCTTTATAGGAAAAGAGCTTTTTCCTTTAGCTGTTCATCTTTATAATACATATTGGTCTGTGCTGCACTCAGAGACACAGTCTCAGCCACAGTCTTCCATCCTGTAAAACTATATGTGGAATTCATTAGTTCATTAAGGTTTGCACTAGATATGAGGAATGCTTGTAACTCATCCTGCTCCCAAAGCTTTAATCAGATCCCTGTTTCTGTACCAACAGCTCAGTCCCTTTCTTCTCTACAGTCTTTGCAGAGAAAGCAAAAGCTGTGGTAAAACAGAATAGATGGACGGTCTACAAAGTATGTGTATATAAAAATTGAGTTTTGGTGTAGATGATGGGGGAGGTTTCAGGTGTTTCTGCATTTAACCTTTCCTAACTCTACTGGGGGTAGGGTTTCTATATGTTCTGTGCAATCCAAAATATCAGGGAGAAACTGATTGGCAGGTATTAGTTAAAAGCATGAAAATCTAAAATACCCTATTCTGTGGATCTCTTTAACAGGCTGACTCCTCTGGGTCAGTTATTCTTAGCCTAGTTATTTTCATCTTATGGCATTACAGGTCTAAGATTAGCCTGTTAGGCGTTATCATGCCATCTGAGTTACCTCCTAATATAACTGTACACCGGAATGATTATTTATAGACAGAGCATTCTGTCATTTTTGCTTTATTTCTGGTAGTTTAAATAAAGAAGAGCAACATTCAAGAAAAACCACAGATTCCTTCCTGCTGCCAAAACAACATGATAACTGCCTGCTGAGGGACAGGGATATTGCTTAAAATGTGTGCTTACAGCAGATGCAAACATCTTACCTCTACTAAAACGAGGTACCTCAGGGTACCACTGCTCCTGTCTCTTCTGGAGGAGGCAGAGGGATGCCAGATTGATGCTCCAAATGACAGAGCAGAGACAGGGTTGGGCTTGCCGATAGAAACAAGGATAACCTGGTGCTATTTTTAGGGCCCGGCACTGTCAGGCTCCATGTTCAGTGTGAACATGTCACATATGCACACAGCTTCTCCAAAATGGACCCCTCTAGTTTTGTTACATAAAAGTGGTATCTGCTGTACAATTAGCTTTCTAGGTGGTTTTCACGAGATACAACAGGAAGCTTCAGCAAATTGTCACATTTTTAGCAAACTGTTCTTTATGACTGCTTCACAAACATTTCTGCTCAGTAGAAAAACTTTAAACCTAAAGCAGGGGTGTTGTTCAAGAACACAGTGAGGTTCATTCTTTCCTAAGGAAGTTCACTGGGATCTTTGTGCTTGCACGTGTGTAACTAGGAGCAAGCTTTTAGCTTTTAGTGACAGCTTAGTAAAGAGCAGCAAAAACAGTGAAGTAGATCTTCAGCTGGGTGTCAGGGCAGCCTCTGGCTGTGGTTGTTGCTCAGGAAGCTGGCAATTTATACAACAGTGAAATATTAATAGATTAGAGTTATCTAATGAACTCCATCTTTTCTTTTTTAGCTTTTTGCTCTAAATAAATGGTGTGTTTGTCTTTGTGCAGATTCTGTGTGTAATCAGGAGGCACCTGATTAGTTCTACTTTAAAATGTTACCAGTGTAAAAAGGCTTGCAAAGTCAGTGGAAGGTTGAATGATAAGTGCTGGTTTAACTCCCGTTATGTAACAACGATCTCATTTCCTGTTGTCAGCCTGGCAGTTCTGTGTGTGATGGTAAAGGTACTTTGGCATTTAGTGTAATCCCAGCATAGCCAACACATTTGTTTGTTTTGTGTCACATGGTTGTAAACTCCTTCCAGATTGCAGAGTATACATGACAAAGGTGCCAAGAATTGAACCCTTTTGCAGATGAATATGCTAGAAATACAGGATGCTTTGTTCTAATGATATGTTCTTTCTAGTAATGAAACTCAGTATCATCAAAGGGAGACAAGAAGTAACCAAATGAATTCTTTGAAAATGCCAAATATATAAATCATGTTTTTACAATCAAAGACTATTGTTCTCTTTCATGATCCCTGTGGTTGAAGGTATCCATGCCAGAGTGAGGAACACCAGTCATTCAATTTCAGTGAAGTCTGGAATGGAATAATGAGAAAGTTTAATGTTAATTTAATAATTTCCCCCAATTGTTCTGTTCTTAATCCAGGCTTGCTTATTCTTTTTTGGTGTCCAAGGCCACCACCTTATTGGTATTGTGCTGTAGCAATATGAGAGGGAGTAAGGAAAACAGTCTTTTAGTGCTTGATCTTAGAAAATGATCAGTTTTGAAGTTTCCTACCCCTGTTTTTATTTAGTAAAATGTTAGTGATGGCCTTTTATTTACTTATTCACAACTCCATTTCTTACAGATACAGTAAGTTCTTTCTTCTGTTATCTGCTTGATCTCTAGATAAACATCTCTGCTGAAAAACATGTATTTTTCCTAAACCTTGTGAAGTCTTTTTTTTATGGACACAAAAGAAGTAAAACTCCAGGACCGGACAAGTTTTTGATATTGTAATTTGAATCTGACCTTGAAATTTTAAAATTCCTAAAAGAATATATATATTGCAATATCACAATGAAACAGAAAGTAAAATATCTAGATTTTTTGAGAGTTCACGTTGACATGAATAGTGATGGAATTAGTAGGAGGCACAGAATGGTGTAAGAAATAGCAAATGGAAAATCATGAGTAATTTTATTTTTATATTAACATAGCTACTATTACATGGACATACATAATGTTAAAGGACTATATGGAAATTGCTAGGATGCTTCAAAATGCTCATAAAAATCCTTGCACAGCAGCTGCTGAAATAAAGTGGAACAGATCCCTTCCTTACCATGCACACATCAGAAAGTTGACATCCTTTTATTTGCTGTCACTGTTTTTCCTATGGGATCTATTTCTGAAGAAGAAAGTTTTACTCTATTGTTACATTTAAGAATTGTCAATAATTATCAGAGAAGTATACATTAAGTTTTAATTAGGTTTTCTCAAAGAGTGTGAGAGAAAGACTAGCAGGAGGAAAAGCGGTTTGAAGAAATTATGAGAGAATTTTATAATTGGAGTAGTAGGGCAGAGATGAGATATAGAAGCACTTCCTATGTTAAAATGCTGTTGTGAGGGAGGGTGGGAAAGGCATTGAAGATGCAAGAGAACTATGTGGGAGGTGGAAATGAGGGGATTTTTAAGTACAGTTCTAACTGTCCATGAACACAGGACAAATATAGGTGAAAACTGTTAGGAAGGCAATCAACTGAGTTAAGAGAAGTTTCAGTCAAAGAAATCTTCAATGCCATCTTGACAAATACCTGGAAAAGTAGAAACATTTTAGAATCAACAAAATTTGTTAACACGGGGCTGTGTTACTCTTGTAATGACGCAAATTAGGAATTTCTGTTGCTGTTTTAAAGATTATTTTTCCGGTTTTTTGGTCTGAGAATGAGGTTTGTGAGAAGGAGAGCTGTAGGACACAGAGTCTGTTTATGCAGACACTATAAATTCTGCTGCATCTCACCATCCTGAACTCTTTCCCTCCAAATGTAGCTCAGCTTTCCTGAAGAGCCCATAGAACAGTCTCAGCAGAGCTTTGACGTAAATTTCCATCCCTCTGCCAGCTGCACCATCCCTGTCATGCCTTTTCTGCTTGACCTAGTAGGGAGTTTTCTGAGCTCTGTACTTATTTTCTGGTCGTGGTTTGTTGTTTTTTTTTTTTTTTTTTTTTTTGTTTTTTTTTTTTTTTTTTTTTTTTTTTTAAAAAAAAAAAAAAAAGCCTTGTAATCTCCGCATAAGGGGCACAGGATTAGTAGGACAGATTTCACACCACATCCTGCAGAAAGAGAAAATAATAATCTATGGAATTCTAGGAAAAGTCTTACCCCACCACAGCTGTACGTAACTGATAGAGTGGTAGAGTACCAAAACCTACAAAAAGTGATAGAGCATTGTTGTGAGGTACATTTATTTTATTTGTGTGTTTATTTTTAATTTTTACAGAAGTCTAAACACCTATGTAGGCTCTCCTGATTCTTGTTAGTTTCAGTCTTTGATTTCCTTGCAAAGCAGGGAAGCTAAGAGAAAAACCATTAGTATCTGTGAGCCTATTTTCAAAGGACTTGTTCTGAAGAATCTGGCCTTAATATCTTAGCAAGGTTCATTTGGAAAAGAAGAATAGATTGTTGAATTTTTCTCCTTTTCTAAAGCAGTGTCATAGTCCTATTTCCCTTTCAACCACAAAAATCATACAAAGTGAGCCATATTGCGTTATTGTGTAGTTTTAACCAATTGTTCGCTATCTTGTACCTCACAATGAATTTTTTCTTTTGCTTGCTAACACTGCACCAAGGAAAAGCTCTGTCTGTGCAAGGCATTTTTAAACCAGCAGTGTTAATAAAGAGATGTTGAGATAATTGGAATCTGTGCAGCCAAAGTACCTGATATATTGAGTTCACCACTCTTGTCTCCTTACCACTACAATATGTTAGAAATGTGGACTGTACAGACAAGAGCACAAAAGATATAGACATATATTGGAGAGAGCTTGGGGATGGTAATTGCTGATAATCTACAGGTAAGCAAAGAATCATCAGGAATGGGTGTGTAATGTGGTTGTGATCCAATTCTTATGTACTCGTAATATATCCTATAATAATAGCAAACAATTCTCTGGGACACTAATCCTTTTTCAGGCCATATGGAGTCATGCTGCTTTATGTTGAGAGTGTGGATCTGGTGGCAAAACATGGTTGGCCAGCTCTGCCACATTCCTCCAAAGCAGAAGTTTGAAGATGTGTGTACTCCTAGGTTTCTTTGTGGTTCATTGGTTTTTTTTGTTTGTTTGTTTGGTTGGTTTTTGTTTTGTTTTGTTTTTGTTTGTTTTTGCTTGTTTGTGTTTTTTGTTGTTGTTGGTTCGTTTGTTTTGGTTTTTTTTTTTAGCTCTGTGTAGCCAGTCTGGAGTTACTGATTGAAATTCTGAAGCATTTTAAAGCATAAGACAATTGACTTTTATTTTCTTTTGAAGTAATACCATTAAATGAAAACTGTCAGCTAGATCAATACTGCATTTCAAAGGCAAGTTTAAAATCATCCTGCATGGATTTTATGTGTTTTTTAGAAGACTACACAGGTGGTGTCTGCAGTTGAAATGACCATTGGATTTCTCTTAGCATCCATATGATATGTCAATAGGTCCACAGTCTATACAGACTCAGGGCAAGCACCAGTGCACAGCAGGGCACAGCTGTGAATGAGGTCTTAGCAGCAGCCTGACCACCTCCTTATGTCCTGCATGTCCTTCTAAGGAGAAGGGCTGGCAATGCCCTTCCTGGCAGCAATGCCAGATGCTTGTAGGAAAGCAGAAGGAGTTCTCTGATGTTGCCTTCCTACTTCAAGGACATTGTGCACAGTCCTGTATGCAGCCTGTACTTTAACTTTTTGTCCAGGCAGAGCCACTGTAGGCAAAATGCTGACAACTAATGGTACAGTATGAATGTTAACTTTGAGTCTAGCTTGCAAAATTCCCCTTCCTGGGTTTTGTTTGCCTGTACATGAAATCTGCCAATGAAATCCAGCAGAACATAAATTATGCTCCCTGCTCACAGAACTGAAAGGCCACTGACTTCATCACCTTTTTCTTACAGCATCAACTTTTATTTTGGCAGTTGTGAAGGATCTATTGTTCATTATTATATCTTTACTCTGCTGAACAGAATCCTTCTGTTGTAGCACTAAATAGTCTGCAAGCTGTCTATCACCAAGTAGCCATGCATACTGAAGTTCTATTTTTTTTTTCCTGCTTCCATTTGTAGAAGAACTTAATTTCTCTCTGTGAAGAGTAAAATACTGAAAAAGCAACTTTAACTGCTTTTGTTCGGATACTATGGAATGGGTTTCCTACTCAATTTTGGTTGGAAAAAGCAAGGAATTTTTCTTCATTGAATATTCACTTTTTTTTTTTTAATGGGATCTATTCCATGGAAATATTATGACTTGCATTATAGCTTAGATTATCA
>JAWWEE010000074.1:29247168-29312063 GCA_035221455.1 Xenops minutus
TTAAATTTTTTTTTTTTTTTTTTTTTTTTTTTTTTTTTTTTTTATGACACGCTTCTAGAACTTTATAATGCTGTATTGGCAAAACAGCATAAATGCAATTATAGGATTTTGTGGTCCCCCCCCTCCCCCCCCTTTAATTGCTATCTGAATTGCTATAAGTTTGTGAAGTGAGCACTTTCCCTCCCCTTGACTTAGTTTCTGCAGTGCAAGAATTCAAAGCTCCTTCCTCTCTTCTCTTCCTTTAAAAGACATTTATGTTACTATGGTGAGGAAAGTGCGTAGCATTTAGGAGCTGCAGACTAAATATAGCTATTTTCATAATTCATTTTAAGTATTCCACCAATAATTTGCTGAAGTAATTCATGTTACAGCAAGCACAATATATTTGCCCCAAACATATGCACATATATGTGCTTAACAAACATTCTAGGAGCTCAAAAAGACAAACCAACCCTGGCTTTAAACCAACAACCACTTCTCCTGAATCCAGAACTGGCCAGGTCTAAAATACCACCCTTCCCCATTCCAGAAATGATTTTTTGGTAAATGTAAGGGAGAGGAGAGATGTTTCTTGGCTTCTTTAATTTGTTAATTTTGGTCACTTTTTTCTTTCTTTTCATAATGACTATATACACATAACCAGCATGACTTACCAAATCCGGATTATTATACAAAACAAAAGCTCAAACTGAAAAATAGTAAATTTCAAAGCATAATTGGGACTCTATAGGAAGACAATGCTGAACTATGTATCACCACGGTCTGACAACAATCTTTTATTGAAGGTGTCACTCATGCAGCTCCAAAATAAAACTGGGAATAAGCTTTTAATTTTTCTGGCTTTTTGCCTTCAGTTATATTAGAAGGTGCTCCTGTTTAATTGTGTTAGGATGATTTTCTGGTGTGTATTTATAAACACTTGTCATAGTATACATAGATTATTTGAATGGATGATACCTTAAGTTACAACTATATTCATAACTAAACTAGCAAATAAGCTTTTCAGTTAATGGCCACTAAAGATCTTACTGCCTTCAGTAGAGTATCTGAATAATTCACCCTTTTTCCTATTATGGATAATCAGGGTACTGTGAGCTCAGAAATGTTCTTTCCAAGAGAATGGTCAGGAGTAGGCTCAGGAGGGCTCAACTCAACTGATGTATTTGCACTCTTTGTCAAGTACATTGAGAACATCTGAAGGATCTGTGTCTTGGATGGTGTATAATATCACTTAGGAAAGGCTGAAGGAATAATCCATGACTGTGTTACTGCTTTTTGTGCAAAGGTTTTCTGAGAAATTATCCTGTCAAAAGTCTGCAGTTTCCTGGCAGTGAATCAGACCATCAGTTTCAGGGCAACTCTGGTGAAAAAGACCCAGCAGTGCATAGTTTGGTGTCAGTGCTGGGTGAGACATGGGCATCCCCACCCTGGAGAGATGGTGAGGATATGACAACTACCTGTGAGATGGCTGTGAGGAAGGCATATGCAAGCTGGGAGCTCTGGCTGGTGGCATGAGGCTGCAGCTTCAGGGGTGAGTTCAGGCAGGGGCTGGCAGTGTCTGTGCATCTGCATAGACTGGGAGAGCAAAGTCCAGATGATGGCTCTGTTTTACTGGACTAAGATTTTTAGGTGGGTGTTATAGTCTGGTGAAAAAACTTGGCAGCTCCACTTATCACTTCAGTTACTCAAGCTAAGCACTAAAAACCAGGATGCACACGATTAGTGACCATATTTGGGGAGCTGCCTTTTCCCATCACACACAAGCGAGATGAATAAGGCAGAACCTGGATTTGAAGACAGTCATTCATTCACCCCTGCCACGAGACTGTCCCTTGTCTGCTTTCCTTCCTCTGGCACAGCACACCTCCTGCCTTCAGTGTCAAATGAATCAGGAGTTTCAGGCACACCTCAGCTTCCAGGGCTCTCTGGTCTTATACCATACCCCGGCAGAAGGAACTTGAATGGAACCATACCATTTATGCTGTGTGACCTTAAACTTAGGTTGATCTAATGGAAAAGTGACACTGGAAAGGGTCAGCCTGCTCATCCTCCATTGTGACAGGTGACCTGCCATCTGTGGATCCACAGATCTTGCTGATTGTTTGCAGGGTGAACCAGCTTGCTTCATTATCAAAGAGAAGACCACTTCTTTTATTTTTTCCCCCAGCAAAGTTAATTGCTTAGATAATTTACTTTGCATATTCAGGGTCCCTTAATTTAATGGAAGGGAAGTAGCAGGAGGGCATGTCCCATCAGAGCAGGAAAACCAGTTCTGCCATCTTAGCTTTTGTGTCAGGCCTTGTGCCTTGAAACTGATCAGGGTGTTCCACAGCCTTCCCATGTGCTCTGTTTGGATGTGTTTGATAAACACTGAGGAAATAAATATGATAAATAAAGATGGATTTTAGGAATTTCCTCATTAATCAGGAAAGCTTATAGGAAAGCTGTGGTGAACAATTGTGGTGCTAAAAGGCAAAAATCATTCCCATTCAGCATGCCCCTTTGTGAGCAATCTTGTTTGCAGAATTTTACCCTCGCTGGAGTTTTGGTGGGTTGTTAGGCATTGTTCATTTGATTTGATGCATTTTTTGAGACATATCTGAAATATAAAATGGTATTTTCTCTTTTAGCTTGCTTGTTGTGACTTCTGAAGTGAAACTTTCTGGTTTGCCTATATTTAAACCTGGGATATATCAACGACAGTTGTGCAAATGAAAGCCACTCAGAATAGCAAAGCCCAGAAAAAAAGCACAGATTCTATTTTTGGACAGCAATGCTGTTCAGTGAGATTACCCAAGGGAAAAAGAAACAAGAATGACCTGCTTTTTAAAATACATTATTTTCTTGTTATTTTTGTCAATATGAAGAAAAAAAAACAATAGTCTTTCTGGCTTTGGAGAGGACATCGAAGCTCTAATTCTGCTAATGTTTATAAGAGTCTTGTGGACATGAGTTTCAGTGAGCTAAGAAAAAAATTGTAGCTATTTTGCAAACTTTATACACATCTTATTACTAATTATTGACTGTAAATGTGGTACTGTAGTATTGCCATTCATTCTTGTCCTAGTTCATTGCTTTTAAATGTTTAATAACTGTATTTTATTTACTGATAATACACATACACCTATAAGTGAAAGTTTAATTTAGTTTTTCCCTTTTCTGAAATATGTAAATTTGGCATCGAACCCAGAATGTTTTAATTCATTATTCTGTGGCATGCAAAAATGAATTGATATGAGTTTCAGGGCAAGTGGCTTTATGCTTTTATCAGGGATAACGATTGAATCAAGAATAACAACAGAAATAGGAATATGCTAGCAATGCATATCAAAACAGCTTTTTTTTTTTTTTTTTTTTTAATTTGTGTAAATATGTTTCTCCGTATCAGATACTGGGCAGTATTTTTATGTTTGTAAGTATGCATCTAAGACCAAGTAATTAGAGTAGAATGGTAAAGTACTAGACTTTGATCCTAATTTAGCTGAAGTCAATGAAGTCTTACAAAGGGGTATAACCCTTTAAGCCTAAAGCTTTGGGGTAATTAGCAAGTGCTAAATTGAATCTCGTAAAAAACCCAACCTTTGTTTCCCAAACCTAATAATCTCACACCATATAAGAAAAGTTTGCCTTAGTCAACTTAATATGAATTACAAGCATTACGCTGAACTCTTTTTAAAGAGGTTTATTGTCGCGCGATCCGTTGGTATACAAGGTAGCGGTCCACACTCAAGGAAGGTAAAACAGGAGTGGAACGTTTATTAAAGGAACACGAGACTTATAAAGGGTTCGGGGCGGAAGCTGCGAGAGTAAGGACGGGGCGCGACAAATAAGGGGAAAACGGGGTGGAATTAGAACGAATATGGGAAAATAGAGGGTGGCTAGCCCCTATATGGTACTAGCCAATAGGAAAATAGGAACAGGGCTACCAATGGGGAAATGGCATCTAGGGATAAAGCAGCCAATGAGAACAGTTAAATAACGTAATAATTATCCATCTAATACATTAAATATCTAACTATTAAAACATTTTAAAACATGGGAAGCACTCCAATATTCCAGGTAACAGTCCACAGATCTGGCAGGTGTCCTTCTCATTTTGCTGTCAGCTCAATCCACTCGTGAAAATCCTGGTGTTCGCTGGACTCCCCTCCTACAGTTTAGGTTAGGTACAGTTTGCTGTCTGAGGAGCCACTGAGCTGATCCAGTGTTTCATTCCAGTTGTGAAAGGGATGTGTTACTCTACCTCTTTTCCTGCCTTTTCTGGCAGGCTGACCCTTATGCTCTGCTCCCCCGTGGCTCGGGAGCTCACTTTGTGAAACTGTTCAACTCAGTAGCTCCATAGGAAACCATCCAGTTGTTTTTGCTCGTTACTTTTCTGCCAGGTTAGCAAATTGATTAAATTCACAAAAAGGATCTGTGACACAGCAGAACAGATGTGAAGGAAGAAGAGGAATTGCAGACAGGAGTGGTGAGAGCTCTGGAGGCGGGAAGTCTTCCTCCTCAGTGGCTGCAGACTGTGAAATTGCCTAGGCTGGCTAGTGAAATCTCACCCCTTGGCTCACCCACTTGCTGTCTGTGACTTTGCCCAGCCGCTGTTCCCTGATCAGTGCAAATCCTTCAGAGCTACGAATCTCTGAAATGCATTTTGGGTAGCAGGAGGTGATGGTTGAAAGGCAGCTCGGGAACAGGCTTTCAGCACGCAGATTTCGGTGCAGTTCTTACAGAGCTGGAGCTGCCTTTCTGGGCAGTTGCTGGCTGGTGATTGAAGCCCAGCTGCCGGCTGCAGTCCTGTGGGATGGAAACTTCACAGCTGTGTTTGCTCTTGACTATCAGTTCCTGCTTAAAGAGCTTTCAGTTCTTGAAATCAGCTTTCATACCCGTGGAATTTTTAGAGATTTGGTTTTCCTTTTTTACCCTTTTTAATATTAACTAAAGGAAATCTGCTCTTTTGAAGCCTTTTGTGTAAGGAGAACAAAAAATAAGAGTTGGATTCTGTCCAGTGCTGTCAGAAATAGAATCACCCTGTAGTTAAAAAACACCTGCAGCATGCTTGGATCCCAGAACTCAGTATTTTTTCCTTTTTAAAATTTTTCTTGAAGTCTGCATCAGGCAAGAAAAACTTCTTTCTATTTCCCTATATTTCACATAGGAGACATAAACAAATAGAACACTGTTTAATTCAATGTTGGAAGATGTCTGATGATATGCTTTTGGCCAAATAGTTCTCCAATGTGATTATAAACCTACTTAGGTCCTCAAGATCTAATATAAACAGGTATGCACCTTCACAAAGAAAGATCCTTAAGATATTTATATTTATTCCCATTTTCCTCATTTTTGTTGAGATAATGCTACAGATGGCTGGGAATTCTCTTCCTAATTTTCACATTAACATGAAATATAGATCTAAGGAGAAACATTCTGAAGGCAAGTTACCTTGTCTCTTTACAAAGAAAAAGTAATCTCTGGAAAATGAATACTGTATTCACATACATCTGAGTAAACAGACTTTACATCTAATTTGGAGTACAAAAAATCCCTACACCATTACTGTTTTTTGTTTTTTTTTTCCAGCTCTGAAATGCCTTTTTGTTTTCAGGGTAACAAATATTGCTGCATTTATTCCCAGACAATTTATGTATGTGTTTATTGGCATATCTGAAGGGTAACATAGGGATGATATTATGATTAAGGTAAAGTCTGAAAGGTAGGGGACTGTTCTCCAGCTCTACTCTATTTTTCCTTTATTACTAGTTAATCTGCTCATAGTGTTAACTTGACTTTTTTTTTTATTATTATTCTCATGTGGAAATTTTCAACCAGAAAACCCTAGACACTGTCTGATTTTCATATTTTAATGCAAACCTTTAAGTTCATGAAAAATTTCTAAACTTGAAGTGTTTCAGACAAAATATCACAAATATCAGACACTTCTCTTTTTTTTAGAATCTTTTTTCACCAGAAAGTTTTACTGAAGAACAGCTGAGACATCTTCAGTCAGTGCCATTCTTTGTGCCTTCAAGTTCTAACCTGTAAGTCAGAGTAGTACTGTCTCAAAGGTCTTTGTGTGTGTGATGTGACTGCTGGAGTTGTGCAACCTGAAGACAGAGGCAGAAAATAGGCTTCCTCTTTTTAGACAGGAGAAATTTGGTGAAAAAACTAGTTAAAACTAGTTAATAAAACTAGTTAACTAGTAACTTCCTAGAATTTTTTGTGAACAGGTGGCACCAGAGCCTGCAGGTAGTCACATGGAGGTGCGTAAGATGATCGAGAAAGACCAGAAGATGAAGTGACCATGAATGTGGCCATTAATATACAAAATTTTGGTAGCTCGAGGAGACACTGCTTTAGAAGTGCAGAACCTCTTGACTGCAACCTTGAATAAAAAAAGTAACTGGGGTTACTCAAAACCCAGATGAGTGTCCTGGAAGGAAATAAAAGAATAGAACAAGGTGTTTTACCAGAAGCATATGAAATGTAGCCTAGCCCTTTGGTGAAGAAACAGAGTCCATCATAATTAGACATCAAGACTTGTAGCTCAGAAAAAAATTGGAGCTCAGAGAAAAGTTTTGGCTTGAAAGGTTTCTTTGGCAGTGATTTTTGGTGGGGTGCTTTTTGGTGTGTGTGTTCTGAAACTCTTTTATCTGGAAAAATGATTGCTTGGTGTAGGAAAAAGCAAAGGAATTTCAAATATCCAGCAACCCACGAGCCATTCCAGTAAGCTGCTTGGAAACTGTTCTCACAGAGCACACTTTGAGGTGTAACAGACTGCATTATGTTTTGAAGTGTTTGAAGATCTTGGGGGAGATAAGGAATAAGAACACTTAGGTATTGTCATTCCTTCATCTCACTGTTTATTTTTATAATCAGAATTATTCTTGTTAAAAAACCTTGTTTAGCTTCAAAGCATAGGTATGTCTTCTCATTATAAACCCTTTGGCTGTGGGAACAGAATAAACTAAGAACTTTCTGCCAGAAGCAAGTCTTATTAAGTTGCCTTAATAAGACTTTCATAATTATGGTTTCCCCCCTTTGTGACATTTAAACATATCTATATAGAAGAGAAAATGCTTTATAACATATATTAGACTTATGCAACATTGAAACATTAAATTTTACCCTTATAGCTGATAACCCCATTCATCACCATTTATGGGGCTACAAGGAAATCACGTGAGTAATATGTATGAAGTGCGGATATGAAATTCAAATCTCAAATATCTTTGAATTTGAGGACAAAAATGGATAGTACAGTGAGGCAGCCTGGCTAGCAATGGTGAGAGAAATTATGGTGTGAATACTGTCTCACCAGTGGTTCTGTCCTGAAAATAAACTCCCTAGAATCATTCTGATGGTATATATTATATATGAGACAGCATTACGAATCTGAGTATTAACCAAGGAAGTGAAAATAAGGTCAAACCCTGATCTCATAATCAATAAAAACTTCTTAAGAGTGTATTGCCAAAATGAAAAAAAAACACAACCAAACGAAAAAAAAACACAACCAAACAAAAAAAAACCCAACTAAACAAAAAACCCAAAGAAACAAATTTTAATTTTGTGGTTTTCCCCTCTCCTTACCTTTACCAGTGTTTTCACAGGCTGATTAAGATGCATCCTCTAATGGCTTGGAGGACTGTGAATATGGAAGAACAATATATACAAATATGTTACTGTGAAAGTGAATGAAGTGGGGGAACTCTAACAAACTTCCCCGCTTGTGACTCATGAACTAGGTAGCTGTAGAGCACAGCATCGTAATTATGAAATAAACTCACAGTCCTTATATCAGTATTACACCCCTGCTGTTTTGTACATATTGTGTTTTTTAGGAGTCTGCTCATATAATATGGAGCTTTGTCTCAAATTCTAACAACAGGGAGAAGTCAAATGCCAGTGGTTATTCTCTGCTCTCATTTCATTTCTGAACAGAGATCTACAACTATTGCCACCATGTCAGTTTCTGCCTGCTTTTCCTCCTTATGGACAACAGAAGTGACACAAACGGTGAAGGGGAGCAATCATGACTTCTTTTGCATCTTAAAATCCAGGTGTAAAGAACAATTGGATCAAACACTGCTTTCACATGAGCTTGGTGTGTTTATGAGGCAGAGCACGTTTATGTCTGGGCAGGTGGCTATACTGTCTCAATGGTGCATGGATAGCAGAGTTGCCTCACAGATAAAGGCATCATTAATATTGCCTTGTCACCTTATTATAACATGTCACCACAGCTCTATGCTCATGGCTGAAATTGCTATGCTATTGCTTCCTTCTCTACTTTTGGGTAAGGATTGTGACTTCCAGGACAAATGTTAGGAAATCATCTCTCCACTACTATCAGAAAGAAAGTCTTTGCAGATCCTTTTGCCCCTGGGCCGTTCTTGCTCCTGTCAGAGCAGGAGACCTGTGCATCCACTGGTTGGGAGTGTGACTTGCTATCTGTGAACCAAAAAGTGTCTTCACAGTAGCTCTGAAGCTCAGGTGTGAGTTTGAGAGTCCAAATTACCTTTTGGATAGTGGCCTCTGGCTACTGACTTGTGTGGGCAAGTTTGTGTTTGCATCAGGAGGAGAAAGGGAAAACAAGCAGTATGAAAGGCAAGGAGCATTGTGTAACATGGTGTGGGCTGCTCCAGCTGTGCAGGCAGATGTGCTTCCAGAGGATACTTATGTACTTGGTGTGAAGCCTCTGAGAAGTTCAGTAGGGCTGGGCTTGGCTGGGAGTCTCTGTCTTTCCTCCTGCCTTGAACAAAGAAGTGAGAGGGGAAGGTTTTAGGCCAAGAACAGCCTAGAGGAAGATTTTTGACATCATTATTCATAAGTCCTTCTAGCCTGATTCTTCCCTTTGCCTAAGGAAACAGGAGTTCCTGAGTTGTCTTTTGAATAGATACTCTTACTTGTGAATACATTATTCCATCAGTTTGTCCTGCAGGCAGGACTATACTGAAAAGACTAATTGGTTGGGTCAAAAGAGAAAGTGATACTTCCTGAATAAGTTTGTTTGAAGTCTTTACTGACAAAAAAGCACATACAATGGGTTGATTGTGTCAGCTGGGGATAAGTAGTTTTCTTTTTTTTTCTTTTTTTTTTTTTTTTTCAAGTGGTCTTTCAGAAAATGGCATCCCATGTTTCAAAAACCCTGCATCTCTGAGGGTAATAGATCTTCTATGAGAAGGTCTCTCAAAGTGAATGTCAGCATTACAGGAAAACATTTCAACACTCCTTCTACATGAAAAGTGATTAGATGTTCTTTATTCCTTGAAGTGTATGTGCTTGCCTGATGTGTTTTACTTCTGCCCTTATATACACGAGTATTTTCTGGATGGTGGTACAGGCTTCTAAAATAGATCTCTGAAATACTCTGAAAGGCTATTCAAAAGACTGTTGCAGCATGTGATGTCTTGGTAATGGTGGTGTCTGAATAGTCTATAAATAACTAAATGCTGTGATTTTTCGGTAATGACTACTTTGTTTTATTCCCATGGCATCTGGATTTTGGATAATATTATTCAGCCCTTATTCATTCTTCTAATGTAGAATCTTATTCTTACATGGGTAAAAATGCAGCAATAAAAAAGCAACATTTTGGTTCCTACTCTGACGTAGGCAGAGAGAAATATTGCAAGCAGGATTAAATTGTAAAACTTTGTTGTGGATTTTGTACATTAACTTCAGTTTAGTGATTTACAACAATTTGAGCCTTACTGAAAAAAAATTCCTTTGAAGTAATTGGCATCAGTTTTTTAGTATCTTGGGGAATGGGGGGTAATTTACTGAAAAATACAACTGAGTGAATGAGCAATAATATATTTTTAATGGACTAATCTTTTGGTTTTGCTTTGTGTACACTTCCCAAATTTCTTGAGTTGTTTGACTATTTCATGCTTCTTTGTACTAGGGTAAACAAACATAGGCATACTGATATGGTTGTGTACTATTGTTTGTGCACATGTGGGCTTGTGTTAAAGCATGGAACCCCAGAAACAACCTATTTTAACTTTGCATAATAGTGACCACTGGTTGTAGTAGAGAACCTTCTAAGTTGCAGATGAGTTGAGAGCTAATATTGGCAGGCCTGGAAAGTGTTGCACTGATTTTTGTCCATAAAATACAGACAAATATTCAAAACAAGGCAACAGGAATGTGTCTAAGTTTGCATAGCATTAAAATATTTATTGTGAAATATTTAGTACAGATATAAATGTTTAATGCTAAGAGTGTACTTATGTGGTTTTCTATATTTCTGTTAAATTTTAGATATAAATTATTAGATGGTGGCAAATGAAAAGGAAGCAAACCATCATATTCTTTGTTTAAATTATTCTGTAAAGTGGAGAAGCATTCTCCTTTCTGGTCCATGGAACTGAATGTTGACCAAAGTAATTATTACGCATGTGAAATTTCCTCATTGACTCATCGTTTCTCAGATGGAGGAAGCACAATATATGCATAGAAGTCTCTCTGAAAAGCAGCAAGCAGGATATTCTGCTCACCTTTTGATCTCTCAGAAAGGAGTAAGTGACAAAGATGCATTTAGCTGTATTAAGTCTTCAGGGAAGACTAAAAAAAATTAACCACATTTAGTAAGCATTTCATTTCCAAATTGCCCCTGAAAATTTAATCTGGTACTGTGAATTCATAATTAATAGTTCTTATAACAAAATTATCTTTATTGTGCTGTATCAGAGCCCTCACAGTATGCTGCAGAGTGTGTGCTGATAAGCAGGTGCTATTTAAAGATTGTGGAAGTCTGAAGAAAGTCTATAATTTCAAATTGTAAAAATCTGTGTGTTCCATGACAGAACCTTCCTTGTCTGCACTGCTAATTTATGTTGTGTTACTAAACTTTATCTGTCAAAATAAGCATGTTAACTTTCTCTAAAAATATGCATTTTAATATGAGGTAAGTCAAGAAATCCATTCTGAGAAAAGTGCCATTGCAGGCATGTAATTTGCACCCTGAACTTTGTGGAAGGAAGGGACCACCAGCCATAGTGACACTCCGAGTGAATCTACTGGCTGACTGGTGTCATCCAGTGTTTCCAGGTTTGGGGCATTCATCAGAACAGATAAATGTTCTTTGGTGAAGCCCAGTGCTGTGCTATGGTTTATTGAGTACAATGGGCCCACTATGAGCATGCATCATTAACATTCCTAACAATGAATTAATCTGTATTGTTGACAAGAATAGCATTTGTCTGTATTTGGTTTGATGGAGTAAAAAGCATTTAGTAGTCATTTCATTGATCTAGAAGAAAATTAAACACTTCAGTAAAAGCAGTGCCAGTATCTGCACTGCCTTGGTGGGGTTGCCATGACACCTGCACATGTACTTCTCTGTTTTTATATGGATTATTTAAAAAATCTCTTACGATGATTATTCTAGTTTGAAAATCAATGCCATGCTGAAGTTACAATCTGGAACATGAGAAGCTCCCAAATGGCCCTAGCAATGATCAGTACTTTTTGGCAGGCTGTGTTTGTAATGTGATCAGTTGTTCTTTAATCTAGAACTTGGTATTGTATTGGTTTTCAAGTTGTACTGTTAAACTAAATTTTTGAAAAAAAATTGTTTTGACATACCAAGCTTCAAAACTGATTTGTTTTCATCCTCTTAGCTCAAGCTGAATTTTATAGTATGTGGTGGTACACCATGCAGTAAATTTATTGCCTAGGGCAGTTGAAGACTATCCATAGCTTTGTCACTGGGAAAGAGACAGCTGGATCTTTCCCTGTGTATTAGCGGGACTGTGCAAGTTTTGACAGTATTGACTTTCTCTTACTCACTTTTGCTCATACCTTCAGGCAGGTAGATTCTCCTCATGGATTAAAATGTTCTACTGTGAAATCAAAGTCATTGTGAAATGTATTTCTTGTAGAAAGTAGTGGACAGGAGAAACACCTGTGCACAGTACTTATAGAGCTAAGGATGGGATAGATGCCTCTAATACCTGTTGATTTATGTGAATCTATCCTATCTCCAGTCCGCCTTCACTTACTTTTGAAGGCTTCTTCTAGGACTTAATCACACTTTTTCTTAAAAGCACAATCAGATTACAAGCTTTTTATAATCTTGTTTAATTGAGCAGGAGGATACTTAAGTGAAAACAAAACACAGTTGTTTACCATTTCCTTAAAACTCAATTGATCTTTAGGCAACAGAGTATTACAGAAGTAGGCCACATTCCCAGAACAAAGCCAACATTTTGACATAGTCTGATACTTGTCTCTCTTGGGAACAGATAATTAGTACTCTTCTAGAAACTGATATACTTGATTTTTTTGACTTATTGGCTCAATGGCATAGAATGAGCTATAGTGCTGGACAGGCAAGGTTTTTGCCATGTGCTTTCATGGGACAAGAAGGTTTGGGTGATGCTTTTCTGTGGTGATTCTTTTATGCTTTTGAGGGTCTGCTTTGGAAATGTCCTCTAAAACTCAAGCAAGTCAGTGTTTGAAATGCTTCAGAAGAACTGCTCAAGAAATCTCCCTTCCCTGCCTCTTTTTCAAGCTGGTAGCATAGCAACAGTGAACAGGACTAGAACAGGCATTAGGTCCTGAACTTACTTAACTCTACAGGAGTGGGAGCAGACTGAATGAAGGTCTAAATGATGGGGTGCCTCGCCTGACCAAATGTGCAGCAAATATCTGAAATAGTAGGAAAAGATATCACCTCACTACTCCCATATGAAATGTGTGACAGAGGTACTCCCTGGGATGGTGGAGGTAAATGCACCTGTGAATGATTACTTGGAGTCTTGAATGAATCCTCTCCTTTAATGTCAGCTTGCACATGGCAGCACAGAGGCTTCACAAAGTGGAACAAACTGCACGCAATGCTGTAAAGCTGAAAGAGGGGCAGACTTCTGAGATTAGTTCAGCTCATACTGTGTCTTTTGCATATAGAAGAGCCTTCTTATAATTCTGGCATCTCATTTAGAAAACATTGCCTTACTTCTCTGTAAAGTGGAGCTCAGAATGCTTTCAAACTGTCAGGTTGCCTGTATGGAATGGGAGGGCAAGCAGTGATAGTAGTCAGAGATCCTATATTTTGGAAAAAAAACTGGAGACCTACAGTAGTATACAGGGAAGTTCACATGCCTACAGACAAGGTTGGGAAATGGAAGTGCTGTCATTTATTCTGCAGAGAAAGAAAAAAGAGAAAGGAAAATATGATGGAAGATTCCAGAGGGGGTCCCTTGTAACATGTGATTTCAGATCTTGTTCTACAGCCTGTCTTTTGCTGGATTTCACTTTTTTTGTATCTATCTCTTTTCCTGTGTTTTTTTTTTTTTTCCCCTTGTTTTTCTTTCCAGACCTATACAATCCAATCTCCATAGACCAATATGACCAATGTATATTGTCAGATGCTACTATTTGTTGCAAACTTAAAACTACACTGTTGTCTTTCAAAATGTTTTATCTAAACAAGTTTTTTCTTATTTCCAGCTATTTCTCCTCTCTTTATATAAAAGATTAAAGGATATATCTGAAATGTTTTAACAGATTCATTTCTACATAGTGTTGACTTACTCGGTCATCAAGGTCAGTTAGGACTGTCCACAAAGAAAAAGAAGCAGCTTTCAGCTTGTCAAGTGGGAGACAGAAAAAGAAATTCACTGTTTTGGACAGAGAGCTGAAGGCAAATGAATAGATATAATGGAAGATCCTGGAGGATCTGTAGGGGATTCTGACATGGCTCCTGAGAGCTCTCAAGAATGAGGAAGCCAGGAAAGGTGTGTTCGCATTTTCTCTTGAGTGTTGATGTTTATGGTGCTAGCTAAATGATGAGGAAATTCCCAGTACTTTTATCAAACATGAACATCATTTTGCTACCTGTTTTGCTACCCACTCCCATAGACCACTGTTAAGGTCTATGGGAGTGGGTGATCTGAGAGCAGAGCAGGAACCCAGTCCTTAAAAAACAACAATCAAAACATGTTTAAAGGAGTGAGAAGTAGTATCAGGGAATTGCATTGCTCCTCAAATTGCCTACAGCAACTGCAAGCTCCCTTCTTAAAAAGATAAAAAGGTATGACAGTAACACTAAAATGAATAATGTATTCTCCTTATCTGAAGGACATGTTCTGAGCACAGAGCCCGACATGAGGAGAACCCAATGCATCAGCATGCTGAGCATCTTGATGGCCAAAATATACGTGGGTGTTTTGTCTAGAGGTTTTAATTTTGATACAAGGTGAATGCTCTGGCAAGCGAGTAGAGCAAATGAACAAAAAGTATTGTCAGATTATATTATGAGCCCAGTCCTGCCATTTTAGGAACATGTATGGACCCTCAGGAGCTTTGTGGATTTTGACTAGGATTCATTCCAAGCAAAACAATGCTCCCAAAAAACCCACATGCTGCTTTTAGACAGCCAGTTTCATCTCTGGTGAGTGGATAGTTGCAGGCTTCTCTAACATTGGAAAGAAAATGTTGGGCTTCTTCCTACAGTTTTCTTAAATAAGAATGTTGAAATCATCTGCAGAAAATTATTTTAGCTTCCACTGACAATAAAGGGAGATGATGTGAGTAACACAGACTAGATGACAAACTTTTACACAATAAACATTAGGCAAGAAGAACACAGCCCTTTGATTCATCAGTTCTCTTCTTCCACTTCTCCAGTGGTGCTGCTGACACTGTTGACCAGAATAAGTACTCTTAAAAGATTTTACTCAAATGTGTTCAGGCAATATGGCATCCTGATCTTCTGTAAACTTCATATTTTCCACAAGATAGCAGTGGTGTTATTTTGATTTATTCCATGGAAAGAATTCTGTGTTTGAGTATTTCTTTTAATAGACTTCATTAGAACTGTCTCTGTTTTTCTGCTGTATTTTGGTCATAGGAAAGACTACAATGAAAGTAACAGTCTTGAGCAGAATAAAATCAGAAGGCTTTTGTAGTTTTATGAGAGAAATGCATTTTGGCATTGGAAAATGGGAAAAATAAGAAGCTTGGACTTCATTCAACAACAAGCTTCTAAGACTCACATGGAGGAGTAAAATCTACATGACTAGCTGTCTGACATGGAAGTAAGATATTAAAGGTTGATTATAATAAAAGTGCTTCATACAGCACCTTAGTATGGATGCATGACAAAAAGTCTATAAATGGCTGAGGCATTTTCCTAGACTTTTGTAATCATCTTCATATATTGTGCAATATTTATTCTATCAGGCACTATGTATTAATTTTTCTCTTGCAATTAAGTGTGCACATTTGGAGACACTTCAAAGTACCCCAAATCACAGTAATTCATCAAAACAACAAAACCAGTTTGTTTAAAGATTCATGTTTTTTCTTCTGGAGAAGAAAGTTAAAAAGCAGCTTTCCTGCTATATTACTGATGTTTAATATTGATCCCTCTAAAGCTCACATATTCCCTGCTTGGTCGCATTTAACATTCTATCCTAGCTTCTTTGTACACTGTATATTTGTAGTTCATTAATATATGTGGTGATTAACCATGGCTGGCAAATAAGCCCCCACCCTGCAATGGAATAGGGGATAGAATTGGAAAAGCAAAACCAAAATAAAATTTCATAGGTCAAGATAAAGACAGTTTAATAAGTGAAGGGGAAAAAAGAAGAAAAATCACCAAGTGATGCAAAGACAATCACTCACCACCTCCCACCAGCTAAGTGATGCCAGGCCTGTCCCCAAGTAATGGCTACTTTGGAAAAGTCCCCCTCAGTTTTATTGCTGAGAGTGACATTATATGATGATGTATAGTGTCCCTTTGGTCAGCTGCAATTGGCCGTTCTGGCTGCCTCCCCTCCCAGCCTTTTGCCCATCCCCAGCCTTACTGCTGGGGGGGGACAGTGAAAAACCAGACTAAGTCTTGATGCTGTATGAGCACCATCCAGCCTTACCTAAAACATAGGTGTGTTTTTAGCATTGTTTTGGTCAACAATCCAAAACATGATACTATACAGGTGCAGAGAAGAAAATGAATTCCATGTGGAACAGTCCCAGAACAATATACCATCTGAGTTAATGCTGCAACCATTTTATCAGCAGTTTACTAGCAGTTAGCAGCAACCATTTTAGCAGTGAGGTACTAGCAGTTAGCAGCAACCATTTTAGCAGTTAGGAAGATAATATGTTTAAGAAGAGATATATTTACTTTTCCTAAGTTCATAGTATCCTATAGGACTTTATTAGCAAAGTTAGAGAAGTGTAGAATCACCTTGATATTTATCTTAGTCACTCTTCAATTGTCCAGAAAAAGTCTGCTATAGTCAACTTCTTTTCATAGTCCTCAAGTCTGGTACTTAATTTTGGCTCATGTAATCCCAAATTCTAAAATGTGTAAGGGGAAATAAACATGAAAAAACACAGTTGCCATGTCAGTAAAAATCCTGATTTTTTGTGTTTAATTGGGTTGTAAAGAACAGCTGAACATTCAGCATTGATTAAATCTGCTTGTTCATAAATAAATTTCATATAAAATTTCTTGCTATTTGGGAATCAGAAAATGGACATTTATATTCAATACCTGAAGTGACTTTTAAAAAGATGACAGAAAATGAGTACTTAAGCACCTTGCAAGAGGCTGTAGCTGTTCCATTTATTTATTTTTTGTTCTTTGAAAGAAGCTACTAAAACAAATCAGCAATGTCCAAGTGGTAATTACAGTTAGACTTCTTTGTTCTCAGTTAAAAGTGATTTGTCATTAAGCAGAATCAAAGGCTGCCATTTAGTTCAAGTACAGACATAAAGTACTTGTATAATAAGCTGTACTCCCTCATATTTTAGGTTGTCTTTAATCATGTTGTGAAATCTAGATTTAAAAAGGCATACACATAATAGAGAATTGCAGTATTAACATCCTTTGTTCTTAAATTTCAATTATATACTATTCTTTGTTTTCTATTCAATAGAAGTAATTTAATCTATCATACTGGTGGTCAATCCCCAGATGCAGCTTGTACTGATACTTACTTCAGAAACACATTTTACAACAGACTTTAGAGTAGCTGTAAGGAAACAAAAATTGTCAGTTAATCATTACAGCAGAAAAATCGTGGCATAGGAGTATGTAGATCTGACTTATGTTTACACAGGTGTGCAGCTTGATAATGCTGTTTGCTTTGGTTGAAGAAACCTAGGGTTTATTGGTGGAGCAAAAAGAAAAGGTTAGCTCAATGGAGCAAATTCACAATAATTAAATTTGTTCTAGATGTGTTCCAAGGAAACTGAGGAACACTGTTGAGAAGTGCAATTTGCAAGCTTGAAGTCAGTTGCTATTTCATAGTACTTTAGAAGTTTAATGATCCATAATCCATCTGCATATACATGTTTATGCCCAACTACAATACATTGAGACCCATAACGTTTTGTACCACCTTCTTCTTAGAACTCAGAATTTTCACACTCTCCCTCACTGCTATTTAAAAATAATTATTGAAACTTGTTTCATATTCTGAAATACCATAAACTGTTGTATTTTTTTTTTTTTTACTTCAGAGGAACCAAGAATACACATAGGCTCTTATTTAGCTTTTGTACATATTCATGCAACAGTTTAATAGGATCATTGTTTTCTACAGATTTAGACCCCTAAGAAAACTATGGGCAGAATATATTCTTTCCCCAGATGTCTCATAAAAGTGGAATCTACTGTGAATTCTCCAGAGAAGGAGTAACAAGAATCAATATCTGGCAAAACCACAAAACAACATACATTTTTAAGAGTCATTACATGAGTAGTAGTACTGATATGCATAAAATGTACAGCTCACAGATGGGAAGGCAATTTATTAAAAAAAAAATAAAATGTATCGTGTTGTTTGAAATGTAAAGTTCTTAAGAAAATAACCACAGCCTCAGTACTGTGTTACTGGCAGAAACCCCACCTTGAATGTGCTGCCTTTCCCTCTCACCAGTTCATGCGTGTGACTACCTCGGGAGCATGTTTTTGAAAAAATGCCTGACTGTTCCTGAATTGCACAAAACTTTCTAGTGGGTGGCTAGGCAGCAAATAAACATAAAGCAAACAAACAAAAATTCCTCAAAAACATGGCAGCCTGTAAATGTTCCCAAGGCAACCAAGTCAGTGTGCTCTGCTTGCTGCTAATGTAGTAGGTGTTTGCAAAATGTATGAACTTCTCTGTTTTCTCCATCTGATCAGAAACACTATTAAAATATCTCAGACCAAATCTAATTTGAACTCCTGTGAAAACGTTATTATAATGATGTGAAAAAATTAGGAAAGAATTATTCTGGTTAAGCAGTATCTTCCTTGTTATTTTGACATGTTGGGTTTTTGAGGTTTTTTTTGGAACCAAGCTACAGTAATATAATCTTTTTCTGAAGCTTTAAACTGATGCTGTTGTACTGTGCTTTCATTGTGTATGTGATTGTAGATGAGTCACTGAATTTGTCTTCACTTTTAAAATTGGACTTTATAGTGTTTTTCATATGCCCTTCATTAATCTTCTGGCATAAACCTGATTTAAATATGGCACAGAATGCTATAATGTCACAGTATTATTTTAAGCCATTATTTTCCAACTAAAATTCTGGGGAAATGAAAAAATTACTAACAAAATTCAGATATTCATTTGGCATAAAAATCAATGGAATGCTAACCATTATGGGTGTTTTTAACCACCATATTAAAATTAACTCTGTTTTTTCAAATCTGTAAGCAGAGGAGGAAGAGCTACTGTTCTAATGTCATTTGGATTTTTTGCAACTTATTTCAGAAGAATCCAACTGAGAATGTACCATTAAAGTTATTTTTGGACCTAAAAGTCTGATGCAGACTGGGATCTAAAATTTTATTTCAGCTGTCTTAATGGACTATTTTATGTGGGTTCTGTGGGGCTTTTAAAAAAATTACCAACCTTAACCACTCCCTGAACTATTTCTGTCCCTCTTTCCTCTGTCCCTTATATGTCTGGACAATAAGTGAGGATTTGGGTGCAAGAGCTCGTGTAGAACTTCATTTAATGGTACCATTTATCTGGGAAGTGTCTGCTGCATCATGCCACAATTTAAACAAGATAGTCATGTGAAGAAGACTAATTTCTTGTGAGAATACAGTCTACAAATACTGTAGCAAATATGAAAACTATTACTTAGTGATTTTGTAGGCTAGCGTAAGTAGTCTGTGAACCATCACGTTTAAAATACCAGCAGATCTTCCAATAGTCTGTACTGTTCTAAGTATAGCAGCAGCAGGAGCTTTTTGGGCAAGAAAAACCATTAGAAGCACATCTTACTTAAGTCTCCCCTGGTTTTCCTCTGGCTTCTGAGAGAACACCTGAGGACTAATCTTACTCCTTTCAATAAAAGAGAAAAATGTTAGAACATCCCAGCAAATTTAAGCTGCAACTGCTCCTAAAAGAGATGGTTCTGCTCTTCCCTCTTCCCGGTTGTTATTTCCTCCTTCCTTATGCCAGTACAGCAATCTCCAGGGAATCTGCAGCTCAGTGTGTATTGGGGCAGGTGGCAGCGTGGGTCTGGGCAAGGAGGGGGCTGCACCCACCCTCACAGTAGGGGCAGAACTCAGCCCAGACTGAGTTGCTCTGGAGACTACAGTGTCAGAAAAAACCCTTGAGATTTGTTTGGGTCTATTCAAAAAGAGTTTGGAGTGATGTGTTGAAGAGTGCTTGGAAAGCTGTAGTGTGCTGTAGAATCTTGCAATACTGGAATATCTTTGCAAAGCTTGGCTTGCTGTCTTGTTCTTAGTCATAAAGCAAACAGCTCTAGTAAAGTAAATGGGAACTTTGTTCCGTGCTTGCAGGAATTTACTCCACATGAGAGAACCTCTCAATATGTTTAATTTTTGCTTCTACTGTGCCTTTACTTCAAGGCCTTTCCTCCCCAGGAAGTAAAGACTTTTGTCTCTGTTTGGACTTTGCTCGCACTACTGGATTCATGTCTCCTCCTCTCTTTGAAAAATATTAACTACAGATTGCCCATGACCTCGGTAGGGAGACTGACCATCTCTTTCTCTGACAGTCATTTTTCACACCTGAGATAAATGCTTGCCAGGCCCACAGCTCCAGTTCCAGCTCCATGGGCTCCGGAGTTGCATGAATGTGTGCAAGCAGAAGTGCTGTCTGTCGTGATTTGTGTGAAGATATCTGGGTATTGAAAAAAATGTGTCTTCCATAATGGTTTCATGTTTAGGATTTTTCTAGGAAATTAGTCAGCTTTTTACTAGTTTTTCTTTGGAAAGAAGGTTTTGCAAGGAGAATTTAATCTTATAGTGTTTTGAAATTTGTTGAAATTTTGAATTTGTTGATGTCATTGACAGTTACATTTTAGAACCAAATAAATTCATTAAAAAGGATCAAAAATTTAAATGTTCTCTGGAGTTGCAGAGCCACTTTAACTAGTCTAGGTCCTTTTCTTAGGACATTTCAAGCAGAATTTTCTGGGAAGCTCAGCATACTCCTCTGGAGAAATAAACCTTCTCTACTTCTACCAATATATCATTATTCATGTTGCTTGCATATTTATGATTCTGGTTTTTGATGACTACAGGGTAATGACTGTATTTGCAAATCAAAGCCATGTATAAATTTTTAACATCCATACCCATGCATGGGGATCAGAACATATATTTCAAGAAAAAAAAGTAATAAAACATTCTTAAGAACTTTCAGCATCATTAGATAATTCACCAGGATTTTTTTAGTCAGTAGTTTTTAAAGTATAGTACATACCAAACACTGATCCCAATTCAACTTTTGTTTTTTCCTGTTAATGAATAGTAATTAGCTCAGGACTTTCAGTAGTATTTGGAAAGCCAAACAACCATTTCTCCCTCTCAGAATCGTAAGCATGGGATTTTTTTTACTGCTAGAGGGTTTTCTTCCTGTTGTAGATGATTGTGGTATTGTTCCTCTAGGGGTTCACCAGGATGCTGTTGTACTGTGCAGAGACTTGCGTTTTCTTACATAGGAAATTATAATGTTGCTAATTTAAGTCTAATAGTCATAACTGTGGTTGGAAATAATGTCAAAGTTACTCTACATAGATAATTTTATACCCTTTTTGTGATGGACTGACTTAAACTCATTATATCTTTAATGAAATAATTTGATTATGGATACAAACCAATTTGCTCAACTTCCAATGCAATTCAGTTCTTTGGGATAGGGGAAATGGCAAACTCAAGTCTCTTTAAATATCTATGCAGTTTCCAGTTGCAGGGTATAGGATGTCGTGTAAACATTGTGCTTAGACTTTTAGTGATTTAAATAGTAGACGGGATGTTAAGACTACTGTTTCTCATTAGTTTTATATGCTTTTATAAACAGCATAGATATCTGTCCGTGATCTGGTAACAAATCCATTCTCTGAGGAAATTGTGGGTTTCAATGTAAAAAGTCCATTACTTTTTTGTGGAATCAGCTATGCTCCTGATGAAGCAATTATACTGTTTCCTAATGACCTAATAGGGAGTGAAATAAAGTCTATACTGTTCTGCTGATTTTCTCTTATATAGTCTTTCATATAGTCTCACAGCCACAAGATAGGAAACAGGTGCAAAGTGAAATGCTGTGCCCCAGCAGTGAGAGCTGTACCTTGGAAGGGCTGTCATCTGCAGCAGTGTAAATAAAGCCCAACTGCCTTGTGAGAGTAACACAGGATTTGGAAGCACAGCTGTGAAATAAGCACGGCTGGAATTCAGCAAACTTCTTACTAAAGGCTACTATAGCTGCTAGTTCATTTCTAGAGCTAAAACACAAAAAGAGGGACATGCCTAGGCTCTAAATATATGAACAGCATAATTTGTTTTGTTACTTGCCTTGTAGAAAAACCAGAGAGCCGATAGACATCTTACCATCTTACCTTCAGTGCAGGATGGAAGAGTGACAACTCTACAGCAGTACTTGTAGTATTCACACAAGTTTAATATGTTCTGAGAACAGAGTACTTCTCTGATTTTTCATGTAAATTACTGTCTCATCTTGCCTGTTGGTGCAAGCACAGGAAGGTACAATGTGAGTAATGAGCTGTTTGTGCAGGACAGGTTCTGCATCAAGCTCTGATCACTGCAGTTCTACGTGGCCTTTGCAAAAGCCCTTGGGAACTTGCCATGCCTGTATAGAGCTGAATCTTCCTTGTATAGTGAATGCTATGAGGACCTGTGTGTTTAAATGAACCTCAGCTGTGTTTATCTATATTGGGCAGAGCTTCCAGGTAACAAAAAACATTTCCAAATGAGGCCATCCTCTTAATAGACATTAGGCGCAAAGAACAACCACATATATAATTGTATATACACAATTTTTCAAAGTTACAGTACATACCAAATATTGACCCTAACACAGTGTTTTGATGTTTTGCTTTTACAGTAACAGTCCTAGGAAGACTTTTTTTTTTATTATTATTATTTTTATTTTGAAGGCAATAAAATCTCTTTTCAAATTGAGCAGCAGTGAAATTTGCAAGTTACATTTGCACTACTAGTGCAATTTGCTTACTAAGTTTATTAACTGGATGATGTAGGAAATTCATTTATTTGCTACTACAAAAACCCCAGAAGTAAGTTCTATAGAAATGTTTCCATGAAAGATTGTCTGTAGGTTAGATTTCAATCCACATACAACCCAGGGTTGTGATTCTTGTTTTATGCTGTCACAGACTGTGCAATTGCTGGATGTAATCTTGTTCAGTGTGCTCTAGGATGACCCTGCTTGAGCAGAGATGTTGAACCAGTAGGAAGAGATTTGGGGGATGTTGCCTGTAAGAGCCTCACAGCAGCAGCTGTTGCCGGAGCCACATGTTATGGTTTGGAGTCGGCTGGTCAGGAGAGCATTCTTTCCATGGCAAAAAGGGGATGTTACACGACTCCTTGCAGTCTGAGAAAGCATGGGTACTTCCTAAATTAGCTAGCCATTGCCTATGTGTTTGTCTATATTTTAGGTTGCTTGTATGGCTACAGAATAGCTTGGATGGCAAAGATGACAAGTCTTGCATATTTAGCATATTACCGTATCATTAATAACTGTATCAAAGCTGCCTGTTACTACAGTGAGCTACAAAGTCTGAAACAAATGAAATGAATGGTTGGATATGATACATGTTTTACAGCAAATGACTGTGTGCAGTTCAATAAGGGAAGAACTACTGCTGGTCAGTATAATTAGGGTAATTAATATTTGCCTGTGTTCGGAGTAGACAAGAACTGAAATTGCAAAGAACTATTATAATAATTTTATATTGTGGTAACAGTGCAAAACTCATTCACATACTTCGTCCTAGTGAGCTAAACACTGTACAAAGAGAGGAAAAGAAAGTACCTTCCCGAAATAGGTACGCTACAGAGGGTGGAAAATTAAAGATGAGAGGACACAGGGAAGAGAGTGCAATACTGTTCATGGTCAGTGTGTGAAAAATTTGTCTCCACAAATTGTGAGGAATCATAAAAAGGTTCTTTTTAATCCTCTTGTAAAATTTCACCTTATCCTACACATTCTTGAGTTTTTCTGCAGCCAGAAAAACTCCATGCTTACTAAGTTTATAAGGTCAAAGGAAGATATGTTAAAAATTCACACTGTGTGTGGGTGAGCTCAAGTAAGTTTTGAGTGTTGTTGATTTCATCTGGTTTCAGAGAGGTTATCGAGTTATCACATATAATTTAGGTCCTTCAAAATTTTGGGAAAGCACATCTCTAGGAAGAATAGATAAATCCTATAACCCAGCCTCAAAAGAAGTTTAATTGAGGCTTGCCTCTTTCTCCAACAGCTAAATCAGCTACCTCTGAGCTGCAAATCCATAGGGAACCATCTTTCTTGTAACTAGCCTTCGGTAAGGTCTCACAGAACTTCTCATTTAATCAGGTAATGTTATTTATGGCTTCTGTTGTTATGAGGATGAATCAATACTGGTAATAGCAGGTATTTCTTTTGTATAGTCCATCTTAGCTTGCTAAAGATGGACGGTGTCATATTTAACTGAACACATCAGGAATCAGAGTAATTTTTTTCTCACCATTCTCATCCAGTCCAGTACTAGTTTCCTCATTACTACTTCAGCCACCAGCTTGCCTTAAATGACATTGCTTCCCTTACTGCAATTACCATGTTTTCCCTCAAGGACATGCAGTGCCATTAGCCACCGTTTTGTGCACATTTTTTAAGTGCCTGCTCAGTCTGCCTGTGCTTTGAGCTATTCTGCTTGTTTGTTTGCTTTTTCCCCCTTGGTTTTCAGCCATCTTGTTTCTTAAAAAAACATTTAATGCTTATTTAGTTTTACTTCCACAAATGTTCGCAAGGTTTAACCTAAGTAATTTTAAACTCTAAATTTCTTAGGATAGTTAGTAGTACTTGTTGAAAGTGTGCGGAAAATTCCTATTGATGTTGAAACTATTTCACTAATTATGAAAAATGAAAAAAAAATTTCTCTTTGGATTGCTATATTAGTGCTTAGATTTTAGTTATTACTGTGCAACTATTAAAATTATAATGTGAGTTCCATTATAGTTAATGAATAGCTATCATCTCACTTGACAGTTCTGTATTCTGAAAAATATTCTTGGGCCTGCAAGCTCTCTACAGCTCTCCTTTTCCCAAATAAATTGTAATAAATAAAACTTGTACTGATACATAATCCTTTTCTCAAAGTAACCTTTGTTGTTGCAGCAAGATTAAAACAGAGAGAAAGATTTGAAGAGAACTAGGAGAATAATTCTAGCAGATTATTGCCACACATTTATACCATATGTCCCCATTCAGCTCTGTATAGCTTACTATGAAAATTTTTAATTAAATACTACAGAAAATCAATCATCTGGTGTTTATTAATTTGAAATGTTTTTTGACTCTGTAGTTAATTATGATACTCTGTAGAGCTTGTGAAACCATGTATTCATAAATAAGCAGAGATATATATCTTTATATGTGCATCAAGAGACTTCTAAATTTGAAATTCTGTATACATATTTTCTTGTAAAGTGGAAAAAGACTTAATTGTAAGGAGGAGTTTATGGGTGTTCTGCCAGACCCTGTAAGAAATGCATGCCCTTTCACAGGCCTGTGGCACTCCTTTCAAACTTGTCAAGTTTTCTATTTTCCAAAGAGGCATTAGAAGATGTTCTGCAGTTTCAGTGGAAAATATGCCATCTTTGGGCCTAGTTCTAAAAATATATTCTACACACAGGTTCTTCAGTTTATATATAGTTATATATATATATATATATATATATACTATATTCCTATATAGTATAAGAATGTACATGAAATTCATGTCCTGAGTGAAAAATGACAGAATTGTTTAGAAAATATATCAGAAAATAACCACAGACCCAAGCAAAATCCTAATCAAATCTTCACTGACAGGAATAATACAGTCTTTTACTCATTTTAAATCACACATAGAAAGCAGTGAACTATGTCCATGTGTTTTATTATTATTTCACATATCCATATTCTAAAAAAACCCCAGACATTTTATGGGATGGGAGTCCATACTGGAAATCTTGTCCTTATCAGTGCGTGATCAAGTTCTTAGTAGTTTACGTTATACCTAATGCATTATATCTGATTATTAAATTCTACCTTTTAAACAGATGAGAGTATTTGAACTATATGAGATGTATCCATACATAGATGTTCCAATCAAACTATATTTTATCTCCTAACATCTATTTAGTTATTTAGAGTGGTTAGTGAAGGGACAGAATGACATTTATAAAATAGGTATTTTCAATGTCATTACCATAAAAAAAAACTCTTGAAAAAAACCCTCTGAAACAACAAACTACCAACCTACCTAAAAAACCTCTCTGGATTCACATTTCCTACTTGATCAGGGAAAGAGAAGTCCTGTTTTAAAGGAATGTGGAAGTATGGAAGACCTGTACTGTTAGGAGCTGGATAGTTTAAGGTCAACCTTCAATACAGTAGATGAGTTTGACTTTGGAAGACAATGGAGATTTTTTTACCTTGCAAGTAAAGCTTTTAAAATGGAGTCAAAAGGGCAATCTGAAAAACAAGCCTCAGACATTTCTGTCCATAGCTTTAAATATTGACAACCCTTTCTACCATCCCTTTATCTCAAAGAATATGCAATGAGTTCCATCCTTGCCTTTGTCTCCTTTGTTGTCTTTTTCTTCTGTGTGTTTCAGTTCAGAAATGGTGTCAAAGGTTCAGTTATTGAACTGGACTGAAGTTCCATGCTTGTCATGACTATGTGATCTGATGTCAAATGATAACTGTGTAGGCACAGACCCAAGAGAATAACACAGATATGAAAGGCTAGAAGAGTGGATTTGAATGTCAGCAGGCAATTGTCCATGTAACCAAGTGCATTTGCACCATGCGATGCCATCAAACCTGGAGCCTAGACAGTGGTATCTTCTAGACATGGGGGGAAAGTTACTTTAGATTATCTAGGCTTTGGTTTTGCTCCATGTAGAGTGTAACAGAGCAGCCTTCTCAGATAGGCAGCCTGTGAAATGGATTTTGGATGGCAGGACTGCAATATTTCCACATTTGGAAATGTTATAGTTGGAAAAAACATCTAGGGTGTTGGAAAATGTTCACTGTTATCTTGGTCATGACAGTCTCTGTGATTTTTCTGAAGTGCCTGAAAGCAACCTCAAGTCAAATAAGCCAGTCTTTCTCATGTGCTCTTTGATAAAGACTACCTTGCCTTGTGCACAAGGTGTCTTACTTTCTTGAAATTCATAGCAGCTAACTCCTTGAATCTTTGGGGTATTTCGTGATGAGCAAGTGAGTATCTACTGGCTGTGCAATTGCATTTTGTGGGACTGCTGCTAGAAATAGTACTTTTTAGTATTATACTAGCTATTTTTATGAAACTAGATCAATTGTCACATAGCTGGTGTGTTGATTTGATTTGAAGTAAGATGGGGCTTGAGAACAGTAAAGTTCAAGTCCTACCTCCAAGCTGATGGGATATCCTGAAAATAGACCTCCCTGGAACTCTTAGTTGTAACTAGTGAGACTTAATATCAGGCTGTGTGTGCGGAGTAGGCAAAACAGTCGAATGTTTATCTACAAGACTTGCTTTAGGCTTAGTCTTTGACACAAGGGTGACTGGTTGGTGTGTGCAGGTGTTGCACCTGGTCATGGTGTGTCATGGTGTTTGTCTGGGGCTGCTGAGTGTTGTTGCAATACATATAACAAACATTTAAAATGTGAGAACAATGCAGACAGATGAGTACCCTGAGTTTACAAATGTCAAATCACACCCACCAACTACTTTCCTTCATGTTTTGGCTGACTCTGTGGCACATTCAAAAGGAGAAGTAAATGGATATGCCTGAGATGATCTAGCTCACATACCGCCTGCATATTAGTTGTGCTGGGAAAAGAACAACATATATTGAAAATCTTTATTCAAGCCTATATAATGCTGGGTGATATATTTCTTTCTGCATAGTGGAAACAACATTAGTAAGCACTTGAATGTAAAGATAATTAGTGAAGCTATTAGCACCAGAAATTATTTTGAGTCTAGTTTATGTTTAACATCAAAGCAAAAGTGTGTCCTATAACTCTTTCTAATAATATCTCAGTGTATGCTTTAGAAATCATCCCATCATTTCCTACCAGCCCTTCCACAATTCTGTGTTGTTAGATTGTGCAAAATTCCCAGTGCATAAAATAAATATACAGTTTTCTGTAGTTGGCAGACCTATAAACATTTTTTTTTTTTTTTTTTTTTAGTTTATGAGTGGAGGAAGACATAGTAAACAGAATTGTGGTGCTTTGGTTCAGTCTAATCATTAATGAGAGTGGAAAAAAATGATAAAAAAAAAAATCTCAAAGCCATTGCCTTAAAATGTCTTCCCTTCTTAACTGGCAATGAAACTATTTATTCCCTGCAGCTTTCCCAAAAACAAAGGTTTAATTTTATATGCAGTCACTACTTTGACATAGCACGGGAACTCGGGCGTTTGCAGTCATACACTCAGCCTGGTCAGCCATGTGCTCTCTGGCACGCACACAGCAGGCAAGAACTCTTCCAGCTGTGCACCTGATAGAGCCATTTACATCTATTTACACTGTAAATCTTTCTGCCTGAGAGGCCGAGCTATAAACCTGGTAGTTGCTTGCTCAGGAACCAATATACTGCTTTTAGGACAAGAGCTGTGCAATGTGTTGCTTTGCAACTATAGGGAGATTTGTGTTCTGAGTGTGCTTTCAGGGGGTGGGCAGAGGGATTTTTTTATTTAACTGGGAAGCTGCTTAATTACAAAACTACATTATAGAGGTTATTCTGTAAATCTCCTATAGGGAATTTTCAAGACTCTCTCAGTCAGTAAATAAAAAAAATCATCTATTTAATTTGGCACAGTGCACTGTGTCAGCAAGCTTATGTGTATTATTCTGAACCAAAATTTAATTTAAGGCCATTAAAATGTGGATATTCCTTCAGAAAAAGCTTTCCAAGAATTTTGTCAGAACTGAAATGAGAGAGTCATAATTCATGGGTGAAAATTATAAAAAAAGTTTAAAATCACCATTAAGTTCCCATTTACAGGAAATGAAACATCAAAAAGCATAATAACCATGAGCAGTTTAAATATCAAGTATTTTTCAAGGTCCTAGTGAAGCTTGCCGACATATGGGAAAGCATCAAAGCATCAGGATAATCATCAGTACTCAGACTCTGCCTTATGAGCCATCAAACCACACTCAATTAGAACTACCAAAGCATAAAGTTTCTAGCAAAGATAATCTGCGAGGTTGTCTTGGCTGAAGTAGGTGTGGTCTTTGTAAACCTCCAGTTTCCAAACCATGTGAAATGGGCTGCTACATCCCTTGTGCTGGATGTTACTACTGGTTTAGCTACTTTCCGTGGCCAGGCAATGTTTCCTTCAAAGGGGTGGGCTGAGTAGCAGAGGGTTAACAGAACACTTCTTAAACCCTCCCAGGAAGATTTTTCAGAGCCTGTGTGTCCAGAAACCTAAGGATTGCAGGAGAAAGGAATTAAATAATAATTTGCTCTGTGAGCAAACTTAAATTTACCTGCATTAAAAAAACAAAAAAAAACCAAAAAAAAAAAAACCAAAAAAAAAACCCCACCACCACAACCACCAAACCCCAAAAAACAAAAAAAACCCAAAAACACAAACCCAAAAACAAACAAAGAAAAACAAAACAAAAAATCCCCTGAAGTTTTGACACTGGGGTTTCAATCCCTGCAATATAGTTTAAGTGTATCTAATTTCTCAGCTCTGCTTCTAAAGCTGATTTTTCACAATATAACATACCTACTTCAATGCCAGTATAATCACCCTTAAAAACCTGGTATTTTTTTCAAAACAGCCTGATGTGGCTATGTACTAAACTCTTGTCACTATTTGATGGTTCTGGGCTCTAATTCTCTAGAGTCCTTTAGAATTGCTAGGCTCTGTTCCTAGCGCTGTGATCCATCTGCTAGGTTGTTAACATAATATGATACAAACACAGATGTTTCCCTTTCTTTTGGGAAGAATAACACTCTTAATTGCAGCTGGAGAACCAGAAATATGGTCTATCATCAGCAGCTCTCAGAGAGGTAGGGATTAAAAGAACTAGAACTTGCTGCTAAATAATTCTGCCTGGGTAATAAATAAATAAATAAAAAAAAGTGTTTAATCCAGCAATACAATTAAATTTACACAGATATGCTTTTAAAAATATTTTTTATTTGAAGTATTTTTTCAAACACTGGTCTAATAAAAGTAAGAGTTTTTATTTCTGAGATGGAAACATTGGCTTAAAATAAGATCTCATAAGCAGTGTGAAATCTACTTTGAGACACAGTCTGGAAATCTCCCTGTACACTCTTTTTTTTTGTCATCAGTCAGCCATGGAAGCATGACTTCTTAAGCTGTACTTTTCTCCACAGTTGGACAGGTGTGCCTGTGGTCTGCCTTACACTGAATAGTGTTTTTCTTCTGAGGACCTCAGTGAAATTTACGGTCAAACATAAGATTTTCATAACAGGTTTTTTTCCTTTTGACTTTTTGGCCAAGTAACTGAGAGCATAAACTATATAAAATGAATTTCCATTTGCATAGTGATTTCAGAGAAAACAGTGCAGATGCAACCTGAGATGCTTAAACAAAGTTGCTGAGGCAGGTCTTTTCTTGCTTCTCTTTGTGGTATAGGACTATATTTTTTTATTTAAAATAGTTTTCTATAACCTTTTTTTTTTTTTTTAAGACCTTTAATTAAATGCTAAAGAAGCTGTATTTTTACCTTAGTTTGCCTAATGTTGTGAGTCACCCCATGACAAGGTGGTTTAGCTGTGCTGTGAGAGACACTAGCTGAGGTCTGTCCCAGGCAGAGCTGCATGATGCAGTTTACCTCATCAAGAGATGTCTTGTACTCACTGTGCTTTAAAGTTAGGATGGGTGTATGTGTTGCCCTCTCAAGTCAACTCTTACAGGACTCTTCTTTTTTCATGTCAAACTCATGAGTCTGGTCTCTTCATTCTGCTGTGAAATAGAATGAGGTGCACAGTGAACATTTATTTAAAGGAATAGAAAGCTGCCCCTTAGCAAACAGCTGTTAAAAAGAATTCTTTTCGGATTGGTTAGTCATTGATAACAGCTGAATAACCTGGCCTAATTTGCAGGTTGGATCCAACTTTAAATTTGTCCCTACTCTGAGTGTCGCCTGATGCAGGGGTTCCCTCCAGACTAAACTATTCCAAGGGCAGTACTTCACATCAGCAAAAGCTGCTAGTATCCAGATTTCTTTCATTCTGTCAGAATTTGTTCCCTGTGAGGTTTAGTGCTGTGCAAAAAGATACCCTTTTGCAGAACTTCCTCCCTTCTCAGGACTCCTATTTTCCATCTTTCATATCTTTTTACAGAGGCTCCTGTACAAGGTCTCCTTAAGCCACTCGAGTTACAGCTTATCTTGGAGCTTAGACTGTTTAAATATTAGGTAGTAGCTAACCTTTGCTCTCCAAAGCCGAAGCCAGTTCCTGGGCCTCACATGGGCAATTTCTCCAGCAGGTCTGCAGAGCTGGAACAGTGAACAGATGGGGGTGGGCATTTCTTTTCCCAGTCGTCTCCCACCTCCATCCTTTGCCCTGCTGCAGAGCTTTCAGCTACAGCTGTCACAGCTGATTTCCTTGCACATCTGCCCTTGTGAAGAAGGAGAAAGATCGTGCTCAGATCTCTGCTGCTGCTGTTCACACATGAGCTTAAACTAGTCACAGAGGTCAATTTGTGTGAGAACTGCAAAACAGAGTAGTTGAACTGTGGGCAGATATTTTGCCTTTAACCTTCTCAAGAAAAAAGAGAGAGGAGACAGCAGTGGATGCAGTAATAATACCTTCAACCACTGTAGCTATGTGCTTCAGTGGACATGTCGCAGACTGTTGGGATGAAAGCAAAGGAAAAAGAAAAATCAGCACTGTTGTAAATCTTTAAAAATCTTTATTTCTGGTCTAAATGCAAAAAAAAAAAAATTGAAAAAAATATTGAAAAAATTGTAGCTTTTTTCTCTAACACTTCAGAAAGGAATCTGCATTTTGCAGTAACTATAGTCATTGCTTTTTGCACTATAGACTTGATTAATCCTATCTATAGTAAGACATAAAACATGGTGTTTGTATCTGCACATTTTCAAAAGTGAAATAAATCAAGAGGTTTTCTGCAGATACTTATATTAATATCTAATGTGAATGAAATTGCATCATGTTTAGGTTGCTTTTTCCTCAAATGATTCTTCCTTTCAAAAGCATCTGATGCTGGATTCAGAAGAAATGTCGTCACTGGATTTTCCTTGACAAGGAGTGACTGTACACCCAGATATCTCAAGTCCGTTGCTATTGAGTCTGGATGTGGATCAGCTTCATGCTGAAACAAGGCTGAATAATCTGCTATTGCTCTTTTTGTACTCTGCTTTCCATGAAGAAAATTCAGACATGAACAAAGGACACTTTTGTTACACCCTAGAAGTTCCTCACTATCATATAAAATCGGGAATAAGAATTGCAGGATATGTCTTTGTGATAAACAAGCCCATCTTTTTATTCTTCTTTTCTTCACAAGATTTTACAGTGAAACTGCAAAACCTGGCATATGTTTTAGATGCATTGTCCGAATAGTACAGTGGTTCCAAGTAGGAACTATCTCTTGATAGTGGAAAAGTACAAGCATTGCAGGCTCTGATTTTTCAGCAAATCTTGTCTTAACAAGAAAGACAAATGGAACACAGGAGTCCTACACAACACGGCCTGCCATGGGTTTGCTTTAAGCTCAAAGTTCTCAGCAGATGAGACAGATTCAGGCTAGATAGTCACTGAAGCACAAAGCAAAACTCACAGTCACTCATAGATGCAAGCCAAAGGAAATGGTATTTTTCCATGAATAAGACAAATGAAAAAGCAGATCTCCTTATTGCGCCTGCAGTGACTTTAAAACCAAAAGAGCTCCAGGACAGAAGTTTGTAGTCATTCTGGAAAACATTCCAGGGCAAGGCAGCAAAGAGTTAGGGTCAGGAGTCACAGAACAGACAGCAAGATATGAATCCTGTTTGCAGCATTACCGAACAATTGCTCTTGTTGAATTGGGAAAACAGCTTCTGTCTTGTCTTTTTAAATGGAGTTGGTCAGTTACTTTTGAAATCCCACCTTTGAGAGGAGCTCTATAGGTGTTTGTGTTTACAAAAGATTGAACAAAATCCCTAGACTGTGTTGCACAGCATGTTTAATTGATCTAGAAGTACATTTTAGCCCAGACCCAACTTTTCCATCTCCCATTCTCTGCCAAATTGACTGCCAGATTCTTATTCAGAAAACCATAAGTCTTGCAGAATTAAGGTCAGACTTCAACAGCCTGGAAATCATAGATGCTCTGTGCACGCAGTGCTGACCTCCTTTCTGCTGTGAGCCCTGCACAGCACTTGCATGCACTTAACACTCTCTCTAGCAGCTCATGGACATACCAAGTGTTAACTTGTTAAAAACTATTTTTTATCATTAAATGTCAGAGTCAAACGAATAATTAGAAGTTAATAAAGTATTTTAGAAAGTGGGAACTCTAGCAATCCATGTGTGGAAGAAAAATTACAAAAGGCATTTTTTAACTGAACTTATTTTTGCTTTCCACAGCACAGCTTACCTTCTGCTCTTCTGGCTTACTAGCTGTGACTTCAGACAATGCATGTATAGAGAAATTGGTGCCACAGTATAAAGCTGCATCTATTATCAGAGCATTGTTCGTATACAAAAGAACTTTATCAGATATAGCCAAAGTTTTATGTTGAATTGAGCTTTCTGTTGGATTGTTTGGGATCTGCAATTTTGAAAGTAAACATGTGTCAATATGTAGATGGTTTTGAACTAGGTTTAAGATGCACAGTGGGCAATTTTTGTGTGATCACATTTCCCTCTTCAAAATGGGAAACCCAGAGGCACTTTTGGTATCTTTGTAGACTTCACATTGAGTATTACTGAAAGACAAAATTAAAGGCATATCTTACCACCCGTTTGGAAACCCCCCCACTCCTTTCTTATACACTTCCTTTTTCAAAGAAACATTACTGAAACCATTTCAGAGGACTGATAATTCATGAAGTTGAATCAAATATAGATGATGTAAAATTTTGTCAAGGTTACAGACCAGGCCTTCACAGTGCTTCCTTTGTATTTCACTTGAATCAATGATTGTCTTCCTGTTCCAATGCCATTCTCTTTCCTTCTATTCAGGAGTTTTCTATTACCCTCCAGACTATTGTATGACTACGCAAGTAACACAAAGTCCTTTGTATGGTAGAAATCAGGCACGAAATAAACACACCTTTATCCTGGACTCTCAAAACCTTCCTTCTTTCTGCACGTAAATACAGTTCATGTTAAAAAAACCCACCAGCACTCTATTAACCTGATGTAGCAGTGTTAGCCAGCTGGCAAACTCTTAAAAGTGCTGGGAGATTTCTTCCATGAAGTCCTCTGCCTCTGTGACACAGCTCTGCTGCTGCAAACAATGCCCCAGCAATGTGACTGTTCCAGCTTCCCGTACTGACAGTCACAGTACTGACTTTAGCCTCTGTAGAAAAGGAAATGATATACAGACACATGAAGTGGGGAGTCTGGACCTCTTAATGACACCAAGCTTTGGAATTTTATTCTCTGAATGTGTGTACTCAGACACTTCCTGCATAATAAAATCATTTATTATGCTGTTTTCTGCCTTTTACTTCTGCCCAGCTATGCAAGAAAGGAAAAAGGAGGAAAGAGATTCTTCCTTTGTGCAGGTTGCAGTCCTTCCAGGCTCTCCTGCCTGGTGTCAAAAGAGGCACTTCACAAGGAAGGGCAGGGATCCCAGCAGCCATCAGCAGCTGTTGAGCATGTGAAGAAGGAGTTGTGATTTTCACTGATCATTCTGATTTGTATCATTTGCGTTAGTGAGAAACAGAGAACTACTTAAAACAATAGTCTGGCCTCAGATATATGCTGTTTTCTGGTATTTTCTTTTCTCCTTTCTCGTGGAACAGGTATAACTTTACTCTCTCCCCATTCCTCCCACTCCTCGTCAATTTGCCACAGATACATGAACAACTTGTCCATGCCTGACATAATTTAACATAGTAATGAGTCAGAAAGGAATTAGTCTCTGTTTTTATATCACTTTTCTCATGTTCTGTACTCACTAAAATTATTGGAGTATCTGGCATGATTACCTTAAGGATTCCTGAGCGTTATTTTCTCACTGATTATGTGATTTGGGTTCAAGTTTGTTTGTTTTTTTTTTTTTCCACTACAGCTGCCAAAATTGTCCTGTGATCCTGAAACCGCTTGGTCCATTGAGCATCTGTTAACTTCTTCCTTGCCCAATGTCTTATGCTCTTTGCTGTGTACTATCTGGAGCCAAGAAGAAAGATGGGAAGTGTCCATCATATAGGTAGTACCAGCAAAAAGTTGTCAATTGTTTACTTGGCCCCTCATCTCCCACTAAGAATCTCTTAAGGGGAAGGTGGATTTTTATTTTATAATAGTGATTAAATGTTGGCTTTGCAAAAGTCTTTTGTCACTCAGGTTTATTGATGATTTCAGTCCTGTAAACAGTATATGATACTCAGATGCTTTGTTGGGAGTTCTAAAATGCTGTGACCACAGTAACCATAAACAAATGGTACTTTGTGTGCTTGCTTTGCATATGTTCTTAAATATTTGCATATGTCCTAAAAATATCAGTGTTGTTTTGTTAAAGAGAAGCTTCCTTTGGGTGAAATACCAGGGATTTTATTTAGAAGGGTTTAGCAGAGGCACTGCTGTAGATTAGAGTTGTGGAAAATTGTGAACTGATAGGTGGCAAGGAATTCAAGAAATGTGTATTACTCTAAGAGCGAAGTTAAATAGAAATGTCTTATTTTAAAAAGCAACTGAAAAGACTTACCAAAGCAGATTACATATATATATATATATAAAATTAACTTTCAGAGTGAAAGTGAGTCCTGTGGAGAAAAGTTCTGATAGCTGAGTGCATTTAGAGCCTTGTTTTACTTTTGCTTTGATCCCCAATGCAGTAGAAAATCTGTGCCATATATACCTAGTTAGTATCCATCCAATATAGTCCAGAACAAATAGCATTTGTCTGGAATGTAAAATCACCTCTTAATGAACTTTTGCACCAGCATATGCATTCCTTTCACTTCTTCAAGTGTGAATTAACATAACTTGGGCTGGGATTTTCAAAGAAGCTTTGGTGAATTAGTTATCTAAATCCCATAAAAACTAATTCTGAACAGTATTTCTTTATTGTGCAGTTATTTGAACTTACTGTTAAGTAAAATGCAATTTTGCAATTTTATTTTAGTTACAAGACATGCTGACTATTTAACATGGTTTGGACAAAGAATTTGGGCAGTGAATGGTTCTAATTATTTTCTGTAGATCCCCTTTTGTGTTTTTCATTAAGATATCTGTCAGCTCTGATTAACTATTTTCTTGCTATATTTGTAAAATTAAAAATAGTATCTTACCCAGAAAACTCCACAAGAGCAACAAACTGAAGCAGCAAAAGAAAAAATATATATTATAATATATATATATTATATGAAAATATATTATATTCATTGATAAAATAATCTGATTAAGAAATAATATTAAGGATGATAACTAATTCATAAAGGAAAGCGTATGAATTCTAGCTCTTCTATTAATGACATTTAACAAAGCTTCCAAAACCTCTGTTTGTTACTGACAGACAATGTAGAATTTAGGATGGTTTGAGGATGTGTGTGTTATGTTGGAGTTCCATGGGAATATAATGAAGATGATGGGAGTGGTTCAGTGGAGACATCAGAAGGAATGCATGGTTAGAGACTAGGGTAATGTCTGTTAGAAGGGAGCAGGGAATTTTATGAAACATGATTATGTCAGCCATAAGAGATCTAATAAAAAAGAGATAATAAAAAAGAGATTTTTCTGGTACCTAGAGGCTGTGGCAAGTGGGGCTTTGTGGGTTTAGAAAAGCAGTATGAGCTGGTCGTGATAACCATGATTTAAAAGCTTCAGAAAAAAAAAAAAAATCTGGATTGAAAGTTCAGTATTATAGTTGTTTTGACTTTTTTAATCTTTCCCCTCCCCCCTCCATTTTTCTCGTTGTGTTTAGTTTCCAGAGATCAGCTATTTTCTCTGAAACAGAGAATAAGGGGGGGAAAAAGACTTTTGTTCTTGGGCTTTGTTTTGGTTGGGCCTTTTTCTTGTTCCTTTTTTACAATTCTCTTTCTATAGACTCTTACAATAGAGGCAAATAAGAACAAAATAAATATTCCCAAGATTCAACACTTTTTCATATTAAAAATATGACAGGAAACATTCTTGTAACACTGACACCAGCTCTAGCAGTCTCTTAGTAAGTGGCTGAACTGAGACTGAAAATTTGGTAATAAATCACATATATCCAGCTATTAAATCCTTGAAGTCTGGATTTCACAGTTGGGTTTGAAACATTCTGTGGAGACGGATTTGCCTAAAAGCAAGATTTGAGGGCTTTGTTTTGACTCAACATATGTATTCAGACAAAAATTCTAGACCTTTGAAATTTTGCTAGGCACACTTTAAAGCCAGGGAAATGGTGCTTTATTGTGTGTACAATTTAGTGTTATTGTAATTTACTATTTGCTTAAATCGGGGGGGAGGTTTTGTGATTTTTTTTTTTCCTTAACTAGACAAGATTTTTCTTTTCTATTTTCTTGAATCATGGGTATAATTCTCTTGATGCTTCTTTTTGATAACAGAAAAACATTAGTTTATGATTATAAGTATTAACTTATCTACATTAAAACACCTGTTAAAGTAGTTGATTTGGCCACAGCCAGTAACTGAAGATCTCTGACCCTGTTCATGGTGTTTGTCTCTACCCATTTAGTTTTCTTTAATTATGGGAAAGAATGAGCATAAGGCTGGGAATTAGAACTCTTGGGTTGTTTCCAGGACTGCAGTGACTTTTATGAGTAGCCTTGTGGGAAGGTATTTGCAAGTACTCAATGCTTTTAATTCTGATTTGTAGGGACCACTGGGTGCCCAGCCTCTGAAAATGCTAGGCCTCGATATTTAGTGAACTGCAGTTTGCTCAGCTATATAATTTAGACCATAACGTGTGCATGCCTCACAGAAGGAGTAATTAATTAATGTTTCCAAAACATGTGGAGAGCCTCTGGTAACATATACTGTGAATATGCAACTAAACCATTGTTCATGTTGCTGTGCATTCTTCCTGGATTCCAGATTTCTAACCAAGCAAGATCAAGTATAAGAGAATGTTATGGCAGTTTTCTAAGAGCACAAAGTCTAAGGAAAAACATAAAAAGTGCCACTGGTAACATCACACCCACATGGCAGCTGACTGGAGAAAGCATTAGTAACGGAGCACTTTGTGAATATAATATTTTTCTGCACTGCAAACTATTAATTGAAGACAATAGCCTTACTGCACATAAACAAATCGGTGTCTTTCCTTAGCTGAAGGATGCCAGAAGTTGAAGAGAAAAACAACCAGACAAAGGCACATACCATCCAAAAAGAGAGGGGGGAAAAAAATCACCAAAGCATGCTGAGCTCTACAGCAAATAGAAGGAGTGCTTGAGATGGCAAAGTGCTTAGCTGCAAGCCCAGGGGCATAGTAGCATAGCAGGATAAAAACTTGCCATGCCTGAGTAATAACATGTGGACCTTGGCTAATATATTGTTAACACAGTGCTCGTGGTCAAATTCTCTCTCAGTAGTACAATTTGATCTGAACAGCGCCCTGAGGACACAGAGGTGGAAGGGGCAATAGCCCAGCACATTTCTGAAATGTTATGAAAATAGGCGAGTGTTGCTCATGTTGGGAACTGCTCTCAGGAGAAGATTACACAAATATAAAAAAATGAGATGTAGAGCTCTCCTAGAGCAAGCAATTAGAAAGTGCAAATCATATCTGGCTCTTTGGGGTGTCTTTGTACTACAGATCGAAATGCTTTCATAATGCAAGAAGCCTTTTTCTGCTTTCTGCTCGTATAAGGCGTGATCTTCAGTGAATATATAGACTATGACTGGATTTAGCAACTTCTGGATTAAAATCCTAGTGCCAGGAAGAACTGCACAAAAGAAACCTTGTAAGAATGGTGTACTTCAGCAGAGAAATAGGCTGTAGAAAAATGTTTCAAATAACCTCGAATTTGTTTCTGGTAAATATTCAAGTGTTTCTCCCACAGTCATTGATTCTTATGCTGAATTTCTCTCTTGTACATTGTACAAATTTGTTAGTGAGGTACTACTTGTTTTAACTCTCTTTGCAGTTATATTTTAAACCAGAAAAAATTTAATCTGGAGTATTCAGTAAAACTCAGGGAATCTTTACAATGACTGATATTTAGATTCCTCAGAAAATATAAATTCATTATTTGTTCCAGCTGACTTATCAGCTCTTAAGATTTAGATAAATATTTTATATGCTGTTTAATGATCCACTAAGGTGCCTGAAAAATGATCTACCTTTTTCTACCCATCTCCTACTCATAATGTATGAATAGAAAAATAGCTTTTTTTCTCATCTATTGCAAAAAAATATTTTTATCATTTACAAGACCCCAAAGAATAAGAAGAAAGAATGAAAAATGAGAAGAGAGCATATGAAAATGAGTCTGCTGTGTCACATTTGTGATCTCGTCACAGGACACTGAACAGTAACTCACACCCTTTTTTTTTAGTAGGGAGATAAAACTCAGAACTAGTCCTTGCACAGGATGGAGTCTGGCCTCATACACAGAATACTGCCAGTTCTGCCCACAATCCTGTGTGGGAACACGCCTTTCTCCAAATCAGAAGGTGTTCTTGAGGGAATAGGAAGGGTGGTCCAGGTTGACTACCTGATGAGTCACACATGCCTTGAGAGGCCCAGGAAAATGAATGTTATTAATTTTTTTAATGACATCTTTAAATTATGTCTCCAGGACAGTTAGCACAGAACCAAGTTTCTGGAAGTAGATAATTGTTGACTTTTAATCTAGCAATATATAAATACAGAAGTGCAGCAATATCTGGCTTGGACCTAGTCAATCAAATGCAGGCAATTTTTAAAAGTTTAGGTAAGAAATCCTCAGGTTGCTGAGGCAGATTTTTCGCTATTGGACATTTTGCACCACTGGGTGTTTTTCTAAAGAATACAGTGAGCTTCAAGCTGAACTTGATGCCTCAATGAGGCTCTGTGTGCTTGTCCTAGAGAAGAGCTAAGGCATGAGAGTTTCTGGTCCTAAAATACATGAAGCAATAACGCAAACAGAACTCCACCACTCTGTACATTTGTTTCAGTGGAGTTATACTAAAAGATATCATAGCCATCGTCACTTCAATCCAATCTAGAAAATTGTCTTTTGTGGTACATTAGTTTAAAAAACACTTATGTCTGATTTGCTGCTTTACCTTGGTAAAATGTATTTATGTCAAGTGTCTTAAGAACTGTTGTTAGTAAAATGAAGTTAAAGTCAGAAACAGTATGTCCCAGAAATGGAATTTACCCTTTCACCTGCAGTATTCCTCTGGGGTTTTTATATACTTTTATTTGTTCTAAATAAAAAACAAACCTTCTGGCAAAATTTTATGACAAAATTCCAAGAAATTCACCTCTTAAAATTTGATAGAAAACAAATATTCTTGTTACATATATTTCTGTATAAAAGGCATTATTTCCTTTCTCATTTTCCTGTTAATCTGGAACAGAATGGAAGGAGATTATTACAATACATAGTAATGTTGTGAAAACTGGGAAATTTACTGTGTGTGGCAGTCTCTGTTTTGTGGCAGAAGGTAAAAAATTCTGGGAATCAGACTCTGAAGATGGAGAAATACAGTTCTAGGTGCAGAAATACCTCAGTTGAAAAGTTGCTGCCAACTTCCACGTTACAGGAGTTGCATGGTTTTGGCTGCAACAAAAAGCAGAGTAGAAATTAAGAATGTCACAGAAATTAGATAGCCTCTGTTTGAAATCTTACAAAACAGTTTTAGATTTAGATGTGAATATATTATGTATTGTCTTTGTAGCCAGGGTAGAGGAGCCATTTAAACTAAGGCTAAAGGGAAACTACTAAATTCCAAGGGAAAAAATTCAGGTAAAGATTGGATTCACACTTCAAATGTAATAGAAGGATGAACAAACTGGTGTAACCTAGATTTGCTCAAAGCAAGGGTATGTGTTGTACTGTGTTGTGAATCCATGCTCTTTGCTTCTTACAGGACAAGGCAGCTCTTATCCCTAATCTGAACAGGAGAGCTTATGCAGCTACACTGACACAGTCATAACAATTAACATGGGAGTGCAGGATGCACTTAGGTGATCTGTTACTCATCTATTATGTGCATCTTAGAAAACTATCATAATTAACTGCTGAGGCTTTCTCCCTATATTCTACCGCCATTCATGTATTTTGCAAAGTCAAACTTTGCCTTGCTTTTTGCTTTTCTCAATATAATTGAAAGATATTTACAATGAGAGTTACTAGTACCAACAAGTTTGGCCGCAGTCGTAATGTAATGCTTTTGCTGAAGTCATTCAGCAGGTGAATCCCTTTAACAGACATTAAATGTCAGCCTAGGAGACAAGTAGCCCCTGCTGAAATCAATATCCGCTAGTATAGCAGTCATTTAGTGGGAATTAATTAAAACAGCAGGCTGCTTCTCCCACACAATTAAAGACAAAATCCTTGTAAGAAGTGGATCTCTCTATATTCTTTTGCCTTGAAATTTCTGAAATGTTAAAGCAGGTTTATTAAGAATTGAGCTTTTTTGACAAAAAAAAATTGCTTTTACAGGCTGGATAGTTATAAAAGTCCATAATAGGTGTATGCCTGTATAACATGATGAAAGTGTCAAAATTTGACAAAAGTCTTAGCATTCCCACATATTAATAAGCTGTGTTTGCGTGGAAAACAAGTGCAAAACAATTAAATTCTACCCCACTGACAAAAATAACATCACAGTGATTTAAAGAAAATTTAAATTATATATGCTCAATGTTCTGATTATATATCCCAGCCAAAACCAGGACTTGCATGTATTATTTTAATGGAATAAGTGTTGTTTCAGTGTACATTCTGATTGTGAGTTTTATATGCAAGAATAAGATATTATTAAGTATAATAAGGTGAAAATTTAATAGTTTCTGCTTTTGTTAGCTCATGTCACCCCTGAAGGCTGAAATTGTAAGAGATAAAAGGAAAGTCAATAATATTTGTAGGTGAATTAAGAGGGACAGCCCCCTGCTCCATGTTTGCTCATACCTGTCACCAAGCAATTCCAGTTTTCCTAATTCAAATGGGAAATAACTTTATTTAAGGATGTTGTTAAGTGTTTGAGCAGAAATGACAGCTCCTTTAAGGGGACACATAATTCAGCCTCTATGCAAAAACCAACCAATGAAAGGCAGCAGAGGCACTATTGGGGGGAGCGGGGGGGATGTGGAAAGGGAGGAACAGCAAAAAAAAAAAAAAAAGTGCTGCAATTACATGTTAATTAATTAGGACTGTGATATCAGAAGGATCTTATAAGTTCATGAGCTGTACTGGACAGGAAGGCTTTTGTTTTCCATTCTAGAGAGGAACTTGGTTTAAGTACCTCAAATGATTAAGACTTTACGTGAGACCTATAGGGCACAGTATGACTTTCTTATGTTTGTTTCTTTGGAAATCAAATTACTTTTTCTTGAACACAAGAAAGGTAATCCAAGCTAAAGCTGAGGAGAAGCTTGTGTTAAGTATACAGCAAATCAATTATTTGGAAACAGATAGGAAATATTAGCAGAGACTTGGCCTGATTTTGTGAAAGTAAATAATAGTGTTAGAGACTAAAGTAGCCTCCCTTGCACCTGGCTTGTGACTGAGGTTCTACAGGAGTGATTACAGCTTTAGTTTTCTCTGTTCTTCTGTCAGTGGAGTCCTTTCATTACTATAACAGTCCCTAACAACTGTAGGATTTTAATGTTTGGTGGTTGAAGTGTAAGGAATCCTACATCACTATTGCATACAGACCTTGAATATACGTGAAATATGGTGTTTCAATAAAAGTAGCATGATTTTTTTGCAAATCTTTCTAATGTAAGTAGGAGTCATGGATGATAACCAGTATCAAAATATAAGCCAATTTAAAGGCCTGAATATAATTATACTAATGTATAGGAAGACTGGAATGAAGCTAACAGGAGAATCCTATATCAGATTACAAATCTGGGACAAAGTCAATTAAGTCATAGTGTTTATGAGAGGAAAAACTTATCAAAGTGATAACTTTGGTTCCTTGAGTTTAATAAAACTGTGATTAGAAACCTTTGGGTTCAGGCTTCTTTGCTGGCTGAAATTTGAAACAAAACTTTTCAAAAGGAAACTTATGGGAAAGTAATTTGACCCGTTTGTTTCCCTTCTACGTATCATGTTAATTTTAAAGCAAGAGTGACTGTTGTATAACTAATGAGAATTTAGTGAAATTATTATGATTGAATACTTTAAATGATATTTAGGAAAGCAATTAGAAATCTTTGAATGAATGCATGCAATTCAATAGCTGACCTGGCCAGGCAATTTGTAGTCTGAGATTAGAGAAGATCACTAAAGAGTAAGACCTATCTGTCTGTCAGACTGGTCTCATTAGTTGTGATCAATATCTCTTTTCCCTGATTGTAAGTATGAAAGAGTAAAAGAACATCCACACCACAGTTAGTGAGAAAAATGGTGCATAATTGTTGGAAGCATTTAAAGAGACAGCTCAAAAGAATTCTTTCATCTCCAAGTCAATTCATCACAAAAATTCACTAATAATTCAATGAGACTGACTATTGAATTATACATAAGGATAGACTTATAACTGGTTGCCAGGGAAGGATTACTAAAAAAAGAACTTCCAACTCCTTAAAAACTCCCACCAGAATATGAGAAATCTGGGCCCAAATTTCACCTTCCTCTTGAAGAACTAGTTTCATTAAGAACAGGCTGTATTCTGCTGACAGACAGCATGTTTTCTGTCAAAAGCCATTACAGAGATATTAACACCTCAAAATTTTTTGACCAGTGGAAATTTTTCCAATACTGTTACAGCAGTCTGAGAACATCATCATAGTATGGGAACTGTCATTGTAAAGTAAGTAAGGTGAAGCAAGAGTGATACTTTTATACAGAGAGATTTATAGAGGAGACACTCTCATATTTGTTGTTCATACAGGAAGAAATCCTCATGGTTTGGCCCTGTTATTCATCATGTAACTTGTCATTGTTAAATCTAGCTGAATTTGCAAAAGCATAGATCATCTAATGATGGGCTATTTTCATCCAAAGTAATCCAATGACAAGGCAATGTGTCATGGCAGGAACTTTAAAGGTTGTCCAATTTTGAAAGGATTGTGGTTACTGTTCAAAGCACTAAACCCATCTACTAGCCTACCGTAACAGTGTAAGAGATATAGTATTCTTATTGCTTGAATGTTTTGTTTTTATCCAGGAGGTAGGAAAGAGTATTATAAAAATTAATAATCAAAATAATAAAAAAATCCCCTTACACCAAACATTCTCCAGTATGTGACAAGAATGAGATTACAAGAGGAAGGCAAAGCAGTAACGACATATGAGCAGAACTGCATTGGCAAGAATCTGACCCCAGATGCTGACATGCACACCCAAAAACTGGTGGTGGTGCACACCACTTGCTTTCTGTGGTATTTCTCCACCTGTATGCTGAAGTAAATTGATTGTTCATGATGATGGAAACAGAAGACATAAACCTCTTAATTTTATTTTTTAGGGCTAATTCTGGGAATGGTACATTGTTTTAGACAGTCATATGAACAAAGCCTTAGCACCCCAAATCTGGTTATATTACCACAACTGATCTTGCTATGGGCAAATGATTCTAGTGTGGACCAGACAAAGTGTGGGAAACACCTTAATTCTGCTGCTTTTCTAGGAAAATGTGTGCATTTTAAATACAGTGTCACTGCTGCTTTGCTAGTGTTTCAGCGTCGCATATTTCCTCCTTTACGATATGCAGACTATGTATGTAGGGCGTTCCAGTGATTTGGAACAGTAAAATAATAATCTAGCTTTTTAAACAAATACATTGTAATGTCTCTGTGTGTGTGTATGTGCACATAAAAGTCCATATGAATGTGTGTGTGTATGTGCCTATATAAGTCAATATGAACATATGTTTATTGTATGCACATATAGAGAATTATTTTTAATAGTGTTTTAGAATTTGCAGGTAGAAGAACCACCTATGTAATAATAAGAACATCACTCTTTCTATTACTGGGAGGTGAATATTCAACTAGATATATCCCCCCTAACCCACCAGATGACTCTGATTCAATGAGAGATTTTGACAGCAAGAATTAGGACCAATTTCAGTCTTAACTGATTCACGTGACTTCTGGATTTTGTCCCAAGTGTATAAAAATAGAAATTTATAATAGGATTAGATGGCTTCACTTCCCTGTTTATTAGCCATTATTACTCATTGTATTGTTTGTTTCTTTTGTTTGTTTTGCTTTTGCTTCCTGACAAAGCCATTGAAGATTGCCTGCAGAGAAACCACTTACTTAAATTGCTCCTTGTGGAGGGAAGGCAGGGTTTTAGAAATGAAGCTTGGAAAGCTAAACGGCAGATTCTGATTTCTTTTCTATGTGGAGAACTTTAATTGACTTTGTTGGCAGTTCTGTCAACAGCTGGGGATGAAATCCATACTTCTGTGCAAAATTTAGGTTTTGAATAAATAGAAGGTGATGGCTTTAACTCAGAATTTTGTGATTGTTAATGTTATTTGTGTACAAAACTGGCTTATCCTAATACTCAATACAAATTATATGCCTTGTTCTCTTCTAGACAGAAGATTCGAATGAGTAGTGGAAAATGAAGACAGTAGAGGAAGCATCTGTTGTGGTCAAAAGAGGACCAACATGAGCTGCAGGAGAATGCTAGTAATGCCATCCCAACCTTGCTGTTGAAGTGCTTGACCAAGCATGAGGCTAAAGGTAGACTGGCAAAATAATAAGCAAGCAAGCTTACTCTTACCTTGTTGAAAGACCATTATTTTCTCCTACTGATGCACTGTAAAAGCCTGAAACTTTAGATTCCTAAGGTGTCTTGACTGTCTAAGTTCAGAAACATTTCCCGTGCTTCTCTCCTGAGTACACAGATAGCATTTTATGCTACGAAGTGCTTGCTTAAGTTTCATCCTTTGAGCTGTGATGAAATTAGATCAAGAGGTTACAGAAAGCTTTGCTTTACAGTTTTGTGCCTGAGAGCAAAGAGTAGTTAGGAACTTAAAGGCAAAAATGTTCACCAGTAATTGAAAGAGGTTTATGAAAACCTGCCATATTTTTCTAAAGCTCTGTGTGTAGTCTTTTAATTATTCGTGTTAGGAAATTGAGTGCCAATCAGTGGAAATAGGCTTCCTGTTTCTCAGTACTATCAAATCCATCTTTAAAAACTTGACATCCCCATTCCCTTTTTTCCAGAAATAGCATTGGATTATCTCTGGATCCAAATTCCTGGCCTTGAAGCATCCTGGGTGAAAAAATTGTATCTGGAAAAACAGATAGCTGACTCCTGAAAGCTGAGTCATATTTGGCCCAGATAAACGTTAAGAAAAAGAAATTCTTGTATCTCTGTGTTAAAGGATATCTTCCACTAGGCTAATATGTAATATATTACCAGAAAAAAATCCTGTTATATAAGTAAGAACAGATATTGCACTTTAATTTGACCACAATTTAGCTATAGTACATCTGGTTTAACTATAGGACATGGGTAATTTTTTCAGTGTCTTTGACACTACACATTAGCAGATTTATATAAAAATCTCATTTCTGTCATCTATGCCTTCCTAACATATTTGCTGATCCTTCTAACTGGTGTCAGAAAACCTACTTGCCTCTGTGTGCTGCTTCTCCTTGTTATCAAGTGTAGCTGGAATGAATCCTAGAAGAATTCAGGACATCTAGGTAACAATGCAGTAAAAATTACATGAAGGGTTTTATTTTCTTAATAAAGTAATCCTACATTCATCAAACAATTGCACAAATCTGTAGAAAATATAGGCTTTATTATTTATGGCTGAAGTAAAGACTTTATAAATTTGTATTTCTCCATCAACTTTAAATGCATTTTTCTGTCATTGTTATTTTTCCTGAGGCAGTTGTTCATTAGGAAAAGGACAATAAGTTATGTGGTAACTCAGGTTTGAGGAGAGGAATGACTGGTCTTCTGTGATGGAGTTTTGTAATGCAGGAACATATGCATTTGGTGTCACTGATCAACAGTGTTTTTAACAATCAAACCCCAGGATTTTTCTAGCTCTTCAAGATATTATTTGAATGTCTATTCAGTGCTCTACTGAATCAGATGAGTTATCTCTATAGTTTAGAGTAGTGTCTCAAACAGCTTTCAATGAGAGGCAAGCAAACAAATAATAGTAGAGTAATATTAACAGAGGTGGGGATTCGTAGCAGATCACCCCCTGATAGTGGTTAGTGGCTTTATGCCATTTTGTTTCAGATGAGAATCTGATGTTTGGCAGAAATAATAGAATCTCTTTGTTTTCAGTCCTTTCTGAGATGTTGTCATTGCTTTAAATAAACATCCAACACTTTCTCAGAATCCTATTAAGTGATTGGCTCCTGTAATCTATCATAGCAATGAATATTCAAGATTAATTAAGTGCAAAATATAACTATTTTCCTGGCCAGGCTTAAATGTAAGATTGCTTTGGTATCACTGAATCCTTCTGAGTTGTTATCAAAATGTAAACAGAACTTTCTGACCTACCTTCTGTCTATATAATACTCCATTTTATGTGCTGCTTAATTAATCATCTTAATTAAGAGTATTCATATTGTCTGTGTTTGTGATTAAATTAACTGGTTGAGGTGATCTGTGTATATTCAGCTATTGATGGAAATTAGAGAGTACTCCTACTCCAGAAAGGTGGGTTTTTTTCATTCTTAGCACATAGAGAAGTGCTCTTTTCTTCTCATTGCTACACCCAAAATCTTGCTTACAGGCACAATAGAAATATCCCCTACATATATAGTCAGGAACTTTTGCTAGTATGATTGAAAATTTAACAGTCTAATTCAAGAACCTCTATTAGTCTAGTTCTAATAGAAAAAGAAAGAAGTACTAATAACACAGTTAAAATTGTTACATGAGCAATTCCTAGTTCCTGCCCTGTCTGCTTGTGTTAGACTCATGTCTCTACTGCTGCTCTGGCTGCTGAGCTTGATGGTTTCATTCTGATGTCATCAGTGTTGCAGTGAAGTGTCCACATCTTGAGTTTTTGCCATGAGGAACATACATTTATGTAGATGTTTTCTTGTTGCTCGTTCTAGGGTTGATTAGGAGCAATTTTTATACATTTGCTAACATACTTTCATACTTCTCATCTGTCTTCATTGGTCCACAGTTCTCTATTACACCTGAATGTACTATGTATGGTGCTTTTCCGTGTGTTAGACACTATTTCTTAGTTACCCCCTAAATTAAAGTTCTGACCAGCTCCAAGTCTACATGTCTTTAACTGACTGTGGGTAAATTGCTTATAGTCGTAGGATCTTTACTGCACCCTGTCTCCGCTGCTCAAGGACTGTCGTTGTACCAGGCCTGTTTTTCTCTGCACTACATTATCATGATAGAGTTGTAAATATCCCATTTTCTGTAGGATAACTACTTGTTATTACTTTCTATATAAAAGGATATAAAGTTGCACTATACAAAGATAAACAACAGTAAAGCAATCTAGCTGTAGACTCGTGGTCAATACAAGAAATTGCTGTCAGAGCTAAACTAAGTAAAACAAAACTGAAGGCAGGTCAAGAAAAGTTCAGATAGAGCAGGTCTGAAAAGACTCAGTCCTGAAACCTCGTAATTCTGCATGAAGCATATGGCCCTGTTAGCAATGGCAATACACCATTACAAGGTTACCTGGTTACATAATCTTTTATTTATTTCTCCTTTTGAAGCATCTTGCCTGAGACAGCAAAGAGAGAGCTGAACATTCACATAATGGCATTATAAGGAATTAGGTCATCATTCTGGGCTGAGATTTCTCAGTAATTCAGTTGCTGAGTGACTGCAAAGCCTACAGTTCAAACTCATCTCTAGCATAGTCTGTCTGTGATTGGTCTTCATGTTAGTATTGTTTCAGCTACATTACTATGGCAGGACACTACTTATTTTTCTAATAGCATATCATTTTCCCCTACTCTGTGAGTTCCAAATGTGCTCACTAGAACTACTAGAAGTACATGAAGTCAAAAAACATGCTAGAAATGGATTCAAAATAGTGAGAAAACCCTTTTTTCCCAAGCAGTTCTCAGTGCAGCACAGATTGACACCAGCCTCCTGACAGCATTCAGACAGAAAACTGCATGAGAGCACTGTGACATCCATGTGATGTCTTTTGGGGGCAAATGACCAATCTTTCTGTTTGCAAATATTTCAGACACCAGCTTGGTTGTAAGACGCATCAACATAATATCATGTCAAATGCATGAAGGTAGGTGAGGAGACGAAAAACTTTGGTGACTATAATTGAGTCACTTTTATCAGAATCCAAATGCAGTTAATTCTAGCCAGAGGACATTATGAGAATGGGCTCACCCGGCAGTTGTATTCATGTCTGAGGGGCGGACTGATTTTTGCTATTGTTTTACCTCATTCAAAAGTGAGTGCATCTATTTCAAACTTACTGAAAGAAATTATTTCAAGCTTACTTTAGGCAAACACTGACTACTTTAACCTAGTTGTGTTAGGTACTGCTAAGAGTATATTTACACTTGCCTAGAGATGAGCTCTGGCTGCAAAGTGTGTCTGAGCTCTTCTCTTGCTACATTAATGCCATTGCTGGTGTCTGAGCCAGCTAGGGTAATGTTAACTTTTGGGGGTTGTGACTCTCTGTAGGAATTGGGCAGTACTGCAGAGGACAGTGGGAAGGGATTTCAATCCCATTTGTTCCATTACAGAGATTATTTGCTTTAATTTGGACTCTGCAAGAAAGAGTTGTTTCTAAATGACTAAGGAAAGACAAAAATAATGTTCTTTTTCCTGGATGAGGAAAAACCATATTTTGAACTGCAGAACCGCAGAATAGTTTGAGTTGAAAGAAATCCTAAGGGATACATAGCCCAACCCCTCCTGCTACGTGAGGAGGCATCTTTCACTGGATCAGCTGTGTCTAACAGTCTTCCAAGCCTCCAAGAACAGATGTTTCACAAAGTGTCCAAGAGCCATTTCCCAGGATTTTATCCTTCCAGAGGGAGAATCTTCCCATGTGTCCAATCTGAACTCCCCAAGTTATGGTTTGTAACCACTGTTCCTTGTCTGGCAACAACAGGAACAGTTAGCTTTCAGTTTTTTTGGAAGTACTTCTCACCTACATTTCAGTCAGATTGCCCTCAGCCTTCTTCTCTCCCAGGTCTATAAACTCTCCGACACTGGCAATTTTGGTAGCTTTTTGATCTCTCCCAAGTTTTTCTATATCACTTCTGACCTGGAGACTCAAAACTCTAGAAAGTCCTCAGTTCACAGAGCCATGTGTCATGTCAGAATGTTAGATGCAACACTACTGTGAAATCCAACTTCTTAGCTAACACAGACTGAGATGAGAGGACACTCTGACGCCTGTGACGCTTCAAGTTCCATCTGCCTGCCTTCTCCTAACTATCTGTATGTTCTTCTAGTCATCAAGACCAAAAATACAACTGATGTCTAGGTTTTTTTCTTCAATGTGGCTTCATCTCTGGATGAACTAAATTCTATGAAAAGAAAAGTTCATATAGTTTTTTCTCCCAGCAGATAGGTCAAAGCATTTCAATTCCAGTAAATCCATCTTTTGCATTTTCTTTATACTTTGCATTGTTTTCTGGATGATATGTTTGGCTTGATATTTATGGCCTGTAGGAGATCTGAAGGCAGTACTTATTTCCTGTAGTTCTAGAGAGGAGAAATGATGTCTTTAAATGTCTCTAGAGCTGTTGTATAAACTTTTGAGTGCCCATACAGCGTTCCAAATTACTTGTAATAACTCAGGAAATGGGCCTGTCTGTTTTGGAGTATAGCTGGATGAAGAGTCCATTTAATGAGCAGCAGTTGTACAAAATCTAAACAAGATGTTCTGGTAATAAAGAATAGGATGGGGAGTAGTAAGGAATACATTGTAGTGCTGCTATACCAATGAATCAACAATCCGGTCTCTGCAATGATACTGTAATTCTTATTCAGTCTCAGAAAAGGTATTGAAGGACTATGGAGAGGTCAGTTAGAGGTGACGAGAAGTGGTACAGGCAGAAACACTTTAACCCAAAAGCAGTTTAAAACATAGATATGTTTACTTTAGGTAATCTACAAATAATAGTGAACTCAATAGTTGAATAGTTTAGTAATTTAGATTGTCTCTTTTATCCATTATGACACAAAGCGAAAAGGAACTATTGCATTGGCAGTGTTGACTCCTTGAATCAATGGATTTCACAATTCAAGGAGAAACTGAACAAGACCTTTGGAATAAGTAGTGCTAACAAAAATATGTTACAAGGAATAAAAAACTTAGTAACTTAGGATTTGATCCCCTTCCAGTAACTGAAGACTAGAACAAGGCAAAATTATCCCCATCTCCATTCCTCAGCATTGGAGCTGATCGCAGATGAGATCCAGAACTCCTTGATCCTCTCTGGGTTAAAGAAATTCTTATGCTGACAACATACACACACTTGTAATGTCTCAAGATCTATTTAGTTAATACCATGAACTTTTAATTTATATTGTAATCATTTATTCTCTCATCCCATCACTCCTTTTGCATCTGCCATATCTTTTATGAGACAGAACCACACACTTGAAGAAACTATGCTTATTTTCTCAGGTTTTAGTATTACAGATTTTCAAAATTATTCCCAAGTGTGACTTTTTGAATAAGAATTTTTAAGCTTCAGTTTTAAAAATTTGGTGTGTTTTTTTTTGTTTGGTTGGTTGGTTTGGGGTTTTTTTTTGTTTGTTTGTTTGGTGTGTTTTTGTTTTTTTTTTTTTTTTTTTTGTGATTTGCCTAGAATATGTTCATGTCTTTTTCCTAAGTGGTTCCATTTTTAGGATCCAACAATATGTATGAGTGAATTTAATTAATATGCCTCTTGCCTCCTGAAATCTGGTAGCTCTGTACTACAGTTTGTTACTTAGATGCTGCTTCTGCTACTAATTAGAAACTGCAAATCAAAGCCTAATTAAGCACTTCAGCTATGAAAACTGTGCAATACCAAAGAGTAGGTGGATTAAACTGCTTAATACTTGACACAGCCTGTGGAATGAAAAATAGAACAGTGAAAGCATGTTCAAGGAATTGTGAAAATAAGGTTCAGATGCTACAAGACAGAAATCTTTGTTATGCTATTTAAGTAATGCTGTTCTGTTTTTTTTAATGCTACTTTCTCCACAGCTTCCTTTTTAGACATACAGATTCTCACAGTTGGCTATGTAATTTAAGAGCCAGATAGAAGTTTTTTGCTCCAGCTACCAGCCCTGTCAGTGTGTATCACACTGAAGTTTTACCAGTGTTGTTTCATATTGGTTAAAAGGGATTTGAGTTAGTCTGTCCATGAGATTGCACTCAGTGCAATCTTGACATGTGTTGATTTAACCTGAGATGAAAATGACTTAAAAAATGTCAATGAACTGTGAATTGAATTATAGAAGACAAACCTATCACATCTCATGCCTTGTGGAGTTGAAATCACACCTTTAACTAAACTAGAACAGGTTTGAGTACAGAGAAAACCTTTAACTTCAGATATAGTACTTACCATCATGCAATCTGTCACAGAGAGTTAATGTGTTGAACTCAATGTCTCCAAGCAGAATTTGTAGAAATTTCACTATCAGCTTATGAAAACATGACATATAGGCATTAAGATTTTCTTTAAGGCTGCATTACTAAACCGTGTTTTAGTCAAATATTTATGCACAGATAATTTCCCAGGTAAAAGGGAATAACCAGGAAAAAAAATGGTTCCTGATATATTATCTTGTTTCTGAATTTGAAGAAATTTCTGCAGTTGTTTCTGTCTTTCAATTTTCTAGCCCACAATCTGCAGGATTTAGACTCACTAACAGTAATTGAATGCTACACAGCCTTTCCACAAATATGCAAAATTTTGAATGGTTTAACTTGCTTCATGAACTTTTTTGCTAGTGGAGTTCATGGAGTAGTAATTTCAGATACTCTAAAATGTGAAAACAAATTTAAAATTTTTATTTCTTGTTCTGCATGCCAGCAATATGATTCCAAGTTTCCCAGCTTTGGCACATCAATTTAACGTGTCAGTAAATCTAACACAGACTGCTCCAATTACAAATATGACATTCTCCAACTATCTCCTTATAAAAGGCCTTTCAATTGAGAAATAATCCTACAAAAGACAAGAAAGAAATTATTACCTCTTTGTGAATCAAAGGCAAGAGTAAAAACGTAAAAAAATTATCCTTTATGGTATATTCATGAAAAAATTTTGACCATTCCTGGGTTGAACTGTGATTTTCTTCTTTCCCTGTACATCCAAAATAATGTATGAGCTGATGGTTAGGATATTTTTTTAAATGGGACTCACAGACTCAAGCTTTCTGAAATGAGAAGGAAATTTGTTGATGTCTCAGTTTTAGGCTAGATTCTATAGCTACATGAAAATCATACAAAATGATGCGGTATTGCATTGTGTAAACTATAAATTTTTCTTTGGCAAATTTTAAGTAATTCCATGATAAATGTAGGAATGATATGCAACTGTCCAGTTTTGTATCCACCTGAAAGCTTCTGTATAGGCATTAGATAGAGAGCCGAAGAGACCAGTTATGACTTTCAGGCTAGAAAATAGTCAGCAACTGTATTGCTCAAATTTAATACTATTAGAATGAAACCAGAAAGATTTGGTTTCATTCTAGGAGGTCACAAATAATTCCTAGTTGGTCTGTTTAAATGTCATATGCTTTTATTTGCTTAAAGCTTTTGAAGGAAGCAACGCATAGTTTTCAAAAGTCAGTCACTTGAGTTGAATGAAATTAACTGAAAGTTGCATATAACTAGTACAACAAATTAGAAGCAGTCACCAAATCTAAAAAAAATATTTTGTTACCCAAAGAAGCAATAGCTGTCATTATCACTCTGTGATAGTGAACGCCACAAACACTTAAACTGTGAAAGCAATTTATTACAAGTCATTGCTAAATTTCAACGTCTCTGGTGAGAGATGGGTACTCTGTAACTGTGGCTGGGAACTCCAGGTAAAGCAAAACGATCCAATCATGCCATAAAAAATATAGCTGCTTCTCATGCAGTTTCTACTCGTGTTAAGGGAATCTGTCTTTTCCAGTGCACTGTTAAAAACAAATTATGTTTTCACTTTGTACCTTATTTTGTTTCTAATAAAAAATGTGGATATTGAAAGGATGCATAGACTCAGAAGTCAGATAGAAAGCAAACAAAAATGATGTATATGTAGTCACAATACAACAGAAAGCAAGCCAGTAATATCTAATCTTTGTTTTCTATTACAGTAACTAGCAAAATGTATAACTATTCTTCAGATTCCCTATCAGTTAATTGTAAAGTGAAATTATGGAAAAAAATTCCATTAAGAAGTTCAAATTCTCTTTCATTATTACTGCTGCCAAAACAACCTTTTCATGCCTTCATAGCTGACTTGCTAAATTTGAGCAATGTTTTTAGCCCCTAGTTTGAATGTAATCCAAAGAAATATTTGTGTCTGGTGTTAATTAGCTAGCTTTCCATCAACAGAGGCTTTACACTTCAACTAAATAATATTTGATGGTTTGATAGCCTCTTGTCTTCTGCTTTGATAATATCTAGTGAATATTTTCATTGGTATTTATTTTTATTCTCAGGCCACTACTGAAAATAACAAGAAGAAAGCTAACTTTGTTTTAGGATCAAATCTTTTACTATCTGGTCCCCTTCCTTCTCGTGCTAAAACTGCTTGTACTTCATGTGTCAAAAGATAAAAATTGTTGCTTATATCTCTGAACATTAAGTAAAGCATTGCATCTTGACTATAGAGAGACTATTTTTACATGTGTTGGTTTTTCCTAGATTGCTTTTCAAATATATAATCCTGAATTATACTTTGAATACCTTTTTTGTCTCTGCTTCTCAATTAAGAGTAAAGTGTTGTCTTTCTTTAATAGTAATATTGATTGGTAGAGCTCCAAATTCATCTTTGATGAGTTTTTAGTCAAAGTTTCAGTCTTTTACTTCTGAGCTTACTGGTTTTGATGAGACTGTGTCTCTGGCTCTCCTATAACTTTGTCTTTTTTTCCAAATCCATTACTCTGTCTGTGCCAGTCACAAAACATGTCACTGGACTCTTTCGACCTGTTGTTATCAAAAAAGCATGCTGACACCACTTGAAAACCTAGTGGTATTATAAGGCCTTTCAAGCAACAAGGGAGTATGGGGACAACCACATTTGTGGCTTACCTTTTCCCTTTCTGATCCTCAGTCTGTCTCATCTCCATGAACCGAGTCCTTTTTTCATGTTTGGACCTGAAGCACTGAACAAATGCTGCTGTCATTCACTACTTCAAAAGATACAGAATCTCCTCTGCCCGACACAACTCCTCTGTCTGGGCACCTGCCTATTACCAGAGTTGCCCAATACCTGTCAGTTCTGAGCAGAGGTTGAAGAGAATGATGTGAACAGAGCTGTGGAGTGTCACAGATACACAGCAGTGTTGATTCTTAGTAAGGCTGGTATCTTTTAGTACTGTGCACAACTAGAAACACATTTTCTCTGAATTCCTGTTCAGTGTAAAATCCTAACATCCATTGCTGTCTCTAATTTGTGAATGTCCAGACATAGCTTAGAGAAAACTCATCAGTATTCCAAAGCCTTTTCCTCCCTTCTCTAGTAATTGTGGACAATATCAGCCATCTGTCACTTAGACGTAAAACCTGGAGATCACATTTGGCTCAGACTATTACTAGTTCTTAACTGAAGTCTTACTGATCCAATTTATATAATCTCTCTAGGATGTGATTTATTTCTTCTTCAAGTGAAATATTTCTTGGTTTTTTTTTATTATACTCTTTTGAGATACACCTAGTATGTGTCCTACTACCCAAGATCTTTGAAACACTCAGTTCATCTAATTCAAAGCACACATAGCAACAAACTTCATCACCCTACTTAGGAAGAGCACCAATTTGTTTCTGAACTGAAGAAAATTATGTCTTTCTGTACTCAAACAATGTGGTCAGAAAAATCTCAAAAATTCTGAATTCAGACATGCATGCAAGACCCTTGCAGTCCTGAAGATTCACAGCTAGATCTTTCAGGTGCAAGGAGCACCTTATTCATAAATATGTTAGCTAATCTATGGAGTCATGATCCTTTATGTGGGAGTCAAAGTGAGAATTGAATACAGGACAAATATGGAAGCATCACTGAGGCATGTACATATCATTAAGAGGCCAAAACTCAGCTGGGGTTGGTAACAAGAAAGTCTTCTACAAGTGCATTGACAGTAGCATTGAGATTGAAGAAAATGTGAGTTTGAATTGAAGAGCTGAAGAGCTTAGGATGAAAAATGTGGAAAAATCTGAGATAGTCAGCACCTACTTTGCATCAATCTTTAGTGGCAAGGTGTCATGTTCAGGGAGACAGGTTCCTCACATGGTAGAGGAGGGTCAAATTATTGACTCCTTAACCAAGCTGGACAAACATGTTAGCTACCTGCACGTGTGCTGAGAGAAGTAGTCAACATTGCAAGGCCACGCTTCCTACTACCTTGTGACAATTGTGGGAAGTCCCCACTGGATGAAGAAAGAAAATATTACGTCCATCTAAAAGGCAATTAGAGGCATTTGAAGATCTGCAGCCTGCTTATTATCAATTCTGTACCTAGAAAAATTATGGAACAAATTCTTCTGCAAGTCTTTTCCATGGTGAGGGAAGGACAAGGAGGAGAAACAGTTAACAGAGATTTACCAAAGGCAGATTGTACCCAACCAGCTTCTCAGCTCCTTCTGTGATCAAATGACTATATCAGCAGATATAGAGAGTGCAGTAGATATAACTTAACTTAGTTTTACAGTGAGTTTTGTCATAATTTCCCATGGCATCCTCTAAGACAAATTGAGAGACGTGGACTGGACTGTATTAGGTGGGTGGAGATCTGGCTCAACCAACAAGCAATTTGAAGTCCATCCCAAGCAATTTCAAGAAATCTCTGTGGTTGATAATTGGGCCAAATGTGCTGAAGACAGACTGAGGGAAATGTATTTGTTTAGCTTGTCTGTCAGTACATAATGAAGAGTTATACATCAGATAAAATTAAACTCTCCTCAGAGGTCCATAATGAAAGTACAAGAATCAGTACTACAAAACTGGAGTTAAAGAAAGAGTGGCGTTCTTACTGTGGATGACCAAGGAGTGTAACAGGGTGTGGAATCTCCAGCTTGGACATCTTCAAAACTTGTCTGGACTAAGCTCTGAGTAACTGTGAAGTTAAATGAGGTTACTCTGAACAGGAGGTTGCACTACACTACCTCCAGAGGTTCTCCACAATTAAAAATTTTGTATGATTTTTGGCTTATTCTGCATGTAGAAGACTGCATTCTTTTCTGCACAGTACCACAGCATCAGTGGATGGGATGAAAGGTGCCTTCATTTACCCACCTGTGAAATGGACGAGATAGGATTTTTAACCTTTCCTTTGTGGAGCTTTCAAGAAGGCGGCTTTTATCTATCATCTCCAATATAAAAGCTGTGTAGAAAGAAAAGTATGAGTCTTTCTTTAAAAGGACCTTTTTAATAGACCCTTTTATTTCAGAAGAGAATTCTAAGCTGTGGATTCCAGGCAGATAAGGGTGCTTATGTTCCTGTTTCACGTTTCCTACATAGTAGTTTTTTGGCAGCTTGCTTTCTGCTTAGCCAGAATATTTCTCTGGGTTTCTATTGGGAGCTAATGGTTCTCCTTGGCAGTGGATTCAGCCTAAAGCTCAGACATCAGGCTCTGCATTATGGAAGAATTAATAATTAGCTCTAGGTTCAAGCCATTATGCAGTGTCACACTGGCAGGAAGAGGGTCAAAAGTGCACAGCAGAACATTCCTTAAAAGTTTATTTTTCCGATAGTCTGTCTATGTTTTTAATCTCTTTTACTGGCATGGTTTATGGTTAGTTTCATATTTTAGAATTCATGATGCGGAGTCCTACTCACATGTAAATCTGCAAGTTACTTTTGATACAATTAAAATATACTGTTTGCTAGTTTTGGTTGCTTTAGATCTAAATGCAGACTGGTCATATTCTTCCTGCATCAATGAGTGGATTAGCTGTTTGATCTGCTAATTAAAAGATAGTGGTTTCTGAAAACACTTTGTAAAGACTGAATTTGATAAATTATTTGTTTGAATTGATTCTCTTCCAAACTGTCTTAGTTTGTGGCTTAGGCTTTAGTATCACAAGAAAAATATATCTGTTACCTACCTCAACCATGAATACATTATATAAACGTGAAATGAACTTTTTCCCTTTGGTTTGCTGATGTGAGAGGGTAGGATAGGAAATTCTCACAGCTGGCAGACAAAGAATTACTGTAGTTGCAAAGTGGTTGGAAACACGAATGTTGATTATTTCAATGAAAGAATTTAATTAGGCCTCCTAAGGAACAGGATATTACTGACATCACTGATTGCCAAAATGAGCAAAGTAATACAGCACTTACCATTGCAATATCTCTCTCTTAATGATGCCATTATTAGAATTTGGCTGGCATACTGAAATGTGTACAATAGCTTGGCAATAGAATAATGATTTGGAAATCGCAGATGTAAGGCAACTATGTGAAAGCCAAAGGTTTACTGAAAAGAAGTCCAGATGAAGCATTCTTAGTTCCTCTCAATGTCATGTTTCTGTAATGGACTGTCTCTTTCTCATTACAGCAACATATAGGATAATTAAAGAAGTAAAAATCACTGGGTTTTTACTCTCACTTTCCTACAGGCAAGCTTTCATTCCTTTTTAGCTTCACCACCTCCTTTTTTAGAAAAGTTCTTCTACCCTACACTATCCCTACAGACAAGATTTAACAGATTCTCTGAGAAGCTTCTCTTTTAGTTCCAGCACTGATACTTCATTAAGTCAAAGAAACAAGGGACTTTCTCAGGATACCCTAATAGATCACCTTATGGATATCCAGTTTTCAAATGTGGTGGATTCACTGACTTGGATTGATTTTTGTGCTGCTGTAAATTGTAATGCTCATGTGATATCCCTAGAAAAGCCAGATCAGAAAAGACTCCTTTCTTGCTCTAACACACACCTTTCTTCTCCAACACACCTGAGAGATAGATTAGTAGTGGAGAGACATAGGTCATGTAGGCATAAAACCTGGCACTATTTGTACCTCTGACAAATAATTTTCAGCTGCTCCCTATAGTCCTATTGCAGCACTTCTGTAGCATTTAAGGAGTCTAAAACTGTAGTAAAATCTGGCTCATATATTGTGAACTAAGCAGTTTAAACTCTGAATTTAGATAGACACATGTAAGCTCTTTTATTTTCAACTCATAGAAAAATACTTAAGGAGAGGATACAGAGGATTGACTTAAAAAGAAGAGACATATTTAGATGAATGGCATAGAATGGAAGAATGAAGAGGGGATATCTAATCTATATTTGGAACTTATAAATTCTCTTCTCTTACTCCTTTTCCGTCTCCTCTGCAGCACAGACATGATTTGGTATGCTGGTATTTGAAACAACTGGCTTTAACAAAACCATTTATAGGAGAGATTGAATTTGGGGTACTGTTTTAAGAAAAAAAAATACTTCAAATGGAATTACATTTGATATTCGTATGCAGCTAATATTAGTCCTGGTAACTTGGAAAGGAGAAATACTTTTAAAAACTTCTTATGGTATAAATATCCCAAAATACTTTGGATTGCACTTTACATTGTATAGATCCTTATGATTCTTAAAATTTGATTTCCATCTAATAATAAATTGTAGTGAATTTTCCCCCACTCCTTCATCACTGAACATACAGTAACAGCAGGTAACAAAGCTCTTTTGGCTCTGTGTGCAGCTACTTTCTTCTCCAAAATCCTTCACACCTTTTCGGTTGCTGAGACTACCTAGACTTTGCTCTGTTTGAGCCTGTAGTCTCTGTTTCAGAAATGGAGCAGAGCTTTCTCTTTATTCATTCACCTGTATGTAGCTTTTCCCTGCTTGTGACAGGTCAGCAAGGCCATGCCTTTGCTCCCCCTCTACCACATTCTGACTCCTGAAAGGAGTCACCTGCCAGGTAATTCAGACCAATCTCTTCCCAATATTATGGTGTACCTCTATGAAGTTCTGAAATAATGATTAAAAATCTTCATTATTCTATTTCTTTTTCCAGTGGAAGAAGTGGATAGGAACTGTACATTTTCTTAGATCTGATAGTAGCTGAGTATGTTTTGTCCCATGGGAAAGCAGAAGTCTGTATGACTGTGAGCAGCCAGATTTCTTCCTGCACTGCATTGACAGTGGCTGTGCTGGTGTTTGTATTCCCTCAGGTTGGGCTTTCTTAGATTTCTCTTTGTCTGGCAGCTGATTGAGAGGTCTAATCAATAGTATTGCTTTCACCTATCAAGTGAGTGTAATCCTGGAAACTATTATGATAACAAACTTCAAAGGCTTGCCAAGTTGTTGTGTGACAGTACAGTGTTTTATAATGAACAAAGCCAGTCAGCTTAATGAGAGGACAAACATCAAGGGTTTTACTAAGACATAGCCGAGTTACTACTTGCATTATAGTAGCAACATCTGAAAAGGTAAAAAGGAAATGAAAACATGTCTTGAGGCTAATAATGTAAATAAAATCTGTAGTAATGTTTTGGACTTTTTTTCCCTTAAGAAAAACATAGGGCCTTTAACCATGACTTACCTATTTGAAATTTTGTTGTCTGAGTTCTGAGGTCCAAATCTACTTTTAAATGGTTCTCTACTCAAGAGAAAGGTACAGTAACTCTTATGTTATTGTCGTAAGTGTTTGCTGTAAAGTGAGATTTTTTTCCAAATGGATAAAGCTATTTATGTTTTATCTCTAGAAAAATGGTTTATGTGGAGAATGAGCAATTGTTCTTAAGATGTGACAAAGCTTAAAATAAATAAGTCTTTAGGACACTTTCTTTTCTCAGAATCTTGTCTCAGTGACAGAATGGGGAAAAGAAAATATGCCGTGACTATCATTTGATGTATGGAAGAGCTACTGGTTTGGAGAAGAGTTTCTGGAGAAATCTCATTATATGGCAAGCTTATGACTTAGGTTTCTATTCAGTGAGATTTTTAAACTTGAATGAATGAGCAGTATTGTGTTCACTCAGAGAGAGGTATTTCAAGTATATAGCACTCAGAGCTCTGTCTGCTGAGGAGATATAACATGGTGGAGTCTGCCTCTGGAGGGAGGAAATCTGCTGACACTTGATCAGAAGTTATCAAATATAAATAACAGAACACAACCTTTTTGTTTGTAAGGAAGAGGATTTATATAACTTTTATTGTTGCAGAATAAATTCTTCTAATCACTATTGCATTAAGGTTGGGCATTATCTAATATAGTTCAGACATGACTAAATAATTAATCAGATATACCTCTTAATAGTTTGTTGCTAACAGTAAATGATATTCAACAATATTACAACTTGATTTTTCTTTTGCCTTAATTTGCATAATAAACCTAGAATTGCCTTTTAAGAAAGTCTTTAAAATTTTATTTTCTCTAGTAAAAGTATCAGAAATATTCCAGAAGTGTAGTCTTGAAAAAAGGTTACAATTTGATTTTTTTCCTTTTTTACTATTTCTACTTTACTTGTCTCAAGCCAATATGCATTTTATAAATTATTTTAATAGCTCTGAGATTAATTTGTATACTCTTTGCCATGGAAATTAATTTGTAGAAATAGGAGAAGATTAAACATATTCTGTCAGGACCTAATTAATATCATTATTTACATCAGCAGTGTTCAGCTTTTTCTTCCTAAGGGCCAATTATGCAATTTCAAAAAGGTCAAGGGGCCAAAAATCAATATTCAAACTGTTTTTCCAGGCTCAATTAGATTAAGTTTTTGATCACTTTCCCCCCAAAAGCTACTTTAGCTCCTGTCACTCTGAAGAGCAGTGTGCTTGCAGGACTGCTCTCCCCAGGGGAAGTTGTTGAGGTTCTGATGACAGAAAGCAAACTTCCAGCTGTTCAAGGAATTAGTCAATAGGGCTCACTGGGAAACTGCCTTCAGAGACAAGGAAGAAGAACAATGCTGGCAGACCTTTAAGAATGCTTTCCACAGACTGCAAGATCTCTCCACCTTCAGGAGTAAGAAATCAGGAAAGGAGGACAAGAGACTGGTATGGCTTAGTCAAGACCTGCTGGTCAAACTAAAGAGCAAGAAAGGAACACACAGGCAGTGAAATAAGGGGCAGGCATCCTGGGAAGAGTATAGACACACTTCCTGGTTATGTAGGGATGGGGTCAGGAAGACCAAGGAACAGATGGAGCTGAACTTGTCAAGGGGGATATAAAGAATAGTAACAAGGGCTTCTACAGGTATGTCAGCCCAGAAGCTTCTAGAAGACCAACCATATCTTGGGCTGCATCAAATGCAGCATAGCAAACAGGTCAAGGGAGGTGATTCTCTCCTTCTACTCTGCTGGTGTGAGACACCACCTGGTGTAATGTTCCAACTCTGGGGTCCCCAACAGGGAAAATTCATGGACTTGTTGGAGCCGGCCCAGGGGATGGCTGCAATAATTGTCAGAGGGCTAGAACACCTCTCCGCTGAAGAAAGACTCAAAGAGTTGGGGTTGTTCAGTGTGGAGAACAGAAAGCTCTGGGCTGACCTTATTGCAGCCTTTCAGTACTTATAAGCAGCCTATAAGAAAGATGAGAAAAAACTTTTCAGCAGAGCCTGGACAAGGGTAATGCTTTTAAACTAAAGAGGCCAGATTTAGACTAGATAGCAGGGAGAAATTTATGACGAGAGCAGTGAAACACTGGAGTAGGTTGCTCAGGAAGGTGGTAGATGCTCCATCCCTGTAAACATTCTAGATCAGATTGGACAGGGCTCTGAGCAACCTGATGTAGTTGAAGAAGACCCTGTTTACTGCTGGGGGTTGGGCTAGGTGACATTAGTAGGTCTTCCAACTCAAAGTATTCTATAATTCTATGATTATTTTCCAGTACCTGAATAACTAATCAGAAATTGGTGTAACTGGCAATGAATTAAATTAAGCAAAAAATCCCCTTGTTAAGACTCTTTTACCCATGACAGGTGTTCAGACTAAGTGCATGTATCAGCTATCCTTTCATCTGGAAGATTCACCTAAATCCGATTTAATAATCAAATGGAATTTGTGACCTCTTTCTGATGATAATTGTGTACCAGAAGCAAATATCAGCAGATGGAATAGTTTTCAGACGTGCAAATAATGTAATTATTTACAGTAATGCTGTGCTGATTTTATGCTTCTCATAAAGGAAATATGAAGCAAACAATACAAGCAATATAAAGCAACTTAAAAATTAGAAACTGATACAGCTGTAATTTGTAACCTATGAAAATTGTCTTTACCTGGAGCCATCTTGTCAGAATTAAATAACTACCAAAAATGTGATAGGTCAATAAGAAGCAAACCAGCCATGCCCATGCAGAAATGTAAGTGGAATGGAGTAAAATCACTTCTACACAGAGTGTAAGTCTGTTTTTATTAGTAAGCATGTATTATCTTTTCTCTTATGAGAAACTTTATATCAGATCAAATCAATAGTGATATGCATGTGTTTACATGCATTCTCATCTGTCATCCTAATCTGTATATACGAGTAAACTAAATTTTGTTTCCTGAATTTTTGGAAGATATGAAATCAGCTCGAAAAACATTGGTTTGCTTTCATGCATGATTATCTGGGACAAAGAGCAGAGGAGAAACCGTAAAAAGTATTTATCTTAAGCGGTTCAGTCAAAGGGCAGTTAATAGGTTAATGTTAGGAGTAATAATCTTGACAATAAAAAATATAACCTTTTCTAATGAATACAGTTTCTGTCTCCCTGGAAAATGATACCACCAAGATACTATTTTTAACTTTTTTATCTGTCTTTTGTCTTTTCCTTAGGCCTATGACAGCACTTTATGCATGTAGAAGACCCAGAGTTCATGCTTTACTGAGCAGAAACCAGAAATTTTTCTTGCCTCTACCTCTTCTTCTACTTTTGATGTGTTTTCCCATGCTCTGGAAACTCATGTAGAACTCTTATGCAAGTTTGACAGAATTTTATAAGCAAGAGTAAGTCCTTCATTTAATATTCATTATAATTCATTAAGAATTGAATCCTGGATGTTATCTGTCTTTGTGTACCCACTGGATATGTAGGCATGGAATTGAGGGTACAAACCGTTATGTCTATATGCAAAATATATATAAGGGGCTTATATAAGGGGCTTATCTATGTTTCACTTCAGGGGAATAGGAGTCAAGGTTGGATATAATCACACACCACTTAGCTTAAGGATAAATGGTAACCAGTGAAAAATGTGTGCAAGAGACCACTGAGATTACAGTGCTTAACCCAACCAAGATGTTAAAAAAAGAAAATAGATCAGAAATACAAAAGAAACTTGTGTCCAATTGCAAATATTACTGCATATTAAAAGATGAATAACAACTGAGAAAAGCAACATGTTACATAAAAAAAAAGAAAATACTACAAATCTGGGTCTCTGTCAGCTAATCCTAAGAATAGAATCAGAATCAGAATGCTTAAATTTTACATGCCTTCCATGTTCATGTCCTAAAATCCTCTGGATCTTTTAAAAGACAAAAAGTCAGTATCAATTTCAGATACCTACAAATACCATGTAAACTTGGTACAGGCAGTGTTGGGCCCTTTTTAGGAGGGAATACAGGACATTTTGTCTTTCTGAAGCCAATGAGTCACCTGACAAGTGGCCCCTAAGTGTTGAAGGTCAGCCAAGATAAATTGAGAGTGCTGAGCAAGAAAAAAGATGCATTTAGACCAGGTTAATTTACTTTTGATGCTCTAAAGTGTATAATGTTTCCAAGAGTTTTTCTCCTACTGCAATAACTGACTCAACCAAGCCTGGATCTGAAAGTGTCCCCACTATACTTGATCTATATTTGAGCTACAGCCTGACATTAGGACTGTGCGGCGGCTGAATTGGGATCGCTCCCCCCTTTCCCGGTCCCCTCCCCGGGCCACGTGTTTGGCCCATCTTGTCCCCAGAAGCAGAGACACACACACACCTGGGGCAGGAAAGCAAAGAGAAAGGTTTATTTAGCAAGCCAGGTCTTTTATAGACTTCACAGCCAATCGGATTCAAGGGGAAGGGTTAACAATAGGCCAATCAGGGAAGGGTTT
>JAWWEE010000074.1:29312163-29333166 GCA_035221455.1 Xenops minutus
GTCTTTTTGCTGTTTCTTTTTTTTTTTTTTTTTTTTTTTTTTGTTTTTTTTTTCCTTCTTGTGCCAGTGTATACAGGGTGATAATGGGATAATGGGGCAGCTGGGGAACTTACTGAGAAAAGAGGAATTACAAATGACAGCATCAAAGGGCTATGGGCAAAGAAATAAAGAAGGAATGCTAGTGCAACTGAATTAAGTAATGGTGATGCTATGGATGATTAAGGATGGTAATACTGACACAACTATTTTGTTTAGAAAACAAATGGTTAGAAATGGGAATATTTAAAAATAACTGTCGGGCTAAAACTCTCAAATCCTGTCTAAGAATGAATGCCTTCTCCAGTAATTGGTCATGCATCTCTAGTTGTCACTGGAACGCATACATAGTTGCAAAGATGTATATATGTAGACTTACCACCAATCATACTCTGTCTCTCTTCACTGAGGATGGTCTGGTATGGCTTTATTAGAACCTGTCAAAAATTTGGGGAACTCTGAGTTTCACAGTTCAGTTCAGGTAAAATTGAGTGCCTAAGACAAAATGATTTTCCTTCTCCTACAGGTCTAGCAGGCTACTGAAGGTGGATGCACATCCCATAAACCTGCTTTGCTGTTCTTCATCTGCAGGTACCCAGAGGTGGGCAGCAGCACGTGTTTGTTCCCAAAGACCTCAGGAACTCATTCTTAGGGAGCTGATTTTGTTATTTCCTCTAGGGGATACTGGTGCTAGATCTGTTCTGATGGTGACTAGGAACTCTAGGTGCAGGGCAGGTTTTAAACATTAGCAGCCACATAGGCTTTATGGCTATCCTGCAGACTCAGAAAGACATGAGTGAGTGCAGAAATCTGGACTATTCCTTTCTTAATTTCCCTTTTTCTCCCTTTTAAAGTTTTTTTGTTTGTTTGTTTGTTTGTTTTTGGTTTTTTTTTTGCTTTTGTTACCTGTAAATACTGTATCTCTGGTAATACAGATGTAAGGCCTCAATACATAGGAGTGAGCAAGGTCTGTTGAGGTGACAGCTGGCCTTGCTGGGAAGGAGAAGCAGGAGTTCCATCATTTGCATCATCCTGGGCTCTCATTCTTCTGCTGAACAGTCACATCACTTTTACCAGCACAGGTGTTCATGTGTCCATTGGGACTGATGGAGTGAGCAGCTGACCCTGGTTAAAATGTGACCTCCCAGTATCCCGTCCCACTGCAGTGTGTGATGCAGTGTGGGGAAGGAGGGCATCATCCTTGGGGTCAGCGGGGCCATGAGTGGAGAAGGGAAGGACAACCATTCTTTTCAACTTCAGCTCTGGCTTAATGTGGCCCCAAATATATGTCAAACTTTTGCCTGACAAATCTTCTGAAGAATGTATGCCTTGCTCCTCTCAAGATTTGAAGGACAGAGCCTAAAACTTCACACTCAATTAGCACCTTGCTAAACTCCAGTGAACTGTATAGCACTTTACCATTAAGTAGAATTTATGCTAATTCAGTCCCTATAAAGCTGCCATAGTTTTTCCTTCATCATCCATAGGGCATTTCACCAGTTCATATGAAAGTACCCTGGGAGTGTACATTGTTTTGTTACCCTAACCTGCATCAAAATTCTCGAACCAGTAGCTGTTTGCATTTCAAAACTATATCAGTCCTAGTGCAGTGCCCTTTTAAGAATCTATTCCAGGAAAGCCTTCATGGCTGTTGTATTCAGTTTCTGCTCCATTCTTTATATCTGGAGAAAATGTTTTGCCAGAGATTCTCCCACTGTAGTCCCTCCTATTCTCCTTTACTTTTGTTAACCTGAGAGTGCCCTGGTATGTCCTTAGACTTCCTAGACAACTTGGAAATCAGTAGAATTCAAGTTATGGGAGAAAATTTTTTCTTTGTGTGATGCTGTTTCCTAGTTGCTACTTATTGGTATTGGTATCAAGTACTTCCTGATGTAAACCAAAACTTTAAACTAACTAACTGATGCTGACACTTTTGTAAATGCAGATCAGATGGACCATATAATTGCCATAGTTGCTGTAAATTTCTTACTGAGCGCAGTTTCATGTTGAAGGCACAGTTTGACTCTCATGGCTGGCACTATGCTGTGCTGAGCCTGGCGACACAATGTGCAGACGTTTTTTGGATCGGAACCCTTCAAAATGACTGTGATCTCCACAGCAACAGCCAAAGTAGATCACAGAATCACAGAATCTGCTGAGTTGGAAGGGACCCACAGGGATCATCAAGTCCAACTCCTGGCCCTGCACAGGACCATGTTCAAAAGTCACACCATGTGCCTGAGAGTATCATCCAAACCCTTCTTGAACTTTTTTCAGGTGTGGTGCTGTGACTACTTCCCTGGGGAGCTTGTTCCAATACCAAGCAACCCTCTGAGTGAAGAGCCTTTTTCTAGTATGCAACCTAAACCTCCCCTGACACAACTTCAGGACATTCCCTCAGGTCCTGTCACTGGTAACCACAGAGAAGAGATCAGTGCCTGCTCCTCCTCTTCCCTTCATGAGGAAGTTGTAACTGCAGTGAGGTCTCCCCTCAATCTCCTCTTCTCCAGGCTGAACAGACAAACTGCCCTCAGCCGCTCCTCATACGGCTTCCCCTCAAGGCCCTTCACCAACTTCAGTGCACTCCTTTGGATGCTCTCTAATGGCTTAATGTCTTTCTTATATTGCAGTGCCCAAAACTGCACACAATATTCAAGGTGAGGCCACCCCAGCGCAGAGCAGAGCGGGACAGTCCCCTCTCTTGACCAACTGGCAGTGCTGCGTCTGATGCCCCCCAGGACAGGGTTGGCCCTTCTGGCTGCCAGGGCACTGCTGACTCAGATTCAACTTGCCACTGACCAGGACCCCCAGGTCCTTTCTATGGCACTGCTTTCCAGCATCTCATTCCCCAGTCTGTATGTACATCTGGGGTTGCCCCACCCCAGGTGTAGAATCGGGTGCTTTCACTTCATGTGGCTGGTGATTGCCCAGTCCTCTAATTTGTTGAGGTCTCTCTGCAGGACCTCCCTGCCTTTGAGGGAGGCAACAGCTCCTCCCTGTTTTGTGTCACTTGCAAACTTGCTTAGTGTCCCTTCCAGTCCTCTGTCCAAGTCATTTATGGTGATGTTGAAGAGCCAGGGCCCAAGATGGAGCCCTGCAGAACCCCACTAGTGACAGGTCACCAGTCTGATGACACCCCATTCACTGTTACCCTCTGTGCCCGACCCATGAGCCAATTGCTCACATGATGTGTTTCTCCAGCTGTGGGCTGGACAGTTTATCCAGAAAGATCCTGTGAGAGACAGGATAGAAAACTTTACTGAAATCCAAAAGATTGCGTTTGCTGGCTTCCCTTGATCATTTAGGTGGGTTGCCTTGTCATAAAAGGAAATCAGGTTTGATAATCACGACTTTCCTCCCATGAAGTGGTGCTGTTTGTGACCAATGACAATGTTGTCTTTCAGGTGTTTTTCCACAGTTCTCAGAATAATCTTCTCCACAACTTTACCAGGCACTGAAGTGAGACTGACAGGCCTGTAGTTTCCAGGGTCCCCCTTCTTGCCCTTGAAAATCAGGACAATGCCCAGCAGCTTCCAATCAGCTGGGACCTTTCCAGATTCCCAAGACAAAGATGCCATATCTGAAAGGAGAGAGATTTTGTTGCTGTTGCTTTGCTGTGAAAGTGTACATCTGATCTAGTGACAGCCACAAACTATGTCCCCAGCTGGACAGAATGGAAAAAGAGAAGCATTAGTAACAATCATATAGGAAGTAATATGTTGTATCCAGCTGTCAGATATTTGATTAATTGTCCAAATACTCAGCAGAGAGAAGAAAACTCATCTTTCTCCTTAGATAACATGTTCAGATGCTTAAATTTCATGATTCTGAAAGCAATTTCAGAGTTTACCAGGAAGACAGTAGTTACTTTCTGCAGGAGAAAGGCTGTATATATTAATCTTTCATTTCTGTACTAAATCTACTTTGTTTTTATATAACCCTTACTTGCACTCCCCAGAAGCCCTGTAGTTATGCAAATAATTCTCATTTATAATATGGTTTTCCTCTTCCAATATAGATGGATGGTTTCTTAGGTGGATATAAATAGTATGTGTTCCATGCAAAAAAAAGCATAGTAACACAAATGAAAATCAGACTCTTTCTACTTATGGAAGGCTTTCCAAGCTCTTAATCATCTTAAATACAATTAGTCTTTTCCTCTTTCTGACATGGCTCCCTTTGAGATCGGATAACAGAACTGAAATATTCCTGGTGATAAAGCCTCATTGATGAATATGAAAACTTACTTTTATCCTGCTTTCTGTACTTTTCAGTTTTGAATCTTGCTTTACATTGACCACATGTTGTCACGGAGCTGTCTGCAATGACAGCCATCTGTTTTTAAGGTTATATTAAGGTTAATGAAGCACAGTAAGGTATATTCCACTCATTCCTCCCAATAGAAATTACCGTGCACATTTAAAAAATGAGTGGACTCTTGTATTTTTTTTTCCCAATTACAAAGCTTTATGAGGTCCTCTGGCATTCCTCAGAGTGTTCCATGAAATATCCTGAAGATATTTGTTTCATCTGTGATTTTAATCCAATCAATCTTTTTTCCATTATTCTTCTTTCCAGACCTCTATTAAAATAGCAATTACTGTTGCCTCACTGCACTATCAACCTTTTTTTAAATTCAAAAAGAATATTTATTTCCCGTCTGCTTTTTATCTTTTAAATCGTTTCTGATCAGTGATAGAGTTCTTGTAACTTCACATAAAGTTACAGAACAGGACACAAATTTCAGTGAGACACCTTATGAAGGATGACATTTTGGAAGTCCAGATAAGTCTGTGGATCAGATCCTTGGCTGGTACCAAATGTCACAGCCCCAAAGAAATCCAGACCCCTTTTCTGTCACCACATTTTGGTAACCCTTTGAAAGAATTTGTAATGCTTTTGTCTCAGAATATGTATGCAATTAGAATTCAAAGCTCACAACTACATAGTACAAAGTCAGTTTGCATCAAACTTAATTTGTTCCCTAAATATCTATGAGATTAAGCTTAAGTTAAGCTTAAACAAAAATTGACTCAATTGTGACTGTTAACAGGGGATATAGTTTCTTAGAGAACATATGGGGAAAGAATATCTCTGTCCCCTTTTTTCTTTTAAAATTACATGGTTCTCGTTTGACTAGAATAATTTTTGTTAAGACAAAACATTAGAAATTTTAAATTCAAAATAACTCATTTTAAAAATATCCAGAGATTAAAGCAATTATGGTAGTTTATGCATTTCAGCCTTGCCTTTTGTGTTCACAATTACATTGGCATAAGCAATAATATTTAAAATTAACAACTATTTTTTTGCTGCACCACTCATTTTTAATCCTGTGTGTAGTTGTGGTCCAAGGAGTTTAAAATAAAAAGGAAATATAAAGATTGCAAATCTGATATAAATACTAGAGGATAAAACATATGAAGAGGGATTAAGGGACCTATATTTATAGCCTGTAACAGAGAGAGCTCAAGGGACATGGGCACTGGCTATAAATATCTTCAAGGTAACAATATAAATGAAGGAAGGGAATTATTTGTTCTCAAAAGATGGTGAAGCATGGAATAATAGCCTGAAGCAAAAGAAAAGTTTAGGTTAGATGTTAGAACTTTTTTCTATCAGTAAGAGCTGTCGAGAGCAGAGACATAAATAACTAAGGTAGGAGGCTGAGGCAGTTTCTAAAGCACCAACTACAGCTATTTGGCTACAGATTAAAATTACTCTTAGATGCAGTTTTGTTAAAAAATTTACAGGGCTAGGCTTAGTGGTGTAAACATTTTTTTTTAGTTTTCTTACCTGTTACATTTTATAATGCTCACATTTCATAGTAGTTGTTAATTTTCCCTAAGATTATTTAGATACAACATTCTTTCCAAGATTAGTGAGCAGTTTAACCCAGATTAAGGCTAAAAATGTTATTAGTCAATTATAACATCGTTTATTAGTTGGATTTAAAGTCATATTATTTTAATCAAAGTAGCGGAGTCTCTTGCTATTAGTTCTTCAGGACAGAAGGAAGAAGTCCTCTATTCTCAACAGTCCCTGTGTGAGAAGGTAGCTTTTGAACACTAACCTTAGGTTTCTGAGTAAGCTAAATAGCTTCTGTGAATTGTACATGATGATGTCAGGACATGAACAGTTTGCTGGGTACTGCTGTTTTCACTAGAATGAAGTAGCTTTTGTAGGTTGGGAGCTGGCATGCTTCAAAGTGATCCCTGCTTCAGTCATGAGAGAAGAAAAAAGGGGGAGATAGGGCACAAACCCCAGAATGGAGTGTTGTAACTATCTTATTGCCCACAGCTGTAGATCTCTCCAAACAATATGGTTCTAATCTAGGTCATCACTTTTACATGTGTACCTTTGTTCCTTCTTTAGTTCAGTGTGTTTAGGGGGCTTCCTGATGCTGGACATTTATTTTGCAATTTAAAATTTTTAGACAAGATGCTTTTGCTATAACCCAGCTAAAAGAAGTCATGTCACACCGTGCCATCAAGAGCAGCAGAGGAAGCTTGAAAGATCAGACTTCTTTCAAGGTGGTGTCAAATATGTTTGAGAATGTGTGAGAGAGAGGGAGAAATCAATTAAGTGTGAAAAACTGCACAGGTGCATTTGAACCTCTGCAAATGACATACCACTTACTTGATCTGACTTACTATGGTTTTCCCAGTACTCATAGGCTTCTATATACCATGAGAACAATGAATAAATAAAATGTTGTCTAACATGTAATCCAGCCTTATACACTTGAGCTATTAGCACTACTAGACATCTCTACTGCTGTTAAATTAAGCAGAGTCTCCTCTTGAATTACAGGCTTTTGGGCGCACCTGAACCTGAGATTTTTTAACCATTAGTGGATTGGATCCATTGTATAATACTTCATAATATGGGCCTTTATTCTCTCAGACATTTAGTTAATATTTAGCCCTTTTCCCTGTCCTCTGTACCTTTTAACTATTAATTTTTGCAGCTTTGTAGAATTTCTATCTTAATAACATAGTTGATAGTGTTGTTTCATGTGGATCATAGAGAAAAAAAATAAGATCCTGTGTGGCAGAGGACAGCATTTGATTTTATATTTACCTTTTTTATACCTTCTGGGCCTCACTCAACACCATGCTCCCTCTTTGGCCAGATGGCAGTGCTGGAAGAATAACTTTGCACTCTGTGGCCTACCTTTGAAACCTTGTAGTGCTGTTAGGTAGACTGGATGCCTCTGCTCCTCCTGGATTTGAGATAAGTTATTAAGAGAGTGCTGGTTGCATCTTGGAAATCAGTGGTAATTGCCTGTCTTCTCAGTGGAGCAGACACTGGCTACCTCCTGGAGTAATTTGTCTAATTTTACTCCATGGTTTTCAGATTGTACATGCCAGTGTCTGAATACTGACAATTTTTCAGGTACTAATAATTTCATTTAGATGAAACAAATATACTTTGGGAAAAATCCAGCCTACCTAAGAGATTAGACTGCTAGGAAATGAAAGATCTGGTTTAATTTATGAAAACTTTAATACAGACCTGTCTGTTTGCAGTCTGCATAAAACAGAGTATTTATTTTTCTTCTTCACAGGGCTTGCATGATATTCTCCTCTGTCACCTTTAAGTCTGTTTTCCTTCCTGAGAAGGTTGTATCTCATGTGCCATAAAAGGTGTTTCTAATGGTTTTCTTTCTGGTATGACCCATGTAGTTGAGAGCAGAGCTACCTCTGCTTGGACATCCCTGAATTGCATTGCTTTATGCTGTCAGAAAAACTCAAGGGTGTTGGGAAATGATAGTAACTACACAGTGGTCCTTGTAGACGCAAATGTACTCCTCCCATCATGAAGGAAATAAGGTGAAAGTGTTTATAATGTCTGGCTTGGGATTCTTTGGCCTGAAGGATGCTTAACATGTATAGGATTTATTTATGTTAGTTATAAGTTCTCTTTTCATTAAATGAATAAAGAACTTTGCAGTGTGTTGAAAATTGGCATGGACTAAATTAAATTGAGAAAAAATTACTGTGAATTTCCCAAGATTATTAAGATGGCACTTGCATGTTTACTTTGATTTTTTAGATGAAAGACTAAAGAAAGCAATCTGCGGCCCATCAGATTTCTAATGAGTGAAAATGGCACTAAGATGAAAAGTCTAGTTATTTGGCATGTGTAGTGACACATTTCAGTATTTAATGTTTGTTATGTTTTGAATGAGCTGTCCATAAATACTTTAATGTATTTTTTTTGCCAAGAGGCATCTGTCTTGCACTGTAAAAAGTCCTTATCACTTTATTTATTTCACTTTCTTGACTGATAGTATCCTTGTTTCATGGTGACCTTTCCTAAAATTAAATAAGATTAATAACAACTTTTTTCATAATTTTTATTTCTATTGTCATTTTCCCCTTGTTCTTTCTCAATTCATGAATGTAGTCATTACACCTTTGGAATGCTTGGGTTCTCCCTTGGTGTGGTGAGACCTCTTCTTATGAGGGGAAAAATTGCTAAATAAGAAAAAAAAAACCTAGAAAATAATTTATAATTTGGGGAGAAAAAGATTTGCACTTTGTGTATCCAGATTTTAGAATGAATTCAAATTACTTGGATAAGTTATCACAAAATACAAAGAGCTCTCAGTTATACTGGTAACAAGACACTTTCTTGCAGTTCCTTAGGGCATGTCTAGTAGATGGATGCCAGTTCTTGTCCTCTTCCTGTTTTGACTTTGTCTCCTAAATAATACAAAATGTTGATCAGTTATTCACATAGCTACGGATAGATATCCAACTTGTCCAAAATCTAAACGTCTACTGCTGTTCCAGAATTAATGATCTTAATTTATATCTGATGCCAGATGGTAAAGTCTGGAATTAAATTGCCATTTTCTTTCAATCACTTGTCTTTATATATGGAAAAATATTCAGAAAAAGTTCCTCTCTGATTTGAAGTTTCATTTGCTTGTATGTAGGCCAAAAACAAATGCCATGCATCTGTGAAGGCTTACATACTTTACAAACTTGAAAAGGGAAGCATGAAATTAAGTGTTATTCTTACTTATTATAGAAAGAACAAAATCACATGCTGATGAACTTCAGTCTTTCAGGAAATATTTTATCTTTAGAATGGAGGCCCCAGGGCTGCCGTGCGCAGCTGAGCTTGCGGCCTCTGCAAAACTATATATTCTTATACATTTTTTTTCTGACACCTGATCCTACACTGCCGTTGTTGCTGGAGAAGTGAGAAAATGCTCAGCAGTCAGGCTGTGCTGAGCTCCCTACTGCTGAAGCTACTTTGCTGTAAGTAAGCAGAGAAGTAAATGAAAGTTGTTGTCCCAGTTTTATTACTGCACTGTGATCATGCCATTGGTAGGAGCCCCAAGACAGGCACAGAGGTCATTGTGGGGAGGGGGCCATAGTTTATTCAATTTTCTAAGTCTGGAAATAAATTCTTGATAAGTAAAGTTAGGAATAAAATAATGTATTATGCCTGTTGAGCACTGTATGGACTTTCTCCTGCAAGCTGCTGTTTGTTTTTTCTGATCCAAGATAGCAGGTATCCTATAATTAAAGCTCTGATGTTTAGAGACCCATGCATTTTTCATTAATCTGAAGTGGTATGTATTATACCTGGACCTCACTCCCTAAATGCATTATATAGAAAATCTTTTGTTGACAGATTCTGGGAACATTAAGTCAAGAAAAATTTCCTTATGTTTAAAGAATTAGGTGAGATTAAAAGATTGTATAATAATTTTTAAGTATTATTTTCTATGAATGATTACAATGGCTGTGATAAAATGTTGAAGTCTTACTCTTCTGCTGTTGTAATAAATGTCATTAGATGTTTAACTCAGCAGATTGAAAAGTTTTGTGTGATTATAAGTATTCAAGACTTCAGATTAATAAAGACTTTTTCCAGTGGCAGTGGTTGGATATTCATCATCGTCTTAAACTTGATTTCTGCCTTTGAAAGTGATTTTTTAAACTATGTCCCTTAAAGCAGAGGAAGATATTCTGAGGAAGTACCTTTGGTAGGAGAGGAAATGAATTCCTGGTTTCATGCTTACAAATAACTTGGTGACAATATTTTAGTGTTCAGGAAACAACAGGACTCAGAAGTTTGTATGAGACCTTACACTGGATAGACAAATTGTCAGTTTCCTGAAACTGGATTACCCAAACTTTTCAACAGGCAAGGGAAAATGTGTTTTAGGATAGCAAGGTGCAACGATTATGAAGTCCCAAAGTTATATGTTACCCTTTATTTTTAGCCATCTGTTAGCCAGGAAGGAGCTAGTAACTTTTCTTTCATTGCCAATAACGTTTCATTCTTACTGTTTAGGTATATTGTTTTTCTTGTCTGATCAAGCCCAGTTTTGTACCAGATTAGAACAGAAACATCAGTGTAGCGGCGGTCAAAAATGATAAGGCTTACTTTTAAACCAGTTTATCTTTGAGATTTTTAGACCACTGTGATATGCTACTGACATTTATAGTTTAGAAGGAAGTGACAGTAAATATTTGTTAGGCTTGTGAAGGTGCCATTCATCTTTCTGCTAAAGTAAATGTGGCTGCCTCCCCCCTCCCCCCATGTTATTTTTGGCCAAAACATTTCAACCATTTTTGAGAAAGGAGCTAGACAAAAATAAATTATTCTCTCCTTGGAAAGTTCTACCTTTTTCTAGAACATGAAACTCTAGTGCCATTTGTGCTTCAGAGCAGGAACTTGGCATGTGATATTTGTGGCTGAAAGGCGACTTTTCACTTTCACTGTGCAAATCTATTTTTGTTGGCCAAATTTAAATTGATGATCAAGTTTTAGTTTGTGGCAAGGTATTCTGTCTTTAATTAGCATTTCTATTCCTGTACTTTTTATCAGTCTTGTTTTTCAAGGCAAGGCAGCTAAATTCCTGGTGCCTGAATCAAAGGCAGGATCCAGTTGTATCCATCAGCAATCTTGAAGGCTCCTCCACCTCCATCACCAAGCATGGTAATGAGTAGATTTTGATGAAAGGAGAGTTGAAAACTGGAAGTATAAGGGAGAGAAGGGGGGAAAAAAGAAAACTGAATGGGAAGGAAACTGGTTGGCCAAGGACACTGTGCCTGGTTGAGGACTACTGAGAAGATGGGACGTGGTGGGAAGGGCAGAACTGGATGAATGATAGAAGCCAGGAGTGGCTTGGATGGAAGTGGCAAAGAAAGAATAAAAAACATGGGAAAGTACAAAAGTACAAGAAGACAGTAGGATTAAAAGCTGTGTAATCATACCACATTTTCTTCTTATAAGAGATTTGTCCAGAGTAGATGAAAGATGAAAATGTTTCTATAACACCATTGTTCCATGGCTGGCTGCAAGCATTATTAACTTCACCCTGTTCATACCCTTCTCAGTATGCTATGTTTATCAATTTCTTCATGAGCTCACCTTTTGCAACTTTCCTAACTAATAATATATTCAAACAATACCCTTTGTGAAACATAGGAGGTTGTTGTTGCTGTGTAATGGATGGGAACTAAAGCAAACAGGATTTAAAATGCAAACATATTGAATATCTATGAATCCATGGTGCCCTCATTAAACAGATAAGGGCTTGAGGTTTCACCATGCTTACTTTATATGGAACTGTTGTTTAAGGCAGAGTTTTGGGTCTTAGTGCTGTAGTTCGAGTACAGTTCTTTTAACATAGTTAATATAAAAAATGTTTCATTCATTTATTAATCTTTTAAAAAGAAAATATTGTTGTGAGGTAAAAGGTTGTTTATCTTTATGCAGGGTGAAGTGAGCTTCACAAGGAATAATTACCCGAGCCCTCTGTTGGCTTTGTGAATGTGTTATAGATGATTTCACAGTCATAACATTTTCTTCCAACATATCATTGCTTCAGATTTTTGCTAAAGCCTATTTAGTTAAGAATTGCTGAGAGTGAGCAGCTGACACAAAACATATTCATACTATAATAATTCTGCGAAATACTGTCCGTTCTTGTGAACTGTCTTCAGTGGTACTTCTTTGTTTCCAGTGGCTTTTCTCCAGCATGCAAGCCATTGTTTTGCTGACTCACTGTTACAATTTGAGAAATATCCTGGATACAAATAGTATCCCTCTGTGTTCATTAGCACGTTCTTTTTTTTTTTTTTTTAGATTGCCTTGGATATATTATCAAAATGTCTGTGGATACTTTGCCTTTGGATCCATAATTAGCTGACAATAGCAATAAAAACACCTAAAAAGGATTTTCAAGCTTATGAAGCTTGCAAAATTAGAAACTTGGGATATGTCAGAATTAAGGTACTTGTGCAGATAGTTACAATTCACACACTTGTTCTAGGGAGCTCCTAGAGTAAGCATTTACTATGGTAATGAAGTTTGAAGAGCACTGTGCAATGACCATGGGCTTATCCCAAACCTGCTACCTCAGGGTAACAAAAAGTGTTCTTCCTACTACTTTCGGGGTGAATACCACGTTTCTGAATTTTTCTGCAAGAACCAGGCGTTAGAAAATACCAGTCTCTCAGTGGCATTTCTTGGTAGCTTCTTAAGTTGCAACAAGAAGGAAAAACAGCAGCTTAATATCTTGCCTGCTGACTCCAATAAGTGCCTGGACAGGGCTGTAATGAACAGGGTAATGCTGAAGTGGAGTGAATGAGAAAGGGAGGAAAAGAGGAGAAGGAAGCTGTAATGTTTTTCCCGTGAGTGTTTGGCAATAATTTCCAAACAGCCATGAGGAAATGATTTACTGTCATCCTCTCTCCAATTAATCCGCGCAGTTTTCAACGTAAGCCTGACTGTGTTTGTAACCATATGCAATTTCATGTCTCTCACAGTCAGGAGAACTGAGAAACAGAGATTCACTATTTGTGCAGTTCTGACAGGTAGGAGAATTTTTTCTTCTTTAGTAAGTTAATTGGCAGTTGTCTGCATTACAAAGATGTAAATACTGGTTTTACATCTTAGTTAGAATCCCTAATTAATGGAAAATGGACCCTTGAGATCTTGCTCTGATGCTCTGCTGTCACTTTTACAGTAAGACAGAACAAAGGAACTCGGAGTGTTTCGGTGCTCCTCTCGAATGAGCCAAGCTGACACCTCACCATCCTCTCCTTCTTCCTGAGTGCTGTGGTGAGATCTGGCTTTCTGACAGCCAAAACACTTAGTCTTGCATGTATAAATGTTAATGTGTTAAGGAGGGGTAAAGATAAAAGGCGGTGCATCCTGATTTTGCTTAGCTGTTTTTTTAAAATACTTCTCTGTCTCCTTAGTTTCTGTCTTGCAAGCAGAAGTGGCCAATTTCTCATTGCCTTCAGCAATTGTCTACTCATGCAGAACATCGAAGCTTTGGCCTTATACATAACTTACTTAGAGCCAGAAACGTACTCCTTTGAGTGGAAACTCAGTGAAGTGTTCCTTACTAGTAATGCTCAGGTCAGGGATAACAAATCCACTTGCTTTCCAGCCACAGGTGCTCTATTGCGGTCACTGTTCAAAGCTGCTTTGCTTTCTGAAGTAAAATGAACTGTGCGATGAAGTTACCAGATTAAATTCATCCCTCTAAATTCTTCTCACCTATTGAAATCATTAACCAAATGTAATGAAATTAAGGCCTTTGATTAACCAGGTATTTAATTTGCTGATACGTGAAAGAGCCTTGGCTCACTATTTGCATTTGCTAGTCCTGGAAACATTTACATTGACACAGGGATTCCTGTAACTGGAGTCACCTAAGAATGACGATTCCAGATAAAAAGCCTGGAATCAATATCATATATAATTCTACATGTAACTCAGGCACACAAATAAGCTATTTTATAGTTTGTATACTAAAGTGTCTTTCTGAGTCTTGGACTGTCTTTTTCAGGATATCTCATAGCCTTACACAAGTCAGCTTCATTTGTAGACCATTCTACTGTTTTTGAAGTAAAGCTATCAGACTGATACATACCCTTTTTGGAAGCTGGAGTTGGAATAATTCTTGGGAAATCCATTCATGTATTTATATCACATCTCATTAGATTTTCTTTTTAAGTCCCTGATTTTTGTAATTTTAAAGGAAGTATTTCAAATGTCATCACCAATTTGATTTTATGATGTAAACTACAGTCATGATTTGTTATGATAATTATAGCTTCTGAGCTGCAAAGGAAAGACAAGTGATACAGAAAGAAGGAAGCTCCATTTTATTCTTTCCTTCCCTTTCACTTTCAAGTAATTCCCACTAGGGACGTAAGCTAGTTACTAGTTTGCAAAGCTTTAGAAATATGCAAATATTTATAATAGTAATGATACTGTAAATAACCACAATAGTAATAGAAGGAATAATAAATTTGGACTGTGTTGCTTCTCCCAATGGCTATAAGTCACAGGTACAAGTGCTACATAGAAAGACAGGATAAAAACTTGGGTGGATTCTCATTGGGAAGAGCATTATTTTATTCCTGGAGCAGTAAGCAGTCCTTCTGTTAACATCAGTTCCTTTTTGTGTACTTCTTGGTACATGGTGCAGAATGGAAAGAGAGTGTGAGACATTAAAAGTAAAAGAATGAAACAAGAGGTGGGAGACAGACTGTGTTAGTGGGGAAAGATGAGAAAGTGAGAGTAGAAAGAAAGGAACAGTGCTGAAAGTAATGTGGTGTGGGTGAAGGTAACACATTAATATTATAAGCAACCTCAGGTTCCTTTGGGGAGGATGAGAAGACATTAAAGAAAAGCAGGAATGATTTCCTATTGAGTTATAAATATCAAACTGGCAAAAAATAGTTAATTAAGTTATATTCTAGCAACAGAAAAACAAATGTGAGATGACATTTTAGCTGTGAGGCCCACTTTAGGCTGTTGAAAAGTAGTGGAGTACTAACAATGTTCTATTTTTTCCACAGCCTCAAGAAAACCTCATGGCTGCAGTGTCGCTGCTAATCTACTTTTACATTTCATCACACATTAGTTTTCTAAAGTACATTGCATGTCTTCCCAAAGGTTTTGTTAGACCTTTTTTACATTTTAAAGATATATTTTTTACATTTTAAAGGTGAAGGGTGTCTGTACTTCTTTATTATATTAGTGTAACAGCTTACATCATGAGCAAGTGTCTTAGCAGAATTAAGAGTAAATAGTCTGTCTCCATACAATTTTATTACTTACTGGAATTTTACTGAATCAAATACCATTGACAAACATGCACTTCAAGCTTTCTGTTAGGTAGTTTGAGGTCACATCTCTGCTGTTACACTATCTCTTCTCTTTCAGTTGGGTATAGTATTGTTGTCCTTACTCATTTAAAAATAAATGAGAGAAGGAAGTGGCTATCCTGAGCCTGTATTGTTTCTACAAGGGTAGCTTATAAACAGATTATCAAAACAAACATTTGTGCCACACTTCATTCCACAAATAGAGCTATCTGATAGTAGTCAGCATGGTGCATCTCATAGAGAACTTGAATTTAATACCAGTGTTAGGCTTTATGTAAGAAGATAGCCTATAAAACTGGAGCCCTGCTTTGCTGCGTCGACATGTCTGGAGCTCAGAATAAAACTGAGTTTCCTGCTTTAGCTGTATCTTGATCTTAAAATAACCTGCAGAAATTATAGTTCTGATTACAGGGAAAGTGAAGGACTTAGAACATTTTCCTAATAAAGTCAGGGATGATACAAGACTTAGTCATCTTTAGTCTGTCTTTAACGGGCATTACAGAGAGAAAAACAAACCTTTGAAATTGGATAATTTGATTTGCAATCAGGCATAATTACTTTAGGAACATAGAAAACCTTTGTTTTTGACAAAAATAATCATCTGCAATTCAATGAGGGGAGAACAAGCCATTTAAAATACAATAGATGCCATGTAACATCGATAGGAAAACTTATGTCTTGGGGGAGATAGCTGTGTTTGAAATGGACTCCACCTGTCATTTTTCTTACTGCCATTTCTGAAATAAACAATTGAGCTCAAAGGACATATCACCCCAAAGGATAAATAAAAGGGTTGTGACTGAAAGTACACTCAAAGCCAATGCATGAGAGACAGTAATTTAAAAGTCCTAAGGAAGTATTTCCATCATCTTTTGAGTATTACTGAGCTTTACAGCCACAGAAAACACTTCAGGAAAGTAATTAATGCTAGAAGAAAAACTCACTATCCTTGTAAAAAATGCAGGTTTGAGAGCACCACTAGTGAACTGAAAAACAGTGTATAATTTGGACTTAAGACAGTTCAGGTTAGCTAATGTCATTGATGAACCTACAGCTCTTCTCTGGGGTTTCTTTTTGTATGCTATAAATTTGGTAAGTCTTTATAAATTGCTAGCAATGTTTAAAGGCTTAGTCATTCAACAATGTCCTTATAAATGGGTGTATGAGATAAGGAGAAGTCATCCAATAAACAGGTCAATAGATCTACTCTTCGTATAGATTCGCCATGGGGGAAAGCTGGGAAATCTTTGGGCCTAGATAAGAATCAAGAGAGCATCCAGTGCAAGCCTAAAGGTTTGTTGCCTATATAATTTTGCTGGAGGGGGGCCAAAGGCACACTGTATTATTTACACAGTGGATAAGCTTTCCTCTAATTTACTCTACTAAATGTGGATAATTATCATTCATTTTAGGTTTTTCAGTACAAATGACACAGATGTCCAGACAACATATTTATAATTTCACCCCATCTGTGCTAATTTTTCTATAAATATCCTTTTAGTAAAGAAAGCATCCTGTTTTATCAACAGTATCTGCAGTGTTGAACAACATTCTAAGATCTGACTAATATTCATCCCTTATTAAAAGAAAACATACCCACCCCCACCCCATCCCAGTGTAACAGCACAGTTGGAAATTTTCTGGAGTGTCTTGGTTTGTTTTACTTTCATAGGTTTCTGGGTCCAGCTTCTCTCAGTCCAAGACATCCAAGACTGACACTGTGTTGCAGAAGGGCAACAGAGCAAATCCCGCAGATTGTATCCACGGCATTATGCAGCTAAGTGTAGTTGGTTATCCATTAGAAAAGAAGTCACAGAAATATGTATGCATTTCTTCTGAAATTAAGGTCTTTGCTTTAGAGCCTTAATTAGAGCCCTTTCCTCTGCACATTGCTGGGTTGAGTGAGATAGCTAACTGGAGAATTTTTTAAATCCTCGAACTGTGACAGCTTTGTATGCTGCAAACAGGAGAAGAGTGTAGTATAAGGACTGCTATGCTATCATTTGCTTCTAATGTGCTGTAGGTCATTGTTTCTCCTCTCTTCTCAAAAAATTCCACAACTCACCACTGCAGAGGCAAGCATGCTTTGGAAAAGACCCTACAGTGTTCAGCATAAAATCTTTTTGAAGCCTGTTTTAATAAATCACCTTAAATTCATCTAACTTGCTCAGTCTCACCTATGTAAATGTTATATATTTGTAATTAGTAGGAAACTTATGTAGGAAGTAATTAATGGTCGTTCAGAAAAAAGTATATTTCTAGATGAAACAACTTGGTCATTTATCAGTTTTCCAGACATGTTCCCCAATTAGTGAAAGGCACTGTTTTTTTCAGTTCCTGCAGTTTACAGTTTAATGACCTAGGAAAATAATATTTCCAGATGCATGTGCATATCAGATGATAGGAGCAAAAGAAAATAACTCAGAATTGTGAAAAAGCTAGGTGTTTCCAGTCCCAACCACAAAAACATTTTTGCTAAAGTTGCAAAAGCAATTGAGAAAATGAGGTCAAGACCTCTAAACTCCATCTTATTTAAGAGTAAAACATCAGAGCAATAGAAATTCTAAATAGGGTAAGAGTGTTAATGGAAACAGTGTTATCAGAATCACAGGCTTCTGAATACCCTACTACCTAAAGACATACTAAAATATTTAAAAGTAGCATTAAAGTACACTTTTCAAGAAAAGTAGTATCGAGCTTTATGAGATAAATTTCTTCTGCATATTTTGGGGTTATTTGATTGATTATGTATTGTAGCAGGTTCACTAGCATTAACTCCTGTTTCCTTGAGAAGGATTAAAAACTGGAAGGTAGGGTAGTTCGATCTGGTGAATAATGACTACACATAAATGAAGCTGTAGCAAAGAAAGCATTGACATTTTTCCAACAACTAGGGTTATGCTTGCACGTTTCCAGTGTAATCTGAGCACTCACAGAAGAATTCTACCTATACCACCTATAAGAGAATGTTATAGAAATTCCTCCTCTAGATATGTAGGCAAGTGAACAGGTGGTCTTATTGTGATAAAATAGGACTTAAACTCTGCAGTTTCTCCATTACTTAAGATCCACACTTCAGAATTATTGAAGCATGCAGATAATTGTGCAAGAAGGAACTTAGACTTCTTAAAAGTGCATGGAAGGCCAGTGGCTGCTGACACCTGACTGTGCATCTAAGGTCTTAAGTTTCTTAAGGAACTAAATATTTTTAAAACTGTCCCCAAATTCTAATATATTTTCTATGTTTTGCTGCAAGTGAGTTAAAAGTTTCACTTTGGAGAATCAAACTTTTCCTACTAGTTTCTTGTATCCTGATACGATTCCTATATGTTGGTGTTTGTATACCAGTAAGATATCCAGTTTCTGCTCAATGTGAGCACTAGAAACATATTGCTGGAAGGGTAAAACTGCTTCTTCCTATAATGTCAAAAAATCCTTTCTATCAAAAAGTTTTAGTCTGTAACAGGGTCAGAGGAAATTAAAGTAGCCTTTCATTCTGTCGTACAGAACTTCCTCTGAAGTTTCAGACTGCCAGACTAGCAGCCTAAATTCAGCAGCAGGGATGCCTTCAATTAACTGTATCTGTTCTATTTGTAGTACAAAGGATATGAACAGCCTATATAGCTTAGAAAAAAGGAGGCTAAATAGAATTTAAAGAGGTACCCTTCATATAGTACTGTCAAAGGGAAGCCATGGGATCTCTGCCAGTCAGCAGTTTAAGATGATGGCTAACGCAAAGACTTGGCTTGAATGTGTACAGGTGTGCTGTCTAGTCAATAAGACATCCAGGAAGAATTTCTGTTGGAGAGGTTGCTCATAATGTAAAGCACCCTGCTGAAAACAGTGCAAAAGTGAGCAATGCAAATGAGTTTTAGACAGAATTAGTAAATTCATTATAGAGGAATGCGTGGTTAGCTCAGGGGATTGGTAATAATCTTGAGATCTTCATCACTAGAGCACCAGTTTGAATTTAACTTGGTTGTTAATGGCAGTCAAAATACATTGTCCTTGTCACTGATGTCTGTGAAATGACTTTCCAGTGCCCTTGGAAGAAAATCCAGAACCTGCAGTTGGCATGTAGAAGTATTGAGATGAAAGAATTTGACGTAAAGATAATTGACCAAAGAATTGAATGAGCATTGAATAAGCATGGCAATTAAATTACTACTTACCTTCTGCAGACTGACTCAGATGGATTTCTTTACAGGGAGACTGGCAGAGACTGTGGGGAATATCATGTTTCTTGCCTCTCTCAACTAAAACAGGTCTTCAAGGTGTAATCTGACAGTGTAGTGAACAGCTAATGAGCTCTCAGTAGAAGAGAAAGGAAAATGAATGAAAGGAGTAGCTGGTATATTTTGTCATTGTTAGAATATCTAGAATCATCAAGAAGTGTGAAACTTCACTGCATTTCTCTCTTTTCCAAATCCCCTTGAAAGCATCTCTGAATTTGAGACTCTGGGGGAGTCTGCAACTTTTCATATCAAGAATAATGTTGGAAAAAGGTTACTTGGCTTCAAGCAGCATTAATACTTGGTGCATTAAGTATCTTAGTGTTGGACTGTCATCTACCTTTCTTAAGATCATGGCAGAAGTAATTTTTCATGATTTAATGGTGTTAGCTGGTGGTAAATGTAGATATGGAAGACAGAGATTTGTTTTCTTTGGTTAATGTACCCCAGAAGGTCAAAAAAAACAAGGATAACTCTTGAGTCAGAAAGCAGAGGAAAGGCTGGCATATAGTCAAGGTGCAAAAGAGTACTTCAGCACTCAAGCTTTAAATGTGTTTCATATTGTTAGGACATCACTCACCAGCACTAGTGGTTTCACAAGCCATTTAATAGTGCTAGAAAGTGGAGGGATTGTGGATTCTAGTTCATTTTGCTTTATGTAGCAAAATGTTAAAGGTGGCGCAGATTGGCAAAATTTCTTTTTCAGTCAGTGAGGCTACCCTGGCATCTGGCTCTAGGCAACTAGACATTCACTGATGTCATTAGTTCTGACACGTGATAAATATGCAGTAAATTTTCTGTGTATTCAGTAACTGAGTAAGGTGGGGTTTCACTCCAGGGAAGAATGAGCCGAGATTAAATTAACTGTCAGGAAATATAAAACACTTAGAATTTCTATTAGAATATGTTAATATGGCTACATTGAAAATAATTTTGCTTTAGGAGTGTATTCCAGGCATAGTATCATGAAGGGAAAGTAACATTCTATGTCTCCTTGGTAGGGAAACTCCCCCACTTAAGTTTTATCCATTGAAGTTTCTTTTATATTCCAACTAAATATTCAGTGGATTTTATTGCTTCAATGAGTAAAGGACATCTCCCAAAATACTGTTTTTCACTAGATCTCTGTTTTTCAAAAGTGCAGGGCTTTCTCTTAGAATAGAAAGAGGAAGTGATTACCCATATCTGCTGAAAATGCAGCCTCTTACTGTCAGCATCTTGTGAGGAAAAGCACTGATGCTGTGAACTTTCAAGTTTCATCTGTTACAGGCTAATTCCAAAGATGCATGCCAGCTAAATTCTCACTAGAAAAAATGAGATCTTCAGCATCATACATTGATAAACATTACATTCTCAGAAACAAGATTGCATGTAACAAATTACAAGATTTTGTAACTTACTGCCATGTATTAGCTGTTACATACACTGAGATCGGATAAATGTTTCTTAAGGGTAGCATTGTTTCAATGGCATCACTGATAGAATCCATCCCCTCTGGTTTTTTGGTTTTACTCTTAATGTGTGCTTTCAGAAAAAAAAAAAAAAAAAAAAAAAAAAAAAAAAAAAAAAAAAAA
>JAWWEE010000074.1:29333355-29478962 GCA_035221455.1 Xenops minutus
TAAAAAAAAAAAAAAGGAAAGGAAAAAAAATCCCCATCAATACTTGTAAGTGCTCTGGAAATTTAAGACTTAGAATTGCATGAAGTAATTACCTTCACTTCACAGAGCTCTGTCTCAGTAACAAAGCACCTTCCATCCTGAATTTTGAAATTCTGTTTGACTGCTGAAGTAGAGTTAAGGGCAAATTTTGCAATTGACTTCAATCAGAAGAAGAGAGTGCCATAATAATTACGGGGTTCTTAAAAGTGTGTGTAAAATTCCATCATTGTTGAAGTTATATTCACTTTGGTGTAGCCAGAATTTTCCCCCAAATTTCTAAATTCAGTGTTCATGGATGTGTGATCTGTGTGGGTATGTGGAGCTTACAACAAGGTGTGCCCATCAAGTCTTTTGCCTGTCACAGGTTACCTTGCCTGCTTTGCTGCTGTGGCTCACATACAGTGCTCAGATTAAAATTTCTGCTGATCTTTAAGAGCATAGGGACTGTATTCAGGAGCAAAAGTTTTGGAATTTGTTGTGGCAGGAACATACTAATGCCGTCATGCTAGAGAAATGCATTTTATTTACTTATTTTCTAAACATCTGACCAGTATAAAGGCTTTGGTAAAACTGCAGTTTCTCTGTGATAGAAGTTGTAGAACTGTGTAGATAACCTGAAGATTGCATCTTGTCTGCATTTGAATGTGCTCCACTTCAGAGCTCGGCTGTTTTAGTTCTTGGCTGCCATAGGCTGAATCTGAACCTGGATCTAAGTACTGAAGAGACATCTGTCATTCATGTGCTTAGTTACTCTTCTTGCTTTCCCTGGGTAGGAAAGAGAAAAACCTGACAGGATAAACTGAAATGCTGAGCTTGTATTGATAGCTAGGAACTGAGAATCAGAACCTGAGCGCATGGAATGTGGCGAGAGTTGGGGAACAGATGAGTGGAAAAAGCCCTTTGGAAAAAACAAGCATTGTGATTCAGTGTTTGATGTAAACTAACAGCCATAAGACTACTTTCTTCTCTTCTTGAGTGTCTACTTGAAGTTAGGGCCAATTTAAAATCTAATTTAATTACTGTGTTCTTGTTAAATACATATCTGTGCTGTTGATTAACATTTCTTCTTACATCTTCCATACCAGTTTCCTTCTTAGGAAATAAAATGTTAAGATGATTAGCAGCTGAATAGCAGCAATAGCCAAAAAAAGACAATATATTGTCTTAAATGGAATTATTACAGGTGTCAAAGAATTCTGTTGAAAAGGCTTTTTAAAGCACATCCGTTGGATTCTGTATGAATGAAGAAACATTTCTGAAGGAAAAGACTGTCTCTGCAACAGTTTTCAACTGGCAATTGATCTCTGGTACTATTTATGGTTTCTTCTTTCCCTTGCATGGTTTTCTGCGGAAGAATGTGGCTGGGGCATGCTAGCCAGTGACTGAAAACCATGTGAGGAATCTTTTTACTTCTTGAAGAGGTGTGCCTAATGGTGACAAGTACGATTTAGACAGATTTTCCACTCTTCTCCCTTTCTTTCTCCCTTATGGGCAGGACAGAAAGCAAAAGCAGAAGAAATGAGGAATAACTTATTCCCTGCAAAAGGAAAACTGCTGTTTTGAAACTATATGACTGAGAGAAGCAAGGGTTTGATATGTCATGTTTTCTATGATAATAAATATATTAAACTTTATAGAACGGGAAGATTTTATTAAAATATCAAAGAAAGTGTCATCTGTAAGAAGTGTGACAAATATGTGACTGCTTTCCTGTTGTTGATTTGGGGCCATACTCTTTTTTCTTAGTGTTTCCTTTAAAGAGAACTGACAAGACAAGGACAGAAGAATGCTGTGTCCAAAAGATACATCTCAGGAGGAAGCAGACAGCTAGCATGGTTCTTATTTTGTGCCTTTTAGGAAAGCAGTTAGGACTCTGGTGCTTAGTGAGGTGGCCATAACATATCTGGTGCCCATCTCACCCTAGATAGGGGAAGAAAAGCTGTGCTACTAGGGTTCTCAAGAGCATCCAATCACACTGTCCTCTTTGGCATTCATAAACAAGGTTTCCCTGGGAAAATTTGCCCTAGAAGCATTGTATACCTCAATTGCCCTAGCTGTGAATGTTTTCTAGGAATACAAGTCTCTCTTTTATGTGTAATTCTCTGTAGTTTCTCACCCATTACTAGCAGCTATCAGGAGTATGCAATTTTCTTTTATTATAGGCACACATCAAAGATCTATTCACACAACCCACATTAAAAATGTTTCTGTTTTCTGACTTTTTACTCCCTTGACATACAAGTCTCTTACAGAAGGCAGTAGAGCTGTGTCAAAAATTCATGCTGTGTTCTGCAATGACATGAGCTCATTCAGCACTGGTGGCAGCTGATTCCTACTGATGGAGGCTTCCTACATGTTGAACACAGGCATAATCTGCATTTGTGCCAGACATCATTGTTTCCCACCTGTACAGTATAATCTGCTCCTAATGCCTATGACCCATTTTTAAATCTTTGTCTTTATAGCTGTTCATGTGCCATATTTATAGAAACATCACCAAAATAGTCAGTAAAGAGTGCAGATAACAGCCATGTACCTCTCCCCCTTTTGTGGTATATTCTTTAAAAAAAAAAAAAAAAAAAAAAAAAAAAAAAAAGAAAAGCAGGCAGTGCTACAGCTATTAAGTTTGCTATGCAGACTTAATACTCATCGTTTATCCACAAAGGGCTGTTATGCTCTGAATTGTACATACCTTCTGCTCTTTTGCATACCTGTCTAAGCAAAAGGTATCTGCTCTGTGTCTCCACTTTCACATAGAGCTGACTGCTCTGTTATCTCTAGTTTGCCATCAAAATTACAAACAAACGTGGTGGGAAGATACTGTCTACAGATGAAAGTGCTTATAAATTAAACATACCATGCAACAGTACTTTCAGATCACAGACCATTTTTTAAGCTTTAAAAGCATTTTGTAAGGGAGATGGTATTAAGTGGCACACAAACTACACAGAAGTTAGTAAGACCAAGCTGTTTGCTAACAGCATAACAAATAACAAATGATAGTAGTTTAATCCAATGAGGGATTAATTAGTATGATCTGAAAAGCAAATCATATGATGGTTTTCAGAAGGGAAACTGGCATTAGAAAAGATTGTCATATGAAAGCACCACATCGTAGCATTTCTGACTAAAGGATCATGCAATAGTAGCAAAAACTGCAGTGCTATTGCATTAATAAATTGGTAACTGAAAGGTGCAGTTTGAAACCCAGAAAGACGTTTCATAAGATCATTTTAAGAGACCGCAAATTCTTCTTTGTCAATCCAAATTTTAAGATGTAGTAGCAAGGAAATTCTCAGTGTGATCAATCAAGTTTTAGTATGTATATGTGCAAATATATGTGCCCAGATAAGAGAGATTGCAAATTGTCCATATGAGAGGGGGTACGCTCTCAGTGTGAGTAAATATAACATCTGCCAGCAGATTTGTTACTACCTTGCTCTGCTCTGTCCCTGAAGGGAGAGGAGAGCAGAAAAGAGGCTTCAGCTCATCCATGTTATATGCTAGTCCCCCTTTTCTGAACATGCCAAGTAGCATTACTGTTAGGGGACTACCACAGCCTGGAAAGTATCAGCAGACTGACTCTAAGCACGACTCTGCCGAGAGCGCAGGTTAAAGGGGGCAGGAGAAAGGTTAGGAATTAACATGAAAGGCACAGATTTTCTGTGCTTTTTATCTGTGTAAATACTCTAAAAACTTTCAGATCTCTGTACATCTGTTTTTTAATGTGATGAGGTTAAACGCATGACTTCCCTCAGTGCCTTTTTACCCATTTAAGTTCTTCTCTCTGAAGTTATCTACTTTATGATATTTCAGCAAAATAGTGTGAAATGGCTATTGGGCTAAGAGAAGTGTTATACTGGTGGGTACTCAGTAAGGTTTAGCAGCCAGCTGAAATTGGCCGAAAGATGTGAGTAAAATCTGCAGGAGTTTCAAATGAAAGCAACTTGTGATTTTTAGTTACATATTTAAGATGAAAAGATACTTAAAACTCATTGTCCTTTAAAATGTGTAACTATCACAACAGAAGGATACTGCCAACTGGCACATCAGTATGGGTAAACAGCCAGCAGACATGAATTATTTCCGTCCAGTTTACTCAGACTTCTACCTCAAAGGTCTACCATAGTGTAGTAGTTCATTAGAGCCATCACCCTTACACCATCAGTTTATAGTCCTTTTTTTGTTTCCCTGTCTTATTAAATCTCTGAAGTTCTCATGCTCTGTCCCTTGTCTACCTCACTTAAGGGAACTGTTTCTATTATATATCACTTACGGATCGTGAGGGAAGAAATTATTTCTGTCATTTCTCTGTTTTACCATTTATGCTGGTGCCATGAAGACAGCTCATGAAGTACAGGGAGAAGACCATAACCAGAGTCCTAGGAAGACCGACACCATGAGTTCCAATGCTCTTTCCTTACCTAACTCTTCCTGCTCTATACTGCACTGACTTATCCAGTGGGGAATGACAGAAAAGAGGGTTCAATAGGGAAATCAGTCTGTTATTGAGGGAGCAGATCTTAGTCTACCGAACCCCCTCCTCACCCCATTGCCTCTAGTACATGACCCTAGTGGCAGTCAGCCTTAGAAAAACAGTTTAGCAGCCCTGTGGCTCTGGCTGAGAGTTCTTGCCAGATGGTTTTCTTTACTTAGTTTGAAACTAGCTAAAGACTATTGGCTTCATATTGGTGGCGCTGTCTTTTACAGGCTGCAAGAGCGGTCACTGAAATGGCAGGGAGATTGCTACTGGAAGTTGTCAATATCATTTACCGTGGGCTATTTTTTGATCTGAAGTTGTACTCCTGTGCTGCAAGAGTTCTGAATACTGTAAGAGTGGTTTTGTCATTGCTGAATGAAGGCTATTCCCAAGGCGCTGGGCTGTCCAACTTGACAAGTTTTTAAATAGTGTTCATATGGTTAATTGGCTTAATTGTATTAAATATGGGATTATGTTTTACTAGCTAAGTGTGAGATGTAAGATTCATATTCATCCATGAAAAAATAATTCTTTGCACTCCCTGCTTACACAAATGCTTGTTTCACAGTTCTCACACTTAGTTCTTATGGACGCTGATTATCCATATTGGTTTAAGGCAATCAGGCCTGTGTATCATTGACTGTATCTCATGTGACTGTCATTTTAGAACACACATTTAAGACAGAACACACTGAGAGTGACTTCAGCCTGTGTCTCACCTCCTTTTGTAAAACAAAACCAGGAAGCTCCTCCTGTTCTCCAGGAAGAGGATTATGGCAGCAGATCTGCAACAGCCTGCACCCTACTTGGGAGGGCTAGCGAGAACTGCTGGGAGAGGAGATGTGCAGCTTACACACAGCATGAAGCAGTTTAGCTCCCTGAGGTGTAATTTTAAGCTCTTCATGGCTTTAGTAATAATGGTTATACTTGAGCCATTTTTCTCTAGCTATGCATACTAACGGGTAAATTGAATATATTGTAAGAAGAAATACTCTATTCTTGTATGATCCAAATGGTTCTTCGTTTTGCAGCTCCTGGCAGAGCCGTACAGTGTCTGTTTCTTAATCCAACTCTCTATATATAAAACTCAAAAGTAAACTTCAAACAAAGTTGAAGTTACTTTTTTCTTAGTTGCTCTTCTTTTTTTACCTTGTTTTATGATAGCAGACCCTAATGCTTCTGCAGCTTTCAAATGAATTGTGTATGTAGCATGTTTTAGTACTAAAATAAAAGTGTAAAAATTACAATTAATGTAAAATTATATGTAGATTTATAAAAAATATAAATGTAACAAAATTTCAGGACTTTTAAAGATAGTTTTCAAATAATAATACTTTCAAATAGATTACTCACTGGAATGGCACAGAGAGATGCAGAGAAGTTCATGCTGTGAACAGAAAAGTGTTTTGAGAAGAAACCTTCATTGGTTTGTGTTTTATTCTGATCTTTTATGGTGCTGCAAGCAAGATTCAAAAAAGCCTAAGAAAATGGTTAAGAGCATACTGTGCTGGAAAAGACAGATATTTCAATATATTTATCATTTTACTCAACAACTCCAGCAGCATGTTGATACTTCTGTACTCAAGAGACTGTGGTCAGTCCGTGGTGCCCAAGGTCGGGCTGAGCACTACAACCACAGTCATTTAGCAGGAAGTTTATACTGGTTCAGACTGTGCCTTGGAATACTGGGTAGCTTACTGTGGAAAAGGAAACCACAGGGAAGGGATGAAAACAACTCTGTGTGCCCATGGCAACATATACCACTGGTTCAGGGACTCTACCAGTGAAGTTTCACAGTGGGAGGAGGCACTAGTTCCATAGTCAAAAGTACTACCTGGAAGTGATCCTTATAGATTGCATGGGAAAGAGCAAATACAAAGTGTCTGTTCAAAAAATTCTGAAATTTCACAGCATGATTTCCTTAAATATGGATTCATTTTTCAGTGGGATTTCTTTCCACAGTTTCTTTGCTCTTTTTGCTGTCTCTGCTTTCATTCTGCTCTTTTTTTTTTCCTTTTTAATTTTGGAAAGTACAGCATATCATCTTGAAATTAGTTTAATCTGAAGTCCACTGTATTACAGGAAGGAAGAAGCACTTGTAATGCAGGTGACAGTAACAATAGTTGCAGATCTGTTTCTTGGAAGAAGGTCAATTTTGACATTTATTTATGAATAGTAAATTGGAAACTGTTTATATTGTAATACAATTATCTCCAGTTAATCCTTTTATCTTAAACATCTTTCTACTTTGTGCCTTTTCAGCAAGTTTATGATAGGATCAGTAAGTCTTGAAAGGCAAACTGCACTGAGGTCTGTGTTTGAAGGTTCTGGAGTTTTTCCACCTCTGGAAATTACACTGTACATACATTATAGAAATCAGTCTGGCTTTCTTGACTCATGTTTGTTTCTTTCTATACTTTGTTAATATGATTCTCATTTAGAAACAGGAACTGTGAAATGCACTTTGTAATAAATAGGTCTCTTCTAAATAGACATTGCCAAGGAAGAGCAAAGGAAGTGAATTGTGCAAATTCTTAGAACTGAGTAACGTTTATTTCAAAAAAGTTGTACTTGTAAGGTCAGAATGGCTTTTGCTTTGTAAGTTACTTTTTCTCCCTCTTTGTGGTAATGGCAAGGAAGAAATTTATGATGGCAGTTGCTGCAGCTGGGAAGTTTCAGAAGGTAGATATTTGAGTGTAACCACCAGCTTAATATCAAAACTGGAAAATCCAGCAGAGTTTTAAGCCTGAGTGGGCACTGCATTGAAGTCTGTGTCATGTGAACCTTGCCCAGCACTATCAGGATAATGTCATTGTGGCAGCAGTGTTTTCAAAGAGGAAGCATGTGGAACTGAACACACACATGGGGAAAACATGCCCTGTAAGATCTCAGTAGAGGGCTTTATCTAAAGAGCTAGAAAGTTTGATGGATAATTTTCTATCTAATCTCCCTCTTTTGAGGGAAAATGATCAGCAGTTCATACGGAAAAGACAAAGATAGTTCTGAAGATGGTTAATGTTGCTCTGAGATCTCAGAAATAGTAAAAGAGAGCAGTAGTTTCTCTACATGCCGCCTTCTGGGGTAGTTCCATGTGAGTGACCATTTTTCGGGAGCCAACCGAGTTCTTTACTGAATTTGTGTAGTTTGCACACAGGTGGTTTCTTAGGACATTTGGACTGTGCAAGGCAACTGTGTATTGAGCTGCAGGATCTTCACTCAGTTCTGGGAAATCTGGGGCCTCTAGCCAAATTTCTGATTGATTGTCAAGATTTTGGGTGTGTGTCTTCAGATAGCTGTGAAAGGCCAGGATTGGATGAAACTTGTAAGATGATGTTTATGTGGATTTTATTGAGCGTTTGAGTTGCATAAAGGACAAAATTTATTTGGTTTGTTTGTTTTTATTTTTGTTTGGTTTTGTTATTTCATTTATTATAGTATAAAACTCTCTCTCTGGATATGTAGATTGTGTCCTTTGGCTGACATTAGCCAAAATCAAAAGGAATCAAAAGCTGAATATCCTGTTTGTCAGATATAATTTCCTGTCAAAAATTACACTTTTCAATAAGCTATATGTCAAGTGGGTAGCAGCAAAAACTGTCAGATGGTTCAAGAAAGGATTTTCAAGTAATCCTTAATAATTTTCTTGTTAACTATTCACTTTAGCAGTTTGCCCCTGTCAACAGAAAGTGTGATCCCACCCAGTAGCATTCACGAGATATTCACCTTAGGCCACAATAACATGGTCTCAGAATAAGAGTATTTGCACAAAATTGTATCATATATGCCATAAGATCACATGTATGTCATTGTTAACTAACAAAGAATCCTTGGTCTCCATGTTCCAAGGAGTGCAGGATCTACAGTTGTTCAGCCTTGTGACCTCAAGCCATGAAACTTTATGGCGTTTGATTTCCATACCTTTTTAGATGTGGGTGCTAAATAGAGCAGGGTACTGTCTGAAGTCAGCCTTGTAATTTGTGGTAAGATCTCAGCAACTTCATCCCAGTCTGCAACTACTCTCTTCTTTATCAGAATGTCCTCTAAGATGGCATGAAGCAAGCTCTGTAAACGACGGTGCAAATTCTGGAAATGTATGAATAGAGAGTAAAATGGAGAGTGACATTTGGTAGTTGCCCCATTTTTTAAAGGAAGGTCATATGCTAGTTTTTTATCATTTCTAGTGTGGAAGTTGAGCCATTCATTTTATCTGTATTCAAAAGGCATTTTAAGGTCAGAAGCACTTTTACATGTGTTGACTATCAACTTCAGTTTTCCATTTTTTTTGTCTGGCAGATGTAGGTGTGATTGAAAATAAAATGAGATTTTTGTGGGTGCATAAGTAAACTCTTTCTGAATGAAGAGCTAGTCAATTGGTCAGTTTGGGACTGAGTTGTGGAGAAGCTGAAAGATAATAGTATTGGGTATCAGCTTTTCTTTGTGGTGTTTTGTCAACTGCATGGCTCTCCTTCATAGAATAGTACTCACATACCTGGAGTGAAATCCATGACATCTCCATTGATCATTCTCTCCTTATTTATTCTATGTCCAGACCCTACTATTGCTGTACTTAATGTCTACAATGATGAATAACTAGTTGTGTAGATTTTATGTTAGTTCTAGGACATGGTGTTTTATGTTGGTCAGTAGGGGGAAGTCAGCTTCATGCAGTATATTCATCACCTTCAGTTCCTAGGACATTGTGTGAAACATACTTTATGGATACTACCATAGTCTCAGCATTAATTTAATTAATTAAACTCTACAGGCTACAGAGAGGGTGCTGGGCCAAGGTTGGCTACAGGGAAATCCATAACAGGGTAGAAATTGCAGTTCAGGTATGCACTACCAGATTAAGGGGGAAAAAAACCAAATAGAAGTACATCTAAAAATTAGTGTAAGTAGCCTCATTTGCCAAAATAAATTCCTGTTTCTTAGCAGCATAAGTCTAAGAAATATAAGTGTGCATGGCACAAATATAAAAAGTCATAGAAAGAGAAGCATTCAGGAAGAATTTTTACATTTCTGAGAGAGAAAAAACCCCCCTAGTTATATGGAACAGAAGAACCTCATAAGGGACGCTGCTGCTGCTGCAACTACAATGCTTTGTTGAAAATTTTGGGATCCAGCCTTCTGCAGTGCCTTGGTGAGGAGGTTTCAGGCTAGATTCCAGTTTGTCTGATGTTAAAGTAAACATGTTACTGACTTATTTACGGTAACAAGGTCCCTCAGTGCTTTCCCTTAAAATTGGTATTACAGCTTTTCCATGGCAAATGTTAAGTTGGTTGTGCTGCCTTTTTCTGCCAGTCCCTAATACGCAATGCCTGATGGAATAATTCCACAACATATTGTAAAAGCTGTCTCATTGATCACAAAAAGTTCTGCTTAGAGTGCAGAACCTGAGCACTTACTTTCAAGTTGCCTTTTGTATTGCAGAATTTTAGCTTGTAATGATGTTTCCAGTCAGGTTCAAAAGCTCAGTCAAAAGGACTAAATGTTCTTGTTATTGCAGTGTGCTGAGAGTTGTTCATCTTAGGTCTGGTGAGAGGAAACTTCTACTCTGAATGATTAATGGATTAAGTGGGGGGTGGGGGTTTCAAGATGACTAGGATTTATTTAAATTATTAGGCTGAGATTCTCAAGGGACCCAGAGAGTTTCTTAAAGAGTAAGTTTGAGTGCTTGACTCCATTAGTCTAGTGTGCATGTTCCAGACATCATCTGTGGATTTCTAAAACTTGAGTTTGAAAGTTGAGAAGAGTTCCCACTGATTTTTGTAGACTTCTTAATAGAAATTTAATTTCTGGCAAATCTTACTTGAAAAAGACTCTCTCATTTGAAACTGAAGAAGTGCCCACTAGCTTGACTGACTTCCTGCATATCAGATAAGATTAAGAGAGGAACAACCAACTCACTAGTGAGAAATGGACCTGCTGAAATGTGGAAAACCAAAAATGGGTAATAACTTTTGGATTTCCAATTTTCTGAGCTGCACTTGCTAAGTGGCATCAGAATTGTGTAGAATTTTTCAACATCTGTTGTTTCTTTTAACATAACAGATGAATTTCTTAGAAGTGTTTCATTAGTTTCTGGAATATTACAGAATGCAGAACAATTTTTTTCCATTTTTATTTAGAATAATAATAACAGAAAATATCTCCAGCTAATATACTGAGGAAGTTTCAATAATTTTAATATTTTCTAGAATTTTCTTTTCCAGTGCTAAAATTTACAAAGACAAATGTTTGGCAGAGTGAGGAGAATTGTCTGTTTTTTCCCTGTACTCATGATCATCACTTGCTAACTAAGGTGACTGAACCATAAATAAAGTGAAGAAAAGCTGCTGCATTTACAGCAGATAAAAAGACTTATGAGTACAGTAGTGTCTTGAACTCAAATAAGGAACATATAGTAGCTTGGGTAGAAATACAAATATCATTCTTATTATGTCTAATATTATGTTTTTATTCCTTAAAATCTTACTAATCTGAAGTCATACAAGAAAAGTATAGTAAGAGGAATTTTGTTAATGAGCCTTTGAAGCAAAAAAGGTGATTTTCTTATCACAATGAACAGAATCCCAATTAAGCTTTATTTTCATTATGTTTTGTATCCACATATATCTAGATTAAACTGTTATTTGTTAGTGTTTTCTTCCCTTCTCAAGTGCTTTCTCTGCTCATTCTGATTTTGTAGTTGTTCTGAAAAAAACAAATTGACTCCCTCTGGTGGTTGAAACCAAATCTCTGCATTCTAAAGAGGACGTTTCAGAGACCCCTTCATTCTGGAGAGCACAGATCATGACTAACGTTTTCTAAGTTTAATGTTACATCAATATAAAAAACATAGAAATAGTTTTTCTCGCTCTCATCCTGGTTGTAATGTCAGTAGTAGGTTGTAATTGCTATCTGAAATATTGTGAACCTAAAACAGAGTTTTACAGGACTTTTTCAAAAAATAAAAGTAGATCATCAAAATAAAACACAGATATGGACACGGTAGGACTGAAATCATTTACTGTCGTGAAAAGTGAAGAAATTGGAAAGGTGAAATTCAGATAAGTAGTGTAATACTGATGATGCTAAGTATGTCACAAAATGACATGAATAAGATGTTATATACTTAGTTTGGGATTTTTTTTTTTTTTTGGCTCAAGAATATTATTTGATTTTAAAAGTAAACATTTAAGAGCTTGCCTTTGCCAAGACCTCCTTTTGTTACAAAAACAGAGTTCTGCAATGTTTGCATTACAGCTGTGAACCTAATATGTCTGTCTCCTTTTTTCAAGTAGTTTCCCCAAATCCCAAATGGCAGAGTATGAGAGGGAGGCTTTTTGTGATTACTTGCTGCAAGTGATTATGGTTTGGATCTATACTTTACAAAACCACCACAACTGTCTTCGCATTAATGAGACAAAAATATAAGAAAGCATCCTGGAAGATTGGCATTTCCTTGCTTGTGAGTTCATAATGCTTTTTGTATATTTACGTAATCTCTTTTACTGGAGTGCCTGCCTTATGTAATGTCTTAGTAATGGAAACGAGGCCATCTGCATGGTAGTCAAGGTTGTTCCCTGAAAGACATACTTTGTTTGCAGCAGAAAATAAATTAGATGAAGACCTTTAAAACCTTCACAACCCCTTTCATCAAGCTGAGAGGTATCTTCCTCCTTACTTTTTGTAGAGTAGCCCATCTTCTCTGCCTGTTGATGTCATTATCCATCCAACTTTGGGGCTTGCCTGCTGCATATACTTCCCATCAGCTGTATTATCTTTGTCCCTTTGCATATTCTCCCACTGCTGATTCAATTCTGCAGTCTAATAAACCCTACCTTTCCTTTGTATGATTCTCTCATGAACTGTAGTTGATCATTAGGACCATATCTTTTCCCTTCATTTTCCTGCCTTACCCACAGTGTTTTCTCTATGCATGTTGTCAACTTTGCTGCTACTTGGTATCAGTAATTCAGCAGGAGGACTTTCTGAAAAATGGCAAGCCAGTGATTTAGTATTATCTTTTTCATTTTATTTCAGTCACTATGCAAATATGCTAGATGTTTTATGTGAGCAGAAGATTATAGACTCCCATGAGTATTTTGAAGTTCAAGGCAAAGGGGAGCAGAATAGGAAAAAATATATAATACAAACAAATGCATCTTTGCTAATAAATATTTACAATTGTTAATTATACGTAGGATACGTAAGAGCTTTATTTCTGAGCTAACAAAGTAAGTAGTATTGTGTTGCTACTCTCCAACTGGCATCTTATTTACTTATTTACTTATTTACTCTTTCATTGGAAAGATTATTTAAAATGTATTTTTATGCTTCTGTTGGATTTTTCCCCTCATCTGGAGGAAATTTCAGTTCAGTCCTCCCTTTCTCTGAGCTTGAGATCAACACCATTTGTAGCCTCATGCTTGTCAAAGATCAGCATGTTCCATAAATATTTATTAAAAATATTGAAATAACAGAAGGTCTTTCTTGATTTCCTGGTTGATTTCCTGGGTATAATACACAGGTTGTAAGTTTAAGAAGTTACATGTACAGATTAGTTTTTGCTATGCAGTAAAAAGGAGAAGAAACAAAACCGTAATTGTTGTAGCATCTTGGAAAGTTCATACTGAAAAAAACCCAAAAAAACTGGAAAATATTATTTTTAATGTATTTCGGGGGTCAGTTGTATTTTTTCCTAAAAACAAAGTTGTGAACAGTTCCTTGAAAGATTTGTCCTGCATCTTGCCTTCCAAGGGTTTCATTTGTAGCACTGTCTGTCACACCCTTGAAACAGCGAAGCTATTTGAGGGTACTTGTTCAGCAAACCTCCACTCACTGTCTAATTTGCCTAGAGCATGATGCCCTATGATACTTGAGGATATACCTGCTGGCATGCCCAAATGGTAGCTGTTTTGATATCCTCACTTCAATGAAGAGCTTTTTCCTCTCTCCTCTATCTCACTATAGTCATCTTCTGGAGATCAGAATAGTGGTAGCCTCACTACTAGGAATATTCAGCAGGTGTAAACTCAACATTGTCACCAACGTGCCTGCAGCATTCACAGATGGAGAAGAGATTAAAGAAAAAGAAGTGAAAATCCTCTGTTCTGCATGGATTTGGCACCCTTTCTAGCAGCCTTGTATTGTCTCTGAGCAGTGATGAGGCAAAGACTGCAGGTCTCTAGAACCCCTCATGGTGCCTTTTCAGTCATCCTTAGCAAAGTCCCCTAGGGGACTTTGTTCACTTGTAATGTAGAATGATACTGACACAGTTGAAAGCGTGTTGCCTTTCTCCTGTGTATGCAGCATCAATTATTATATGTTTTAAGAAGGGTGCTGAGTGGAATATGTTGTATCATGTCTGCTCCATGATTTTTCTTAGCATTTCAGGGTATGGAGCAAGAATTATGTATGTCTGCAAGTGCACACAGAGTTATATCACACATGATTTTAATTCAATTAATTAATTTTAAGGCTGTATTGGAGTGACTGGAAGGTAGTGATAAGCTGTTACCTGCTAACTTGTAGAGATTGTACCTACTTAGTTCTGCAGCTGCGGGCACCACTTGGTGCTGCCACCAAATCAAACCTGACTTGGCATCTTCAATGTTTTCTCGCTGACAGTGGTACAGATCTGTGCACAGAAGATCCACAGCCAAAAGAATGCTATTTTAAATTTTTCCCTGACATCTTTTTTGTGCATGGACTCCATGTAGAGGGCACATTATTGACTAATTGACTAACTTGATGCCATAATTAAGACCGGTTTATTATTATTATTTAATAGTATCATCAGTGTGTCATAGACTTTGGAACTGAAAACATAGTTACATAGAAATTCTACATTTAAAACTACATGTGCTTTTATCTTTGTCCTGTTTTTATCTCACCTGCAGCAGTAGTATCTAGAATTCAGCTTTTCTCTGGAAAGTGAAAATATACCTGTATGCCGATGGGTGTAGAGAACGTGTATGTAAGGGTTCTCCTAGGTGAAGTATAAATAAAGTAAGTCAGAAACCCAAATATAGCTCAGCTTGGATTTCTTGATAAGAGATTATCCCAGGTTTGAGTTTAAAAATGTTTCATGTTCTGATGTGATTTACTGGGCGCATTTGCCTTTATTCCTGTGACAGAATGGCTGGCCTGATATTTGTATGAACTCTGGCAGGCTTATAAGTGGAACTTTGGTCCTATACTCAGTGTAGAAGAAACAGCGAATGTTTTTAATGTTTAAAAACTTTTTAGCGATAACAAATTTGGTGGCATTTATGTTTGTGTTTGTTATGACTGTTTGACTCAAAAGTGTATTTGGAGAGAGGGAATCTGATTTTAGAAAATCAATATAGTAAAGCCTTTGATTTTTTACAAAAGCCAGCTAGCTGTAACTTCAGTGTTGGTATTTCAAGGCCTCTCACTGATATTTTAGAAGTTTGTGGTTGTTTGAGCTTCCTTTCCAGGCCCTGGGGAAATAAGAGTATGGTAAATCAAAGCCCAGATTGCTGTTTGCATTTATTTTACTTCTCATTATGCCATGTATGCAAACACTTAAAAGAAATAGGGAAAAGGTATAATCATGATAAGATCCCTTTTATAGAACAAAGGGGAATACATTTCTAGTTTAATTTATTGTACTTCTCCTTAATACTATAAACTGAATTGAGTGCCTCATCAAATTTGACAGTTCCCTTATACTTCTAATACATTGATAGTACTTTTTAAAATAATGACTGCCTCTTTAGGCACAACCCAAGAAAATAACTGGAAAGTATTTTTTTCTGATCTGAAACGTGTCTTAATTTCTTGTGCTTTCCAAGCGAGGAAGTTTTAAAAGTACATATTATAGTCGAGTACTTAACTGCCATAAAAAGTCATCGTGTTGCTTTAGAAATAAATGTTCCATTTGCATTTGCTGTTTTTTTCCTGCTTTCCTTGACTGTGGCAACCAAAATACAGTGTATGAATGGAGATATATAGTGAATCAAACATATTTAATAACATTCAGTGAAATCTAAGTGATGCTTTTTTAGCTTGATGCATTCTGTAGTGTAATTGTGAGAGTGGAGAAGGTTTTAAATACCACCAAAAAAGTTCTTGAAGTGTCATCGTAAATCTGGATGCTTTTGTCCTCATGCTAAAAAGAGATGCTCTCAAGTCTGTCTTCTTTCTTCACTCTTCTCTTGAGAGAGGCTCTGCATCAAGCTTCTCAGGTGGCATAAGGAAGCTTTGCCTATATTGAAGTTAACAGAGGGATGACAGATTATGCCAGCTGAGAATTGAGGTACAAGATTCTAGCTACCAGAGCTGAAATGATAAAAGCATCCCATGGGAGGTAACCTAACCTTTCACAGTTTATTGATCATCTGACTTGTAGTTCTGATGTCACTAGTTATTCTTAACATTTCAGCTTCTCTCTGCTGCCGTCTGCCACGTAGGTCTCGCTGTGGCACAGCTTCCCCCAGAAAGCCACCTCTCCTCTGGGGAACAGGCTCTGGATTAGTACATTTTCTACAATCCAAAACACTGAACAATTGCTGTAGCAGTTTTCATGCCAGTCTCTGCCCTCTGTAGTCATGGCTATTCAAAACCACTTTGCTTGCTTAATTTACCAACATCCTCACAACAGACACATCGTTCCTCTGTTAGGTCTTTATTTACACTGTGGCCTCATTGCCACCTCACCAGTGTGCCAGGGCTGCTCTTAGGTTACAGAGTGAACAGTGCTCTTGTGATGCTGCTTCTCAGTGCAGAAAGCTCAGAAATTTTACCTTCTTTTCAGGATGTGCTTCATCCTGTGCTCATATCTTATTGTGTGGCCAGTCCTTCTCTGTCCCATCTCCTTCCAGTTACTTAGTGTCTCACCTGGCTCCCTTTTACCTTTTGTTCCTTATTCCTGCAAATTTTAGCCTTTAGCCTCCTACTGTATTACATTTTTTCAACCTTTCCAAGGATTTTTTTTTTTTTTTTTCCCAAGCTGTTTCAAAGACACCATTACAGCTTTTCAGGTATCAGTGTTTTTCAAGCCCTGAATGAGTTGGTGCATAAATCTGGTTAAAAAATTCTATGTTTAAACTGGAGAGTAAATTTAAAGTATTATCTTTATTGGGGAGGGGAGTGAATCTTCCACTTTTCCCACTGTTTAGAGCTCTTTTCTATATATTCTTTATAGCTCTGATTATGTCATGACTGACTGATGGCTGACCCTGCAAAAATGAAGAGTTTTCACTTTCTTTGAAAGAAGAGGCCAAATAGAGGCAGTTTCTTTTACACTAAAATTTACAAAATTGTTCTGGTTTGTTTTCATTTTATGAAAAGCATATGAAAAGTATGAAAAGTACTGTACAAGTTAATAATAACTTTAGGGGGGCTCTGTTTTGTAGAGCAAAGATCAAAAAAGTAGCGCTAGTATAAACAGTCATACTCTCTTTTCCTTGTAATACTTCACCAAGATGATTTCTGGGGCAAGGTGTGGCCATTTCTAAGTGGAATGGTTCTAGACTTTACATGGGGGTTTTGTGGTTTCAGGATATGTTTTTATTACCTAATACTGAAATCACTAGTTGGAGGAGCTTGTCATCGGTCTCTTGTCACATGTAGTTTTAGTTTAGTGTTCCAGCTTTCATAGTCCTTCTTGTTCGCTTCATAAACCTTAATCGCTTCTCCAGTAAAAGTCTGCCTTGGTTGTCCAAGGCAGGAAAAAGAGCTCACCAGCTTCATGCCCAGTTCCTCTGTCCAGCCTTTCTTACTGTCCCAGCCCCACAGTGAAACTGAGACATTCCCTTGGGAAAAGGTTAACATGGATCCCTGCAGTTCCAGCAAATTCACACAGTTCCTCTTATGTAACAATCATAAATGTTCTAGACAAGATGGTCTGATTAGCAAGTCTGTTAGAATTCTTCATTGCATCTCAAATCAGGAATGGCGACTGTTCAGCTGATGGCAGCATTGCTTGTTTAAGTTTCTGGTTTCAAAGACAGCATAAATGTCAGCTCAGAAAGGTAACTGCCTACAAAAAAAAAGAAGATTGTCTCTCTTGGAAGATGATGGTAAGGAAGCAGCTGCTTTCTTTTCTGATATTTTACTTCTGCACTTGTGATTTGGAAAGTTTGTGTTTCTCATACATCAGGAATTCAAATCACTCACCAGAAACAAAGCTTCAAATGCCATCTCTTAGTGGAAGACTTACTACTTGTTCAGTGTTCCCATTTTAAGGAATGGTTTCAAAAAGCAAAGCCTGAGGGTTAAAACAAGCTCTTTTACCTCTTTTTACATATGCTCCAAACATCTAAATCACTCAACAAACATGCCATTTTTCTGCAAGTGTCTTGTTTTCTTTCCACCAAATTTCAAAAGCCCTGTGGGAAGTGCCATCTATGGAATATAATTGATATGGAAGCTCTTCTGAGACTATTTTTGTTGTTATATTTCAAGATAAAGGCAATCGAGTATTTGTAGGAAAAATAAATACATATGCCTTTTGCAATGTGTTGTAGCTGAAAATCAAATATTTTTCTACTCAAATTTTGGCATATTTCCTGGAATCACTGAGCTTTCAGTAACATATTTAGTTAATATTCTGCAGCCTACTATTGTGTTCACCGCAGCTGACATGAGCTCAGAGAGTTTGTCTTTATTTAACCTTAGAGAGGAATCCCAGGCTTGCTCTCTAGTTGGCAGACCTGCTGGCAAGGATCTGCTCTGGACCATAGCGGAAAGAGTACGGACAAGGTCCCACTCTGAATCATGCTTGTTACAACCTTACTCCATTGGTGATACTGAAAATCCTGCGAAACAAGTAAAGTGAAGTTAGCCTTTATCCAGCTCTGATTTTTTGTCATTGTCCATCTCTTTCCATTGTCTAATATCCTCATGAATCCTGTTGCTTAAGTCCTATATCCCACTGCTTCTCGTGATGTTTGAAGTTGATGGCATTGATTAGGACATTACTTCTTTACCTGTAAAATACATATATCTGTGTAGAGGGTGTGAAAAAAACATATAAAGCCCCAATGAGAGTAAATATTCTGCATCACCTTTGCTCTCTAGACACAATTACATTGGGGGCAGGGAGGGGGGGCCAGGGAGCGGGGGGAGCAGATGCTTCAGCTAAAAGTCAAAGCTTTTAAAGACACTGATTCTGATTCTCTGCTCCATTACACATTTTTCACACTGATGTAGTTCCACAGGGCTGCTTTCTTGTCAGCTTCTAACAAGTAAGAAGAATGTAAATGACCTGTGGAACAAACAACAGCAAACCATTCAGTTTGCTTGGTAATCCTATAGTCACTTATTTAGAATAATTTAAGTGATGGGGTTTACTAATACCCAGTTAATTATTACTAAGTACAGTTTTAAGATAGTAATTATCCCCCAAAAGTTAGTATTTGCTATGTTAGCAGTTGTTAGTATTGTAGGTAACCTTACTGTTAGCAATGTTTATGCCAGGAAATAAATACTTGTCTTTACTTACCAGTAAACATTGGCACTGAAATTGCATGAAATATTATGTATTGCTTTCTCTGGATTCAAGTCTCTAGAACTACCTTAGTGTTTATTTTCCCCCACCTGAAGGAACAAGGTTAAGGCAAATTTGATGAAGTAGATACTCTGGTGCTAGATTTATTATTTGAGTCCGTGAATATTCCTGAAAATGTGTAGTTTATCAAACTGAGCCTGGTTTCAGTTGTAGGTTTTGCTAATACTGAAAGGAAATTTCCACTGTCAGAAAAATCTGGAGGCCTCCTCTCATGCTAAGTTCTCTGAAAATGAAGAAGTGGGATGGTGGTCTGTGATAGGAAGTCTAATCAGCCTGAATCGCCATGCAGATATGTAGGGGTTGATTTGAAGCCAGTATCTGCAAAATAAGCTGCAGGACTCAGTTTGCAAACACTATTGTGAACCAAACCCTGCGGGGTTCAGTTTGCAAACACTATTGTGAACCAGACCCTGCAGGGCTTGCCGAGCTCCAGTTACTATTACTGCTCCTAGTAAGGCTTATTATCCTGTCATAGAAGATGTAAGAAAATCCATCTCTCCCCTTTAAACTTGATAAACCTTTGTCACCTACGATGCAATTAATGTTAAAAATAGAAGAGTGCTGATGATAAGATTGTGACTTGAAGGCAATGAGCCATTGTCCAAGTACAGGAGATTTATCTGGAGGGCCAGTCAGCCTACACCGTTTGCTGTCAGTTTGCTGATTACCATTTCTCTCCGGGTTTGATGAAATATTCATGTCTTTGCTCTGCTCTCTGCAAGCACTATTGATTTCTTGTATAAACGCAGCTATATTTAGTCTAGACAAATGGAATGTGGATTGCTGCTGAATAAATGGGATGAAAGGCTGGGGGTTTGCCTGTATGTCTCTCTTGGTCGATGGCAATTATTTATAATCAAGAGTAGTTTTTGCAAGTTAAAAGTGATTTTTTATAATTTAGTGATTAGTCACAGAACAAAAGTAAGCACTTAGACACAATCATTCTGTTGGGATAGAGGGTTAAGAAGGCAAATTATGCTCTGAGGTTTACGATCATAGTTATTAAGATTTTTTTTTTTTAAAGGGGAGGCCAGAAAATTGTATGTTTTCAGGATTTTGAGAAGAAAAAAGTATGATCTGTAGAAGGGATTTCATGCCTATTGTTTTTATAAATTCTTTTACTGATAGATTCTTTTACTCTGTTCATACAGTTAAAATTCAGTCCTCTCTGCTGCAGTTTCAACTTTTGCTGCTTCTGCTTGCTAGAATATTTCTGCTTAATTTCGGTTTTCTTCTTGAAAAAAAGTACAGCTGAAGCAGAGCAAAAGCAGAAAATATGCTTAAAATCTTGTTCACGAGTCATTTCTGGCAGCGTGTTTGTTTTCAGTTAATAATCTTATTTTCCAATGACGATAGTGAAGGAATAGGAACTGAAGTGACTGTGTTTGTGTTTCACCGCCCTCTCGTGGATGGAATCAGAATTGCTCAGCTCTGCCAGAGACCAGCTGTTATTTATTTTCCTCTGCTAGAAATGTTACTTGCTAGTTTTTTGTTCTTCTGAAACAGATAAAACTACACTCAGTTTCTTCACTTAATATGAAACACAGAACTTTATAAGCATTGTCATTAAAATGATCAAATATGTCTCTTCTGCTGCTTTTTAGTCCTTCATATTTAAATTAGGAGATAGAAAAATATATTATATACTTCTGTGCTGGATTATCAATATATAACATAGCTCAAACAAAGTAGAGTAATTCAAGATGTTTTCTTACAAGCCATATATAGTGTATTATGTCTAACCTACTTCAAGCATGCTGGTCACTTTTCCAAAAGCTGTATTAAAACTTGTGTCAAAATTATTTTCCTATAATGTTATATGTGTTATTCCTCTGTGTTTGCCAGTTATAGTTATATGTACAGCTATGTAACATTGAATAGCTGCTACGTGTAACACCAGCCTCAGAAAATCTGCACGCTAGCTTTAAAAAATTTCTTGCAATGCAGTGAGAACTGCAAGGCAGTTGAAGTTCCCTGAGTGTTTATTGTGTAGCATTAATAGTGCCTGGGAAATTCTCATTAAATATTACTCCACTAGGCTGCAACATGGTTTTAGAACTGGATTGCTTGTTAGTCTGTTCAGCAGCATATTAATCTGTGAGTCTTTTTACAGAGAATGAAAAGAAAGTGCTAAATAATTTGTAAAATCTCCAGTCACTGGTAGGAATGTCTGGAGTTTGCCTACAGCATAGATTGCATCAATGTTTTGAAAGGCCTGTATATTGAAGCAATCTTTGAGTGAAATTGGTCTTTCTTCTGGTAGGAATGATCTCTATTCTTCTTCTCCAGTTATATTTAATATGTATACGTTTTGTTGTTTTCTTTCCCCAGTGGATGTAAAGTCAGAGGTCCCCGTGGGATTAGAGCCTATCTCACCATTAGATTTGAGAACTGATCTCAGGATGATGGTTCCCATGGTGGACCCAATTATGCGTGAAAAGCAGCTACAGCAGGAACTGCTCCTGATCCAGCAGCAGCAGCAAATTCAGAAACAACTGCTCATTGCAGAGTTTCAGAAGCAGCATGAAAACCTGACCCGCCAGCATCAGGCTCAGCTTCAGGAGCACATAAAGGTAGCAACATTTTTCATTTATCCCTCACTTTTTTTGCAAACTGAATATCCTTAGGCAGACCTGAAAAGGGAACATGCCTGGAACGTTTGCTGTGACTGAGAGATGGTGGTTCAGTGCTTCTTGCTCTGTATTGGGATGATAAAAACCTCTTCAGGCCAAAGTCCTAACACCTATCAGTGTCTTGCTCACAGCAGACAAGGCAGTACTATGAGGATCATCAAGCTCATTAACCCATCAAATCCACAAAAAAAAAAAAAAAAAAAAAAAAAAAAAATCAAACTACCTATTTGACAACCTAGAATTCCAACCAGACTTCAATATGGCTGTCTTTTCAGTATATGCAGCTTATATATGCACAGTATATAAAAAGAATGGGTTTTGGGCTACTGTGTGAGTTTGTGACAAAAAGTCAAATATAGACAAGTGCATAGTGTTTGCATTTGTAAAATGCAGGCAGGCCCTGGAAGTGTTGTATTTTCTCTCTTCTCTGAGCTGTCTTATATGAAAAGGAAATTGTTGGATTGCATGCACTATGATAGGATTGCTATAGTGGATTTTGACAGGGAATTTATGATCTTGCCTTTCTTTTCATTTTTCCTTCTTACCAACTTGCCATTAGATACTGTGCTGAGCTTCCATTCTATGGGGCAGCCATGGGTGATACACAGGCAAAGAACATTGTGCAGGTTCCAGGCATCTTTAACAAAAAAGAAAGAAGTGAAACCAGAGCAGCAGGCTGCTACCAGACATTAGAGTTCATTTTAGTGACAGCCATGTCACTAGCCTGCATAATGGAGTACATCCATTCATATCCAGCATAATTCACTATCCCGCATAAAAGGCTGTGAAAGGTCAGCTAAGAGCTGAAAACAAGTGTAAGCACAGAAGCAATCACTGATCCACAGTTACTCAAGGGGGTTGTTTTAACCAGGACTGACCTAGAAAACAGTGCAAACTGCACTTTCTCATGTCTTTTTGTTCTGTGTAAGTTACAACAGGAACTCCTAGCCATTAAACAACAGCAAGAACTCCTTGAAAAAGAGCAGAAACTGGAGCAGCAAAGACAAGAGCAGGAGCTGGAGAGGCATCGCAGGGAGCAACAGCTTCCTCCCCTCCGAGGCAAAGAAAGAGGACGAGAAAGTAAGAACCAATGTACCATGAATCCTAATAAGAAATTAATCTATTCCCCTTTGCATTCTCCCAGCCAAAATGGACTATGAACAGGAACCTGAAGGAAGCCTCTTACTGTGTGAAATATGCAGCTTGACAAGTTGAGGTTGTGCTTGGAGAAGGGCAGGGCCACCCACTGCACCCACAGAAACATGTTTCTTGTTTGTGTGCAGACTTGGAGGACCACTGGAAAGCACAGTTTCACAGACCTGTGTATATGCTTCTCAAGACTCGTTTTATAAAAAATGATGGAATTTGAAAGCCTAAAGCTTCACATGAGAACTTATTTCTGAAAAGCTTATTTCTCAATACAGAAAGTACTAAAAAACAGCAAAAAATCAAGTTGCTTGCTGATGAACTTATTTGAGCACTGTTTCAAGACTGAAAACGTAACGAAATATTTAAGAATATCTTTGGATGAGACTTTTGAATACTTTTACTAGTACTTTTTCAAATTGGTTGTCTTTGTTCATGGTGCCATTTCATGAGGCCCAACCAAGAGTTATTTTTAGCTCATATATTGCTCTAAGGAAAGTAACAGCTATAAATGAGTATTGGGATTTGGTGCTCACTAGAGGGAGACAGATACAAATAATTCCTCTTAGTGGGGTCAGTTTAGAAATCAGGTGAAGTACAGTGTGAAGGTATTCAAAATGAAGGTGCCACAAACAGGTACTGTTACTTGCCCTGCTAAATGAGCACAAGAATCACTTGACAAAGTCTGAAGCAGAAAAGAGCTCTATATCATGAACCTGCTTTTTTTCCTGGGGTGGAAAAATGTATCAGTTGAACAGTTGTGGTTGCACTGTGTTGTAGGCTTTAAAAATGAGGGTGTCCATGGTGCTTCCAGTACTTTGAGGAGCAATGAGCCCATAAAAACATCACCAGCCTATTGACTCAGAAGTGTGAAGGTGGTAGAAACTGCAGGAACAGAATTTTCCTTTAAGTGGTGTGAAAAACCAGCCTCCATATATACGGTTGGACTTTATTAGTGCGCCTGCCAGAGGAAGAGCAGAGATGTGAAATCAATGGTTCCCTTCTTGATTTGACTTGCTGTTCAGACAAGCAGCTTGTGAGCCTTCTGGGCCCAGCCCTAGCCCGATTGTTTGTTGTTGATGATGATCTGCCTAATGAGTAGAGAAGGGAAGGAAGGTGCAGGGAGGGGGGCCAGGTTATGAAGCTGATGGGTAGTAGAGGTATTTTATGGGAACTGGGTCACAGGGGAACATGCTCACCAGCTAGCTGGGGTGTATCAGGATTGGGTTACCAAATACATGGAGTATCAAGTATGCCTTAGTGCTGCTACTTTCAAATAAATTGTTTTTCTTCCCTTTTTTTACTAATTTTGGTCACTGATTGTGAAAATCCAAAATACTTTTCTTTTTAATACTTTTTTTTTTTTTAAATTAAGAATATTGTGTCTGTGAGTCAAGAAGCATGTCCCCTGCTGCAATTAAGAGTTGGCAGTTTAACCTTACATTGACATGCTCTACTTCTTGTTCTGTATTGAGCTAGCCACCAAAAGAGGTCAAAATGCACTGTCTTCCAGACATCAGAGATACAAGCTCTTAAGGGGCTTCAGTGAAAAGACTCGCTGCTGACTCTTTTTGCAGTGTTCTGCTTATAACCAAGACAGAGGGCAGTTTGCCGTGTTATTACTTTGCTAAAAGGAAAAAAACCACATTCTTTACTGCAAACTCAAAGTGACCTTTTGTCACTGTCTTTTTAGTTCTATCCTTGGTTTTGTATTTGGGAATTATTAGGAAATAATTTAAATTCTTTAGATACATCTGGCCCTGGATAAATGGCCTCATCTACTGTTGAAATATTCCTTATGACTTCACTGGAGTTTTGGGTTTTGGCCAATTTTAGGCTTCTACAGGCAAACATTTAATCCAAATGTTACCTCATTTTGACTGATTTCCACCAGTATTTTTTATAGTTTACAACACTTCCAGCAACAAGGCACAGGCTCTGTTTTAGATTTTGTTTTCTTTAAAAATGTAATTTTTTTTCAAGATAAGATACATTTAATTCTGTGTGTCTCAGGGGCAGTGGCCAGTACAGAAGTGAAGCAGAAACTTCAAGAGTTCCTGTTGAGTAAATCAGCAACAAAAGACTCTCCAGCAAATGGGAAGAATCATTCCATGAACCGCCATCCCAAGCTCTGGTACACGTATGTTCAGTATTAAGCTGCTTCCTTGCCTAGTTGAGATATCAGTTAAAAACTTGCCAGAATGCTTTTCCAGCAGGATTATTGAGACTCTGCCTCCAGTGCAAGGCAGGAGTTCAACCAAAAAATCAGCAAAAAGCCGGAAGTGTTATATTACTGGTTGAACTGAGTACTCGGTGTTCACTGGTGAGAAGAGAGCTATACAGAACATGATTCTGTCAGAATTTACTTTTTTTTTTATTATTTCAACTGCTTCATCTCTTGATGCTATCACCACTTTTACAACTGTACCCGTCATTCTTCCAAGTATCTTCAATGTTTCCAGTTAGAACAACTTTGTGTTTGACTAACTTGGATTTAGAATCAATCACAAAACTTATTTCTTCTAGAAGAGATGCTGCTTTGATTCCAGTGAAGTTTCTTGAATGGCTTAAGTAACTCAAAAGAATTTTGAGAAAGACAGTGGTCATTTAACTTTACTTATTCTGGTGGATTTTAGTATCTGAAACTGTATCTTCTTATAATGGCTTGGTATGGGTAAGAATCTGCTTAGACCTTGAAGCAAATGATTTTGTTGAGTCCTGCAATGGGTCTATTAACATGTTAAGAGTTTACACACAACACCCCCCCCCAGCTTTTTTTTTAATTTTGTACTAATTAGTTCATTTTTTACTGCCTTATTGCAACAGACACATAAATCAATCCTACAAAATGAACTCTGGCCACATTTCTGAAAGACTTCAATAGGACAAACAGAAATGCTTATGGTATGCAGGATTTACATCTTGTGCTTGTCCTTTTTGAAAAGAATTACTGAACGCCTTCCCTTGGAGTTTTCACTCTTAAGCTACCCAGAGCACTGTGGTAACATGATTTAATGTATAGTTACATTGTTTTTGGTGGAGATACAGTACTTAAATAACTGTTTTCTTGCACATAATATGTAAAATTCTTTGGAATATATAAGATTTCTGGGCTAATAATCTGAGCTTAGTTCTGAGCCTTCAGATGAGTGAGAACAAGAAGTTTTGCAAAGGATGCCTTCAACTACACTACAAAAAGTAGTACTTCCTCTGAAGGTAGTTCCCCTTTTGCCAGAGACATGGTATTGATTAACTGCAGTGTTAGAAGGATAGGGAGAGTTGGTAAAAGGTCAAGTAAAATTACGTTTTGATAAGCAGAAAGTTTGAAAGCTTCCCTCCTGTCCTTCTCTTCCCCTCTAAATAGAAAAATCAACAACAACAAAAAAACCCCAACAAAATGAACCAAAAAAAAAAACCAAAAAAACCCAAAACAACAAACTACGAGCCACTCTCAGCCAAACAATGCCATTTCTATCATTTCTATGCAATTTGCAGTTTCTGTGTTCAGAAAGATCTGACCACACTATTTCTTACATCCAGCAGTTGTCAGAAAACACTCTTCAGCTTGGAGTTTCTCTGCTGATGTGAGTGCTATGTGCTGCAGAATGCTCATGAAACTTCCAGATTGAATTTAATTCAATTTTTAAATTCAATTAAATTTTGTTTACCTTGTCCACTGAATAGTTTGTTTAGGTTTTCTTCAACAAATAATAATGATAATAATTCAACATCTCTTGTTGATTTTATACAAGCTCCCCTGCCCTGAAAATCCCCCACATTTTGATGAAGGAAGCTGGATCAATATACATCTATTTGTACATGATAAACAAGATTTAAATGGCTTTTGCTGTGTCAGCTGGTTCATATTAAAATGCAACCATCTGAAATGGTCAATTCCCCAAACTGGTGACAGATCCTGTCTTTAGGTCAACATGACTCTCATGCTATGCGACTTACTATAATGAGTGCAAAAAGTGTGTTCTTGGGAATCCCAAGGAGTTCCATAACTTACTGTAAGAGTGAAATTGGTTACATGAGCCTGTGGTTTGTGCACACTTACATGAACAAGAACATAAACACAGCTGAGACATATGTACAACATGTGTAGATAGTTATTGCTGGTCACCTCAGTGACTGCTAATTTGTGACCTCTCTGTGTCTGCTGCAGGGCTGCCCACCATACCTCACTGGATCAAAGCTCTCCACCCCTGAGCGGGGCCTCGCCACCATACAAATACACTTTACCAGGAGCACAGGATGCCAAGGATGATTTTCCACTGCGTAAAACGGGTGAGTTAGCATAGTTTATTCAGACCCCTTGCCCAGCAATACTCCCACCCTTTATTTGCTGTCTGTCCATCAGCAAGGCATATACCATATTTCACAAATGCTGTTCAGGATGATACTATAGGTAAGTTCCAAGATCCTGACTGCATCTTTACTGGGTCAAACTGGCCACCGGGTATCAAGAGTCAATGTTTCCCAGTGCTAACAGCTATTGAAAACTTCAGTCCTGATAAATTTAGTTTCTAAACAGACCATCATTTCATGGACCTTAATTTTCTTTATGTGGGTATTGCTTGTGACTTGAATAACTCTCTGTCTTGCATGGTAGATACACTATCTATCTTCAGATAGTTTTCTGCCTTTAGACAATGTTTTTCAGGGCATTTTTAGGGAAATTCATGGAAAGGTGAGGAATTGGATTAGTATTATGTTTTGTTTTATTCGTTGTCAAAGTTTGTGTACATATGCGCATATACACACATTTGCATGTCTGCTTACACATAGGAATGTGTAATATTGTACAAGACAATGTTCTTTTGAAGGTTTTTGAATATAATTTGGAAGATTTAGCAAATAAATGTTTTGTCTTGACAGCAGGTGAACTGTAGACTTGCCTTTTTTGCACCATAAAAAAACCAAGAAGGATGATGGTGGAGTCCATGAGGCTGTTGCCTCAGGTCCATGGTGCAGTGACTGGTATCCAGGAATGCAGGGAGACACTCAGAGGAGGGGGAGAAAAAGGAAAAGAAAACATTAGATCGCTTATTGCATGAGTCTGCTGTTGAGTGATATAGTTACATTCAGAGAGAAAGTCTGACCCCCTACTGTGCTAACAGCCTTTGAATGTGATTTAGCCACTGGGAGATTGAGAACTAACTGCAAAACTAGTACTGTCTTGAAAAGAAGTGGCATTTGGAACCAGCATACATTCAGAAAGAAAATCCAGTCTGTATCTAATATTTTGGAGCAGGCTCTCTAAGCTCATATTATTTCCCCAAATATTTTCAAAAGAATGAAAGCATGAAAAGCAAAATGCTAATTTATTCTAGCTGAATTACCCTTTGTACAATATGGTGGCAATATAACAAGATTCTGTAAAATCTTATTCAGGCTGTTCATCACAATTAACCCTTATGTGGTTCTCTGCTTAGGACCACTGTGCAAAATATATATTTTCTGTGCCAATACACTATTCTTTTTTTTTTTTTTTTTTTTTTTTAACAAAAGGATACATTCTACAACTTCTAAATGCTGTGAATTCATCTGCATGTTTTTGAAATGCAAGCTTTAATTTTTCTTCCATGTGTATATATCTTAAATGTTATGATTGATATTTATGATGTGTCAGACTGTTGATCTGTAAAACAAAACATTTTCAAACATTTTAACAGTAAAGTTCTCGTGCAGCTGCTAATACTTTTATATCTCTGTGGGGGTTTCAAAATATTCCTTAATTCAATTCCCATTGTCTGCATAAGAGGACTATAATATAATTAAATCCAGATGTTTTCTATATGTTATTCCAAATATTTGGGCATGCAGTGCATCGGTTCCAAAATTGAACAAAGGACATGATGACTCTCTGAAAAGGTATCTACAGAATAAATAGACAAATACTAATATAATCGTTAATATAACTGTTTCTATGATATTTACATAGCGATTCTGATAAGCAAATATAAATGAAGTGTACAACATGTTGTATGTTAGCAGTGGAGCATATTTGATAGCTCTCCACATCCATGAAAATAGCAACTGTTAAATATCCTGTTTACACATCCAGTCTCTGTGTGTGCTAGAGTTGTTTAATCCAGCCTTCAGCAACATCCCCACAAAGGTTTCAATGATTGTTCATCAGGTTGACAGTAAAAGGAATAGGAACCAGATCGACACAAGTCAAATGACCCTAAACTGATCTGGGTGGTTATAGGGCCATCCTCCAGGCAGAGGGGACATTGTGGAGCCTGTGTCATCCTCATGGGACCTTACTAGACAAAGATGTCCCATGAACACTCGTGTATGTGGACAGGCTTTAAGCTTCAGAAATCTGACCTTTGCCATGAGGGGTGAACCGCTTTTCCCTTCCTTTAGGCTATGAACGCTTATTGCCACTGGCTCCTGGTAAACCCTCTGTGGTGCTGAACCTGCATGAAGTCAGCAATTCATATGAAAGCAGACTTCACATTCCTTTCAGTCTTAAGAAAGGGGTACCTGTTGTGGGTTTTAATCACAGCTTTGTTTTGCTTTCTAGATTAATTTTTTTTTCATCATTTATAATATAAAATACAGAGGTATCTTCCTCTTTTCCAATTTAATTATAATGCTCTTGGAAGATAATTCTGATTGATTCAGTTACTCTGAGATCAGATTTAATGGGCAACAAAGCTGAATGATTCTCTCCTGACATCCTAATGGTTTTTTCAGTGTTAAGGGAACACCAAGTGTCACACAGGCATTGTAAATCATGAGCCTTGCTTGCTTGCTTTCTTGTTCAGTAATCCATTTGATCTTTGCTTAATTAGTCCTGAAGTGGCATCTCCTTATTAATCTTTTAAAAATTAATTCTTAGAGTATGGTGAAAGGGAAATATTCTCTGCAGCTTTTACTCTTCTAGCATCTAGAATGATGGGATGAATAAGACTTAAGAGTCTTGCTCTTCTTATGTTTACAGGTAGGTACCAGAGTTAACATCCTACTGCAGTGACTATGGTTACTCAACAACTCTCATCCGTGTGGATTGTTCCTTCCTGTATAAGATGCAGCAGTTGTCAGTAGTGGGCTTCACACAGTTTAGCTGCATGGAGGATTGGGACTGTCCTAAGGGCTAGAGGCCAGGATATGCAACCCTTTTCACAGCTGCATTCAGATGCTCAGATGACAGACTTCGAAAAGAGCAGAGCAAGGGGAGCTATTGCTTCATTGGATACATAAATATACCATAAGGAGAAGCTGCACATCTGTAGCTAAGAGCATAATTCAGTCTAAACAGCATAAGATCAAAATTTTAAAATAATTAAAAAAAAAGCAACTTCTACCATGGATACCAGTCCTACTGCAAAACACACAAAAGTCTGAGCAGCACATGGCTCATTAACTTTCTGTGGGATTAATGCATCTAAATTACCCAGAGAGATTTGAAAATTCCTCCCTATTATCACTTTTGAAATTCATACTGACTGTTTTAAGGGCTCTGATGGGAGCTGTGCACTTTTGAAGACCTTATTTAAAATGGGGAACCTTTGCTTGTTGAGGTCCTTTATTCTATGTCTATCTGTCCAGGAAAATATTACCTATATTATTAGGTCACTGTGAAACTAACAAAAACAGAGCAAGCAAGGTTTTGGTAAGGCAGAAGATCTTTTCAAAGAAAAGTTTTTGCGTTTTTTTTTTATACCTTGTCAAAATAAATGCAGAAATTCTGGGAAATGGCCCTAACATTTGCATTTTAATCAATCCTTAAAATTTCACTATTTGTGCGCAATGTTCATACAAACCAGCAAAAGCCAGTAAGGTCCAATAAAGGTTAGCTCTCTAGCCAAAGCTGCATACTTTTTAAAAATGTTGCTGTAGGTGGAATTTCTGCATTTTGTTTCATGTTTTGGCTTTTGTTGGAAGAAATTTCTGGGGACATCATCATATCAAGTTTTTTCTTTCCTGAGTTTAGCACAATCATGGCAGAGTGGGAATGTCAATCAGTATTTCTATTTGTTTTGGTTTTGTGCCAGTTGAATCTTTCTTTGCAGATGGAGTTGTAAGCTTACGACTTGCATTTTGCTTAGGGAACTGAAAATCTCTCACAATAGTACAATTTGAGAAGATGTTTGTAGCTCACTTTCCAAAAATTGGAAGCATGCTCAATGGAAACATAGCATGGGGTTATTTAAATAGCAAATAGTACAAGGTTCTTGCTTGGACAGGAGAAATTGTGTAATTTCATGCAGGAAAAAAGAGGAGATGAAAGATTGTTTAACACTGTGATGAAAGAGAAGAAGAGGGCTGTGCTGCATAGCCATGAAGATCACTCTGTAAAAACCATATTAAGTTAACCTGATTAGGCAGTAGAATAACAGTGTAGCTCTTGTGTAATGAGAGTGAAAGATTCCTGAACGAGAACTCAGCAGATGTAATTTTTTAAGAGAAGAAATTAATTAGAATATTTCCTTACAATTCTTTCTGCATTTAGTGACTCAGTAATTTACTGGAGCAGTTGAAATGGAGAAGAAAAACATTTTGTGTGTGAAAGTTTTTCTCCCTTCCCCTTTTGTGCCACCAAATTTTATTTCTGTTTGCATTTTCTAGGAAAACACTCTTCTGTGAAGTAACAGTATATGAAAAAGCTGGATTTCTTTTGATCTTCAGTTTAAAAAAATGTCTTAGAGTATCCCAAACCCTCAATTACCATGTCTGCCAAAATGAAGAAGTCAAGCTCAGTGGAGAGAAGCGTTATTTTTCTCTGAATTTATGAGTGAACAAAATAAATGGGAGAGGCACTTTGTTTATTGAAGCAGGGAAACAAGACAAACATGATATGATTCTCCTAATTTTGTCCCATTTTTCAGGGAATGCTAGGAATTCCCGACTCTCAGAGTCCTTGTTTTCCTGGGTTAGTGAACTGTCTTGACAAATTTGGACCCAAAAGAAATCATCAGTGCTTATCACACTGAGAAGGAGAAAAGAAAGATATCCTGATCTTGACTTTTTTTCCCATTAATCACCAGATATGTTTACACTTCCCAAATAAAGTGGGAGGACATAATTAGCAGCAAGAGGTTTTAGAAATAGAAGAAACTTTCACTTGAAATTGAAGAGTGAATGTGACGCAAACCATTGTTAACAGGTTTTGGATTCATGTAATGAACAGGCCAAAAGAGCGTCCAGCCTGTGGGAGCCAGCAGCTCCAAGGAAATGTAATATGGTTGTAGCTACTGTGCTGGGCTGCAGTCAGCTGGGTCCATCAGAGCTCTCAGCCTCCTAAACTGGGACCGAGGAGGGATATCCTGTCATTCTGAGACATTCTGAGAAGTTTTTTCAGATAGCTGAAAACTAAATAAAAATGAATGCTAGGGTAGACTTAATCATACTGTCAGAGAGAAGAGAACTTGTGTGGGTATGCTTTGGTATCACAGAAGCTGCCAGGGCCTGCATGAGGGTTTAACAGGAATCATCTTCAGAATCACTCCTGTGGAGACCGTCAGAGGCTTCCCATCCATTCAAGGCTGTTTCTCTATTAATACTTTCTTTTAATTGCTGGAAAGCAAGGTTTATGCATGGATGATTCTTACTCAGTTTCAAGATTCACTGTATTTCTGCAAAAATCCCACTACTTTTATATACGTCACATTCTATCTTGCCAGCAATTATTTTGTTGTGCTAGATACTGAACCTTTCACATGGCTAGACTAATTATACAATCTTGGTCAAAATACCACTTTGTTCTTTTACTCCCCAGTGCATAACCAAAATTGAATTAAAAAGTTTTGCTTCATATGATTACATAAAGTTTTGCTTACCCAAACTGTGTATGTTTTCAAAATTTTTTTATAAATTAGCATTAAGAGGTACCTTGCATAACTTTTTCATAAGCAGGTAATTGGCTACTAGACATATTTTTGACTGTGGAACCTAAAGGAACAGCTTCAATGAGGGATGGGGGCACTCCTAAAATCTAAAGCATTTTAAGAGCATTATATCCATTGAAAACAAAGTGAATGGTTTTAATGGGCATTTCAAAGCATATTCCCTCTGGATAAATAACTTAAAAATTACTGCATATAAAATCTGAGATTCTTTGAAGGCAGTAGAAACAGTCCTGTTTGATTTCAGTAGGAGTAGGATTTTTCTTCCACTGTGTCTGGTGCAGGGACAGTTGAAATTTTTTAGAAAAGTAAACAAGAACGTCTAAAAGATGGCAAAAAGAGAGAAACAGACACAGAAGGGAAAAGTGGAAATCACATGGTATCAGATCATCCAAAATAGAAGATGTTGGTTAGTAAAGATTGCACTTCTCCAAAATCCTGCAAAACATAGTTTCACTGAAAAATCTATTCAAACCCACAACTCTAATTAGGGGTTTTAGCTGCCAAATAACATGTTCTGGCTAAAGCCAAGTAAGTATTACAGGGCCATTCATGAGCAACGGCATAAGCTTTGTACTTTGCTTTTGATTTTCTCATGGGAAAGTAATATAAATGAGAGTGATACCTCCCTGTTGGCTTTAACTGTTAGAAATGCAAAGCATGCTGAAATTGTACATAATTCTCTTCCAAAGGAAAGGAAATAGCATTTCAATGGTTTTCCTCAGTGTCTCGTTGAGTTATGGTGGTGCACAATTATTCCTGTTAAATTACTCTACCAGATGGAAGGTTACATTGTATATTTAGCTAATTAAGTTGTAGGGGATTGGAATGATATCCTAGAGCATAAAGCATCTATCTAAAAGTAAACTTCTTTTAATTCAGTATCATTGTGAAGGTGCAGTAGGGGTATCTAATAAGACTTTAAACATGTGGGGATTTTCTTCTTGCTTCACTTAAGGTGGAGAGATAGTTTCACAGAAAGACAGCCTTGCCTAGAGAAGTTGGACAAACATTTTTTGAATGTCCAAACAACTTTGGAGCCAATGCTGTCTTTATATATCTTCAGTGAAACTACAGTGCCTTCCTACTTTTGAGATGAATTTGGCCTATGATTCTCATCTGCTTGTAAAGCAAGATATACTGTGTTTTTGTTGCTTTTGTTTTCTTGGCATCCTGTGCTCTCCATAACCTCTGGACTCTGGACTGTGCTTCAGCAATCTAGACCTGCTCAGCTCTCATTTACTGATGACCCTGGTGGGGCAGAAGTTGATGGTGTTTTATCATGGATTTCTGAAAGTTGATGAAATATTAGATGTACTTTTTGCCTGCCATGAATGAGTTATCACTTCTAGATATTTTCCTAGATTAAAATCTGTGGGATTTAATCACCATGGTAGGTAATTGCTTCTTGTATGAGGCTTGGGGAGCAACATAATCATGAACATGATTATTCTATAAAAAACAGATCATGCATCTAGGGGTCAAATTGCAACCCTGACAAAAGCCTCAACTTTGGAAGCTAGGGGATTATCTCTGGCAGCTCTTTACTGAAGAGTTTTTGGGTTGTTTTTTTTCCTTGAGATTCAGTGGATGTGGGAGGAGTATTTAGGCTGAAAAGTGGAATTTGCTATATTTCCTTAAAGTATGGTATTCCCATTACTTCTACCCAGATAGAACCAAGCAGTGTAGATGGTCAGAATCACCAGTAAAGACCTAAAAAGAAAGACTGCCAGTCAGGCGTATGTTAATTTGGTTACTATCATTGAGATGAGAGATGCCCTCTATTCAAGGGCCTGTTTCAACACCTTCTTTCTTCTCTACACCTCCCAAGAACTCAGATGCTAGTTGATTCCCATTAGTGTTACAAAGGTATGACAAATTATGGAATTTGATGATGTACAGGCAAGATGGGAACTAAATTTAAAACATCCCTTTTATTTTATTCTGTGGTTCAAGACAGTATAGTATTGTTTGCTTTTTAATCCTTTACTTATTATTGGTAAGGAATATTAGTTTACCTGTAAGAAGATAGACCTGGCATAGAAATAATATGTGATGGTGTCAGCAGACTTGAAATGTAATGAGGACTCACAAGGTCCAGTGAAAGCACAGCCTCACTGAAACTGGTGCGTAGCCCAGTAGTGCACATGGACGGACATGCTATTTCTGTGCTAAGAAATAGAATGTACTAAAAATTCTATCAAGACAGCTGCTCTTTTGCTTCATAGGTTACATGAAGAACATACATCAACAGGAAATACATCACACTGTTCAGATTTTCATGAAAAATATAAAGATCTCCAAATCTGTCTAAAACCAAGCAGTACAATAAGTAATTCCTACATCTAACTCAATAAATCATGCCTAGAAAACACTTGTTTGTATGGATAATGAATCAGACATTTATGTTTCATACAGACTGCCATGAATAACAAGGAAAAGTTAGATATTTAAAATAGCTTCAGGGAATATTTCACTTTTGAACCGGTTCTAGAAAATTAATGAAAATTTGCTAATCTTGTTAAATTGGCTTCCTTAGCCTAAAGAGAGCAGAAGGGCTGCAAGAGCCCCTTAAATCTAATTAGCTCTTTTACCATGTGTTTCACTAAACCTGTTTTTTTATTTAGGGGAATGGATATTTACCTTAGTCTGAATAAATAAAGCATTCTACCTTTTAGAAAAGCAACACAGAGCAAAGGACTAAAGGGTTTCACATATGACCAGCCCTCCCCCTAAAGTGAATGGCTGTACAGGAAACAGTTCCGGTATATCCTGAAAACACATTAGGTGATGCAAGCCAGAAAAACAAAGTGTCTCCATCCTGTGCTGCTGTATCTGGTTCTCCTGCCTTGTTGGGACCACCCAGTGGTCAGGTCCATGTAGTTCTTGGAAGTGCTTTAGAGGGCATATGTAAATAGCTTTCAGTCTCATGAATCTAATTTAAAACTCTTTCAGAAATGTAATTTTAAATTGGCAGAATTGAGAAGACATTGAACCCACAGAATTTTACTGCATGCTGGTATCTTCCAGTTTGTCATCCAATGGGGAGGGTGTCCCTATGTTCATTGTCCAGTATTGTCTTGTACTGGGACATGGCCTTCTACAACAGATGTCAGTCAGTTGTGTGTGAAAATAAAAAGGCACTGCTCGTCTTGCCTATGCCTTATATATTCAGCTATGTGAAGGTGGCTGAAACAGTCTGTGTCTGCCTACTGGAAGCCAGAGCAGCAGTCAGAAACTCCATTCAGAGCAGAGAAAATTTACATGTCTGCAGAAGCATATGTGGTAGAGGAAAGACTGTGAGACCACCATGTCTCTCAGAAGGACAGACACATTCACAATTCTCCACAAAGCAGCTGAGGAATCTGGAAGCTGCTTTGGTCTCTGATCTGTGTCTCTTTGCCTCTCTAGCTTTCTGCCAGTCTTTGGTTGTTTTCATAATTTTGGTGAGAAAGCCCAGATTATCTTCTCATTTATCCTTTCTGATGGTGCTTAGGGCTATCTTATGCATTTCATTCTGCCTATTTGAGGGTGAAACTAGGAAGTTGCTCCTTAGCCCACTCACAGACAAACTTCTTAGGAACCTAAGATATGCCTGTTTTCGTTGGTTTGGGGGCAGTATTAATGTGGGATTTGACTTTTTCCTTGGTCTCCAGGTCCTGGCATGGCATAGACAGGCAAGCTGCTTTGTTATTTATATATCTTACCAGGGTGATTGTGAGCCCACAACATGGACCAGGAACCTGTTGAGCTATGCAGTGGACCCAACAAAATGAGGATCTCTTCACAGTATGTTTTTTTTTTTCCATTCTGCTTCTCCTTCTTCAAGAGAAATCACAACAAAGATCTTCAAGTTATCTCTTTATGCACATGTATCTTTTTGAAAATTTTCAATCGCCGTAGTGCTAGAAAGAAACACTTACAAAGAATAAGCCACTAGTATGCTGGCAATACCATCACTGTGCTAACCAGTGCCATCCTAATGTTTTCTCTTGTACTTCTGATGGCCTATACCCATACATCATCCTTTTGTGTTATAACTTAGACTTTAATCTGTCTCAGGCAAGGACTGTCAGCTGTGTGTCGTAAAGTACATAATGCTTATCTGTGCATGGGTGTCCAGTACAATAGCATAAAAAAATAGCAAACTGTGTGGTGTGAATAAAGAAAGATGCCTTGACTATGTGTTCATTTATTGATAGTGGTTAGATACAAGCCAGAAGAAAATCCCAACTCCTGCCTGGAGTATAGCATAGAATATATTCAAGTCAGCATCATATATGACCCTTCACCACTTAAAAAAATGATAGCTAAAGAAATAGAGAATACCAGTGAAGATTTACTTCAAGATCATGAAGACTTTGTTTCTTAATTGTTTCTGTTGACTTAATTACATTAGAGGAGTTCAAATTGTTGTTTTAAAAAATTATCTTAGTGATAGCAGTTGGTGCCTGGGCACGTGAACAATTTATCTTTCTCAAGTAAGATGTCAGTTTTGCTTCTGTTTCTCATGCTGGTGTTGGAATCTTTTTAGCCAAATTTAGCATCTTTTACCTCGGCTGCCCCACAGCTTTTCTAAGCCATCCTGCCAGTGAGGAAAAGGAAATGCTTTCACTTTAGAGCCTTTCGAAGTCCGGACAAAAGCTCACTTTCTGTTCTTCAGGTTTCCTATATATGGCCTTAGCCTCGAGATGAGGACCTGCTTGCTATGCACCCTCTCCCATCCCCCATTTCCTGTCTGGGTTCATTAAATGCTGATTTGAAGTTGGCACACGCTCTTCTGATACAAAAGTAGTACTGTGTTCCAGGAACCATCAGAAAGTAGAGCATTATTGTCTGTTACATTCCCTTCATATATGTCTTCTCCCCATGCGTAAAAAGGATTTTTATCCCTTCTTCTTAAATATCTCTGTATTTTTAATAAAAAGAAACAGTGAAGCAAAGCCTTGTCAAAAATACTTCAGCTCATTTGGGAGCAATCTGGCCCCAGGCTATATTCTTTAATGCTAGTATTTGCAAATTGCTAATATTAAGCAAAGTGGAGTATAGGACACAATGACTTCACCAGATTCTTTTCCTATCTCTTATGCTTGTATCTGAGTATCATCTTTTTTAGGGGACACTAGCTTTCTTTCACCTATCAGTGATGTTTGTTCTGATGAAATTAATGTGTAACTACATAAAACCCTGCATATTTTCCATTTTTTACAGTATAGTTACTTAATTCTTTCTTCCTCTATGAAGCCACTATAAAATATGGGAAAAATCATTGAAACACTGTCTTTCTTCTTCACCTACAACCAACATTTGCAGTTCTGTAGAAATCATTACAAGTTATGCCAAAGCGTTCATAACAAATCCTTGGATTTCCTGTGATATTTTCTGTTGTTGTTTAAACTAATCTTTTCTGTATCTTTCATATCTATTTCCCACTTACAACCCTTTAAAGAGTATTATGAGTCCATTGTTACTAACACTAAAAAGAGAATAATCCAGATAATAGTGATGAGATAGAACAAGCCTGCAACATCTCATTATTCCAAATTATGCTATAGCTGCATAAACAAAGTAATTTCCTGAAATCCTCTCAAGTGAATCACTCAGATGGGTATCAGCTGATTCCCATTGAGATCAATGACATGGGCTTTGATGTCCTTCAGAGAAAATAGCTGTGTCTTTTTGTTTTCTTTGCAACAAAAAACTCTCAAATAATATATTTTTCTCTTTCTTCATGTGGCAACTGATTATTACTTGTTCCAAAATGCTAAATATATTAGAAGTGCAAAGATTTACAAAGCAAAGAGGTTAGCCTAGTAGTGACCAATTAAACCAATATCAGATGTATACTGGTTCTTAGCAGGATTTTAAATTAATAGCCCAACCTACCAGACTGCTGCCATGCAAATTTGCCATGCTGTTTTCCTAATCTGCTGCACTCCTGACCACATGCTCTTGTTTTTCTCTTTTGTCTGTGGCATTCGGGCTCCTTGGTCAGATGATTCAGTCCACTATACATGGAGTCATATAACCCAGCAAACCCCACCCCATTCAGCACCTCCAGCACTTTAGAGAAGGCCCCATTTCCTCAGGAAGGTGAGGTACAGGATGTCTGTTATATGGTATAGAATCAATCTAGTTTAGAGTTCTGGACCCCAATGGGATGCTTAATGTACAGCAAGTTACCCACATGCATTAATTATCTTGCTGGGTCAGTGTCTTGGTTTATTGTTGAATCACTGTATAAAGAAATAGAAAACCTGAAGGTCTTTTCAATAATTCTGTGGTATTACTTTAGAGAAAAAAAGTTTAATTCCTAGGGGCTTGTATTTGCATGAGGACACTATTCTGCAGCAAGCTGGGGAGTAAATATTTAGCCTCAAAATGTTATTGGCACTGACTTCCCATGTGACACTTCTTTTCCAAATGGAGAATGCCTTTGGGTGATGAACATAGTCAGCCTTGGCAGTGGATTAATTAAGCTGAGCAAAGGAGTAAGTAATGTGCAATAGAAATACTTTTGGAGTGGCTAATGCAAAACAGTTATTTTGAACATTTGAACATCCCTCTATAGACCACTTCTAAGAACCACTAGTTAAAGTATTTTGAGAATATTGAGCCAAATACTCATTTGAAACATAAGGCAGATTAGTTATAATAATTCTTGACCATTTACCACTAAGAATTTTCAAGTGTCTTGCAAATACTAGGGGAACAATTTAATTAAGAAAGAAAAGGGTTTGAAATATTTATTTTCACTTTTTGCTCACTTATTCACATTTCAGAGTTAAAATGGTTAAAATAATTTCTAAATAATCTTATGTGTGTGCCTTGGGGCAGTCAGTATATGTATCAGTATGTGTATATGTATATACTTTTATAATTGTAATCCGCAGCTTTATACTTGAAGGTTAAAATACTTATTTTTTCTCTTTTAACTATCAGAAGAGAGTTGACTTTTATAAATGTGTTATTCCTGCTCTCACGTAGGAGTGCACTGAAGCATATAGGATTGCTTTTGTGATCCATACCTCTTGCAGTCAACAATAACAATTCTGCCAGAGCTTTGGTGGAGCAGGATGTGATATCTACAGTCACACACCAAGTCAATGCCCCAGTCACAGCTGGGAATCAAGACACCAGTGTCCAATTCTATATTTTCTTCATTGGAGGAGATATCCTCAAACTGGTTACATTTATATATTTAGTGCACTGAAACCAGAGTCTTTTTTGCTAGCCATTGAGTCCTAGTAAATACCATGTTAGGAGCTGGCAGTGTCTCATGGAGAACATTCGGGAACGCCAATATTTGAAGTTAACACTCTTCAAACATTGGCTTTGGTTTTTATTATGAGGATTATTTTATAATTTTATAACCACTCTTTTCCATGCCTTTTAATTTTAAAATTGATTATTTCCATTTAAAAATTATTGCCATCTTTCATGCATCTTCTCAGATGGCTCATAAATTCAGACATTGACTTCAAAGTCTGTTTTCTGTGCTTATATGATTGATTCAGACGCAGAATATGATGAGAATGTGGTAAAAATAGAAAGGCAATCACTGTGACTGAGCATGAAGTGGAGAATTTCTCCAGTGAGTATTGTAGAGGATTTGTATCACATTAGTCTGTCACGGGTACAGACATATTTTCCTAATTTTTAAGAGTACAGAATAGTATAACTGGAAATATCCATAACTGCAAAAGAATTGAGTGCATTTTCTTTTAAATGTCATAACACCTGGTGAGATTTGTGATTGAAAGTGTGTAGTGTAGTCATAGCCCATTATTATGTTTTTTGTTTTCAGTTTCATGGCAAATAGCAAACAAGTCTTCTGTTCTTCATTTTTAGAACTATTGGTCTGAAAGTGGTAATAAGTGATAAGAAAGAAATTTCTTGTTCATATTTTTATTACTAATGGTTTCAAGTGTTTTGCTGGCTTATGTATCTTGGTCTGAAATGTACTCAAGGTACAGGTTCTTCAGAGGGAAGAGCTTGACAAATCCAGTGTAGTAAGTGACAAAGGCCAGCGTGTGACTGCAGGTACCGCAGGCCATAGCAGCACTCTGGTGAGGTACAGCCCCTTTGCTCTTTAGTGAGCATTTCTAACTTCATCATCCCGGAGGGAGCAAGTGGGACAGCAGGAAAAAGATGTGCAATGTGACATACTGGGCATGGACTGGAATAAGAAGTGTAGAATTGAGTTCCCGCCCCAAAGTGACAGTGGTATAATTCTAAACTGAGTGAAGATATAATTTATTTTGCTTTTCTGCTAACTCTTGCTCCCTCTTTGGGGCTGGGCTTAACTCTGTGCATAGGAGACAAAACTGATCCCAGTTTCCAGCTGTCTTTGTTTTGAGATATTGCTTAGCCAAGCCTCAGTTCCAGAAAGGGAAATACAAATTCTATTCTACTATTATCTTTCACTGCCTCTTAGCATTCTATTTGATAGAGGGTTTACTTAGAAGAACAGATAAATGAGTACATGAAACATTTTATCGTGCTAAAAATACTGCAAAATAAAAAGCACAGCCGATCTGGCCTTCGTATGAAAAGACTGTGTCCGTTTAGGAAACAAAGGTGGAACTTGCCCAAGGTGCATTAAATATAATCCTAGGTTTTCTGGGAATCAATCCTACTTCTTGATTTTCAGAGCATATATTTCTCTCTGTAAATGTTCTTGGGACATTGTCATAAATCTAGTTGTTTGGTGTGTTACTCAGAAAACACTGAAGTTCTGAGCCTAAAATTGCTGACCAAGAAATGTTCTGCCAGCAAGGCTTGTTGTAATTTATATTGCTAAGAGAAATCAAAAGACACCAGTGGAGGCTTCTATTTCTGTAATTAGACCTTAATCCAGTTATAAGGTTTCAAGTTCCAGGCTGTGTTTTCATCCAAGTTTTCACCTACAAGAGATATAGAAATGATAAATTTGCATTTGTCTATAATTAATACTTATGATATTAACAATAATTAATGGGTAACTTCAAAGTTGAAATGCAATGAGAAAATTACTGGGATTTGAACCTCTTCAGCTCTCTTCCTCTCTTTCCTAGCCTCTAATCTTAATTGAAGTTGTAAGGAGCAGCAGGCTGGCTGTGGAATAAAACCTCTTCCTTGGATGAGATGAGGTCCTGCAGGGTCAGTGACACAAAGCAGAAATGTGATTTGTAGTCACATATTTTCTTCTCTTCATTTCCAGCTTCAGAGCCCAATTTGAAGGTACGTTCAAGGTTAAAACAAAAAGTGACAGAAAGGAGAAGCAGCCCTTTACTCAGGAGGAAGGATGGAAGTGTCAGTTCATTCAAGAAGCGCCTTTTCGAGGTGACAGGTAATTAAGAATGGAGGAATTCTGTATCTGTTATGATGGTTCACAGAATAGTGGTCATATTCCAAAATAGAAACTGCTTGCTAAACAAAAAGAGCTTTTACAGTATTTTACCTCCTTCTGACAATTCTTGCTTTGACTTTGCATGGATATTTAGTTTATGGCTTGTTCAGGTGATCAGGCGATATTGTTATGCAATCCACTGTTACTAGTCGTGTCAGACATGTATCTGAATTCACTTGGTATATCAGAATTATGTCACACCAAGATGGAATTAAAACACAACATGAACAAATTCACATCAGTGTCCCCTTACGTGCAGTTCTTGTGGCAACTCTTCACAGTATGTCATATGTGAAACTGGGACATGGATATGAATATATGCATGAAAGTAATTAAATAATTTCTTTATAAATTATTTCCAGATTAGATTTTTTTGCAGATAATTTATTAATTCCATTTGTATGAGATTCTTGATCTTCACTTTCTTTATATATATTTATATTTTATTTATATTTTACGCACTCACAAGCTTTTTGTCCAATGCCATTGAAAAAGCAGAAACATGAAAATAGATGTCTTCGCATCCTAGCTCTGACAATAATTTGAAGCCTTCCATATTACTAATTATTAATTGACTGTATGAGCTTTTGGGTCTTTCATAACCCTGATCAAACATTGTTGTCTGAAGCCTTTTCCCCTTGCTTTTTATTCTTTTAACCTAAAATAGCCCTTTTTTAAAATGCCTATTTATAGAAATGCAATTTTAATTTTATTGTTTTTAAAATTAGAAAAAAAAGATTAGGTTTGTAACTTACTGAAAATACAGTGCAAGAACTTTTACGTGACCAGTTTGTATAGCTGGGTACAGGTTCACTTCAGTAAATCAAAGAATAAGAGATACAAGTAAGAGCTAGGAAGTCTCCTGTAATGTCAGTCAAAGCAAGAACATATTTTTGCATTTGAACTGAGGCAAAAAGAATGAAGAAGAAAAGAAATAGTTATAGATTATTTACTGCCACATTTAGGTATTAATTATTTTAACTTTTTGAGTGCATTAATTTGAAAGCTATCCCATGAAATAGGCTAACCTCCACTAATGCTACACTCTTCTATCTTCAACCTTCTTAACTGTTTCCATTACAAAAATGTAATTTATATCAGTGTAGAATTAGAATAAATCAATACAATAACACACAATGAGATCATCCTCTTCGCCTTTATCTTATACAGAGCTCAGGACATTTGAAATCAAGATAACATGCAGCCTTTCAAATGTTATTTTAACAGTTTTGCATACTGTAAATATTCCTTCATTTTTGTGCCCAAGATGTAGTGAAAGTGTGTATTTTGCCACTAGTATTGCATATGTAATGATTAGTCCACAGTGGGCTCGTCCCTGTCCTAACCAGAAAGGGATGGCAGTAGACCTCATGAATTGACAACGTTATTGTGACCTTTGCAGTTCTACTATCTCTGTCATTTTGATCTCTTAGAGAGGCAGGACTCTTTGCAGTTAAAAAGGAAAGGGTTTCTTTTCTTTACTCATTACAAGCTCTATGTCTGTGTCTGTGCCCAATACTGAGTATTATACCATCATTGTAGGAAAATAAATAGTAAATTCTTCTTATGTGAAGCAGACAGATCAGAAGAGGGAAGACCAAGAGTATCTTTCCTCGTTAGCACTGTAAAAGGAAAACCAAAATATTTGGAGGATAAATTAAAAATCTTTAATGTAAGTAAATAGCATAACAAATAGATACTTTCACCAGCAAAAAAGCCCTATGCCATAAAGAGTATATAATTAATCAAGTTCTACCTTTCCAGTATGAAATTCATGTGTATTTAATCTGTTTTTCAGAATCCTCAGTTAGTAGCAGCTCTCCTGGATCAGGTCCCAGTTCCCCAAGCAATGGTCCAACCAGCAGTACAACAGAAAATGAAACTTCAGTTTTGCCATCTAACATTCAAGCAGAGGTAGGAGTCATTATTGTGGTGTAGATAATTGCTAAGATTTCTAGACTGGAGAGGATGGAAACTTCGATTTGATCGTATTCACAAGCAGAATAATTGCAAAAAATGTAATTATCAAGGATACCAGGGCATTGCAGACTGACATCAAAGTGTGTTCTATATGAGATATATCCTCATACATGAGATACATGATCAGGAGACTCTTTGGTAACAAAAGTTCAGGAAAAAGCAGCAGTGCTACTGGAAGAGTGCGAGTGAGCTGTGAAATGAAACTTGGAAGGATCTATGTTACAGAGCATTACCTTCTGGGATAACCTGAAGAGGTTCTCAACGCTGAATACTGATAAGGACCTCTCAGGTGCAAAAGAGAGATTTAGACATTGGTGATCCTAACACATATGAGTTAAGGTAGTCCCATGTTCAGATGAGTGCTGAAGTAGATTCGTTTAATTACAGTATTGGAGTTAGATGACTAAATCCTTTGTCATATACGACTTTTATTTTACTGTACCTCAGTTTCCTTATCAGGGCAGTACTTACCACCATAAATGTACATGCCAGAAGTCTTGGATACTTGCTTTGTAAAGGAATCTTAACTACTCCTTATTCTGTTTCATACATACGTGCCTATAGCAACAGCAGTGCAGATGGTAAATCAGTTGTGATAAACCTTATTTATCAGAGGCAAAATGCCTAAGTCATGCTTTCCGTAACAATATTGTAAAGGGGCAGAATAATGTGACTGAGAATCAAATTCCACAGTATTCTGTATCCAGTACCTGTATTTACAGCAGCTCCTGCTTTGGTGGCAAGGTTTTCTAGTAATTGTTGGTTTATGCTATTTATGTTAGAAAAATTGCATAGGAAAACGTGATTTAACAGAGCTATTTCTCCAGGTCAGTGGTAGGACATTCACCTCAAAAAAACAAAAACAAAAAACCTGGAATGGGCAGTTCAACCTCCAGCAGTGACTCTTCCCCATAATGAATTAATTGTGTGTGTGAACTATGATCCAGGGGGCAGGTGGGTGACCTTTGCACACTGATTAGTAGCCTCTCTCTGGCCCCTAACCAAAAAGAAAAAAAAAATTGCATTGATGGCTAACATGTGCCTCATAGCCCCCCATATGTGATTGCAATGAAATTTAAAAGATGCAGAGTAGGATTCCTCATTAGGATTAGATCAGATCTGAGTTCAGTGGAATTCAGTTGTATAGTTCACTGATGGGAATGTTTTAGATAGAAATTAGTAATAATGTGGGTGTTAGTTCTGTATCAAACAGGAAATCTTGACCAACTGGATCTGTTATTGACTTGAGGAGGATACAACAAAATGCAAAAGGAATAATGTCTCAGACTGATACATGTGCTTGTTATTTTGCATGTTATAGTTTCTGGACATTTGTCCACAGCGTTGAACCACCATCAGAAATAGATACAGTCTGGTCTGGCTGCCAGTCTCTCTTTGGGAAGATTTAGAAAGGTTGTAGCAGGAACCAGAAGAGTTATATTCTGCTTCTTATTAGAACACTGCATTGCATATCATTTGCTATCACTGTGTCAGGCATCAGAAATTATAGCCCCAACATACAATCAAAGATGCTCAAATGAGCCTAAAAAGTTTCTTTAGAAGTTGAGCTCTGCATGCTGGCATCAGTCACTGGATGTGTTCTAAGCTGAAACTACAGACTTCCATTTCTGGATCCAGTCAGGGATTTCTTTACCTCTCTGGTTACTTGACTCTTCATACTGTGGTCCTGTGGTCTCAAACATTTTTCCATAAATCTCAGCTTCAGTGCATTTTTATTTTAGTGGTATTTTCTTTGGTATTTTAACATCAGCCAAACTCCTACATATCTCTTTCCTAGTTTAGCATTAGCTGCCAGCTCTCAAAGGCTATACATCTAATAAATTTTTCATCAGATCCACAAAGTACAGAAGTTTTTAATAATAGGATGTGTTCCAAATCACCGAAAATATCACTTGTTTTTCTGTAGTCCTGCATGACTCACATTGCTGTTGTTTCATAATCATTGTTGTGACATTTGCAGTAAGTGTTGTGCTCATATCTGAGTGGGTGGAAGCCATGGTTTTCATGGCAGAAAATAAAACACTTTTTGCTGAGGGAAAACAGGTTGCTATGACAGAGCCATTTACCAGTAAAACATGAGTCAATACCGTAAATGATTGCACTCTAGTGCGTGGACAGAATTAATGTGTTATCAGTAATTAAACAGATTTTTTAAGTATTTTTACCATATCCATTGAAATGGCAAGACTTTTAAGTTGCTTGCCCACTGGAACAAACAGTGGGTAGATGTTTACAATTTTTTGAATGAACAAAGGTGCACTGCAAATGCTGCAGTTTTGCAGATAATCTTTTACTATCACAGTTCCCTTAATGGTACTTTCAATACCATTTGTTAAAACACTGGTCTCATTATATGAAACTTGAAAGTTAAACTCAGGATTTTAATTGCACCTTATCAATAAAATCCTGTTTTTATTAGGCCCAGATGTCTCCAGTATCATCAAGGTTCACTGCAGTAGCTATTTGTCTCCTGTAGCATGCCATACACTTTCAGGTCACCTGCTGTGCTGGGGCTAAATCTTCTTGCCTGAGAAATGCAAGCCCCTGCACAGCATGTCCCTTGAGTTCAGAGGGACAACCTGCTTTAGTCGTGTGAAGTGATTAATTTTAGACTTTCACAGCCTGGTCAAATGCCATTGAAGACAATGGAAAGTTTCCAATTGGTGTAAGTGGGCTTCAGATCAATTTCTTTCTCTCATTTGTGCTTCGGAGAGCAGTATTTCGTAGAATACAACTTGATCGTATGGGAGACAAATTACATGCATGGCAGATAACCACATACTTGTTTTGTGCAACCCCACAGCCCTGTGTTTTTGCTACTCAGTTCCTTGAGGTGATCTTTGTAAGGGGCTAGTGGAAAAAAGTGTAGCTTTCTGATTATCTGATGGGGTTTGCGTCAATTGTATGTAAAGAGACTCTAATTAATTTAAAAAAAAAAATCATCCCCAAAGCCTCAAGAGATACAAGTGTGCATAATTGTGAGTATTGAAAGCTATGACAACCTTACTGTGGCCCTACAACTGAGAAGTGTTAAAGCCAAACCATTTTGTCTTTCCCATGTAATCTATAAATGTATATATAGGCATGCACACATAGGTGTTCTTCGTGTTCAGCACATCCCAGTGGCACAACTGATGTGCAGTCACTCATCATGGTTACTTGCTGATGATCATGCACTGTTACATTTAGTTCTTATACTCTGTTTTAAGAAGGAAGATAACTGTGTTGATGAGCTATTTTAAGTATCTGGAAGCAAGATCAATGGACCCAGTGAGTAAGTATATAGAGGAGCAAATAGGGCAGGTTGCTCTTTGGGGTAATTTAGGTGCCAATCCAAACCATCAGTCTGCATGTAGGAGGAGGTGGCTTAGGTATTGTTCTGCCAAATGACACTGCTTGCAATTCCAGCTTCTGCCACCACTGCAAGGTATTGTTTCCTGTGTAAAAAGAGAAGCTGCAGCTGGAGTCATGTATTTGTGCCTCTGGGGGACCCTGCTTGAGCAGGGTGTTTGGATTAGATGATATCCAGTGGTCCATTCCAATGTTACCCATTCCAGGATTCTGTGATACAGAGGATCCTAATCTGTGCAGGTGGACTAGTAAATTTATTTTGGGAGATAAGGTTTAATTGAGGCTTGGGCTAATACTACCTGAAAATATTTAAAAAAAATCGATCACATACCAAAATGAAAATGAGAGATTATTAGTGGTACTAGAAATTAGATGGAAATGCTTTTACTAATAAAGTCATGTTTTCAACATTAAACTCCCATAATACGATTGATTCTGCCTGATGGAACAATCATACCTGACCTTATTGTGAGAGTGTGTTTTACTGCTATACACCCTGCCACTGTTACCTTTATTATTGCTGATCTTAGAAGGTAATAGTGGCATACTGAAAACCAAAAATGAAACATATATTTTTGACGTGGATTTGTATAGATACTGCAATTGCTACAAATTTGATTATGTTCTAGGAGGGACATTAGAGCTGCTGCAGTGTCCATTTTCAGTTAAATTTCTGTTGACTCCCTCCATTATATCTCCACAGTCTTGACATCTTGGATTTATTCATGGTCAAAGGTGGATGTTATCAAGGCAAGTCACTGTTAGCCAGGAATTAATGTAATATACAAGTGGAGCTTCTTTGTTTTCTGTGCTATCTGTTGATATTCCCTAGGTACCAAAAGAAAATTACAGAGATAGACTTCTACTGTTATTGTCTCAGTGATAGGTCGTATCTCCAAACAAACTGTATGAGGAAGGTTATGTTTTGGAATAACATCCTGTGTTTTTGTGCTTAACCACTTTTCATTGATGGTCTGAAGTTGCATTGTATTAACACAAAGTATTTTACAGAGTTAATTGATATTCCAGGTTTGTCTGGGGGAAAATCTACAGCTCCCCACAACATGCTTGACAAGTTATTATATTTACTTTAGTCAAAGCCCGAGTGTGCAGTATCCCTCTTGGAGGTGGTCTATTATTGGAGTCCCATATGCTTTTTGTTTGGGAAGAAAGCAGTCACTGTGTCATACTGTTACACAGGGTATTCTTTTTCAAGGATGTTGTTCCCTTGGGGACCATATCATGCCAGAGTTCCTAAGTCTAATAAGACCTTTGTAGCTCTTATTGTGTTAAAGTTCTGGGAGGGAAGCAAGAGTTAAACAGAAAATATAATTCAAGCAACTATACTAGACCACATGTTGAAAAACATCACTGTTAAAGCAGAAAGACAAAGGCTTCAAAACTATTCCTGTTGTGGTAACCTTAACTTTTTATGTTTCTTCCCAATTAATGTATGGAAAGACAAAGGGTGATCTTTGTAGAATGTCTGATTATATTTGACAGCAATTAAAAATTATATCACAAGGCTTCAAAAGAAGTGTTAAAGATTTTAATTTGAACAGAATTAGGAAAGCTGTGAGAGGTATCCCATCACCAGCAAATGACAGGACACTGCTTTTAAATATATGCAGAGGGAGAGAGAGAGAGAGAGACAGCTCATTATTTGAAATGGCAGATGTGTCAATCTGCCTTACTTTCTACACAAAATTTCCATGTTAATGGAGGTAAATAATGTGCCTGAAACATCTGTGTATCATAATCTGGCTAAGAAAAGACATGGACTAGTTAGAAACCACAGTTGGTGCCTTACAACAAAAATTATAATAACCATGGTGAAGGTCTAATACATGCACACTTGCAACACCTTCAATTCGTCTAGATATACTCCTTAATACATTGGCTAAATTCCCATTGAGTTTCTAGTAGTGAAAGTCCAGTTGATGAGAAGAACTGATGTTGAACTTATGAGAAGTTGATTAGATGGTCTAGGAATTGTCAAGATTTCAGTTTTGCATGAAAAATTGATTTACTAACCAAGGAATAATCCCAGACATATATCAGTTGTTTTCTTAAGAACAGAACTGTCAACAGCTTTTTTACAGGGACAGTAATTTTTCTTTCTGGAACTCCTTTGGGATACAAACCAATGAATGATACATAACTGGCTTTCAGTGTATCAGGATATGAGGATAAAATAACCAAGATAAAAGGCTTGGAGATTTACTTCTGTTGTTTTTCCCATTTTTTCCAGCATCTGGTTTCCCAGCAACGCCTTTTGATACAGGATGAATCAGTGAACTTGTTGAGTCTTTACACATCCCCTTCTCTACCCAATATTACCTTGGGACTTCCAGCAATACAACCTCAAATCAGTGTAAGTGACCAATCTCAAGCCTTCCTGTATACTTTTGCTTCCAGAAAAACCTACTTTCTGATTATTCTCTTTATTTTTAACATTTTGGAACATAAGCAGTTCAGAGTAGGAACCAGACCTCTCTATGCGTTGAGCAACATCTGGATATTTAAGGGCACAACTTGAAAGCAATAATCATTTTTAATCCCAAATAAACAAGTGCCAGTGTGGAGCGTAGCTATGTATGGGCCACATGCATTGTATTTATGTAAGATAACAGATTTCAGACGTGGCAAAAAGTATATGAGGAGATTATTTAGTATAAAAGTTCAAATTATATGATAATACGTACATGATAAATTACAGCACCTGTAACTTTTAATGAGATTCAGTAGTGACCTAAACTGAGCTGGAGCATAGCAGAGGAAGAATCCAGTATTCCTGCAGCTAGGTTTGTTATTCCAGGGGTGTGCTATCAAATCAGACAAAATTGGTGAGAAGCGAACAATGCTTAATATTTTAATGACAAGTTATATTCACATGCCCTTTATTCAGTCTGCAGCAATCACCTTGATTGAGAGATAAATTAATATGCAAAATGTATGAAAACATGGATATGGTATTTATGGAAATCCATGCTGATGGATAAGGATCTTTAGATATAAACCAAGTTACAGTAACCTGGAGGTGAAACCTGAGACTCAGTAAAATATCTGAAAATTTTGCTACTGGTCCAAACTTACCTGCTTTCCAGCAAAAAAAAAAGTAAAAATACTTATATATGGTTCCATACAATAATGTATTGTGAAGAAATTTTAGAATTCTAAATTTCTTCGGATGGGAATTGGTAACTTTTATGAAAAAAACTAGGGGTTGTAAGCACAGCTTTCCATGGAGGAAAAGAAAATTAAATCTGTGCAATCCACTATGGTTTGTCATAAATGCTACTTAATTGCAGTGCTAAACATAGTTTCAAGTCAAAGTTCCATTTTATTTTATGGCATATTCAATACCTTTCCTGTTCTTAGCAGTAATATATTGCTGCAATCCAGCATTTTAACATCAGATACAGAACTTTGCAAGGAAAATTGTGTAAGCCTTAAATCAATTCTCTAGTAGTCTTGTATGAGATATTTATAAGCAAATTACTGTTTTTAAGGGATGAAAATATTGAACTTATCATGAAAAGTAGTGCTTACTTTTTCAGAAGATATAATGAAAAATTTCTTAGCTATTTCACAAAAAATACAAGTAGCTTCAAAGTAATTTTATAATATTAAAATGGAAATGAAAATATGTTTCCTTTGCTCACTCAAATCTTACAAGCTTTTGATGTGGCAAACTAGCACCAAATATTACTTTTGGCATTGGAAAAAATAAAGGCTTTCATTTACACAAGTAATGTTTATTTCTGTTACTAGAATAAGCAGTTGCAAATTGAATGCAAAGTTTACTTTGGTGTTTGTTTTTCAGGGAAGGGTGATACCAGACTGTGAAGTAAGCACACACAAAAAAAATATTGGTGAAAACCTTGGTTTAGAATTTATGGAATTTAGATTATCAGAGATAGTCTTTTTACCATGACATACCATATGTGGTTATCTGCAAGCATGAACATGTATATTTCTGTTAGGTTATTATTCTTGCTGTAAAAATTGTTACTCTGCTTTAACTGCTGTTTTAAGATTTATTTATTTATTTAAATAGGCAAAAACAAAGAAATATAAAGTACATTTACAATGCTGAAGGACAAAAACTTCCAAAAGCTTTAATTCAATAACTGTGCTATTTATAAGGGCACTTTAACACACACATATAACAGCTCTTGATGATTCTGTAGAGACAAGAGTTTAACTGTACCAATTTACTTTGCAAAGAGTAAAACTTACATTTGTGCTGTCCTTCAGGGAGTCAGGGAGTGCTCCAGGAAAAGTAATAGCTTCCCACTACTACAGGTAATTATTTTGCTTTGCTGATTGGCTTGCTGTGTGATGGAAAGTTATGTGAAAAACCAAATCTTGCCTATTCCAAACTCAATGCAAACTATTTCCTCTGATGCCCTAGTTTCCCATGCAGAAGACTGTGGGAAGGTCTTTAGGAATTTTAAGGATAAGTCCTGTCCTTTCATTAATAATATTCTAACTAGTAGTTCCTTATGCTTTGGCTTTTATTACTGATTTTTTCAAGTGGTTTCATTACTCAGTTTCTCACAGTGTTACATTTAACTGGCATGTTCTTCCTTCCTTTTCATCTCACAGTCAAAGTGTAAGATAGGGATGTTAACATTTTCTGCAGTGTGTAGTCATTAAGTGTGACATAAAACCATCTAATCAAGGGCAGGTATAGACAGCCAGGTCTCAGAAAAGCAGTTACCAATGATGTTCTTCTTTGACAGGCTTCGTCGTCATTCAAAGAAAAGCAGAAGGGGGAGACCCCCTCACTCAGACAAGGAGTGGCCTTGGCTGGACAGTATGGAGGAAACATTCCTCCATCGTCAACTCATCCTCACATTGCTTTGGAGGGAAAGCCAAATAGCAGCCATCAAGCTCTCTTGCAGCATCTGTTACTGAAAGAACAAATGAGACAACAAAAACTCCTTGTGACTGGTAATGATCAAAGCTTCAACAATATTAAGATGTTTTTAATGAACTTTCTATTCAGTTTAATCTAAATGTGGTAATACAGATACCATACATCCTAAGTGTTGGGGAAAATGGAAGGGTAGAAGAGAAAAGGGCAGTGTCTTTGTTGTCCTTTTTAGTGATTCTGTTCCAGTCTGTTAGCCTGGAAGAATTTAGTGATTACAGAAAAGAGAAAATGATTACTTCATCACATTCTTTTGCAGCAGCTGAACTTCCCAGCATGGCGAGGCACGTGGTACACACCCCACTGCATCAGTCCTGGTGCAGAGTTCTGCAATACACACCCCTCTTCTCACTGAAAGCTTTCTCTCCTAACAGAACTATAAGTTTTCTGTTTTTCACAGGGGAGTGAAATGTCCCTGTTTTGCAGGAGCAGTTCCTCTTCATCCACAGTCTCCTTTAGCAGTGAAGGAGAGAGTCTCACCTGGCATAAGAGCTGCCCACAAACTTCCTCGTCACAGGCCACTGAATCGAACCCAGTCAGCTCCTCTTCCTCAGAGTACTTTGGCCCAGCTGGTCATCCAGCAACAACATCAGCAATTTTTGGAGAAGCAGAAACAATATCAGCAGCAGATCCACATGAATAAGGTGAGTGCCCAAAGTAAAGATTTTGCAATAAATTCAAAGGTTGAAAACTAATAAGGAAGTTCAGTTAATGGTGCCATCTGGTCATGGACAGTAAAGAGGTTCTTGCAGGAGTATATTGTTTGTTTATGCATAGTTGATATATATATATATTTATATAGAACTTAATTTTCAGCTTCTGAAATAGTCTACAATTCAACAAAAGAGGGTTCAAAGCAGCTCACAGTTTTACATTACAGGTGTTTTCCTGTTGAATGGTAAATAACACCTTAAAGATTACTAGATTTCTCTCCAGCTTTTTCATGTGTACTTCTGAGCTTCAGCAATCGTTCCATTCAGTTGCTTTTGAATTGTATTGAAACCTCTCTCATTGTGGACTAGTATGTGGCATAAATAGATAATGCATTTGAACTCAATTAGTTGATTAGATTAATTGGTTTTATGAAAGAAACTTACTAAATATTTGGAGAATTTTTTAATCAGCGTTTATCAAACTGAATTTTTATCTGTGAGTCAATTAGAAAATTGAAAGTTTGTTATCTATATGGTGATATAAAATGACCATATAAGGAGAAAGAGAAGAATATGCTGTTGCCAACATCTGATACAGAGTTGAATCATGCAGCACATGATTCCCTGTACGGTAATACTTTATTTTGAGCAGGGGGAAGAGGAAAAGAGACCATCCATTAATAGACAAAGAGCAGCAGAATCTAAATAGATTCATAAGGAACTAATACTTCTACAACAAATGTGATGCTGTTCCCAGCTCTAAAATTAAGATATGCAAGTGATTAAATGTTTTTATTTGGAGAACATTTTTCTGCACTTACTACCTTGCTTTCCAGAAGTCATTTGCTGAAGCTCCTCTAGCATTTCAAAGATATTAATCATGCATCTTTAGTTGTCTTCTTTTGTTTGAGTATTACTCAGTAAGTATATTTAAGAGACAATGGCAAAGAAGATGAAAAGCGGCCCTTGTACCTAAGGAAAAAAAAATAAAAATCAATCCACCTTACTGGGTGAATTTCCCAGGGGTTACTGATTCTTTGGAATCTAAGAAGAATTCCCAACAAAATTAGAAACAAACCTAGAGTTTAAGTACATAGTTTGTACAGTGGTTTGGTTATTAAATCTTGTCTTAATTAGGAAAAATGAATACCAGAAAACTTCAAAGTTCAGACCTGATCCTTGCATGTTAACCCCTCTCAGCTTGGGTGTTTTGATTACTCAACTAGGACTCCAGTTGGCTTTTCTTTGAGTATGCATTCCATATGTTTAATCAAGATGGCATATGTATATCTCATAGCCTCAGGTTTTGAAAATATTTCACCTTCCCTCAACTGTCTAAAAAGAAAAGAATTTTTAGCGGGTAAAGTACTGAGTCTTTGTACTACAAACTCAGCAGTTCATGCAGTCCTTACAAAGCAAAGACATGTTTTTGTTAGAAAATGTGCTTATTGTTATAAATTCTACCATAGCATTTGGGGATATATGCTGTGACATACATGTACATTCGTCCCCAGTGTGAAAATTAAACTTGAGGTACACGAACATGTATTTCTAGTCACATAGGACTAGGAATGCACTGGACCTCACAAGAGGTAGACTGAATAAGGAGGTAAAAAGTCTGGAGTTGGTTTGGGATAATTCTTGTTTTGGTAACTTTTTTTTTCTAAGTTAAACTACAATGAAAATACACATTAATGAGAATAATTCCCTCTCATCATTGAAATACACTTTCATTCTCACATGGTTCTTTGTGATGAAGAGACAAAATAATTCCTTTTTTAAAAACCTGGTGAACCTAGCTTTTATTCCATACAGTATAGGCTATACACATATGCAGATAGTAGAAACTTAGTTTATCCTAGGACCTTTTTCTGCCTTGGACATCTATAACCTACTTTTGCCTCAAAATGCTTATCAGTCTCCTTTACCCCTACTCCCAGAGCAGCCAGCCTTCTTCAGGAGCACAGTAACTCATGAGAGCAGCAAATACCTGAGGAGGAATGAGATCATGTTGCAGCCACAGAAGCAGTGAGTTATCTGAGGATGCGTGTGGTTTATCAGACTTTACAGTTTGCAGCATCTAGATTCTTCTTCATTCTGTGAAGAACCATTTTGATGAATAGTACTGAAACATGTCAGTACTCTAACCATGTATCTGTCCTCTGCAAGGGCACAGAAAGCCAGAGGCCTTTCTTAGATACTTATGGAACCTGATTTTTAAAAACTGGAATTTAAGGGTAGCCCATAGAAAAGAGAGTGAAAAAAAATCAAATCACAGAGTAGCTTTTAAATACTGAATTTAAAGCTATATTCTTTAATGCATTAGCTAAAAAATTCAGTTTGAACACCTGTGCCTACATGAAGTTTTTGAACTGTGCTAGCCTGGTGGAATATACTTTCTTCAGTCTTAAAACTTGCCTCTGTTCACAGTTGAAATTATTTGCTCATTACATATTTTGCATGGCTTTACAATCAAACTCTGTAGAGTTATAGTTACTTGAAACTTTGAACAGTAGATATTCTAGCTCAGGTAGGAAAGCAACCCTGTATCTTCTCATTTCTTATGACAAGATTGGGATGCATCAAGTGAACACATGAATTTGTTATTTTCTATTGTTCTGTCCCTTACTCTCCTGTGCATAGGCTGCATAATGAAATCTGTACAGAGGTATAATTCCCTCCTTTTCAGTCATGGAAAATGTAGGGAGTTTATTTAATAAGGAATACTCAAACATTCTCTTAAGAGTTTGGGTGATAGAGATCAAAACCATTTGAAGCTGACAAGTCTATGAAATGCCAGTTGATCAAGACCTTAGAACAAATTAATATCTTCTTTTTTCTTTTCTATTTCTCTTCCCAATTTTTAACTTGAATGTTGGTCCCAAGCTAAGACGATGTGGCATGCATCAGCACTCCCTGAAAATGGCTTTTGGTCAGATCTTTTTGGCTGACCTATAGGTGAATCTTGCTGTAACAACAAAAAGAGGAGGAGAACCAGTTTTTCTCCACCCCATTGTTTCTGTATTTATCTTATATATAAAAAAAAAAAAAATTAAAAAAACCCCAACACATTTATTTTCTTTGAGCAAAAAATATATTTCAGCAGCAAACCAGTGGTGCTGTGAGGGTGATAACAAGCAAAATCTAACATAAGTCAGAGGTAAAGGATGCCCCTGGATCATTCTGAAAAGAAACAAATCATTGCCAAAAGGTGTGCCTTGTCCTTCATAACAAAGAGAAGATCCCCTATGGATTATTTCTGATCAGCTGTCAGATGCCAGGCTTTTGATGTGGGAAACAGTATACATCTCCACTGAAGTCTGACATTTATACCTGTGGGATCTAGTACGCTGACCTTCTGAAAACATTCTGCAAAAGTTGACATCTCATCCAAAAGTAGGTAAAAACCCATGTCCTGGAATTAATAATGAATGTGAAGTAACCTGAACTCAGCTTGTCTTATGGAAGATAGGCTTTGCCATTGTCAGCTTTAATATACTTCTGTCCAAATGACAGCTTATTTCCTCATAACACCCTTTGATCACCATTGCAAATCTTCATTCTGCTCACTAAAGGGAGTCCAAAGTCCAAAACTCCCAATTAAAATCAGTGCAGTTGGGTTCCAGAAGACCACTACTGTAACAAAGAACATAAAATCTTGATATTATGGGTGTATATCTTTATCTAGAAAGCTTTGACTCTGCCACTTGAAGAAAAAAAAGGAATTTTGATATAATTAATCGAAGTGCAAAACCCCTAGCAGAAGTCGGTGTCTAAGAAAATCTCAGAAATCATAATGGGAAGAGTATATGAACAAAGCCCTCTGTTTTTAAAAACTATTTTTGTTGTGTATGGTGAATAAGGCCTGCCTCTGCTGTAGCTAAACTAACACTGTCTTCACTGCAACCAAGATTTTATTTGATCATTGCGGGAACCCTATTTGCATTCTTAAATAGTGTATTCATAGCATTTTGACAATTTGTTTTCAATGGTAAAATTCTCAGTATTGTAAAGTAAAGGTTAAAATAATGGGGCAGTTGATAGTGTGCACTAAAGCATGGAAACTGTATGGATAATGTTAAAGCTTAGATAAGAATTACCTGAATTTCAGTTTTCATTCCAGGATATTATTTGGTGTAAAGCATCTCTGTATAGGGAAGCAGTGACTGGGCAAGACTGTGAGGTCAAAAATATATAGGAAGTGAAAATTCATTAGTGCTTTGGATGGTGTTCATAGTTGACCAGTATCTTTAAAAAATGAAAAATAATACAGAAATTTCTGTTGATTTATTGATGGAAAAAATTAGAAAGATTATTTGTTATCAGTAAGAATATTGAAAGAATACAGTTAACCCCAGATCAACCATTCACTTCTCTGAATGATACCTAATGAAATGTGAGACTTGATCAGGTTCAGCAGTAGTAAATTAATCTATTTTCCTTAAACATATTACACTGAGGTTTTGGCTTTGCAGCTTACACATCTGACTATCAACATCTGAAGGTGAGAGCTATTTTTTCAAATATTGCATATAGCAGGGGATTACTGAGACTAAACTAAAGCAACAGTTGGCTGTGTTTGGAATTGGAAAATTCCCAGAGCATTTTCTCCTTTATTAAGATCTACTGCTTAAGCCATAGTGAAGAAGAATGTTTTTGAAAGATAAATATATCCCTTAGAAATGTTGTACTACATGAGTAACAGAGACAACAGTGAGAAGGTACCAAGTTGTTTTCAGTACGGCTAACATACATAGCTGATCAAAGTAATCTGATTGTCATAGAGGAGAAGGGGAAAAGTGTGTTCTGTAAGTATATATAGGAGTTCTTAGAAACAACTGCCATATATTTAAAATGAACAATTAATTAAGGATAGAAAAGTATGGGGTGGCTGTTGCAGGATTTCATGTTTTTCTCTTTGTAAAGACATTTGATTTAAAATAATGCATTTTATAAGAGCTTATCATTTCAAAGGACAAACAAAGGCAGGGGCTGCAACTGAAGGACCTATGAAACAGTCTGTTGCAGTGTCCAGATTATTTACACTTAGTCTTCCATTTTTCTGTACAAGCAAGCAGGTTAGATTATCTTTGATGTCTTTTTTTTGGTTGGACTCTTGCAGTTATACAATAGAGTTGATGTCTGTAAATGCTTCCTCTCCTGCTGCCACTATTTACTTTGGCTCATGCATATCCCTTACAGTTTAATTTCCTGAAAATAAAAGCAGAAAAAATACAGGTTACATTATCATGAAGACATTTTTTAGTGACTACTTTAGTTGGAATAGTGATAACAGTAAAGTATATTAGTTAAAGATAACCAATATGTACAAGTCTTAATTTATTAGTGAAATAAACTATGGTTTTGTTATTATTTTTAAATGCAGTTTTATTAAAAGTCAGATTAAACAATCTGACTTTTAAAAAATAAAATGAGGAGAAATTCCTTCATGTACCTACAGATAGATTCAGAAAAAAATGGGAAGTGGGGATTTAAAGTGAAAGATTTAAACATTAAGTGTAAGCATAAGTATCAAACTGTGCAGTGAAAAAACCTGAGTAGTGTTTCACTCAGAACTCATTTTCTGCTATGTAATCCATCTTTAGGTGGAGAAGATAGAACTACTACTCTAAACTGCTACCTTCACATGTCTCCAGATACGTAATTTTTTGTGGTACTACCAGGAGATATAATATAAAATAAGATGTTTATGTCTTAGATAAGAACTAAGTCTCCTGGCAATGCTACTAATACAATCAGTGGACTAGAATGGGACCAAAACACTTCAGCAGATATGAAGGCATGGTGGTGATGCAGAGAAAGCAGTCATCTGTAGCTTAGCAGGCTGAGCAGCAGAAGTGATCTTCAGGATCATGCCCCCACCCCCCCCGCCCCCCATGCCATCCACTCATTTTTGTCATGCTCCTTCACATGAGGGAACATGACTATAGTGCCTCATAACCCTTTGCCTGAGGCTTAGTTAAAGTCACAGTGTAAAGGATGTTTTTAATAAAATTTTACAGTAAAGAAGGTAATATAAATGCACTTTGTAAAATCTACTGAGTAAATATATAAAGACTTTCATTTCACAGAGTTTTAGAAATTTAATTTGCTTATCTCCTCCTGTCACTGAAGTTTGAAGCAAATCACCTGCTGACCTCTGTGGCATGGGAGCAGGCCCCAAAACAGAAACACTGCAAACTGAAATGCGCACAAATACCACTCTAAATCTCTGCAGCCCCCTGACATGTGCTTATTCACTCCGCTGATTGCATGCAAAGAGTGTTTGAAGGTGATCCATGTATTCATTCTCTACTGCAGTCCGTCATGTGCTGCCTCAGAATGCTCAGCAGCAGATCTGTGCCCATACAGCTGTGAATAAGAAAAAGCCTGACATAAAAGTGAAAAAGCGTAAAAGAAAGGGGAGCAGCAATGAGCTAAATATGCGTCTTAACTTTGCTGTGGACATGCACTCATTTTCTCTTGGCTTCCCCTCCAGAATAAACCACCTGGTGTCAAGTAACTGGCACATGGAATGGTTTACAGATGGATCAGCCTCAGTGACTCTCGTAGCTGTATATGATTACCTGTCACACAGATGTTTCAGCTTGTGTTTGCTCACTAGCAGCCAGCCACACAGCCTTATCCGCCTTTCTCTTCTTGTTTGAGAAGTGGAGAGGGCTCGCTCACATATGTTTAACTAATAAATAATAATATTTTAAATAATAACTCGGTGACAGAGAGGAGTGTACCTGAACTGATTACACATAGTTAGTTTTAGTGCCTTTTTGGTTAGCATCATCCCCTGAGAAACAATTGGAAAAGATTTATGTGTTTGATCTGAGAAATTTTTCAGATGCTTTTAATAAAAGGAGACAATGCATTAGTTGCAGTAGTAAAGATTGCTCTGTTTAAAGCATGCCACCTGCAGCATGCAGGATACATGTATTGTGTTTTGCCAGTTACTACATTAATGAAGAAGGATTTTTTTGTTTCTTTTTAGAAAACCATTAAACTTCCATTGCACACCAAAAATGAAGGTTTGCTGTGATAGCCATCAGACAGGGTTCCATGGATGAGGCATATGCATCAGAGCATCAACTAGAACTTCATAAACTATCTTTCAACTCTGCTTGTTGCTTTTGTGAGAGTTCCTAAATCCAGTTGTAGTTTCTTGATAGTAGTTTACATGACAACCTTGCTCTGCACTAGGGTGGCATTTTTCTGTATGCACCAGCAAGCTGAATGAAACTGGATGGTCCATGGTTTGTTACAGAAATAGATATACTGAAGCCATCCAGTAACTCAGTGTAAACTAGCTATAACTCAATTTGAAAGACTTGATATTTTGGGAGGGAGGCAGATGGGAAGCAGAAAGCATGTAAGAGTAATGTAAAAGGTGTTTTTTTTCCTCTCAAATATCCTCAAAGGATATTTGCCTTTCATGATACAGAACAGTATTTGCTTGAAATCAACAGGGCCAGTTGAGTAAATGATAATTACTCACTTGATTCTGAAAATTCTTACTCACCTGTCTGATTTGTGCCTCTTTCAAAGGGGGAATTTTTTTCAGTTTGGGTTTTTGAACTATATTTGGGTTAGTTTGGAATTCATCAGCTTTATCTTAAATAGCAAAATGTAAATTGCATGTGGTTGCAATGCTCAGGCATCTGGCACCTCAGCAGAGCTTTACAATAGCAGTTAATGGTGTAAAACCAGTATTTTGGGTCACTGTATTATTTCATTATTGCTGAAACTGGGATACCTGTAAAATGCACCAAAAAAATTTTGGTCTTTCCAGTCACAGACAGATGTGCTTGTAGTATCTTTGTGCAATGGGATAGGGGACTGACGCCAGCTCTTCGTCACTGCTCCTTTGTTGGCTTTCAGTGCCTTCACGCTTTAATTAAGAAGTTTGTGTGAACGTTCCCTAATTTGCTTATAACAAAATATTAACCAGATTACTAATTTTCTTATATCTGAGTGTTCCTTTATTATTTTGTGTTCTGGAAAATTAACTGTAAGATGGTATTTCTGAATTCGTGTTTGAAGAGTGTGAAGGGAGACTAATTCCTCTTGATTACCTGCTGTAACAGCTTAAGAGATGTGTAATGCTTTTGTTATTCTGCCTGATTTTTAGTTCACTGTTATAGCACTCCATATACAGTGTTTTCTACTGCAGGATTAAAAGTGATTTTTTGCTTAGGGACTCTTGTTCTTTTTTCCCTGTACAACAATATTTTGGCAATGCATATCTACATGGTTTTGCTGCAGAAGCTTTAATTTTGTCACTGCAAATCTAGTATTCTTTGGTGTTTGGCATCAGTGAAAGAAGTCAGTAACTGTTCCTCTCTTCTCTTTTCAGATTCTTTCTAAGTCCATTGAGCAGCTCAAGCAGCCTGGTAGTCACCTGGAGGAAGCTGAAGAAGAGCTTCATGGTGATCACTCAATGCAGGAAGAGCATGCTCCCGCCAGCAGTGCCAGCATTAGGGCTGAGAACAGCAGTACTGGTATGGATGACAGAATAGGACAGCAGGTGGGGGCTGTGAAAGTCAAAGAGGAGCCACTGGACAGTGATGAGGATGTTCAAACCCAGCAAATGGAATCTGGGGAGCAAGCTGCTTTTATGCAACAGGTAATAGGCAAAGATTTAGCTCCAGGATTTGTAATTAAGGTTATTATCTGAACATCATGTGCATTTTCTAGGCTTTGATAAGCAGTTGTGTTTTGATTCACTGACCTAGCAAATTCTGATTTATTGTTCAAAGCATTTAAGAAGTGCAGAAGTGTTGTATCTACACTTGAAACCATAGTGAAGCTCATCCTTATGGCCACTAATTGAAAAACTACCTGTTGCAGTCAATTATTCTACATAAATCTTTGCATAATAGCTGATAAACTTCATATTAACACAGAATTACCTTACATCACTTAGTTCTAGTGAAAGAGATCTCATATCACTTAGCCTGTTGAGATCAGCAATTGCCGGAATTAGTTTCCAGGCCTGATTGATGAAGCATTCTTCTGCTCTGATTTTGAATCCTCTGACTTTTGCTTTCAGCTGTCTGTATATATTGTATCATACCATAGTCTTGAACACTGTTAACATTAGGGTATTTTTTCCCCAGTAGACAGGTACTGACTGCTATATCAGTGGTCCTAGGCTGGTGTATAAAGTTAATTTAGAGAAAAATACAAGGTGGATATAAAGAGGCAAGGCAAGGCACTGTTTTAAAATTGCGTTATTTTCTTTTTTTGCACTGCTTGATTAATTTTTCATTTTGTCTCATTTGATGATAATAATGTCTTCAGAGGCATCCTTAAATGCAGCAGATGCACGTACTGGTGAGAAGCAAAATGCAGCATTATGTTCCAGTCAGTTATTAGGACATTGCACGAAAAGCACAGAACTGTTACCTTTATCATCTGATATCCAATCATTTGTTTGGGTTTTTTTTTTAAATGAAGACTAATCATATAATATTGCATAACCTTTACTGCCAGGGTCTCATGGACAGGTCCTAAAATAACAACTGTGCATAAAATGCCACCTTGACAAAAAGCACATTCAGCTTCTCTGGGAGCTTTTCCCCAGAGCTGAGAGAGGCAGAGCGTGTGTGCAGCCCACGAGCTGCCGTCCCGTTCTATCCCTGTACAATCAGGCAGAGCAAGGCTGGGCGCAGTGCAAGGCCCTGTTTATTTAAGTCAATACTTTGTCAGGTCCCTGCTGTTCTCCTGCAGAAAAGTGATTTTGGGAGGGGGGGCAGGAAATGCCTTATGGAAACAGGAAGCCCAAGTGATTCATGTGCTGAGGAATGCGGGGCGGGGAGGGGGGACGGGGCAGAGCTCCCTCTGTTTTTAAAGGCACTCTATGAATTGATTTATTGTCAAAGAAAATAACAAAGCGAGTAGGGAAATTGTTAAGGAAGCTTTCCAGTGAAACATTTCCTTCATATTCCCTTTTGATATGTTTACCTTGTTTTATAGGTTTACTTTTGTTAAGCTAGTTAAAGATTCATTGTATTAAGGTCCCCTTTAATATGGATAATCCCAAACTGACCTGGACTCCTTGTCAGGTTTTTTTCTATTAAAAATATTTATATTTCTAAAGCTGAGGTATTTTAAGGTGCAGTATCCTGTTTCAAAAGAGATAGCTGTTTTGCCAAATGTAGAAATTGTTCTAAAATATGTTATTAGCATGTGTTGTTTACATTATGCTCTAATACTGTTTAATCTCTTTTAAAATGTTGCAACTTCTAAAGATACATTATCCTTTTTCATAGAAGGTCTCCAAAAAATTACTAGATAGTTGCTGTTAACATGAAAAGGCCTCAATAGATAGAAAAGATTTATTATTGAGAAAATACAGGTGATTGTTATGTGTGCTTCATATTTGAACAGAATCCTTTCTACGTCTTGAATGAAAAAAATCACATTCACATTCAAAAATATAAAAATTAAATGATATGTGTTTCCCATTCTGTATATTTTTTAATTTTCTTTGAAATTTAACTTCAGCCTTATCTAAAAGGGATAGTGCATCTTTTAAAATACATTTGGGGAGAAACTTGCAATTGAGAAGAATTTTGTACAGTCTCACTTCAATAACATGTACTCACAAAAGACAAAAGATATTTTTATAATGTCATTCAGATGAGAAACTCCAATACATTAGTGAATTTTAATTTCAGAATCTTTCAAATTTGGATAAAATTAAAATAAGAGAAACTACCTGGAACCAGTGAAAAAGAAAACTGGGTTTAAACAACCACATTTCTAATTGATTATTGTCTCTTACATTTTAAATCTACTGTATTTATTATAATTTACACCCTTAGAGGTGATCTCTTGTTTTGTGTTGTAAATATATTCTGTTTGTATGTTCCCTTTTTTTGCCTTCTGATATAAGTCTCTTCCTTTCTCAAATAAAGTTTTTTTTTTAAAAGATCCCCTTCCAGATATCTGACTTTGTGTAAATTTGGTAACTTAGTTGTGCTTTTGCTTTGTATAACAAAATATGTTTGCTACACATTGCTGAAACAATTTAAACTTTCAGGAACAAGGTTTTTATTACAGTATTCTTACAATAATTACACAAAGTCTTTCTTTTTGGTCTCTTGTTTTATCCTACATCAGCCATTTTAAGTTTTAGTGAATGTGGAATAGTATCAATGCATGCTCATTCTTCCATCATGACATCTGTCTTGAACATGTGATCATATATTGTACCACATAGGAAAGATAAAAGCGAACCCCAGTGCCTTGGCATCTAGTTATCTAAAAATCAGATGAACTGAAATAACTTCTATGACATTTCTAAAACCTTCCTAGACCCCTGATCTGAAAATGTGCTTGTACTGTCTCTTTGATATTCATCAAGACCTTTGCAAAGCATAAGTCCACCTGTAAATATGTTGGGGAGGAGGGAATCAAGGAACTTGGCATATATTAAAGCATGAGACAGTGAAGTCCTACTGTAGAGAACTTCCATGAAAATGCGAAATGCTTTGTGGTATTTCCTGAACTTTGCTTAGGATCTACAGAGAGAAACAGCTTGCACTGTGTAACAATCCCTGTTGCTACAGTACATTTAATTATTACTACCAAAGGACTTCAGAAGATTGTTGCATTTTAGCTCTTTTAACTGCTCATTTGGCTCTAAGCAGCTTTGATTCTGGTATAATTTTAACTGAAAATAAAATGGTTTCAACAATATATGTAAAAATAAATAGTTCTGCAAATTAAATTCAATTATTTTCACTGATATAGCAGCAAAATAGTGTTTCATCAGTAATACACAGACAAAAAGAGAAAAAAATGTCAAGTTTTATCTTAGGAAAGCTTAAAACAAGCATTAACATTATAACATTAGCCTGCTTATTCTTTTGTTTATAATGATTTAGAATCCTATGTCTATAAGTAAATCATGCTTTTGGGAGGGATTTTATTGAGGTGCCATTTGTTTAAATACTCATGTTGGAATCTAGGCTACACCTAGATTTTTTTCCTAAATTATTTGTTTACCATGCATCAAAGCACCCACAATGAAGAAAATAATAAGTTAATACAATCCACAAGCCTAATCTTTTTCCAAGAATGATGTGCATCTTTTTTTTTTACTTATAACACTATATGTAAATTCTGTCCCATTGTTCAAAAAATAAAACCAATATAGCTGCCAATTTAGAAATAATTGCTATTAAATGAGGGAAAATGCTTCATAACATTTACATACTCAAGACAGACCCACATTACGGGAATGTAGATAGTGTAACATTAGCTTTTTTCATCTTCTGGCATTAACAAAATAGGATTAAAAGCTGAATGCCTCAGCAGAGCAGGAGCACTTCAGACACTACCACCCTTCATTTGTGCGCTATCTTCATTTCATCTTCATTATCATCAGGATCACTAAGATTTACTCCATGCTACTTAAGCCAACTATACCCTGTTTTTATCTTCACTGGCATTCTGAGGTAAAAATCTATAAACGTTAGTGCCAAGCAGCAATCTGAAAATGTTTACTTATTTCTCTCCCTTATGAACACTTCACAATTTGCAGCCAAAATTAGCTAAGCCAAGTTAATTTCCTTACTGTATTCTGTCCCACTAGCAGCATGTCCTACTTATCCACTTAAGAAATGTTTATTTGATTTTCATTTATTTGTTTAGTTTCTGATTTCCTTATGCAGTTCCCATCATCTGGGTGGTAACAGAGCTTCTGTACCTCATTTCTCAGTGGAAGAATATGGCTTAGAACACCATCTGCTGAATTGCTGGTCAGGCAAACAGAAGAGCGTCCTGGATGAAATTATCTTCTCTGGGCCAGATTTTGCTGCTCTGTTTGGGAGACACTGTGCTTTGCACTTTTTTTGCCTTTTTTTTTTTTTTTTGTCTTCTAATTCAGCCTAATTTGTAATAAGTTTTAAAAGCAAAATAAAATTTGTTCAAACTGCATAGCCAGCAGAAAAACTGGGTTCTCAGCCATGCTCACTCACTTGCACACACAGACAGGACTGGGAAGGTGCATCCTTTAGACATGTCCCAGTGTCTGGTCCCCATTTGTGGAGCTCAAGTGTCACACTCCTGCTGATTTTGATTCTGGCCCATACAGGATAACTTCCCTGGCTACCTGTGGGCATGCACATCTCTTGAAGCCCCCCAAGGGTCATTTCAGCAGCAGCTGAGAGTTAAAAGGGTACGAGCTTAGTAACTTGAAATCATTCAGCAATTTGCTGTGATGGCTACATGGACTTAATCATTAGAGTTGCTTTGAAAGACCAGATACTTACTTGTAACTGATCCAGTGCCTTAATTAGCTGTTTAAGTGAGATGTTTTTAATGTGGCTGTGGAGTCCTTCTTGCATTTGTTTTATTTTATTTTCCATAGTTGAGTAACTGTATTAACTCTTAACAGTACATAGCCCTGAAATATCAGGGAGATTCTTTGGAGGACATGATGTTAAAAGTATCCCTCTGTACACTTGATCCTTCTAAGGTGGTCACAGCATTTTTGGCCATGGTAAGTGTTATGAAGGGAAGGTTAAAAGGAAATGTAAGTTTTAAAAAATGTCAGACTTCCAAATAAACCTGCCACCCCTGCTCCTCCTCCCTAAATAAGGTACTGCAATCTTAGCTCAATTCACCTTTTTTTTTTTTTTTTTTTTTTTTTTTGGTGGGCTATCTTAGTTGCCTCTTTTAACTTTGCAGCCAGTAAGAGAGACAATAACCTTGTACTTTCTTGCCCTTCCTCAAGTCTGTGAGTACACAGCCTCAGTACCACCCCTACATAACACTGGCAAAAAGCTGGCACTATGGCAAATATAGTGTGAATGGAGCAGAGGAGTGGAGGGTTGTGTAGCTGCATTTGTTTTGTGAAAATTTGTCATTCATCTACATGCAAGGAAGCTCCCTCTGAATACTTAGCCTGTTTGCTCGTCCTTACTCTTAAGAGCCTGTCCACCTCTATCAAGTTTCTAACTGTGGTCTGTAAAAACTATCTTACAGGAAGAATAATTCCCTTTTTTAATGCCAATTCTAATGTTTTGGCCTGTGACCCTTGGATCCCCAGGAGGTTTTTTTGTTCACACTGCCAGTATTTCTTCAGCAAAGGGTCTTGTGAAAGTTACAGCTATGAGATTGCAGCAACACTGTGATGTCAGGGGCTTAAGAAGGCTTTGCTCAGATGCTCTCTAAAGCAGATAGTACAGCAAGAGAGGATTCAGTCTCACACTCCTTCCTTAGGCTTTTCCTTTTGCTCCGATCGATAATGGGCAGCATGATAGTTTTTAGGTGGCAGCCTGCAGGTTTGTAAAGCAGATCTCTGTTATTGAACAGACCCAGAAGGAGCACAGGGCAGAAGTGCTGTTGGGAAATGCTCTCCTGCTGTGTGCAGAGGCACAGCTACTGAGACAACTGCTTCTAAGGCTTGCTCTCCTAGATCTTTCTCCACTAAAAATAAAAGTTGAAGAGTTATTACACATCAGAGAGCATGACTGCGTCACTCAGCTACTTGACTGCACATAGGGACAACTGGTGATCAGGCTCCCCTCATTTCTCAGCCATTTTGATGCCTTTCTTTCCAGAACTTCTTGGTTTTCAACATTTACCTAAATTTGTTCAGGTCTTTTGTCATAGTTTCCCATAAGTTTCTGCATAGATTTCCGTTTTCTGAAGCTACTGATTTTATAGAGAGCAGTTCAAAGCTTCTCTTTTTCTGACAGAGGAATAAAAATAGAAGTGCTGAATACAGGTGCCATCTCCACAGGGCTCAGTGCAGGGACAACTATTATCCTTACCTCTGATTTGGACATTTCTGTAGGTAATTGCGTCTCTCTAAGGATGCTAATTATTTCAGTGAAAATACACACAGCATTACCCTTTGTGCTATGGGAGCAACTTGTTTCATAACAACCTCCATCCCTTCTCAGACAGACTTTGAGAATGCTAACACAGGCAGCACAGGACCACCAAGAAAAAAGGAACAGAAGCAAGATCTATTCCCGCAGCAAGAGGTTGAGAATTAGCATGGGGACTGTTACTTAAAACATACTGTTTTGATGAATAATGCACCAGCTAGGCAAGCCACTCATTTTCTGAAGTTCATCAACTGCTTTCAAGTTAGGTACCATTTTATGTCACTATTAAAATAGCTTGGACCCCCTCATAAAAGAAGTAATCCTTTCTTTCACCTCTCTGGCTATTTCCCTCCATCTTTTAATGAAAGAAAACAACTCAAACTCCATTAACAGGTTTTAACTTTCAAGTTCTTTCAAAGTGCTTTCAGGTTGTAAAATCGGTTGGCATGGAACACACTCGGAGAAGAAGCAGTGGGTTCAGTCTGGTGGGATGCCATACTCGCAGGAACACACAGTTTGTGAAGCTGCTGTTGTAAAAGTGAGATGCAGGTGGTCACCCCTGAGTGACAGTTTCACATCACAGGTTCCTTCATAGCTTTGGTTTTCAGTACCCAATCCTAGAGGCCATGACTAAGTGGATAATTTGAGTCAGAAATGATACTGTGAACTTGGCTGGTGAATGATAGGAAGAAGTCAGTATTCTCTTACTGCCGTGGCCCCCTGCATATTTAGTGTCATCACAAAAGGCAGAAGATTAATTCGGAGACAGATACTTAAAGTGAGTTAGATACATTAGAGAACAAAAATTTTTGAAGCTCTTTAGCAGGATCTGGATCTTTACCAAGATCTTTGCTAAGCTTTCTTACCAGGATCAACTGTACAGTGTCTACCTACTCTTCTCCATGATTATTTCAGCTAGTAATTAAGGAAGGGCCCTCAGTGTTTGAGTCATAGAAGCTTATTATTCATGTAATTCTGGTATTTCCTTTTTTTCCTTTCTTCTGCTTCACTATGGATTCTAAGTATTGAAAATTGAATAAAAAAATAAAAGGCTTTTCAGTTGAAGGTTTTATAAATGGAGAAGGATTTGGCAATTTGGAAAACAGGGACACAATCCCACTGAAGTTCCCTGCATTTAACCTGCAGAATCTTGTAAATGCAACAGTAATTTATGTCAAGAAAGGCCAATATATACATATTTTGCTCTTCTATGTTTAAAAGTTCATCCATTGAACTAAGAGCTGGGGCCTAACAAAATGAGATTTAAGCAGTGCAGCTGACTGCACAGCAGAGATACTCTGTACAAAATAAGAAGCTGGAAAATAGTCTCACAGTTTGACTGCTATTTAAAACCAGGCCCACTCCTCAGTTATTGCCTTCTCCACAGACCACTATTATAGAGCTGTTGCATCAGCAGTGAGCAACTGCCAGTTATTCCTGCTGCTGTACTCAGTCCCTGTGTTGCATAGTTTCTGAGAAATGCTATGCTAGAGGAGGTCCTCAGGACTTCTAGCAGGTCTTTGGAACAAGGAATAGGAACCAGAACAGGAAAACCAAAACTGTATAGTTCACCATGGGCATCACCAAGGGCAAAACTGAATTACATTGTCAGAAGCCACTGGATGGAATTTCACATGTTTTCATAGGTCTAAGTATAGGGCAGTAAGAGTAAAGAAATGCTACCAAGGTCTCTCTATAGGCCATATCTCCTCTGTGCCACTGAAGCAGCTGTGATGATTCCTGAGAATGGAGGCTCCTCACAGCATAAAGCCTATGTCCCTAAAGGGGGTCATGCTGGAAAAGCACCAAAAGGTGAAAGGCAGAGTTGCTTTCCAAGAGCATACTTTGCAAAATCAGAAGAACAATTACACACAAAGCTACCATAGTGTTTTTCCCCTTCAGTGAGTAACTCGTAACCTTAAGCCTCCTCAGCCCCTTCTCCTCATGGCTATCCACGTAGGTGTCCCCTGGTGTACCAGCACCTCTGCCAAGTTTTCCGGATTTGTCCCATTTCAGAAAGTGTAAGAGATCCTTTTGGGAAGGGCCACGAGTCTTTAGTTACCACTAAACACATGTGCTTGGCCCAGGGAAGGCACAGTGGCTGGAGGCCAAGGCCAGTCAGGGAGCAAGGCGAGTAGATGGAGGTGTAGCCTCTCTCTGGCACTGCTGTGGAATGGCTTGGGGAATGCTGAGAGGAGGCAGAGGAGGTGAAGCAACAGTAGAGAAACATCTTACAAACACTTTGTAGTTAGGCTTGAGAGCCCTCCTTGGTTTGGAGAGCAACTCTGTCCTCTACTGAGGATGACAACATTACCTCAGCAAGAGGTTTCTACCTGCTGCAAAGTCATTGTTCTCAGAAGACAAGATGATAACAAGGGATTAACTGCTTTACCTTTTAACTGATTGTTTTAACCCATTATATAGAAAATTCAGGCTAAATAATTTAAGTGCACTGATCCTTTCAGGGAATAGAAGAGGTCAGACAGTTAAAGAAAGATTAAAAAAACCCAACTGATCAGCTACTACCAGAATGAGTTGATAAGTCTTCACTGTCCTGTCCTTGTTGTCTCCTATAATTATTTTATACTTTAGATCAAGTTTTCCTGATCAAACAATGGAGATTAGTCAGTAAAGAAAGCATTCAAAGGACTAGAAGAAAACAGTCTAAACTTCTAATTCTCCATACTGACTACATCTTGAATCTCACTTCAGTAACTTGAGAAATACCATAACTGCTAAAGACTGAGCCGAGTATCAATGTTCTATCATCTTTTACACTACTTTTCAAAGATAAAATGACATTTATTTTTCTAGCTGGAACCTTGTACTGTGATTTCATTAAGTTGAATCAGTTAATAAACATAATACCATAGTTCAGTAGTGGACCTGAAATGGGGAACACTGAAATTACCATTGTTCTTATTCTGTGTCAAGGCAATTGATAAAGTGAAGGTGGAATACCTAAAATGCTTATTAAATTAACCAGTATATATATCACTGGTGAGATGTATTTTTAATTTACTTTCGATGGACATCTTTTCATGTGTTGTAATGGTTTTCTCTGAATTCTTAATACTCTTCATGTTAAGAGCATTTTGCAGTCTTCAGAATTCCTCATTTATAGGAAGTATTCTTGTATGTTATCTCCTAAAAATCTCAAGGACTGGACATTGGAATCAGTGTCCTCATTAATTAATAGCTTCTTCCAAACTGATTTGCAGCCTTTTCCCTATTGTGCAAAATCGTCACAAAACAGAAATACCAGTGATTTGATTAGGCATCATCAATGAATAAAATAGGAATCGGAGATAGATTATTAAGTTTTCTAGTTGATCGTAATAGTGTAGTGACAAGTAAATTCAAGGATGACAGATGATCCCACTGACTAGTAATTCTTCTGACTGTACTATGACTTGGATAAACATTCTGGCTTTTCTTAAAACTGGCCATGAAAACAAAGGAATTTGAGTTCCTATTGTGTGGAAAAGAGAACTAAACAGAAAATCCATTTTAAGTCATGCTTGGAGTGCCTAGCTGTTGTAAAAGACTGACAAAAATATGTTAGGGTCTCAGTTTGGAAGATAACCAAGATGTTTGTCTTAGCTTGACTGGGAGGATTTTTCTTTTTCCCCTGGAACTGGAGCATCAGCACTGCCCTTTCAGTGTAAATCCAGTAACATTTCCTGAATGTTCACATGCTCAGGGCCTTTTGAGCTGTACCTTTAATAATAAATAAATAAGGAATTAACTTTTTTGGCATTTTAGACCAATGACCAAGATAGGGAGCTTGGTGAGTATGCTACTATATCCACATTATTTTTGTGGGCATCATGCATTTTTAAAATTGTTATACATTTCCCTGAACCAATGTAATATAAAAGATTTACTGTTACAGTTTGTGTGTGGCCAGGCAATGGCATATGGAAAACATGTTTCCTGCTATTTAATTTAATTACTCTAATCACGTGCCAGCCCCGGGCATGTCATTTTGGACCTCTGAGGCTCTTTGTCTGTCAAAGAGATGGACAATATCTTGGCTTTGTTTAGTTGCTCTGCAGGCTGCAGATAAAACCACTGAAATAGTGACTGTTTGTTTAACCAAAACTTTGCATTTTAACCATTTGGCTTTGATTTTTTCTTTTACAAGAAAAGATGACATTTTGGCCTTGGTGAGCTGAAAAGGAAATATTAGGGATATGAAGAAGAACTGCCACTTTCGGGGCGTAATAGATGAAAAAGAATACTCTAGCCTTCTGGTCAGAAATCAGCTTTGTTAGCAGAAACTTAAGACACACATCACTGTTGTTTTAGAATTGCCTGTTACCAAGGGCAGCTGGAAAAGTCCTGTTTATAACTGCTTCTCTCTAATATGATTAGCTCTTCATTCAGCAGTTTCAGTAGATTTTAATTTCATCTTAATAGATGAAACTCTTATGGGTGAAACTAATTAAGATTCCATAGCAAATATTCATACCAATAATGTGACAGCCAGGTATACGTTTTTACAATTATTTTTATGTAAGAAATATCTGCAAATTCGAGCTTTAAGTCCTGACAACAATTTAAGAACAGATAGATTACAGTACTCCATTCGTATTATAAAATCCAAATCTACAGAGAAATTAATCATACATTTAGCTTTAAGTATGTGCTTAAGACCACCACTTCCTTCACTTGTAAGCAAGTACTCAGGGCCACCTTTTCCTGCATCCAGAATTGATACCAAAGAGTATTTTTATATATGAGGATATAATTTCTAAAAATCATGTTGTCAGAAGAGGAAAGAATAAAAACCATCTTACCAGGAATTACTAGACATAGAAAGACGTGCCTATTCCTATATTTATGGAAACTGAATAAACATCAGTTATTATAAGTTTCAACAGCAAATTAATTTACAGTAAATTAATATGATAGTGTGCCAGCATCCTGCCACAGTAGTTTTTGAACTATATTGTATTAAAGAAGGTCTATGAATATGCTCTAAAGAAGTCTGCATCATCAGAGGGAAACATTGATGGGATGGGATGCAAAAAAGGAAAGTATCCATGTTAGTTTAAATATTTCTGATATATCTATATAGATTTTGATATACTTTCTCCTATTTTCTAGCTGAATCAATAAGATAAAATAAAAATCATTTCCTCTAAGTCGCATAGTACAGTAACACAAAAATTAAAAATGTTGTTTACTATGTACTGAATTACAGCTCCTGTCCAGTTTAGCTTTGAGCTAACCACTAGATGACACTACTTCCCACTTCCTTAACAGGTGTGGGCGTATGCTCCAATCTGCCTATACAGAAGTCCATATATTTACTTGCTTCTCGATCTCAGAACTTCAAAAAGAATATTATACAGGAATTGCCTTCCTTCACCACTGTACATTTTAATGAATTTTGTGTATATACATATAGGTATTTAGGTGTGCATAAAGTTGTATACAAACAATGCACTTGTGTCTTTGCATGATTTATAGAAAACATGAATTATAACTCACTGTGTGAGTCTTTAGGGTGTTGTAACTTAGCCAGTGTTGATGACAGCTCTACTTAAACCAGAGGAAGTCCAAGAAAAGCTTAATATGCTGGAGTTTGTGGACAACATTCCCCTTGTCCCCATCTCTCCCCCATGTCCCCATCACTCCCCGATGTCCCCATCGCTCTCCCATGTCCCCATCACCCTCTCCCATGTCCTCATCACTCTCCCACGTCCCCATCGCTCTCCCATGTCCCCATCACGCTCTCGGGTCTCCATCACCCACTCCTGACCGTGTGTCCCCTCGTGTGTCCCCTCCAGAGCCTGGACGTGGCCAACAACCAGCTGCAGGAGCTGCCCTCGGCGCTGGCCGACTGCCCCCGGCTGAAGGAGGTCAACTTCAGGGGCAACCAGCTGCGGGACAAGCGGCTGGAGAAGATGGTCAATGGGTGCCAGACAAAGGCCATCCTGGAGTACCTGCGGGCAGGGGGCCGTGGGAAGGGGAAGGCTGAGAGCGCCAGAGAGGAGGTCAGGAAGAAGAAGAGGGAGAAGCAGCAGAAGAAGGACAGTGGGGATGGGGAGCAGGACGAGGTGGAAGAGGCGAGCAGGCTGCTGGTGAAGGTGCTGCACGTCTCCGAGAACCCGGCGCCCTTGGTGGTCAAAGTGAGCCTGGGCATCAAAGATGTTCGGCCCTTCATCGTGTGCTGTGTGCTGAAGGGAGTGAACTTAAAGCCAGGAAACGCACTCAAGAGGTTCCTGTCAATGCAGGTAACTGCTGCAGCACCGTGGTACCTGTTTGCTACAGGGATGTTGCTGCCAGAGTTGGAAATAGACTCTTCTAGGCTCCTTTCCAGCAGAGGAGTTTGTGAAACTTAGAGTGAGCTTAGGGAGGGTCCAGGGGTGGCTGTGCAGAGTGGCCTCTGCCAGCAGCACATGCTCAGTCAGTCCAGAATCCACAGAACTGATTTTTGGAAGGACCCATCAGAGCTCAGGTATTGCCATGAGGGTGATGGACGCACTCACATTTGTGCTGCGCCTGTACCAGCAGCTTGTCAGTGCTGTGGAACCTGTTGGGAGCTAAAAATAAACCTGTGTCCACATTAGATGTATCCTGGTTTGGCTCCAGGTTCACTTAATCTGTTAAAAAACCATGTTGCACACCCAACCTTCTCACTGAGGTATCCTACCCACACACCTGCCCCTTAGGTGGCAGATGGGAGCTGCTCTCGTGTTACAAGAATGGAGTATTTGTGATTTCTGACTTGATTTTCCAATTGAGAAATGTGTCACATGCTTTAGGCTTTGCTGCCTTTGCGTTTGGGCTGTAATGCAGATACAGGCACCTCACAGGTGAAGGGAAGGCCTCCATTTCATACTCACCTGGCTGGTAGTGCTGCAGGCATTAAATATAGAAGAGTCTGCACCTTAGGAGGGATAAATCACATAGATTTTTTGATTTACTTCAATGACATCCTTTATGTTTTAGACTAAGCTGCATGAGGACATCTGTGAGAGGCGCACAGTGGCCACCATTGCCACCCACGACTTGCAGCTGGTCAAAGCTCCTCTGACCTACGACGTTCAGCCTCCTGATGAGCTGAAGGTAGGGCTTAAAAGTAGTGACTCACCCCATTGATCTTAGAAGACTAATTGCTGGAACTTTACTTAGGAGCTGTACTGATTTCCTTGCTGTCCCCCTGTACCAGGTTTAGTACTAGTGACTGACCCTGTTTTTCCAGTGGGTGCTGTAGCTCACACAAAGGTTTAAACTGTGACCACAGCACTCCATGAGAAATGGAAAGTGTATTTTCATGCTGAAAAAGGCATGGAGAATGATAACATATAGGGAGTATGGTTTTAATTATTGACTTGCTCACAGGAGTTTTAATAACCGTAGTGTTTGAGTTAAATGAAATTCAAATGTCTGTTTTCTTGTGTGGTGCAGATAACGCCCTTGGGTCGGAAGGAGATCAAGGCAAAGGACCTTCTCCGCCAGCTGCATTTGGAAGCTGAGGAGCAGAGGAAGCAGAAGAAGCGTCAGAATGTCTCTGGGCTGCACAAGTCAGTACCCTGGTCTTCTGTGGTTTCCTTCACACATGTTTAGGTGACTGTACTGGGGATGGGGCTCACAACCCAGCATGAGCTCTTGGGAGTTGAGATGAAAAACACTGAAGTGAATTTTTGCATGAGCAGTAACCTGGAGTGAAGCAAGGATGTTAAAGATTATTTCTATCTGCATTATTGTCATATGAGTTATTCTAGAGGTGACAAATCTATTTAGAACAGCAAATAAAGGGGAAGCAGAGAGGAATGAATTATATGTGGTGCACGTTCAGCAAACTAAGTGAATCAGAGATGGGGTAAATCTACAGGTAGTAGCAGATGAGCTGTAAAGCAGCGTGTGGCCCTGCCCTGTTCTGTTCACTGCTCCTGCACAGATCACACACTAATTCCTTTTTGTTACTATTTTCTGCCATTATGTCCAGCTTCTCTCTGTTGCTCACTTTTTGCTGCTTTGATTCTCATGGCAGGTACCTGCAGTTACTGGATGGCAAAGACAACTACCCGTGCCTGGTGGATGCTGAAGGTGCTGTGATTTCCTTCCCACCTATAACCAATAGTGAGAAAACAAAGGTACTCCCTGTTCATGGAAATACATTAATCAATTAAATAGTGTTTCTTTCTGCTGAGAGTTAACTCAAAGACACACACAGGTTGTGTTCCAGATATAAACCCTCAGCTTGTGTCTTGTGTGCTCGACTGTCAGGCTGAGAGGGATCTGGGAGTTGAGTTGTACCTCTGGAAATCTGTTCCAAAGGCACCAGTCTGCAGAGGCTTTGTGGAAGGGCAGGAATGTGGTTTTTGACTTGTAAAGAACAGCAGTGCTTTGCCTCTGGATAAATTAAGTGAAAGCCTTCAGCTCTTTGTGTCTCAGGGGGCTGTGAGTGAGGTGCTCTGACTCCTGACTTGCTTTAACTGTGAAATTCTTACAGATTAGAAAAGACACCCGTGACCTGTTTCTGGAAGTGACGAGTGATACCAGTTTACAGATCTGCAAAGACGTGATGGACACACTCATCCTGGTAGGGAGTTCAGGAAAATACCCTGTCTCCTCTTGGTGGGCTCTTAACCAAATGTGCCATTGCTCATGTGCATGAAGAGGAACACAGAAGCTGACTTCTATTTTATAGTATTATTCCATCTTGTTAATTCTCTGCATGGAATTGATCTTGTTCTCTGTATTTTGCTTTTAACAGAAAATTGCAGAACTGAACAGATCTACCTTGGAGAACAAGGAAGGCTCGGGCTCGGATACTGAGTCAGATGCTCCCTGTGGACCAGGGAATTTGAACCCTGGTCAACAGCCTGGGAACTCACCGCTGGTGGTGGAGCAGGTGCGAGTGGTGGACACGGATGGAAACTTGAAAGTACTTTATCCTTCTAAAACTGACCTGGCCACAGTCTCCTCCCTGCTGACTGTGATCCGTTAGTGGCTGTCCAAGCTGAGGAGAGGATTCCATTTTCTTTTTGTTTTTCCCCCCATTCAACAACACAGCCCGTGCACAGTGACGGGGTTTGGGTTTTCAAAGAGAAGATGCAGAGCATACTGCTGGGGAAGCAATGGATTCAGAGTTTGAGGAGCTGCAACAAGGAGAATGAAATCTTTTAGCCATAACAGAGATTGTGGATGTTGGGACTGGGCAGAGAGAACAGCATCTTCAAACATGGACCTATGACAGAGGAGGTGTCAGACATCAGAATGCAGCAACTTGTAGAGAAAATCATGATGATATTTAAAATGAATGCAGCCATGTTTTTCTGCAAGATCACTTTTTCTTCCTGGTGTGTTTCAGCTGGATCATTATTTTGACAGCAGAGAAACGCAGTAGGTGACAGTGTGGAACGGAGGGCCCGTGCTGGGTACAATTCAGAATCAGAATGCCAAACCACTTTGCTGACATCTCGTTCTGCATAATTTTGTTTTTATCTGAGTTATTGTGAACACTTAGTTCCTGTCAGAAACATTTAGTTGCTGTCAGAAATTGAGGGATGAGTTTTAGAGTGATGGTTTCTGTGTTCAGGCATGAACACAGCTCCCATTTTTTAAGTGGTCTGTTTGAATTGACTGCAGGGTCTGTGTGTCCCAGTGCATTTCAGAGCCATCCTTCACCCCTGTGGAAATTGTAGTGACCTTCTGTGTGCCTGGTAAGTTACGAACACAGGCTTTGTTCCTGCTAATGACGTTCAGATCTGTTCAGAGGGCTCATGGTGCCTCATACCAGCACTGCTGAAGCTCCCTGTCCCCCCAGAATACAAAAACTTGTGCCAGAGTGACCCTTCTGGGGCCTTATGTTCCACCCCACACGGAGAGTGTGGGGGACCTTCCAAAATACAGGCAGTTGGGGCAGTTCTCAGTTTGGCAGTCTGTGGGTGACCTCTACACCTGGGCAACCACCAGTGTGAATTCAAGCTCTCCTTCAGCCAGGGTGACCCCCAGATTGACTTTTTTCTCCTAAAAATTGTACTCTCAGAGCTCTAACTGAACTGATACCGTGTCAAATATGTCCCTGTGTTGGGACTTGAATATGGAATGAAAAAATAAAACAGTACTTGCAGTCACGGCACTGTCACTCATTTTGGCATCAGTGAATGTTCAGTCATGTCATTTACAGACTTCCCAAAGCAGCTCTTGTGCACTTCAAAAATGGGAATTTCACACTTCCCAGCTGCTTGTAGCCAACCAATCCTTGTGCTTCAAGCTTCCCTGGGAAGTCAAGTGTTTCCACAGACCAAGGAGTTATAGTGACTTGTGTTCTGAGTCAGCTGAAACAACTGAATCAGATACTCCTGCAGAACTTGATTTCAGTAACATAACTTTTAATTTGTTGTAAGGCACCAGCTCAGAGCCAAGGGCCCAGAGCTTGAGGTTGCTGGTAGGTTCTGGCTCGGCCATCAGGACAGCCTTTCCATCCTGGGGGAACTCTTTCTCTTCTCAGGTGATTCAGTGTAAGTGTCGCCGCAGTACAGAGGCACCTTGATACCTCTCTCCTTCAGCATATGATAGAACTCCATCCGTTCATCAATGATCCTCTGAAAATCAGGGAAATGTAAAGAGGTGGAGAGCAGCACTGCAAAGTGTTCTCTTGCCTCAGCAGTCCCTTCCTGGCTGCTGGAAGCTCAGTTTGGGAGAGCCACCTACCTGCGTTGCCTCCAGCACCTGCTCCTCCGTGAGCTCCTCCGAGGGGTGCTGGCTGCCCTCCAAGATGAAGGCAGACTGGATTATTTTGTTTCGATACCTTTCAAACTTTGGATAGAAGAGGAAAGCAGGTGTGTTTCAACTCTACATACAATTCCTTGGCATTTGCATGGATTTACAGGGAGTGCACTGTCAGGCTCAGGCAAAGTACTGGTGAATGATGAGATGGAAAGTTTATGTGAAATTACAGGGGTTTGGGTTTCACTACAAGTGCTGTGGTAATGATGTGGGTCTGGCTGGGCTGAGGTCCTTCCCTGGCATCAGGCACATCTGCCTGCAGGAAGGAGCCTTAGGGTGGTTCTTCTTACCTTGAAACTGGAAGTATGTTAAAAACCTGATGATGTAACTGTTCTGAACTCGAGTTTCCTAAGGGTTTCTGGTATTTGAGGCCTGTTTGCTTTTTTAAGTGGTACAAGAACTGCCTACTAAACAGCTGGGGAGCAAAAGGACTGAGATTCCCAAGTGTGTCCCAAGAAGGACTGAGAGCTCTGAGGTGAAAGAGGACATGTTTACCTTGCTGCTGAGGCGTTGCATTGCCACTCTGGTTTGCAGCTCCTTGTGCTTCAGTGCCTCAGCCTTGCTCTGGATCTCCTTTTGTGCCTGTTCCTGCTCCTGGATGCACCGGCGGCTCATCACAACATCGAGCCGTAGCCGGCTGATTGTCCCCTCTAACTCACTGATCAGCTCCTTCTGCTTAGCCAGCTGGGATTCCTGTTCCGTAACAACCTGGGCAGATGCAGAAATCCCCTTGTTACTGTGGGGAAGAAAGTGAGCAGGTCTGGCCTCTACTTCCCAGTATCTGGTCCAAGTGCTTCTGGTATTTCCTGGGCAGAGTCTATGGACTAACAACTTCACCAGTATCTGGTAACTTATTACTCAGCATTTTCTCTAAAACTACTTGGATTGAGTAGGGGGGTTACATGCCAAACTCCCCCCAGGCCTAAACCAAGGCCAGTGAAGCAGCAAATACCAGAATTTTCTAGGGTGGCTTTGCACCAAATTCACCTGTCGAAGGCTGTTGTTCTCCTCCTCTATCATTGCTATGGCTTCTTCCTTCCTCTCTTCTTCTGTAAGGCTGTAAAACTGAAGGGAGAGTATTTTACACTTCAGTTTCACAGTTCCAGGTGCCCCTCCTGCCTGTGAGAGAGGGAACTGTTGCATAAATCCCAGATCCCCAGCTGCCAGCTCTCCTGACAGCCACAGCCACTCGGCCATACCTTGTCAGACATGGCTTGAAGCTCATCTTTTTGCTCTCTGAGCTGCTTCTGGAGCGTTTCCTTTTCAAATCTGATTCTCCGAAGCTCAGATTCTTGGAGCTCCAGTTGTCTTTGCAAGGAAGAGATGGCACCTGTAAAGTGGGAGTACTGTGTTAGGCTGAAAGCTCTGTGGCTCCTTTTTCAGGTGAGCATAAGCAGAGCCATGGGCTGGAGGTGGAGACTGTGGGTCACATTAATGCTGCAGCCACAGTGACACTGGGTGGTAATGTGGTTTGTGGTGCTTTGCTGGGATGTGGGTTTGTTCAGCCTGGAAAAGAAAAGGCTTTGGGGGGACCTAATTGTGGCCTTCCAGTACCTGAAGGGAGCTGAGGAGGAAGGTGGAGACTATTTAAAGGGACAAAGGGGAATGGCTTCAAACTGACAGCAAGATAGACTAGATATTGGGAAAAATTATATACTGTGTGGGTGGTGAGACACTGGCACAGGTTGCCCAGAGAAGCTGTGGCTGCCCCATCCCTGGAAGTGTCCAAGGCCAGGCTGGATGGGGCTTGGAGCAACCTGGGCTGGTGGGAGGTGTCCCTGCCTATGGCAGGGGGTAGAATGAGATGAGCTTTAAGGTCCCTTCCAACCCAAACCCTTCTGTGATTCTATGATTTAGCCAACATTCCTGGCTGGTTTTCTTATGTGCCTCTTCTACACCACCATCATATGTTGTCCTGTTTTCACCTGCTCCAGCAGGCTTCCTGCTTCCAACTACTTTCCTGAGGCCATCATTAGTATTTATACATCTAGTGAGTAGCCCTGCTCTAGGTCTCATCTGATCTCCCTTGGTGTGACTTTGAATTTCCTATGTAGGACACACTTCAATTTTGTTGGAGTATATCTTTCTATTTTTATAAAACTCATTTTAATGATGTCTTTGATACCTCCTTCCACTGTCTTATCTACAGGGTAAGCGCTCAGAGATACATCCTCATCTTGCAGGAAGGAAAGAATTCCTTTAGTTTCACACCAGGTACACAAGTCTCCTGGATCAATGGTGCAGTATCCTCCTGAATCCTTCTGGCTGCAGACAACTGTCCACAATAAGAGAACTGGAGCTGTAATCAGGCTACTAAGGCAGAGTAGTGTCGGTAAAGCTGCTGTCACCTGCAGTTACAGCATAGGCTTGTCTCTGCCTTCAGAAGACTTTTAATCTCCTATCTCTGGACTGCTGACTCATCTCTCTGAAATTCTGTGTTCCCACTCTAACCTACCTCCTCAAGGGTCAATAAGTGGCTACCACACTTTTTGGCTCCAAGCTTTGCCTTGGGGAAACTCTGAAGTCCTTCTGCCACAGGTATCCTGCCCACAGCACATACCTACTTCTGCCCAGGGCTGGCTCTCTCCTTGCCCTGAGGAAGAACTCTCTGCTTCGGCCTCTGGACTTGCTTTCTGCAGGCACTGGGACCCCAGCTGAGCACTGGGACAGCTGGGTGAGGCTTCAGTCACCACTGTAACACAGAGGACAAGAGCTGTCTGCTTTAGGTGATAACACAAGACTGCAGATCTACTTAGTGCCCTTCTCTGACCACAAGGCCAAGCAGGAGGAAAGTTCATGGACAAGAATCCAGAGCAGAAAGCAAAGGTAAGGGCATGCAAAGTGGGATTGCATTACATCCTTCAGAAGCAGAGGCTCCCCTGACAGTACCAGCCCTCACTCTCCCCAGGGAGCCCGAAATCTGCCAGGCTCTGCCAGCCTGGGTTAACACAGCAGGAGGCACAGTGCCTGCCTGGCACCCCTGCTCACCTGTGTGCTGGGGGGGCAGTGGGGACAGCCCTGCTCACCTGTGTGCTGGGAGGGCACCCCCAAAGCCCTGCTCACCTGTGTGCTGGGAGGGCACCCTCAAAGCCCTGCTCACCTGTGTGCTGGGGGGGTACAAGGGGGGCAGCCCTGCTCACCTGTGTGCTGGGGGGGCACAGGGGACAGCCGGGCCTGGCCCCTCTCCCTCCTGCTGTCCGGCAGCGCCCTCAGACCCGCCGCCTGCCTCAGGAGCTGCAGCAGCAGTGCACCCAGCGCTCCCTGCACGGAACACACACGGGTCACCATACATAGATACCCATCCATCCATCCCTCCATCCCTCCCTCCATCCATCCATCCCCCCGCCTGTGTTTGGGGGCTCACACCCCCCACATGTCCCCAGGACAGGGCACTCTGCTCACCCAGGTCACAGCCTCCAGCACGGAGTGCCGGGGCAGCAGCGGGGGCAGCGCCCGCCGCCTTCCTCCTCCTCCTCCTCCTCCTCGGTCCGGGCCATCCTCACACGCGGCCGGCCTGGAACAGCCAGCAACATGTGAGGGACAGGGGAGACACCGCGGGATGGGGGGCAATGGGGGGACACCGGGGGTATGGAGACACACCGGGGGATGGGGACACACTGGGGTTCAGGGGACACACCAGGGGCAGGGAACACACCGTGGGCAGGGGGGACATCGGGGGACACACCGGGGGATGGAACACACACTCACCAGGGGCAGGGGACACACACAGGGGACACACACACCCCATGGGTCACACACACACAGCACACACGCACACCCCCCATGGCTCACACACACACAGAGCACACACCCCCCGCGGCTCAGGGAACACGCACTCACCGCTCGGGGCTGTGCCCGCGGCCCTGGCCCGGCCCGGGGGTGCAGGCCGGCCGGGCGGGGGGCGGCCCACAGCGGGCCCGGCTCCGGCCCAGCAGCAGCCGCCACATCCCGCCGGGACCCCGCGGGGACACGGCCCGGGGACAGCACCGGGGGGCGGAGGGGACAGGGACGGGACACGGAGGGGACAGGGACGGGACAGGGCCCGGGCCGGGCCGGCGGAGCGGGATGAAACTTCCGCGGCCCCAACTTCCCGGCGCCGGCCGGGCTGTCCTCGCACGCCCCGGCCCGCCGAGCCCGGGTGGGGACGGCCCGGCGCGCCCCCTCCCCTCTTCTCGCCCCGCCGGCCGCGGGCCGGGACTCACCACGCATTTCTTGCCGAGGAAGCCGAAGAGGCTCTCGTTCTCCTGCGGGGTGAGCAGCAGCGAGCCCACGTTGGTGACCCGCCGCGGGGGCTGCTGCTGCTGCGGGGCGCCGCTCATGGCCCGGCCGGCCCGGCGCTGCCCTCGCCACCCTGCGACCGATGCCGCCCGCGGCCCCTTCCTCCTCCTCCTCCTCCTCCTCCTCCTCCTCCTCCGCCGCCGCCGCGGCCTCACAGCAGCCGCATCGCGGAGCCTCCCGGCGGGGTCGGGGAAGGAAGGAGGCAGAGAGGGGCGGCGGGGCCTCGGCCGGCCACTGCCCTGCGCGGAGGGTGCCGGGGTGGGTGTGCGGGCGGGCGGGAGCGCTGCAGCCGCGCCGGAGCCGCTCCGCGCCGGGGCCGCTCCCGATCCCGATCCGGATCCCGATCCAGATCCCGGCCGCTCCCGCCCCTAAACTTCCAACTCCGGCCCGGCCCCGGCGGCCGCGCGATCCAACATGGCAGCGGGGGCGGGCGAGACCACAGCGCGCCCAGCCGCGGGGGAGCGCGGCGCGCGCGCGGCCGCCGCGACCAAGAGCCGTGCGGGTCGGGGGGGAGAGTGGGGATGTCGCCTTCGGCTCCCGCTGCGGCGATACCTGCCCGGGCGGGGGGAGGGACAGGAGGAGGAGGAGGAGGAGGGGGAGCGCGAAGAAGAGGAGCGGTGGCTGCCGCCTGCCGGGGGGGACCCGGTGTCCCGGGGCGGCGGGGGCCGGGCCCGAGGGGGGCACCCCGAGGGGCCCCCACGCAGGTCAGAGCAGCGGCCGGGCGCCCCGCGGCGCTGGAAGGCCCGCAGGTGTCAGCGGGACCCCACAGCGTTTGTAACGCGGAAATCTTCCCGGTGTTGGGCGGAAGGGCAGCTGTTCCCCGTGGGTGTCCTGGCACAGGGCGGGGTGCACACGGCACGGCCCCGCGGGTCAGCTGGGACCGCAGATCACCTGCACAACCAGCAGCCTTCCGCAGGCTGATCGCTCTTCCCCCTGCTTCGCTCCGCAGCGACCGGGGGATGGAGTCTGCAGACCTTTCGGAGCACACAGATTCAGCTGCCTTATGCCCAGCGTGGCTTCCAGCTGCACAAAAGAAAGGTTCACGTTTCCCACGTGCAAAGGTGAAAACCAGAGATCGAAGTGAGCACCTTGCTAGTTTTCTGTGGTTTTACGTGAATGTGTTGGCTTCTCCTCCTCTGATAAATTAATTGTCCATCTGGAGGGTGCTAGAGCAATCCCCCCATTGCAATTTATTTGTATTGTAGGAAGAACTGAACAAGCACAGGAGGAAAACCTGGCGACACAAGTCTTTATACAAAGCCGTACTGACTTCGTATCTTCCAAAAGATCAGGTGGGAACAGATGGCAGCCCCTTCTGCTCTACTCATAGGCCCTTTTGCCTATACTTCAGAGCCTGTAAATGTGTCCAAAAGTGTAAGGAAGGGAGAATATGACAGTAAATCCTGATCTTACAACATAAAAGTAATTTGAAATGCATGCATATACAGGACTCCTCAATCTGCAGGTCTCGCAGAAAGGACTTGGGTCTTATTGTAAACCAAAAGAACTAGGAACCAATGCTTTCAAAGTACTTCTCAGCAATCTTAAGTTCTTTAGTTGTACACACTATCTTGTATAAGAATGTGCATATTTTAATGGAATGGAAAATAGCTATAGAATATTGGCAGCATTTTGTTAGTTGTGACTGTACATAAAAAGATAAAAAAAATGGAAGTACTTTACAAGACACTTGGTATTTTCTGGGATTTTGGGGAAGGGTGTTTTTTTCCTTTTCTGTTTTTTTTTGGTTTTTTTTGTTTTTTTTTTGGAGGGGGGTGTGCTTGGGTTTTTTTTATTTAATAAACAGTTATTGTATAGCCAAAGCCATTATGACAAAATTTGCACACCTCCTTTGTATGGTCACTGTATAAATACCTAAAAATTATAGTATTCTTTTGATGGATACATGCTGGTACTGCCCTTACCTTCTAACCACTTGCATTCCGTGATTATTTTTTTTCTCATTTCTGTTAGCTTTTGCTGTTCTTGTATAGATCTTGCCCTTCAAAGAGAGTTCTGGCTGTTTCGAGTGATACATTTTGCTTCATACTGTTCTTTTCAGACCAGCTGGCTGGTAGCTATTTGTAAGGGCCATGTAACCTTCAGGCTCTATTGTTAGGATTTTATTTGCTTTTTTAATAGGGGTATGCAGGAAAAGGAAGAAAAAAGGTCTATTTTCAGACCCTGTCTTTCATTAAATATGCAAAAGCTGTTTCTGTTTTTTTATCATGGCTAAGCATCGAGTCTGAAGGGAAGTGGAATTGTCAGTATCTGGTGGTATGTCCAAGGGATGCACTGAAAAATAGATTTTTGCCTTTGATATTTATGTTTCTACTAATATCAGTGAAAAGCTGTTATTTCTGCATAAAACATTAAATTTCAAGCAAAGTTCTGTCAAGGAAAGCCACCAGGTAGAATTGAAGAAATTGCAGTGTTCTTGCAGCCTTAGGGAAATTGCTGTTGTTTATTTGAGACTATTGTCTGAATTTCTCTCTGTCATCCTTAGGGTTCGAGCTGTGTTACCCATTGCTGATGTCTGTGAGCTTCATGGGAAGCTGCTCTTTTTTCATATTTTTTCATTTCGTTATACCAGCTCATAGCACCAAAGTACTGAAATACATTGGAAATTGCATATAATATAAACAAGTGTCATGATTTTAAAGATCTATATTATAAATACCTATTTAATAAACAGATTTTATTATCCTTGTCAGACTTACCTTTGACAGAAAATTGAGTTTTGTCTTTAAATGTGAACCTCTACAGTAATTGTTCATACTTTGAGTTTCACAGTTTAAATATTCACAAAACTTCAGGAGTAACATTCAGCAATCAAAAATAGAGTAAAAAGGTGAGGAAAACCTTTCTACTTAAAGTTCATTTTTCTAGTGCTATGAATCATATCTTAAAGGTTTTATTAAACTGTATAAATGCAAGAAAAAGTTTTCTGAGGATTTATTATTGGGGGTTTTTTATTTAATAAACAGTTATTGTATAAATAACTGTTTTAGTAGTGTCACTGCATTTCCATAATCTTGATCTTGTCCAAGTCCTGAATTTAGGTCACAGTTTAGTTTTCTCATTTTCCATAAGATGATGAGTCAGTTGATTACACCAAAGAACAAGCAGGTGTAATGGAGAATGCATCTCTCCATAGGAAAAAAAAAATTCCTACTGCCTCTTCCATCTCATATGACCTTCCTCAGTGACAAGGGGAACTGTCTGGGACAAGCGCAGACCTTGCTGTAGCGACCACATCAGCAAGGCTGGGGGAGATCAGAGTTGGGAGCGTGTGATTACTGTCACCTCATGGGAGTGATATGTCAACAGGGCTGCTTTCCCTCAATACCCTTTTTGGCTGGGCCTGTAGAAAACACCAGCCCACTCACTGCAAAACCATGTGGTAATTGAGAAAGAGGAACTGTCTTTGTGGTTGGAAGTGGGTTTGGAGCTGTGAGGACACAAGTTCTCTTTTTTGAGTAAACCACACAGTTTTTCTCAACAGAGACCTCATCAAAGAGGACTGGGTTTGCGTTGCTACTGGATTGATGTCAAATAACGCATTATTTTACTGATAAAAGGCTCATTCACTTCTACTCTTTGTGTACTGAACCGTTAAAAGTTTAGGAATCCCAGCCCATTCTTGAGGTAACTGAATCATCTATTAAGTTATGGCTCATTTCAGATTCAGTCACTGCCTTTCCTCTCTCAGAAATTTTACATTATCTGTTTCAGGTGAGTAATAGTCTGGAAAAAAGAGGATCTGAAGTCTATGGTAGTTTTTTTTTTTCTCTATATTGAATTTCTATGCTTCAGAGTTGAGTTACAGAAGGACATGCATCAGCAAAAAAAGTTGCAATAGATGACAAGTTTTAGTTTAATTGGTCAGTAAAGACTCTGCTGATCCCATATGTGTGTGGAAGTGTAGTGTCAATAGGAAGAATCCTTTCCTTTGATGGGATGGCCATGCAGCAAAGCATCCTCACTGGGAGAGTGAGCAGGCTGGAGCCTGACAACCAAAGCTGTGGGACAATAAGTTCTTTCATTTCTTGCACAGATGCTGTCTAGGGTACCAGGCAGAACTTTTTCTTTCCCTGTAGGACCCATTATTATGTCTTTCTGTTTGCTGTATCTTTTCTAGTCCTTGTTTTTGATGGTTTACTTGAAGAAAAGTAATTTATGCCCTTCCATTTTGCTCATCAAGGGATAACATTGATTTTGCTTTGGATGTAAAATCATACTTTCAAGTTATGGGGAAATCTAGCATTTTCAAGAGCTACTCAGCAATTCCTGGTCTGAAGCATCAGACTACATCACTCTCCTTTTCAAGACCGTGGGGAAGATGGACCAAACAACATAGCGGTATTTGAGGCATCCTCTCTCTCCTGTTATACTTATTTATTGATCATTGCTTACAGCAACTGTGGAACAATTCTGTAACTGCTCTGCAAATTAGAAGAAAACATTTTTCTTTCCCCAGCCCAGCCAGCATCTAACCTTTCATCAGAGCTCATCTTCAAAATTGCGTGACGCAGGTTTTGTTGAAACACTTTTTACTTTGCTTGTTTTATACTTAGCAGAGGTATCACTTGAGTTTTACACTTAGCAATAACCATGAGTGGAGTAAATAATGTAATCTTGATTTTTTCGCAGGTATTGAAAGAAACAGTTATTCCTTCCTGTAAGTTTCCTGATAGTTTTTGAATTCACTGTAATGAAATCCCCCTTCATCCGTTAGTCAGCCACCACAGAGCTCAAGAATCTCAGCAGTTAAAAAAAAAAGCAAAAGAAAAATATGTTCTTTCCTTACTGCAATCTGCAGATCCGTTGTTAGAGCACATTTCCTTAACAACAGAAATCTTGCTCTGGCTTTGAAATGTCAGTTCTTGTTTGCAGCGTGACTGACCTCCCACCCTGATCAGCATGGTTTTGACCAGGAAGCCTCATCATTACTGAGCAGAGGGGAGCACAGGCAAGTGCATTCGAATGCACCCTTTTTGCTGTAAATGCTAAGCACAGAATATGCACTTGCCCTCTAAAATCTGGTTTGAGGTCGGTAGTTTTACTTCCAATAGGTTAATAAGCAGCTCGGAAATATGTAGTGCAACTCAGCAACAATTGCAATTTATATCCTGATGGATGATTTAATAACTTTCATGTAGTTTTTATTTCTTTTTTTTTTTATGTTTTTTTTTTCTCTTTTTTTCTTCTTTTTTTCTAATTCTTTATCTGGCATACAACAACCATAAGGATTAGGCATAAACCACACCTTGGTTCTTGTTGAGGTGGCGCTGGGGCTCACGCTGCCAGATCCTTACTGCAGCCATGTGGTGTGTCAGGGCTGGCCATGCCCTGCCACTTCTGCTCTGCTGCTCCTGCTGCCCTCCAGGAGGCTAAAGACTGAGATCCTTCCTATCCAAGGTCAGGCTTGGCTCTAGACCTGGGGCTTCTCTGTTGCATCAAACTGTCTCTAGTATTTTAATGGTCTTGCTTCTGTGTGGGTTTTGCCAGTTGATGCAAATATTTAGATGGGGGGGAAAAAAAAGAGATGAGTCTTTATGCATCAATGTTCTTGCAGGTGTATGGCTCCACCTCATAAAGCAAGATTGAGAACATGCATATCTTGATCAGCCTGATTTTTGTGTTCAGGGAGTTTACTTATATCAGCTCCAGGCGAATTAGAGCCACTGGTGCAGTGAACTGTATTGTTTTTAGAGGAAAAAGAGAGTGTATTTAGCAAATCTAAAAGCTTAACAAATGTATGCTGTAGGAGTTTAACATATATAAACTAAATTGAACATGCTGCAAACTGGTTTGAGAAGATGGATGAAAACTATCAATTTTATTTTTTTTTATCAAAACTATTGTGTGCAGTCAATTGACTGTTGCTTAATGTGCATGATCCGTCAAGAGGAAAATCTCCAGTCAGTCCAGTTGTTTCACTTCAGAGAGAATTAAGTCTAAAAGTGCATCTTTGTTTCTGATTGCATTCTAGTAAGTAAAACCAGTCAAATTTCCTTAAAACCTTAGGAATATCTGGAATTTAGTACAGACAACCAAGTTATTTTAATTGGTGAATTCCTGGCTACCCTATTATTACTTTCAATTAAGGAGTCTTCCCATGGTATGTTAGGGTGGCACAAACAAATTATGTTAGTGCTTTATGTGGATATTTACTTTGCTCATTCTCATCAGCTCAACCTGAAGTAGAAGTTGTCCAATAAGAACTAACATAGCTGATATTTTCTTTTTATAATTAAAATGCTACTGTATGTGTAGCACAGCAGTGCCTGAAGCCCTGTACAGATTTGATGCTGAACTGCCTTTTAAACACATATGAGAACTCAGTGGCTGATCTGGAGGGAGGAATGTCAAACCTAGAAAACATCCACAGCAGTCCATCTCCTAAAACTAACCATCCTTTAATAAATATTAATTCTGTGTGCTACGGCCTGAAGTAGTGTAATTTAGTTCAGTTTATTTAATCAATTTTCTTTCTGTATTTCTTTGTGACAAATAAATTTTGGAAGATATGTAACTGTTTTTTGTAGATGTTATGGTTCTTCAAGCCTATCATTGCATGTGTTAAAATGACATATGTGTGTGTGTATATATATATGTCACAGCTTCAGACTTACCATTTTTTTCATCTGATGGAATATTTTTGTGGATTTCAAGAGGGCCAGAACTGGTTTTATTTGAAATGTGGACATGGTTTTGCAGTGTTTGCTGCAACAGCGTAACATGTAATGCTGACCTGTTTGGTCCAGTTAGGTTTCTTGACCTTGAATTTTCCCATATCTATTCAAAAAAAGAAACCAAGCACTTTGATTTAAAATACTCTTACAATAATTACAGTAGGACAAGTTGCTGTTCAATAATTAGAAACCTACAACACAGCTAATAAGGCTTTCTGAGAATGTACTTGCTCCTGCTATAGAAGCTCTTTCACAGAGGTCATGGCGGGAAGCCAGGGGAGGTTGGTAGACAGCTAGGCAACCAGAAAAGAACAAGTTTGTCAGCATGTACAACTGATTACCGTGAGAATAATTTTCCATAAGCATTGCCTGCAGTGTTTGCTTAAGGGGGGAATAATTTTTCACTGTAAACTTCCTAAAAGCTAAACCATTTTTGACTGTGGTAGAAAGTAATTTGTTCAGTTCAAATGGAATAAGGTTCAATAAGATTTTTATGCTATTTTAACTCTGCCTACATGCATAGACTGAGGTATGATATTTCAGCATATACAGGCAATATAGGATTATTCCCATGATGATACATGACAATTATTTTTGATAGGTTTTTATTTCTGCTAGTTACAGTGATCAATTCAGAACAAGAAAACATGAGAAACATTAGTGACAGAAGAGATAGCCTTTAGTTATTATGTTCTCTCTCCTGCTTGTGAATGTCATCTAGATTGTCAGCAGGAAATAAATTAACTTGCTTTTCTAGGTTGCTCATGGTTATAATTGTAGCATAATTCTGTGGGAATATAGATGGTCTTGTAGGGTTTACAATGCTCTGTAACCCAAAATTTCTGTTGAAGTATAACTGAATCATAGTTCCAACCACCAAAGCATGTTTAGGCATGTTCAACTGCTGCACTGTATCTATACTTCTTTCTCTGGCTCTCTCTGTGTGCAAGGTCAAGGCTGAAAAGAATATTGTGTCAGCCTGTGTCATTTAGAGACTTCCTTCATGCTGAAACAACCTTGTGTATGCTGATTGCCTGAGGAATGGTGTAAAACAGATGGACTGAAATAATTACATGAACTCTAAACTTTCAAAAGAGAAGACAAATTTCATATTTACAATGATTTATTTATTTTTTTTAAGTAATAACTAACTCAATTCTTACTATTGTTCTGAAAACAGGACATTTGCCAAAGGCCATGTGTGGTTTATTTCAAATTCAATGCAATCCATAACCTGCAGTCTGCTTAATTTTACAATGTGAGTTGTCTTTATCCATTATTTATTGTGTTCAAATACGAGGAAGACCAGAATATCAGACAGAAGGAGCACAGTGGCTTTGCAGATGAGTCATAGTAATGAGAAGTCATTGAGTAGTAAAAAGAGCTGTACTTAAGTGTCTTAAGTTGAGAACAACTGAGGGGGAGAGCCAAGAGTGATTGGAAGGTGCCCTGGCAATGCAACTCTGGAAAGATAAATGCAGGTCCCAGCAGCTTCTGGGGAGAGAATTCCCAGTAAAGCCAGGGAGATATTAGTGCCACAGTGCAAGGCCCTAAGGCACCTTACCAGAAATAATGTGTGTGATTCTCTCTGCCCATGTTCTAGAAGATGAATTTAGATTGGAACAGGTTCAGAGGAAAGATAGCACGTCTGGGAGACTAGGAAAGAGGAGATCAGGTATCATGACAAAACAGAATGACAGAATATCTAAGAAAAGATAAAACTGTTTAAATACAGTGTACTTACTGATCACTGAAGAGATCACAGATATCTGTTGACTGGGTATAACTTCTGTGCATACATGTAATTTTTAAAAAACTGACTGTGACTGCATCATTTATCAGGTGATAAGGGACTTCACAAGAAACACATCAGGGAGGAAATTTTTTTTTTTAAAAGGAAAAGGTGATGTTGGTTTAAGGAAAATGTTTAGAAATTAATAATGGATACATTTATACAGAAACTTACAGACTCCAAATTATGAGGATAGTCTGTAATGTGTCTCCAGCAGGATTAAATGGGGACAAAAAAATTACACTGCTTTAAAGCTGGAGCTCAAGACATTTATCAAAGTGATTCTGTAAAGTGTTGCTTTTAACACCGAAGGACAGGACTAAATGATTCAGAAAATTCATTTAGTTTTTCTGTTCATCTTTGTCTTTTATATATCTTACCATCTAAAAAGTAACAATAAATGCAGTCACTGCTATGGAAGCAATTCAGAATCTTTGTGTCTGAAGTTGTGTAAAATTAATAAATGATTTGGGGTCTGTTGAAGAGCAGTAGCATCTAAGCAAATCTGTCAAATCTTAATTTAAATCTCTGTTTAGTCTACAGCAGTGAAATTGCTCTGAATAGAAAATACATTATAAAATGTGTGTAATGGATCTTGTCAAAGAAACTTTTTTATTCTATTTAGCATTTTTCAATAATAGACAATCTTCACTGCATTTAATAAAAAGTAGTGAAACTGCTGAAGCCAGAACTGATTGTTCATAAATTTAAAGCAAAGAAAAGTGTATAAGCTCTTTGCAGTGAACTGCTCACTCTCTGTATCTAAAATTCAGTGGTTAAATAAAGTCGATCTGTGAGGAATTTTCCATTGTGAGTCATAAGTGTTGGATTGACAATCTTTATAGAAATTTAAATGCAATCCCATTAAACAATACGCTTCTATAAATGCTGAGGGATAAATTTCTTTCCCTGAGTGCGGGGGCATTAAGCTGCAGTATCTCGGAATGGATTGTAGAGAGTTTGTGTAGCTATGAAAAGCAATAAGGTTCGGAACTGCCTGGCTAGAACACCTCTAGCATCCTGCCAGGAGGACAGGATATCTAATGGTACAGGACCCATCAGCCAGCAGCAATTATCTGAATGGCATTTGCCCACAGGAATAAAGCAAAGGCCACATAAATAAAAAATTGTTGGGTTTTCTTTCGATATCCCATTGAAGCTGGATATTGTTCTTGCAAACATTGTTTGAAACAAGTATGTCAATAAAATGCAAATAACTGTCACAATACTTGGCTTGTATTTTCAATGTATAAAATTTAGAAAAATAATGTGCTCTAAACATATTTTGTGGTTTCATCAACTTTTGCTCTATCTCCTGTAACTATCAGTTTGGCTTCATTTTGAGTTCACACTCATGCAACTGCATCATTTGGCCATAGGTTTTACCCTTATAACCTCTGGGTAACCTATAAGTGAAAAATGTAAATGTGTAAAAAATGATCAGAAAATTCAAACACCACGGGGAAAAAAATGGGGGAAATAAATGTTTCCAATAGTAAAAAAAAATGGCAAATGTAATGCCAGTCAACCCTCTCAGAATGCTGAGCATACACACCAAGGAGAAAACTAGAGAGATCATAGATGATGTGGTAATGATGCGAAGGAAGAATGTTGAAAAGAGGGCATATGAAGATGCTGAACAACTTTCTGGAACGACAGAGAGGACATCATCGACAGGTTGTGAGAGTGCATAATATTCGTATTCTGATTAAATCTTCACACTCATAAATGCCAGCGCATGATCACACTTCTGTGAAGCTGCCCCTGATTGCTGGGCTGAGCCCATGGTGAAGTTTTTGAACACAGACGCTCCTTGGTGGTGACAATTCTCAGAGCCGTTCTCCAAACCTACACAGCTACATAAGCATAAAACCCACCACTCCCAACATAATCCCTTCTGCTGTTCAGGTCAGGCACATGGTGCTGTGCAAGTCATTTCTTGTTTTCACCCTTCTGCCATCACACCCTCTGTATCACTTAAGACCTGGCACTAGTATTTGCTTCTTGGGGAAGGGCATCTCAAGGTTGCTTGCAAGCTGCATGTGTCGACATAAACCCTGTACACCTCAGCACTGTGTTTATCAGGAGAGGAGTGCCAAAAGAGAAATGTGGTGGATCCCTGTTGCTGCTCAAGAGTACTACTATCAACATTTTCTGTCTGTAGCAATAATTTTTACCACCATCTCCATTTCTACATGTTACTTCTAGTTTGTTAATTTAAAGCAAATTGTTGCTTACTGCTGGTGGTTGGCTGCTCTAACTTTCCTTCTCCTTCAAAAGCAGTTACTAATAAAAAAATCAAAGCTTTTTCTTTGCTGTACTTGTTTTTCTCTCGATGAAACTGAGTAGCTAAAGTTATGCAAAAAGCTTGAACAAGTAAATTAACAAAATCTAGTAAACAATCTACACAAGTGTGTTGTGTTTCAACAGTATCAGAGATTTAAAGTATTTGGAAACAAGCCTGTGCATTAACCACTGCAGTCCACAAAGTTAATCAGCCATAATATACTAAGATTAGCTGGACTTTCCCACCAGGGGTAACCCCTCTCATCCCAGAAAAACAGGCACTTCACAAGTCTGCACCACATCAGTACTCCATGTCTCATGACAGCTCATAATCCAGAAAGCAGCACACTTGCTTACAGTTGGTTTCGTTAAAATTGCCATGTGTTGCAGAGATGGGACCCTTTATGCATATGTATGTACGTGTGTATTATGTGTGTGTGTGTATGTATGTATTATTTTTACATATAACTGATTTTTCTTGTCCTGCCCTTCTATTCCAACAAGGATGCATCCTGGCTACTTGAGTAAAGGAAAATTCTCACCAGAAAAGAGCCTTTTACCTTCAAGAATCTTGTAGAGCATCATTTATCTTTGGTATTTTCAGTGAATATTATACTGGAATTTTTGCACCAGCTAAAGCTATAACTGAACTTTTAATGTGGCTTTACTGTCTGAATGAGGTTTTATCACCCAGGGCCTGAGGGCAGGCAGGACTTCCAAGAAGCATTTTATTGGAAAACTTTGAATAGCTCTGCTTCTTCACATGGATTTTTCTAAGTTGCTGTTGGTCATGCAAGACAATTTGAATCCAAAGTCATGTGAAAAACCTCCCACTCTCAAAGTACTGAGGTATTTGTGGGTTTTGTAAGCAGTTGGCCTATAAATGTAAACCTCCTCCTATGGTAAATGTTTACAATGAATCAAAGAGATCTGTAGTTGGTGCAAATTGAGTTCAACAGATGTAAGAGAATTAAAATGCACTGCAGACCTGACTGGTTCTCCAATGTGTAGTCTTATCTGCAGTGAGGTAGATGAAGTTTTCACTAGGGAAAGGTGCAGGAATAATCCCAGACCCCAAAACAATCATAGCTCAGTACTCAACTCATGTATTCTCTTTTCAGCCACTGCTTGTTTCAAGACTTAAAATCCTAAACTATACTATGAAATACACTTTTGATATATTAGCAAAAATAGTTCTGCACGTCTTGAACTTAATGGCCGGCAATTAATGTACAGAGACTTGATGATAAGCATTAGGATTTTTTTAAATATATGACTATTGAATGAAATTTAAAATTCTTTTGCTTTGGTTGTATCTTTTGTTATTATCAGAATGTTAAATAAATCTTTTTTGATTGATAAATCTTGATAAATAAGTTTATTTCCAGTGTTTTGGTGTTCCCTCACTTTGTCCCATCAAAAATACTGAAAAAGATAAACTATATTAAAGTGTTGTCCATTCTAAGCAAAGGCACGTTAAAAAAGTGCAGCCAATGTGACAATTAATATGGCAATCAATATGCCCGCTGATGGTGATCACTCTTTCTGCAATTATAAACCTGGTTCTGGGTTCCCTCAGTCTCATGCAAAATTTTGTTCAAATTGATGAGGCAAAGTTTAACATGCAGAGGATTTTCCATTGAAATTTTGCCTTAATCTTTATTCTGTGAGGATGGGCTCCAAATGGCAGCAGCATAGATTTGGGGAAAGTTTCCAACTGTGTCACACTTGCTGTCAGGCCCAGGACAGTGCAGGAGCAGTTTCTACTCTCAATGACATTTTCAACCCAAGAAGCACAGTAGGATCTGAAGAGATGGGTGGAGTGGCTGGCATTTAAATGAGCCAGACTACTTCTAACATCAAAAGAGTTTCAGCTCAATATTTGGCCAAAGGGTCAACCAGACTCTTGCCTTGCCTAAGGCAGTATTTCCATAAGGATTTTGGCCTGTGCAAATGCTTCCTAGGAATATGGAGCCAAAGAGTGTAGGCAAACTCCTTAATTTTCAAAGGGCTTTGCATTGGTCTGGGAATTATCCTTTCTTTAAACATTGGACATGAATTTTTTAGACAGTTTATCTTCACAAATTATGTCTGTGCTGTGTTTCTGTACTATATGTATATATTCTTTTGCTGTTTCACGTTTAAAAGGTGACATTATTTTACGGTGTGCATCCAGGTAGTGACCTGAAATATCCCTTCTCAGGGGAAGACTAGATAATGGGAAGGAGATCTCAGAGAGGATATATCCTGTCTGGAATCCCTGTAAGTATTTTCATAGTCAGCAATTCTGAAATGGACGTCTTCAACTCCTTGAGCATAAGGTGCAGCAAAAAGCCCCAGATGAATGACCCTCTAGCAGCTTACCCTTCAAGAACTGAAACCCCCGAAATGTCCAGAAACATGAGGGTGCCAGGTGTGTCCAACCAGACTTGAGCCATGGTCCTGGCAGAGAAGCAGAATTGGTGTGACAAGGGTGAGGGGCAGAGAGACGTTCTGGTTCTGGGGAGGGGCGGGTGGAAACACTTGGATGTGGTCTGTTTTGCTGTGTGAGTTTGGGTCAGCAGAAGGCTCTGAACTGCTGTCCTGTGTTACACCAGGAGGATGGATGAGACCTCTCCCACCTCTTCCTTTCTCCACATCTTGCAAGTGTAGGGAAACTGCTGGGCAACAAAATTGACCAGCCATCCTATTTTGTCCCCAGACTTCTGTGAGCAGCTAGTCCTGCCACATGGTGAAGAGAAAGAGCTGTACTCCAGTGCTATGGAGAACAGCCTGCTGTTCAGCAGCAGGGAAACAGCCCCTGAACTTTGCTCACCAAGGGGCAATGCCAACGCAGAACCATATTCTTTGCATGAGTATCTGATTTTGGAAGGAAAATGCTCTGGGATTAGGTTTTGCTTTACAGGCCAGCTCATACTCTGACACTGATTGTGACAAATAATTGTAAATAACATCAAATATCTTAGGATTAACTTGTACTTTGGTGACTAAAAAAGAGCGGTTATTTTTACTTTGCACATTAATTTTTGTTAATGCCACTTGATACATACATTTAAGCAAAGACAAAATGAACTGAAAACACTTCTAAGTGTAAAGCAACTGATGCTATATTATATAGTTCTCCTTGTAGGTTCACCACAAAGTATCATGCCAACCTTCTGACACAGTGTGTGCAGCCCTATATTAAGCTATTTTAATGACTCAATTCAGATTTGGTCTTTAGAACTTGTTCTTGAAATCTGTAATTAAGACTGTCTGTTTGAAGTCACTTGGAGTTCTGAATTAGATATCAGCCACAGGGCTCAAAAAATCTTGATAATGTCATTTCTATGAGGTACAAGGGGTACCTTTCATTTGACTGTGTGCAGATCACTGCAGGAGTTATCTGCATCTATGCTAATCACATCATTTTCCCTTTATAACCAAAGAAGGGAAATAAGCACTTAAAGGGTATGAGTCAGCTGATCTACTTCAGATATCTGGTACAGGATCAGATGAACTGCATCTTAAAAGCAACTCTTACTCCCTAGAAACTTCAAAACAAGATTTGGTGACCAGTTCTGGTATAGACATCTGCAGTGATATCCAAAGAGAGGTGAATCCCACTGAGATACTGGCAGCAATTATAAGGATGCTTCAGAACAAGCTCAAGCACTACACATTTACTCTTGCATATTAAACAAGCTGATGAAGGCATGGGTATCAGTTTTTAAATAAATTTCTACAGAGTTATATTCTTTTTTTAAACTTTCAGGAACTTTACTAATGGTCCTGGAAATACATGAATAAAGGCAAACTCAAACAGTATGCTTCGATCTAGTTTGGATAATTTCATTGAAGTTTATGGGCTTAAATCTGTAAATAAATCTTCTATATGTGTATTTGAAGAATTTTGATTCACTTCTGGGAATAAGACTTTGCCAGTGCAAATGTAGGCATTATTTTCTTCATAAACATAGTTATCCTTTTTTCTCTTAAATTTTATAAGTCTGACCTCAAAAGGGTTTTTAGAAAAATCTTTCTATGACATTAGCTAATCTGTCAAAAAATCTGTGTAGCACATGGTAGGTAATCAAAATACTGTGCATTTTTTGCATAATAGACCTCAGCTCTGTGCCAAAGTCTTCTGAAACATTGATTCTTTTTTAGACTCAAAAGGCTATTCTGTAGAGTTATGAGAACATTAAAAGAAAAAAAAAGGATGAGGGGAAATGAAAGAAAAGTAAAAACAAACTAAATTTACTAAAGAAAAAAGCACTTTCACTTTCACCCACAAGATGGTGCCACTTCCTCAATTTAAAGTACAATTTTCCTTTGAAAAAGGTATTGAAATGGCACTTAACAAATTAAACCCCACGGAAAGGGTAATGGAGCACAGAAATCCTACTAGTGCCTTTAAAATAGTGTTTATATAGGATTTAAATTACATACGGCCCTTGTGCTGACCCTCTGCACAAGACTAAGATACATTCTGCCTGAATTCAGGGACATACTTGCTAATCTTTGTGACAGAAAAAGCCTTTTAGTGCTTATGGTAACTGCCAGCTCTTCAGCTAGTCACAGTGCTCAGTCTGAGTGGGTTTCTGATTCTTTCTGTGTACCATAAAAACTATTATTTAGCAAATTTTGAAGCGTTATATCTAAGGAAGTGTACTGATGGTGGGTGATCTGCACAGATATAACTGCAATTTAAGAAGAGTGTGGCTGCCAGTGTGTGGCTGAGAACCCATCTGAGAACCTTTATTGACAGGAATGATTAATTGGGAGAAATGTACCAGTACCAGCTTTCCTTTAGGTTGCTGCTGGGTTTACAAAAATAGCAGTTAGAAAAAGAAGGCAAAACACTTCTACCTTCTAAAGTAAATGCATGGAAAGAGTAGAAAAGCAGAACATTCCCAATATCTTTTTTACAGTTATTTCAGAATAAGACCTTTTGGGATGGTAATTGCTGTTTATTTTTCTTTTCACCTCATTACAGGGGAAAACCTGAAAGAGAGAAACAAATTTAGTGGTTTATGTAGCACTTCCCCTGTAAAACGATCTTGAATTCAGAGACTAAAAGAGTAGGAGGTGACAAAGGAGGCAGCCCCTTGGCAGCTGTCTGTCCCCATCCTTAACTCCTCTTTCCTCATCCCCTGGGGTCCGTCTGGAAGTCCTGGTTCTGACCTTCTCCAGGAATCTCTTAGCTACTTCCCTGGTTGTTTGCCCTATCTGCTTCCCTTCACACTCATTTGGTAGCTGCTTTCTCTGTGGTCACTCAAAAAAGTGTAGGGGAGCAAACAGTGTGGAGGGTCTCCCTGCTTTTATTTGGGGTTCAAGTACCCCCAAAATAGTGTGTAATGGTGCAAAAACATTCAGCGAATGTGACCATGGGCATCATTACCAGTCCAACACAGGATGAGACTATGTTTTAGTTTACTAACAAGTTTGTGTTTTATCATGGAAGTGGTAATCTGTATTTAAGGTAGAAAAATCAGCCTTCTGTTCAAATTAATTGTGTTACTGATTTCTACTGAAGGTCAAAAAGGCTCCTACATCTCTAAGGCAGTCTTGTGAGGCTTATTTGAGAGTATAACCCAAAACTGTTTCCATTCACATTGGTTACAAAAGGCAGTGTGAATAGCTGAAATGCTTTCAAGTATTTTTATTGCCCAACAAACTCTTCTGAAATGTAGAAACCCTAATATGAGCAACCTGGTGACAGAGCATGAATTCACCTCTGATCCAGGAAGCAAGTCATTGTCTCAAAGTAGTTCCTCACTTCACCCTGGCTTCTGCTGGGCCCAGGTGACAGGGTGTTCTCTGTGTGGTAACACCGAATCTGGAGGGAACAAGTTATTCGCCACCTGGGACACGTCATCATCCCAATGGGTGTCAAAAGAGATTCTTTAGTTCAAATTGCATAAGTATGGGATTTTGTGTGACTCAAGGTAGTATGAAGGCTCCATACCTCTTTTGTTTAGGCAAACTGCAAACTTAAGGACGTGTCCCAGACTAAGTCATACAGGTGGTTTCTGTTTCCTTATGGGAGTTCCCCACATGCATAAGCAGCCTGTGCTTGAAAAGCAAAAATTAGTGTAAAGATGAGACACAAACTCTTATGGAAAATTACTTCCTTGATCTGCACAGAAATCTGGATTTGAGTTCATGTGACAAGGCCCTTGGATTTTACTAGTTATGTAAGAAGTAAAATTACATTTAATTTTAACTAAAACGGCAAAAGAAGGAAGATGAGTAGAATGAAGGGAGAAGTAAACAGAAAAACTTCAACATTAAGATTTTAAAATATATAAATAAATATAGTATTATATATAAATAAATACAATTTGGGGTAAATCTTATTAAAAAACTCAGTACACCATGTTTCTAAATAGTTCCATTTTATACCATATGTTCTAGAGGGAAAAGCCTCTCATTTAGTAATCTTTAAAGTCATAATTAATGCCTCCTCTGTTAAAAAAAAGTAATGATTTCAGACAGTGGCTTTTGTGTTTCACAGTTGAAACTGAATTGTATTTCTTTGTAAATCAAAACATAGCCCTCTGTTAGGAATGGGAAGGAGGAAGGAATAACAAAGATAGGAAAATATAGCTTCTGTATCTGGGTAGCTTTTGGAGAATATGATCCAGAGTGTGTTCTTCAGGCCCGGAAAAACATTTGCCTTTTTGCTCTTATTTTCCTCTCCACAATTCATGGAAATGGATTTTTTTTTTCTTTTTTTTCTTTTTTTTTAGAACTAGATGCGATTGTTTGGGACAAGTTTTTGTCTTGTTGTGCTAAGCTAAATGTAGCAGGGTTAAGGTGATCTACCTGGTGAAGATAGATTCTCAATCAGACCAGAAAGCAGAAAGGATTGAGAAAAAAACCTTACAAGGAAGGAAAAGAAGCTGGGAAGGAAGTTCATGCATCAGAAGGATTCTTATGAGAAAGAATGCCTCTTGTATCAGAGGCATGAGCTGGCTTTCTCCCCACCACTGTTTGCTGCTGCCTTTTTGGAGCAAAGGGCCTGAGCATTGCACCCTGCAAATTCAGCAGCCCCATGAACATCATCTCTTTGCTCTCTGTTGTAGGGTGCTATAACAAAGATGAGCAGCACCAGTGGAGTCTTGGTTCCCCCATCACTGTTTTATCTTCAGCACTGTTAAGAGTCTTTCACTTCTCCTACACAGAGAGCTTTAAAATGCCAAGGAGCATGACCAAAGTGAACACTTCTGCAAATGTCTATATTTACCATATTTCTACTAGCTGACAAGCAAGCTTTTGACAAGATTTCATGAACTTGAATGTTCAACAAAGGAAAGGGGTAAATAATACCAGAAAAACAAATCTCTGGGTTTTATTGGTAGCTTATTGTTACCTTCCCCACTTACCCAGGTGTCGGTTAATAGCGTAGACTTTAGAAAATGAGTCTTAAAGTGTGAAGTAAATTTTGTGAGCAGTGGGTTTCTGATTGTGACTTCTGCATACACACACACAGTGAGAGAGACAAGCAATGACACATTTTTTCAAAAAATTTTCTCTCAAGTGCTATCTAATTATTTTCTATTAGTATCTGAAAGTACTTATTGTTGAAGTGAAAGATCTTCTTTTTCAATATGAAGGAATAACCTGATCTCCTGATTTTTTTTATGATCCTACTTGTTTCAATATCATATGAGAAAATCTGCAAAAATTTTTGTGGAGGTATGACAGGCACAGGCCCAGCTTCTGCTTTCTGGCTATACAATAGAAACAGAAGAAAGTTGCCTTGCAGAAATATGTGGGAAGTCATGGCTGTTCCTTAGCTTCCTCTTTAGTCAACATAAATTTGACATTTTTTTTTTCCTTATTCATTTATCTTCTGCTGTTGCCTGAAAGTAATGTCAGCTGCACAGGCCTGTGAGTCAGCCACCTCTCTGCATGAAGCTGAACAATAAATTCCATTTCTTCCTCCTTGCACTTTAAATATAACTTCATTCCTCTGTTCCACTAGGAACAAGGTCTGTTACTCTCTTTCTGTGTGATGGAATACCATCTCCCTTTGGGGCGAGGACAAAAGTTAGTCTGCCTTCAGAAAAAAGTGAATACATGCATCTTTTTCTAAAGGAGTGCCAAAATAGTGGCAATATCAAAATAAAAAAAAATGAGGAAAAGTTCTGTGAGTGAAGTATTTCTTCAGACATCATCATCTCAGACCTGGTAACATTTCTCTTCAGGCCCTACTTTTCTCTGTTTGATAGATGTCCTGAGAGCTGGGAAGCCACAGATCTGATTTTGTGAGAGTTGTTTAAATAAAGTGTTTATCTCTCCAAAACTATGTTCTGAGTCTGAGAAGCTTACAAATGTTTGCAGGCTTTGAGCTTTAAACACGTCTTCTTTCTTTGTATCATAAACAACCATCACCAGAGCAAGATCCCAGACCTCTAAGTGCAAAGGACCAGTAAGCCAAATGTGTTCTCAGGAGCTCCTTGCAAGAATACCTAACATTGGCCAAGCCACTGGATACATCCAGAGAATGTTACTGAAGTGCACACTCTTTACATTTACCTAGAGAATAAAATATTTGTGGAAATACAGAAGCACTATTAGAAGAGCTTCTGTCTTAAATGGATTTTTAGATTCTTTAGAAAACATAAGAAAAGGGCAGTTATTTTGAATTTATTAAGTTTTGCTTTAGACAAAGAGAAAACATCAGATATTCTTTGGACAGAATGTTAAACCTTATTGCAAAATTTCCTTGTAACACTGTTAAATCCCTAATTTTTTCCCTGATTAAATTAGACCACAAGCCCAAACTTCACATTGATGTTGACTGATTTGTAACTGCCATGGTATCCACAGGTCTGACCCTTTCTTCACCCCAACGCTGTGCATACCCACTGCCCTTTCCCGCATGGCAGAAGTGCCACTCACATGTAGGTTGCACATATGTTTTCCTGAGACACTCCTACTTGAAAGAGTTTATATATATACATACATATGTATGTATGTATGTATGTACGTAGGTATGTATATATTTATAGTTTGGCATCTATGGGTTGTGTTGGCAGTTGCCTCCCAAAAAAATAAATGGAGTGTGTTGAATTTGGTCCTGCTGTTTGAGGGAAGTGGATATGACACTGGATTGAAGGCTGAATGTCAACAACAGGGGCCAAGTGCTTTTCTGGCAGGGCTGACCTCAGCATCCTTAACTTCAGCCAGACTTTACTAAAAACCTGTTATAACAGTGCTCCCTGAACCCCTAAGAAGGTGTTGATGATAAGCATTGACAAAAAGGCAACCGACAATTGGTACCAGCATCCCAAACTTATCCCTGTCCATACAGAAAACTGGGAGAGGCAGTTTATTCTGTCTCAGGATTAGCTAGATATTTTTAGGGTGTGTTGTAATTGTAGTTTATGTAACCACAAAATCAATGTCTAGTATTTATGATTAAAAGTGTTCAGAAAGACAAGAGAGACACATAATCCTTTAACCCCTGAAGACATAGATTTCTAAAAGTACTTAAGTGCTTAAAGTGCAGATAACCATCTACTAATATTTTCTAAAACAGCAAACCTGGTTCAGTGCAATCAGTCTTATGACAATAAGACTTACGACAATTACGCGCCTGACTGCACTGCAACCACCAATAAATAAGAATTAAATACTTGAAAATGTTACAGATATGAACTTTTAATCCTATGAGGCCAAATCAGTTCAACTGCTTTTAACACCATTGATAAGTCCCTGTTTGCATTTTTTGGCAATGATGTGACTTGGAAATATGACCACAGGGGCACGCGCCCTCTTACTTCACATGAAAATTAAATAAAATGGACCATTAGAAGTGAAAATCAGTTCTATGTACATGTATGGGCTTGAAATGAAACCCATAATCCACAGATCTGATCAATCAGAAAACATTTATTTTTAAAATGGGTATTAAAACTCAGACTAAGAGTGGATTGTTTCCACTCTCCTTCTCAGCCTTTTTTTTTTCCTAGGTAAGAAGCATAAGAAATTATTCTGTAGGCAGAGTTGAATTTATTTTGTCTAAAATTCTTAAAAGTAATTTTATTAAATTTATTAAGGATTTTGACAATAATCTGAAAAAACAAAACAAAAACAAAACCAAAATCAGACCAGTCCCGTATTTGAGAACATACATTTTATTCACGTGGCAACCCATGTATCATGATTTCCTGAAGCACTTCTCTCTTGACACATAGGGAGATTAATTGTATTTATCAGCTGGGGACAGCTGTGCTTCCACTCTACTTCTCAAGAAATGCCACTTTACCTAAGATATAGCTTTCTTCCTCAAATTCCTTCTGTTAAAGACCTTAGGTTCATTTGTAATTGAAAGAAAACCAAAGCATAAATCTTCCTCTGAATTTTTTTCCCCAAATGTCTCTCCTTACAGTTCCCTGTCTTCTGCTGCAGCCTGTCATTCCTTAAACAGTACATTTCATTCCATGAACAGTACATTTTTTGCATGGCTGGGGGTGAGGTGCAGCTGCCAAGAAGGAGCAGAACCTTGGAAGGTTTGTGATGTAGATGCCCACCACCTGAGTCCAGGGAGAGAGAGCAAGGCTGCTCTGGGCTTCTGGAATTAGCAGAAGCTTTGTATAGCACAGGAGGAGGTTGGCAGGAGCTAGACTGCAAATCCTGGTGGCATTCTCCTCCTCTCCATCAGAATTATATTTATACATACGCACAGGCATTCCTTTGTCGGATGGTGGGAATCAATAGTTGTTGACTCATGGCAATTGCCACACCTCCCTCATTATCTTAATTTCCCAAATATCAAGTGAAACTGCAATATCAAATAAAACTAACAAACATGAAACACCCTGAGATCTTAGTGCCCACACAGGTGCAGGTGCAAAGGTGAAAACCCAAAATATTTTGTGGGTTGGAGGATAACACTGAGTTTTATCAAGTATTGGTATTGTCATTGAGGAGTGTTGCAAAATAGAAAGTAGTTGTTCTCAAAGCTGCTTCTTCCCTTCTGGGGAGTTTGGGGCTTTTTCGTCCTCCTGAACAGTCTTTTTTCTATTGCTGGCTTTTTCCTCCCAGTGGCAGGAGGGGTTTCTTTTGCTCCAGCAGCTCAGAGTGCTGCCTGAATGACTAGTGATTCCTTGAAGAAGCAAATTCTTGAGTTGTCTTTGTCCACTGTTTCCACTGCAGGATTCACTTTTCTCTGTAGTTCCGAGTAAAACCCAGGAGTAGGTAGCATTTTGGGAAGTGCCAGACATTTCTTTCAAATTTGTCATTTTTCCCACTTTAGACAGCGAAATGCAGTATTTTCTACAGGTTTATCTGAGTTGTTTCTTCTATCCTACCATTCTATTTTAAGTATGTTCAGGTCTATTTTTTTACTATACCAAAGATTTTATCTACTCATGTATATAAACAAAATACATGTGAACAACATGCTCTTACGTACTGATACTTTTATTAACATTTAATTGGAAAGTTTTTCTTCATGTGGTATATTTGAACAGATAAAACAAAGAGATTAACAGAAATAAATTCCTCACTAATTATGCCTCAGTTTGTTTCATATCCTTAGTGTAGTATTATAAAAAGGAAAATGAAAATGTTAAAGTGAAGTAAAATGAGACAGACACCAAGAATGAAAGTAAAGGAGGAAGGTTACCGCTGCAGGGCTGGCAGTACTGAGCTGCACAGAGCTGAGGCTCCAAGGGAATGCTAACCCTTATAAATAGGATAAGGGTGTAGTAAGGAGGAGGTGGGCACTACCTGCGTTAGCGGCCCCTCTCCAAGGGAAAAATTCAGCTAGAAACACACTGAGGAAGAGGCATTTTAAATACATTGTCAGATTGGTCTCCACTCCTGGGCCTACAAGCTGAGGTAATTGGGCTTAAAAAGAAAGATGGATATAAGACCAAATATGAAAAACTGTCTGTATAATTTTACCCTTTGTCCCATAGTCTATTTTAGGCACACAGATTGTCCTTTGTTTTGAATCAGCTGTTGTTGAGATCTGGCAGGTGCTCAGGAAAAGCAGTGCTCGCTGGGTGGTCCTGCTGGCTGCACTCTGCGAAGGCAATCCTGAGCGCAGGGCTGTGGCACAGCTCTGCCAGGCTGCGGGTGGGTGACGAGGGGCACCTCAGCAGTGCTGCAGGGATGCACTGCCTGACCCATGGCATGGCTGGGACAGCTGTTAAATGCACCCTCTGGCTTATCTACTGATGGTGCTGGGTAACAGTCAGTAGTTATTTCAGCCTTTCCCATTGTAGAAGTGATGCACAAGTCCTCACTGACCATATAGATATGGGCAAAACTCTGCTTGTGTAGTTGCATGTCCATCCCTGACAGCAAACATCAGCCAGATACTCAGAAGTGGCTCAGGTCTCAAAGACTATCTCATCTCTACTCATTGATGGAAATAATCTGCTGAGTAAAAGGCAAGAAAAAAAGGGAGACATGCTGCAAGCTGGAGAACCAGTGCGGGAGATTTCTTCTGCACATGCCTCAGCCTTGGGAAATTTTAGTTTGGATCTCAGTCAAGGATGAGACACAGGCTCAAAGGAAACTTGACTTTATTATTTCCAGGGCTCTGGGAGCTACTTGTTTCCTATTTAATTCAAATAGCTGTGCAGATTCAGAGACAAATGTGGCAACAACAACAACCAAAATGCCTGTAGTTGTTCCAATAATTCTCTGTACTTGTTTCCTGTATTTGTTTCAAATTTAATACTTAAATGGCAACACTCATGCTTGACAAGCTGCGGAAACCGAGGATTTCCCTCTTTTACACTTCAGAGTTCCCACATGAGATGTGTACATTTCTGACCTCCTTGCCTGCATTTTTACAATACAGAAATGCCCTTGACTGTCATACTTCTCTATGTAGACACTCCTTCTATCCTTCCCTACACAACTGATAGTGTTTTGACTGGTAGCTGAGGTAAGATGTAGCTGTTTAAGCTGCTCTCATGCTGAATCAAACCACAAGCATGCTGTGATCTGCTGGTCCCTTTTGCCCTGCTTTGGTCATTCACACTATCCCATGTTGCGCAGACACTGGGATCAGAAACTGATGGTCCCTGGGGTCCTCTTGCAGGTGTCCTGTTCAAGAAAAAGCAAAGAATGAGCACTTCATGTTTAGTTTTAGGGACACTTATGCACAAATGATAGAATCATTGAAACAGTTTGCAAGAAAGCCTTAAGGTCCTTGAGTACAGCTGTTAACCCAGCACTGCCAAGTTCAGCACTAAACCGTGTCCCTAAGCACCGTATCTACACATCTTATAAATATCATCAGGGATGGCGACTCAACCACTTCCCTGAGCAGCCTATTCCAATGCTTGATAACTCTTTCTGTGAAGAAATTTTTTATGTAGCTGCAAAGAGCAATAATATCCTCCCTCCATCTCCTTTTCTCCAGGCTGAACAACCCCAGGCATCTGAGTCATTTCTCATAAGGCTTGTCCTCCAGATCTTTTACCAGGTTTGTTTCCCTTCTCTGAACATACTCCAGCACTTCAGTGTCTTTCTTGTAGTGACGGACCCAGAACTGAACACAGTGTTCCAGGTGTGGCCTCATCTGTGCCAAGTACAGAGGACAATCACTGCCCTGCTCCTGCTGACCATGCTATTTCTGATACAGGCCAGGATGCCATTGGTCTTCTTGGCCACCTGGGCACACTGCTGTTCAGCTACTGTTTACCAGCACCCCCAGATCCTTTTCTATGAGGCAGCTTTCCAGACACTCTTCCCTCAGCCTGTAGCTCTCCATGGGATTGTTCTGGCCCAAGTGCAGCACCTGGCACTTCGCCTTGTTCAAGTTCATACCTTTGGCCTCTGCCCATTGATCCAGGCTGATCCTACCGTCTACCCAACTTGGTGTTATCTGCAAACTGACTGATTGTGCCCTTGATCACTGTGTCCAAGGTGTTGATATAGATATTAAACAGGACTGGCCCCAGTACTGAGCCCTGGGGAACACCACTAGGGACCAGCGACCAACTGGATTTAACTCCATTCATCACCACTCTTTGGACTTGGTAATCTAGTCAGTTTTTAAAATGCGTATTACGGAACTATTTTGTTTGCTTGGGTGTGCCAGTATTCCTGCTTCTCCCCACACCACAGTGACCTAGCTGTCTCTTCTGTTAGTGCCTGTTTCTCTCGAGTCCAGAGTGTGTAGCTCTCAAACACAACTTAATTCCTCTCAAACACCAGTTCAGTCTATCCCTTTTGGGGATACAGGCGATAAAAAATTATTACAGCAAGAGCCCAGCTGCTTACAAGTAATATGTCCATGTTTTTAATTAATGTAATTACTTATTCTGCAATGACATGATGAGTGTTTAGGTAAAATTCTGCCCTTATCTTCAGATGCTCTCAGTTTCTCATTAGTTAAAAGCCCACTCATTAGGAGGAGCACATTCCTGGGACAAACAGATCAGCTGTTGTAAATTGTTTCAGCAAAGTTTTCTGCTGGTCTCTGGTTCTGTAGAGGTAAGTGCCATGTTATTTACTCAATTAACAATCAGTAAAGACAAAGTTGTCACTTCTGCTTATAGTCTACCAGATAGGAAGGTTTTCTGTGTTTTCTCTATCTTGTCTATTCTGGACTATATTTTTTTTTTATTTCTTGTGGGTTTTTTTTCTGTCAACCAGCTATTTGGTACTTAACACTCCAATGTGTAACAGCAATTTTAAGCTAAATGACTGATATTGAAATGCTGTGTCTATGAACAAAATTCACATTTGAAAAACAAGAATAACATTTTGACTTTATGGATATTTCACAATTTGATTAACGTACTTAGTGCTTAAATGTAGTGGGCTGTGGATGCAACACTTCTCACCTAGAAAGGAGCTAATAATATGTTGCTCGCCTATTAAATTCCATATGAAAATTTTAAAAATACTTCCTTCATTTGAAGCAAAACATTCAGGGGAATTGCTTCAAAATGGCAGTCAGACCTACAAGCAGTGGATTTAAAAATAATCTCTAGAAGAGCCCAAAAGAGGTTGCGGTTCATTGTTTGGCAATGACTTCTGTTCATTAATGATTTGTGTCAATCTATTGTGCTGGGTTTTTGTAGAGCTAGAGGTATTTTAAATTCATTTATTTGAAACAATGTACAGACCAGACTAAGCTGTGTATTTGGCATGCAAATAAAGTTGAAGTTAATTTCACCTCAAATTCTTAATGCATATTTTCCAAATTGTCCCGAGTTTCTGTTCGCCAAAGTGTATTATTCTCTTTTGTACTATCCAAAGAATTGGAATTATTTACTGCAAGTAGAGATTTACAGTGAAAATACACAAATGTTTTAAACGTTTGCCAACATATTAGGGTTCTTTAGCTGACTAAAGAACATATTTTTTCTCTCACAGGATTATAAATGCTTAATAACTCCATGAATTCAACTGGAATCTTTCCAGATTTACACCCCTCAATTAATTTCAATTGAATTTTCTTGAATTACACCATCTGAAAGCATAATTTATCTCTGTGTGAGCAAAAGTTAATTTAGCTTACAGCATTTTCTCAGGAATAAGCCAAAGCCTGATTGTAGGCATTCTCTGAGTTATCAATTTGACTTAATTTTCTCTTTTATAAGTGCCTCTAATAACAATAAACCTTTCAGAAAATGAATGTGTGAATTAAGGAGATGGTATGAAAGAAGCTAAAATATTTTACATGCTTTGTAAGAATGTAAACTCATGTATTATTTATTGTACAGTATTACCCATTCATACATTCCTATAAACTATTAAAATTACATGCCAGAAGGTAGGATATATTCTATTAGTGCCAATTAAGGTTCATGGTCTTCAGCTAGGAGTATTTAGTAATAAATTAGAAGAAAAATCTATGAAAAAGTAAGAACTTCTTCACAGAATACTGTTTGTAGGCACTTTTATTTTCACCCATCAAAGGTCAGAGCCAGAAGAGTGTAGTGAACACTGCTGAAGACATTAGTCTTAATTATTCAGGGAATTAAGGCTTTAACAACTATGACAATCAATATGGCTCCTCCAAAAGGCAAAATCTGCTATTTATTTCTCCTTTTCATATGGAGTAGAAATAAATATTAAAATTGCATACAAAAGGTTATACTTTTGACATAAACTTTACAGCTTTAAATATTGGAATATTTTTTCCTAAAATACATTTGTCTTCAGTTCATAATACAATACAAGCAGATGGACTGGAATTGAAAATAACAATACATGAAGCTTTTTCATTACAAAATAAGATTAGTGCTTAATATATTAGATGCAAGCTAAATTCGTGTATTATATAGATAAAATGGTATAATACTCCAGATGTTCTGTAGTTTCTTACACTCACAACATACTTCTTTTACTCAATCCTTCAGCAATTGAAAAATTGTCTGTGGCACATATATATTTAATCTCCCTCTACTGCACAGACACATTTAAACCATATTATTTTATCTTTCCTTGCTATTCAAAGTGTCATCAATAATTTACAGTGATTTAAAATGACAGCACAATCTTTTATCTAAAGCAGTATTGGGAACCATGACCTCTATCTTTATTTTCCCTCTGTCATTGATTTGGTAGTAAATCACTGGAAAGTTTCAATATCCCAATAGGGAACCTTTATCTCTCCAGCAGGAAGTTAAGAATTAACGTCTGAAAAATAGTTTGAGGACCCTGTGTTAATGGCAAGGGGACAGTGAGGGGGCAGAGCTGGGAGGGAAGGCGAATGCCCCCTGGACAGCTCCACTGTTTGTGTGAGAGCTCGAAGTAAGGACAAGGGACCCTAGCGCTCCCATTTGTGATTGAATAGGCTCTACCCAGCCCTGAATGAAAAAAAAAAAAAAAGGCAAAAAACAGGCTCTAAAAATGGGATGTAAAAGCATTCACAGTAATTTATGGTGTTGTTGCACAATAGGAACATTGGACCAATAGATGTTCAGGGTGCACGTGTGGAAGTGAAGAGGTCAAATCCAGTGGTGCTTTAGTGACAATATGCAGATACAGGTGTCTTTATCTGTGTCTGTGAGATCTGGAAGTGCCCAGATCCCAAGCCTTAACCACATGGACAAAAGAGCACTGTCCGCTGTGGATGGCAAAGCCTAGTGTAATGTGTGCAGCTACACTGAGAATTTGGCACCCGTACTGGGTAGTTGGGTTGGCCCAAGCTCTCTGCCATCGCCTAACCCACGCTGTCATTTCTCACTTGTAAACACAACTAAAACCTCTGTCGTTCTGGAACTGAGAAGGCAAACTGGAAATGCAAAGTTACGAGTCTTCTGGTTTTACTGAGGTTTATACTGGAAACAAATTGGTTTAAGGAGAGATTTTTGCTTCTATGAAACCAGTCCCATGGCTAAGGGTGGGTTGAAATGCCATGACCACTGAGCGTGCTAAGTAGCCCTCAGTGTTGTTGGTACTCATGCGATGACTTGGCGTTAGAAACAATGCGTGCAAACATGTAAGAGTCTAGCCTCTTATGACTATCTGACAAAGATGTTACAGGTAGATGAGGAAAGACAGGACACATGAAGTACTGAAATGGTTATTTTTAGTAGAAGAATTACGAGCTACATGGAAAGAGTATCTTTTCAATACCAGTTCCTTTCCCTTTCATTTCCATGCTTCCTTGCAGTCTTTCCTATCAGTTTAAGGCACGACACTAACTACACATAACAGAAACAATTAAGTTAAATAGGAAATGCCTAAGCAGATCTCTGCCCCAAATATGACTTACTTTACATCTGTGGTATGCACCAAAAAGTATCCTCTGGCATTTTCCGTTTCCTTTCAAATGAATAATCCACAGCTTACAAAAATGTCAACAGTGATAGCATAAGCCTGAATCCCCATCTTCTTGCTCTTTGAATTTCTTTTCATATATCTTGCACAGAAATAAAGGGATGCTACTTCATACTTTGCAACATGGTATTTATGTTCACCAATTGGAAGTGAACCGTAATATGAATTGCAAAGGAAACAGTCAATCATATGCTCATTTCTGTACTTTGATTGATCTTTAAGGAAGATTAAAATAATAAAATCATACAATTATTCAATCACAGAATTATAGCATGGTTTGGGTTGGAAGGGTCCTTAAAGATCATCCAGCTTCAACCCCCCTGTCATGGGCAGGGATGCCACCCACTCATCCACCCCCTAGATCAGGTTGCTCAAAACCCCATCCAGCCTGGCCTTGATTGCTTCTGCTTCCAGGGATGGGACAGCCACAACTTCCTTGGGCAACCTGTTTCAGTGTCTCATCACCCCCACAGGGAAGAATTTCTTCCTTGTAACTAATGTAAACCTACCCTTCATCACTCTAAGGCCATTCCCCCTTGTCCTATCACTATATGCCTTGTACAAAGCCCCTCCCCAGCTCTCTTGTACGCCTTCATTAGGTACTGGAAGGCTGGTCTAATGAGGCTGAACAGCCCCAACTCTATCAGCCTGTCTTTGTAAGAGAGGTGCTCCAGCTCTCTGAGCATATTCATGACATTCTTCTGGACTCACTCCAACAGGTCCACCTTGTTCTTATTTTGAGGGCCCTGGAGCTGGATGCAGTACTCCAGATAGGGTCTCACGAGGGCAGAGTAGAGAGGCAGAATACCTCCCCTGGACTTCTGGTCACTCTTCTCTTGATGAAGCTCAGAACAGGGTTGGCTTTCTGGGCTGGAAACTCACATTTCTGGATCACGTTGAGCTTCTCATCAACCAACACCCCCCAGTCCTTCTCCTCAGGTTGTTATTTCCCTTCTGTTCACTTTTTATCTTGAGATCTAATCTGAGATATATAACTGAAGAATTATGAAGATGTGAGTCAAGAGCCTGAACACTGCTAGTCGTGAGGATATGGTGAATGCTTAATCTCTCTCTGTTGTAGTTTAATACTTTTGGATCACAGAAGGTTTCAGGATAGAAATACTTCTGTAAAGGTGGATGCAGGTTGCCTGCGTCCCTCTTACCAGCTTACTAATGTGAATCATTATTCAACAAAACCAAAAAAGCAAGGCTATTTACACAATTTGGTAATAGAAAAATGACAGCAGAGAGGGAGCAAGAAAGAGAAAGGCTGGACAGATTTTTCAACTAATTTGTAAGTTCCTTTTAAATGTGATTGTGTGGCCAAAAAAATGCTTAAATACAGTTGAAATGTCAATATTTCTTAGCCATAGAAATGTCCATATTTCTTAGCCATAATAATAACTCCTATATCAAATGTGATCAGCCTATGTTCAAAAAAGGGCATTTCTTCTAGCTGCCAATTTTGTACATTCCTTGGTGAAATGAAAACAATCCTGTTTCATTATTTTCCTTTGTAAGTGCCATCATGTTTTTTTTTTTTCTTTTCCAAGCAAAATGCTTTCCTACAACTATGAGAAATACTAGTTTAAATGGATATGTTTACAATGAAAGGAAGTGCAAAACTATACTCAGCAGGTGCAAGGTAGGAGTAAATAGCACATGAGAGGCTGAAAGCAAACTTGGAAAAATGGTGTAAATCCGGTTTAGATCCCAAACCACAACTCTTTTCTGTTGGAACTCTGTGGTTTAGCCGTACCTCTTTTCTGTTCTGGATTTTAAATTTCGTCAGATACAGATTAATGAGAGAATCTGAAGTGACTGTTACCATAGAAACTCCAGATTAAATTTTTTTTTTCAAAGTGTGTTTCTGATTCTGAAGTGATTGTCAAGTTCAATGACAGATATGCAGTCTAACTCATACTTTGCAGATAAAACCAATTGTGTTATAGCTAATTGTATGGAATGTACTTCAAGTTAGCATATGGATGAGTATAGAATAAAAGGATGTGTTTGCTGACTATTATGAAGTTGTGTTGTCAGGTTATATGACCAGCATAAAAATCATAACCAAAAGCAGCATCTGTAACATCATGTTATAGTGCAAAGAATGCCGGGATAATCCATACAAACCAACAGAGAAGGAGAACTGGCCATCAAGAGAACTCCACTGGTCTGTATCAGAACACCTGGTGTGCAAATACGTTTATTTAGTGTGAGAGTCTATATTTTTATGAATTTTAAGTGATACATTTTGGAGTCAAAGTGTGCAATTAAGATGCATAGTTCAACTGTTTTCAACTATTTGGAAAAGAAAATATAGTGGAATTCTGACTAATAAACACAGTTGAATATAGGCTGGACTAAGTTAACAGCAATTTCCTAGGAAAAGCAAACATTTTCTTGTTTCTTTTTACAAAAATTATGAAAGGAATATGCAGAAATGAACCAATATTTTCTATTCAAGAAATGGCAAAATTGACTATTACTAAAGGGTATATTGAAATGCAGCCATAACCTGCTTCATCTTGAACGGCAGAGCAGAAACCAAGGCAAATAGAAAACTACATGTTATTTTCTGCAGTGAAAACATGATCTAAAGTTTCCTGAACACAATAAAAAAAAATCTCATCAACTTCAATGGATTTCAATGGAAGCCCCACTTCCTTCACTTATGAAGAACTCATTTTTGTTTCTAGAATATAGAGCAAAAACACTGACAGCATATTCTGCTCTGAAAACTCTGTAGTGCCTCAGAAAGCTATCTGTATCTTTGGGAAGTTAAATTGACCATGATAATATGTCACTGAATAAAAAAAAAGAAAAACAGAATTTGAATCAAAGTTGATAATGAGCTTCACAGAGGAATTGTTAGTGTCTGTGCTCATTAAAAAACAGGGATTAAAGCAGTCCAATTAGTGCCCATGCATAAGAGTAAAAAGGATGAAGTCTAAAGATACAGCAGAGGAAATTGTAATAAAAGATGTTTTGTTCTTGTTTAGAGGTTCCTTCGTGCATTTGTGAAACAACAGAAAATTTATTTTCTGCTTTCAGAGCTATAGGCTTACCTGTTTCTTTTGAAAACTTGTTTCACTTGGCTTCAGATGACTTTTAAACCAAAAAATAAGTATCTGTATTTAAATTCCCATCTGCAAATAACATCAGAATTAATTGCAGATTAATGCAACTAGATTGGAACCTTTTCAAAGGACAATTTTTTTTAATTATTTCCCCTTTAATTAATTTTGTATATGGTAATGTCTCTTGTGTGGAATAGAAAGTAGCAGGAAAAATGAGATGCTTTGCAATGAAATGCAATGTTTTATTGTAGTGAGGTGCTTTAGGTGTCTAAGAGGTATGTATGCTATCTAGGTACTTACCACCTTATTTTCAGGTTAATAGAGATAGCTGGGTAATTAATTCTATATAGCTTTAAATAAGGAATTTATAGTAACTTTTGGAGGTGCTGAGTATTCACTATAGGATCCTGAATGACTGTTCTTGACCAGATCTCTAACCTCTATATAACTTAAACAGCATTAGACAGATTCCTGACTTTTCTGTGGGACTCATCTTGCAGATGCAGAAATTTACATGTCTACAGTTCAACAAGGTGACCAGCCTTCTTCACAATTTCAAAGATCCAGTCAAAAGGCCCTCAAGAACCATTTGATATGCCCTGAGATAAACGTTTTCATTTTGTCACTTCTGGTGTTTTGTACATGGTCCTGAGTGACCAGTTCTGGGGGTGGGCCAGGTAACTTCCAGAGGTCCCTTCCAAACTCAGCCACTCTCTAATTTAAAGCCTTGTCAGGGACAGAAACAAGAATTGCCCAAGAATTAAAAAAATAACTTAAAATTAACCTGCAATATTATTTTCTGGCCTGTTATGATTTATTATCTGCAATGTTCTAATGCCTAAAGCTGTCAGATCTAGACAAGAACTGTACTTTATTAGTCATTAGTACCTGACAAAATGATCTAATTATATGTACATAATAACACAAGGGCGAACAATCCAGCATTTGGATTGTGGGAATAGGCAGCTGGGATCTTTTCCCAGATTTTCTTACCCAGAAATTCACTAATGGTCTCTTCTCCTGGTGCTCTTGCCATTTCATTTGAGTCATCAGTTTTTGAGAAAATCTCTGTTTATATTATGCATTTGTTCTCATGTACTGCAAGGCAATCCAGTCCAAATAATGAAAAATCACTTATCAATCCACTAAGACAGTTTGCTGCATCAAAGAAGGAATGCAAATTACTGTGGTGCATTCTTCAGTTTGCATAAAACAGGAAGTGAAAGGCACTTTTTGTGGCTTGTTTGTTTTTCTCAGCCTATGGCATTACTTAGAACATTATGCAAGACTGCAGAAAAATGGAGAAAAACACACCATTTGCAAGCTTAACACTTTCTTCTAGCAAATCAGTAGAGAGAAAATAACCTGGCTTCCTTTTCCAACAGGCAGGCTTGTACATAGTACCAACTTGATAGCATGTAGCAATGGCCCATTTCACTCAAGGGTATTACTGTAATAGGATCTAAAGAATTGTGAATAAAGTTATAAAACTTGGTACTAAATCTATATTTAGGCATGCCAAACAAGCATTCAGAGAGTGGATGAGGCAACAACATGACAATAAATCTCCAGTTTGCTAATGAGGGCTTGCTCCTGGTGAGTCCTGCGTTCTGGCTTCTTTCTGTGCTCTGCTCCCAGCCACTGCTTAATACACATTGCCTCTTTCCCATCTCATACCAAACCACAGGCTGGGGGGACTCAATGCTTTTCTGGGACTGATTATGGAAAAACTCAATACTGAGGGTAGGGGAGAGAAAGGCTGTTCTGTAGGAGACATAAGGGCAAAGTAGAGACTTAAGGGAAAGGCAGAATATTTAAGAGAGAAGTGGCAGACAGGAAAAGACACATCCCAGAGGATGGAAGAAAGGAAGGAAAGAACAAATGACAGAAGGAAAAATCCTGGATTGTATTAGTTGCTAGAGCCAACATTTTCAAAGTGTGGGAAGTTTTTTCTGTAATAAGTCTGCTGGCATATTTGGATAGGGGTACCTTCAGCCTTCCTGTAGATTTGGCATCCCATTACAGATTAAAAGCTAATATCCAAGGAGTACTACAAAATCTAGTATTTAAAGTGGTGTGTTGTTACACTGGTTTGGAAAGCAAGAAAGGTAAAGATCCTAGCTATGAGCTAATACATGAGTTGGTGTGAAGAGCCCTCCTTCTCCAGAAAAGGACTTAAGTGATTAACTGATGTTAACCGAGAAAATACTAGGGACATAATTATGGTAGGATAACTTGGGTTTGACTTTGCAGGCAAGGAAAGAAATCATTAAAATGGGTGTAAAAATAGGGAAACATCCAGTCTCAGGACATTCCAAATTCACATTTGGCGCATGAATAGAACTTGCAATGCACACAGTAATTGTAATGATTTAACATGTGACTAAAATGGAAAATCTGGACAGGTGAATGATAGAAGATAATAACTGAGATGATAAACTATGTCATGCTACATATTCATAGAGAAACCATTTACATGATCTCTGGATTGTAAAAAGATCAGCAAAGAGACCTGAATGACAAATCCAGGACAGAGTTGAGTTGTGCTTCTTGTTGAAGAGAGAGGGCAGAGAAAGATACTGGAGCAGCTGTCTGTGGGCAGTGGGTGAACAACTGCCCCACGGAGTGCAAAGTAGAGGTGTGGGTATCCGGGGTACCAGCAGCCCACCAGCTCTGGCAGCTTGCAGAGTGCTAGCAGTCCCCAAACCAATGTCACTGTCAAGGAAAACAGTAGACCCAGAAAGAAAAAATTAATATCCCACTTCTACAGACTAGGTCTCTTTTTCAAAGATACAGCATGGTCTTCCAGCTAGTTCAGATCCGGTTAACACAATTCATCTTCTTTAACGTATTGATATTTAATTTGCTTTCAGTATAATAAGTAGCTTAAACCACTAAGACATTAATAGTATCACCCTTCTAGCCTGCAGATTGATTATAACTCTTGCATCAATTAATTAGGAAATGAAATTCAGGGGTATTTCATGTACTGAAAATTGCAGCATTTCTGAGTTCTCTTCATTAATCTGTGTGAGGTAGAAGTGTCTGCCTTTGTTTTAAATTATTTTTCCTATGGTGACAGCTAGCGTATACAGATGGTAAAGGAGGCCATATCCCCACTGTGATGGTCTCCTAAGCAAGTCAAAACTGACCATAACTGAGCTTGCTTGGAGGCTGAAATTTCAAAAGAGCAGCACATTCTTTTTTTATACTGTTGTTCTAGGTTATTACTTTATTAACTAATTTTTTGTAGACATCAGGGAGCAAATAAATATTAGGGAAGGTCTGAAACAACTATGAGACATGTCTGAATGAAACGGAAAGCAACAAAAAAAAAAATGTTGAGCACCAGAACACACTTCTGGAGAGCAAAGTCTATCAAAGAGTTTTTCAAAGGATTTGAAATTAGGCTTAACTTTTACAAGATCAGTTTTGCACTTTTCTATTTGTGTTGAGTATAATGTTACCAAAGGCAAATCAAACAAAAAGACCCCTTGTTTTTCTTTCTGCCTCCATGTCAACCTTCTAACATATCTTATCTTGGTTTTGTTTTCAAGGGCACATCATAGCAATTTCCCCAGCAAAAAACATACCATGGATGTCCGGGTCAGACAGTTAGCAGTGATGTTTCTGCTTATTATGGTTGATGGTCATCTGCCGAAGCCGGCACGGGCCCCTCTGGTTCTGCACAGGCCCTTCATGGTTGTTTGGAACGCACCAACCGAGCAGTGTAGGCTGCGGTACAAGGTGGACCTGGATCTCGGTGTTTTTGACATTGCATCCAACATCAATGAGACTTTGAGTGGAGCCAATGTGACAATCTTCTATCACACTCATTTGGGATACTATCCTTACTACTCAGATAACGGAGATCCTGTTAATGGAGGGGTGCCCCAGAATGAAAGTCTTATCAAACACCTTAGTAAAGCAAAGTCTGACATTGACTATTACATACCCATGAAGAAATTTCAGGGACTTGCAGTCATTGACTGGGAAAACTGGAGGCCCCAGTGGGACAGGAACTGGGGCAATAAGAGCATTTATAGAAATAAATCTCTTGAGATTGTTAGGAGACGACATCCTCGGTGGGCAGAGGAAAAGATTAGGAGAGTGGCTAAAGAGGAATTTGAAAATGCTGGCAGGAGTTTTATGAACAACACTATCCTTCTGGCTGAGCATATGAGACCAAATGGTTTGTGGGGTTACTATCTTTACCCAGACTGCTACAATTACGATTACAAAGAACACCCCCAAACATATACGGGGAAGTGCCCACCCATTGAGTCTTTCCGCAATGACCTCCTGCTTTGGTTGTGGAAGGAAAGCACTGCTCTCTACCCTTCTATATACCTGGATTATATACTGAAATCAAGTCCAAATGCACTAAAATTTGTTCACTATCGGGTTAAAGAGGCAATACGTGTTGCCTCAATTGCTAGAAAAGACTACATTTTGCCTGTGTTTGTTTATTCCAGACCATTTTATGCGTATACTTTTCATGTTTTAACAGAGGTAAGCAGACAGACTTCTTTAGAAATTTAGATATTAAAAACAGACTCTTAGAAAAAATATTTTCTAAAAGCTTTTCCTGTATAAAAGCACTAATGCATTTGTTTTCCTTATTTAAGGCAGCCCCTCTGAAAGGAAGTACTGTAGTCACAGTACAAAACTCTATACCTTTCAAGAGTTAATATTGCAGTGGTTTGGTCTGCTTCTGCAGGATAACATTGTATATTTTTTATGAGGGTAATTTAGAAAGAAAGTACAAAGAAATAATTTCTTTAAGGAAGTAATTAATTCTGATATTTTAATTCTTCAGGACAGCTTGTGAAATGAACTTGACGAATATTGTGAAGTTTAAAACTAATTAGTGTAATAGAAAGATAAATTTTCAGGAGAAAGGACCCTCAGGACTTTTTTGTTTCTTTATGCAAATGCAAATTCATTCAGTATAGAAATAAACTAGTCAAGTAAAGTAATCTGACCTGGAGTTCCTAACTCCTGCATGATGAGCATTGGCCATCTATCTCACTTTTCAGAGGTACATCTTCATGTCCAATATTTAGTGATAACTATGGAGTCTTCTTATTGAAGAAACCAAGTTTTTGAGTCATGCAATGTTCCTTTAACCAATGATCAAGAGCAATACATATACAGTAACATTCAGAGTATTGATGGTAAATTATATGTGTTCAGACCCCAGACTTTCTGGATATGTCGTGACAATTGTTGTTTTGACTTTGGTTATACACATAATAGAGAGGCACAGATGCCTATTCATTTCTTTAGTAGTTGTCCCAAGTGCCAAAAGTTATTTTTGTTTGATATCAATTCCATGAGAGGGGGGAAAATCTGGGGCAGAGAATTTATGGAAACAATCCCTTGGATGACTAAGAGCATCTGGGGATTCTCTCTCCCTTTGTTTTATGGAGATCTGCAAGAGAGCTTGCTTCTACTGCTGCCAGACACAAGTTCTTACTCAAATCAGAGCAGAAGAAGGCAGAGAAGTGACAAGAGAAAAGGCAAAGGTCAGTCCAGTGAACGATAAGCTTTATGTGGGTGCATGGAGCTGGAACTGAGGAGGTGCAGCAGAGCCCTGAGAGCCTGAGAAAAAGTGTTTCAGGCTGACCCCAGGAAGCAAATGGTACTTTCAAGCTGCCTCTGGGAAGCAAATGGTACATAGAAATAGTAATGAATTTGCTCTGGCTCATTTATAGCAACCGGGGACTCTCCGAAGCTGTTTTCAGTGTGGAAACCACAGGTCCTATCTGACTCAGAAACCATGAGCAGATAGGCAAGGCTGGGTCCTACTAAACAAGGAATCACTGGGATTGGTACAGGCAGAATTTCACCCAGAACACCTTCACTGAAGAACTCAGGCTAGGAAATACATGAGCATTCTCCAAATGCAGTCTGTAATAATACTTTTTTATAAAATTAATTAGTTCCTTGATAGATAGAAAAATTACCATGAATGTTACTGAAAACCATGAAAACTAACATGCTGTTATCAGTTACGTGTGAGTTCAAAAACTGTAGTGGTATAAAGTTACTGTTTTACCTTAAGCTATTTTCTGACCAGTACCGTGGTAATTTGGACTGAGGCTTCTCTCAAGTTACACTCTTTAATTCTCCAACCTGTTTTCTAATTGCATGTAGCCATTCACTTCTGGATGCCTTACAGTTTTCTTTACATGCAGCCAGGGAAGATCTTTGCATAGGCAGAGAAACATTTGGATTGTGCTCACTACATATTTTCTAACATGGACAGTTCCCAGAACCACAGGCAGCCAGGGGACAAGGTCTGACGTGTCTCCAGGCTATACACATCATCTGTGAGAACAGCTTGGGGTCTGACAGAATCTTGCAGGGTTGCATTTAATAACATTTTAAATAGGAATGATCCAGAAAATAATGTTCTTGGGTTTTTTCCTTTTCTTTCCTTTTTTTTTTTTTGTTTTGTTTGTGGTTTTTTTTGTTTTGTTTTGTGGGGCTTTTTGTGTTTTTGTTTGTTTTGTGTGATTTTTTTTTTCTTTTTTGTTGGTTGGTTTATTGGTTTTTTTTGGGGTTTTTTTTTTAGGTGTTGGTTGGTTGGTTGGTTGGGTTTTTTTCATAGCCCTGGAGACACCAGGATATTTTAAAAGTGGGTTTGTATGTTCATATTTTAGACTGGATTGGAGCTTCTTATTTGAATCATGCCATACCCCTAACAAGTGCTCACAAAGTTACAGACAAGACATGAAACCTCTGAGTTCCAGCAAAAATGTGCATGAAGGTGACAACAAAGCTGCAAGTGTAGCACAATGACATCCAGGCTAAATGGCCATAGAAAAATTGGGATAGGAAGTTAATAGTTAACTGAGCTCTGTCAGAGACTGAGCCAAGAAAACTACTGCCCTGCTCCATCAAGCTGGGCAAGAGCTCTGCATTCTATTCCAACAGAAACACTGCTGACACATTCAAGACTTGTGTGTAAGCCCTTCTGCACACAGTATGAAATATATAGTAAACAGCACAATAGAATGAAATAGAAAGAATAATTATTAATTGAAGTCACTGAGGGAGAGACAAAGGTCTAGCAGACCTACAGAAAGATGAAAGGCCTAGGTCCCAGACAGATGCTGTAGTGGTGTGTGCTGTACCTTTCACTCTGATTGCATCTGGAAATCAGGTGAGTTATGCATAAGGTGTCTGAGAAATTAATCCTGCTTTTTATCTTGGAAACAATTTAAAAATTCTGAATTGGGATCCAAATCCCTATGAAAGATTTCTGTATTTGCTAGGAATGCAGTTTGCCATTTGTAGGGTATTTAGAAACTTTCTGCCTTGACAATTCACTACTAAGTGTGTGGGAGAGAGAAGTCACACAGTAGCATCTGTCCTTCCTGACTAGATGGCTGAAGTCATTAATAAAGCAGGATGACAACTGACAACTGATGAATAATGGATAACAATTCTCTTGTTCACCTACAGATAGTCTTCTCTGGTGACCAGGTGTGCACGTGTACAGCGACCATTCCCTGCAACCTTGCCAGGCTTGCACTACCATTCCTGAATACAGACAATGCATGTCTGTAACTCAGACTGTTCAAAATTTGAATGAAAGATTACAGATGTACTTATTTTTCTTTCCTCAACATGTAACTAGAACTGACTGTCCTGTTTCTTCTCTCCAAAACTGAAACAGTTTATCTCACCTCCTATTTTTTTAGTGTCCTATGCAGTGAGGTGGCTGATCTAAATATGGAAAAACATTGGCAGAAAGTAAAGCCTCCTCCTCCCTGCCAAATCAGCTGTCTGTTTGAAGATAGTCCAGCACAGCCTTGAGGATCTTTGGTTGTTGCACACTGCCCCCGAAAGCTTGAACAAGAATGAGCATCAGAAGAGGCTTTGTTGACTTGTTAATCACTTGGGGAAATACTAGTTGCCTATGTCTGATACAAGGAACAAACTAGAATTCTCCACCTAGACAAATGCCAAGACCCTTGTATTTAATTTTTATTTTTTTTTTATTGCATGTTTTCTTCCATATGAGGTACTTCTTACACTCACACAGAAGAGCCGTGCCAGTGCGCCCCCACCAATGCCAAGCTGTGCTGTGTGAGGAGGGTCACTTGGCTCAGTCCCAACACAAGACTGCTGTGTCAGAGGCTGCTGATGGAACTCATGTGCCTCACTCAGGTCTTCATGGAGGCACCTCCCTATCTCTACTCCCAGCTTGCTGTCTCAGCCATTTGGAGAGGCACATATCTTTCCATATCTCAAAATGCCCAAATGGGGAGTGAAACCTTTATTTTATAACCCTGTCGGTGGCAGGGGAGGGTAGTGACTCCCTCTTTGTGTGACTATCCATTGATCAGAGCACCTACCTCTGGAGCAGAAGCTCTTGGCTCTGTTGTCTTCCCAGTCTGCTAAGGATAATCCAGCACCCTGTGTGAGCCACCAGAAAAGAGTCAAGGAATCATCAGACCAAAAAGAAGAAGTGATGAGAGAGCAAAAACAAAAATGAGGGTTCAACCCCCTGTCCATAAGTTATTTGGAGAAGAGCCCTTCTATGTTGATGGCATTTGAGGTACTGAATATGGCACAGTCCTTCAGTAAAAGATGTAACTATGCCTAGAAGTGGCAGTCAGAAACCTTACTTCTTTCCTTGTGGGCAGGTTACCTAATTATTAAAACAAATTTATAAGTTGTAGTCACTTTTCCACTTGTTTCTTGCTCTCCTTTGAAGCTTCATTAAGTTGGTGAAAAGTGAAATGGCATTAGAAAGACATGTCATCTGTAACTGCACAGTGAAAGAAACCCTCTCTGGAAAGTTAGATGAAGATTATGTATATTTTAAGCATGGGAAAAGATAGAAAAATTCAGACCACATATTTCAGGTACTTTTTTTCTCCTGGGAAGAGCTGTTAGCACTCAGTTTTTGCTTTAAATAATACAAAAAGAAGACATGCAAGATGTAAGGAGAGTGTTTAAATAAAGTCTGATACAAATTTTTTGTAGTGAGCTGCTGTTTTCACCAGCATCCAGCACCTGTGCAAGTGCTATAAGAGTCCTTTAAGCATCCCTAGGGGAATATAGCTCCAAATAAAAAGCCAGATTTTGGCCTTAGCCTGAAAAAAAATGCTGAATTTCTCAGTTAATTTTTGTTTATTTATTCTGGCCTGAGAAGTTTTCATTAATTCATTAATGAGATCTGAAAAGTGTTAGTGCTAAGTCACACAACCATCATGTGACTAATGTAGAATCACAGTCAAGCCTTTGTATCTGGGTAAACTTCATAAAATTCTTTACAGTTGAGGAAAGCCTGGGAACTGTCATTACCAAGACAGCAGACTGTATTTCACATTCTTTTAACATCTGATATTTTGAACTCTAACTAGCATACTTTTTTTTTTTTTAAAACTGGTTAATTAATTCACATAGGAAACAACACTCCCATTTCCCACTTGAAAGTAACACCTGCAGCTCACACCACTATGCTTTTAAAAACTAGCACTGGACTGTACACTTTTAAGAGTAATGACAGTCTCCAAGAGACTGCTTGAATGATCAGCAGCAATACAAACTTCAGGCAAGACCAATTATGCTTTGTATCACTCTGAACCCTGTAATAAAACCCAGTAGGCAACCTCTGCTCTTCCAGACTTCTGCAGGGTTTCCTGCACTATTTTGTCCAAACTTTAGTTAAAGGTCAAAGCCCCTGCTCACTCTGACTTCTCTGTAATTGTCTTCAGCTCTTCAGCAGATTCTCCCTTTCCCAGGGCATTTATTTGTGCCTTCTTTTATATCTCTCAGGCCATAAATGTTTCAGGAATGGGAACTCTATAACCATGCATTGATAAATCAACAGGCCCACTTCCACAAAGAAATAAATTATTTAGTAGTAATTAAGAATAATAACATGGTTCTTCCACTCTATAATTTTGCTTTTCTAAGGTGCCACCACCGTACAGAGATAATTAGGCTGGTCTTTTGGATTGCTTTTTCATAAAGAAGACTGTATCAAAGACCATATTTTCAAAGACTATATTTTTAAAGAAATTTGTTCTCTCTTCATCAAACCGAGAAATATTGTAATGTCTGTCATTACAAATAGTGATCAGGAATTACTTTTTAATTGATTTTTGTCAACAGAAATGGTTTTAGGTGTAATTGGTCATGCTTTGAAATTTGAGGGAAGAAGGAGTTCCTTCCTTTGTATTTTCTAAGTTGAATTGCATTTCTCTAGACACAATATTCACAAGCTCAGGGAATGGCTTTAAGACACTTGCAAGATACATTGCTATGATGTTGGCAAGGCACCAGTGACTCCTGTTCTACACACAGGCTGCTACTGCTATTGCTATGGCTGCTATGGTTCAATTCTAAAAGTGGACATGGTTAAATCAGTATGCAAATATGTGTGCTTTTCTTTTTTTCCCTCTCCCATTTGGCATGAGGTAGCAGGGAGAGAGGCTCATTTCTCAAAGCTATGTTTCTTGGACTAATGGCATTCATGCTGGTAGAAACAGCAGCCCTATCACTGTGTTGGTATGGCTGAACCAGCACAAGTTAGACTCCTGCCTAAAGCCTATCAACAGCAATTAGATACTGTAAGGGTCATCCAATGATGCGTGATCATAGTTATCATCATTTGCCAAAAATGGTGCCTGTGTAGGTTTGGTAATCATTCAAAGACTTGTGAATAAAACAGATCACTCAATTCTTGCTGACTCCACCAGTTTGGCTGGAGGAACTTTTGTGAATATACCATAAGGATTCCTATTACTATTATTTAGTAGTCACATTTGTGAAAGCCACCTATGCAAACCTTTGGAGAGACACAGAAGAGCTTTCTAAACTAAAGAGTGATTTTGTTGTGAAGAATATACTGCAGGACCAATGTTGCTTCTGGGGAAAAAAAAAAAAAAAAAAAAAAAAAAAAAAAAAAAAAAAAAAGAAGTGATGTCCATATCCCAGTGCTTTTTTACTTTTACTTTTGTATCTTTTGGTTTTGATGTATAGTTTGGCCTTCTTTTTCAGAGGGATCTGGTAAACACCATTGGGGAAAGTGCAGCTTTGGGAGCAGCTGGAGTTGTTCTCTGGGGCAGTATGCAATACGCCAGCTCAAAGGTAGGTCTTACCAGTTTATCGACATTTAGGTGTCACCTCAATACCTTTCTCTGCCACCGCACCTTCCGGAGCACCTATCTATCAATATCATCAGCCAGCAACTGAGGATGATGGCTCAGTACTACTTTCAGGTCGTATTAGTTCTATACTTTTGCTAGATTGAGAAGTCCCATTGCTTCAGAACACATTGCTTCGGGCAGGTCATTTGTAGCTCAGTGGAATAACGAGTCCACTGAGAAACAAAACATATTTCAGAACAGTGCCATACAACTTACAAGCACAGCTTGTTTTACTGTGTTCTACTTTGTAGCTATGGCAGTTGTGCAGATCCACTGAGAAGGAATGAAGTCTGGAGGCAGGGTATTTTCTCTAATTGCAAGTGCTGAAAGGACACACAGAAAATAGCATTGCCACAAGAAAAGCCCTAGTTTCTCCTTCCAGGTTCTTCAGTCTTCACAAATAATCCTTCTTGAAGTGATGGAGGAGATGGAGGCTGCACTGGGGTTTCCCAGGAGGCATGGCAGACTCACCCACACTCACTCCTAAACTTGGTCTGGGCTTTGATGCCCACTCTGCTTTTCATGCAGTCTACTCTCCTCCTCCTAAGTCTCTGGCAAAGCACTGCTGACTTGGGCAAAGGAAGTAGGAAATCTGAACTGGAACTTTCTAGCCACAATTGCAGCAACTTCTGTGCTGGTTGATGAAAATTTTGTGGCTCCTGGTAAATTGAAGGAGTTGGAGAAATCAGGGATAGAGTGGTGACCCAATATATCCTTTAAAAGCTGTTAGTCTCATGCACTGCTCCTAGCCAGCAGTTACCAGAAATATCTACTTAAGGAACTAGTTAGTCTTAGATTAACATATAATCTCTCTTTCTGCTTCCTGGGACTCCCCTCTAATGTAATACTGTATGTTTCTACCAGGCACTCAAATAAACAACATGGTAAAAGTCAATGTTTTTCTAATATTACACGTGGAAATAAGATCATTAAACCAAATAGATCACTCCAGTATCTAACTCCAACAAGATTTATCACAACTGGTTATTTTAGCCAAGAACAGTTTAGTACTATTGTCTTCTTAGATATGATAAACTTGGGCATAGTGCTAGCTACTGAGAAATATGTCACAGTCCTTTATTATTTACAGGAGAGCTGTTTAACTGTGAAACAGTACGTTGACGGACCCTTAGGACATTACGTCATTAATGTGACCTCAGCAGCCAAACTCTGTAGCAAAGTCCTGTGCAAGAAGAATGGAAGGTGTATCCGCAAAAACAGCGACTCATCTGCTTACCTCCATCTGTCACCCACTGATTTTAAAATCCAAGACCGTCACTCAGAGAGAGGTCCCAGGTTCCAGGTGACTGGTGAACCCAGCCTGCAGAGTATTGAAGCTATGAGGCAGAGATTCATTTGTCAGTGTTACCAGGGCTGGACAGGAATATTTTGTGAATTGCCTGACCAAAGGCTATTGGAGCACTGGGTTCATGTAGTGTTCAGTAAATCAAGAAAGCAAAAGCTTTTTATCTTCCTCTTAGTAGCCATGCAGCTTCTTCTGCTTTGTTCCTCACACTAAAGTATTCTGAGGCAGTGCATGGAGATAAGAAATGGTGCCTCTAGGAGTTCTGTTCCTTAGCAAATTTTTATTGAACAGGGAAAAGGTATTGTTGATTGAAGAATTTTATTCTGTTTTATTAAACTCCCACTTCTGGAATTGCTTCAGACAGTAAACATTTTGAAAGCAGACCCTTTTCTTTTTTCTTTTTTTTCCAGCTCGTTTACTCCTAACTCATGTTTTACTCTTACGTACAACAGATAAAGCTTCTGCAGCGGCTGTGGAAGCTTTATCTGAGCAAAAAGTTGAACGAACTTGTACAAAGATTCAACCACGTAGAAGCTTAAGAAGAAAGAGCACAGAAGCTTTTTATTTCAGGTCTAGGTGATTTAACATGGTGATGAGGAGAGTCTTCATGTGGACTAGGCATCGCAAATATCACTGCAGCTCATGCTGCAGTCAAGTGGCGCTTTGTGTGAGCAGCAGCACTGTACCCAGAGCCACATCCACTACAATTCACTGATCCTACTGTTTCTTCATGGGCAGTGTGAAGAGCACTCCCTTTTAAAAATGTATATTGCAGTATTTTGAGGCCTCATTCGATTCACTTTACTTCTAAAAGTATCACTATTTACAGTGCCATCAGTTCCAAAGGTACTGTTTGAGTGAACATCTCTGCAATTGCTTTTGGGTGAGGGGCTCCGGAGCTCTTAGAGCAGCACTGGCAGCTGGCAACCCACAGTGCCTCTACCCAGGCAGGCAATAGGGAAGCACTTCTCTGCTCACTCTGACCCCTTGGGAAGGAGGCAGCCTTGCTGTTTGTCATTCCTGCTGCCTTTGGAGCTGCTGCAGCTCCATGCTTTCGGCTTTCTGGTCAGTGATCAGGAAACGGGAACGGTCTGACAGATCCCACTGTCACTGTGCATCTCCTTGATGCAGGGCAGGAGAAAATGAAGAACTCTGTTCAGTGGAATATTTTGGCTTGCAGCCTTCATTGTCAGATGGGGACCTCTTGGAAGGTGGTACAGCTTAATGAACTACCAATTACTGGTTAATTTAACATCCACAACATGCCATCTTGTCAGGCTGTGGCATGTCCAGTTGCAGTTATTCATTGGTTCACATTCATGTGTGAACAAATGTATTTTCATCAAAGATCTCTCTGTCTTCCACACAGAAGACTTTACTTTTTGCTTTTTTTTTTTTTTGTTTTACTTTCCACATTACTTTTGATGTAACAATGGATGCTTTCATTGAATTGAAGACAGAACCAAAACATTCCCTACATCTCTCTGACTTATGGAAGATACTAAAGTGATTTTCTTTTAAAGTTTTTGTATGTTTTTTTGTGTGGATTGAATTGAGTATTATTTCAGATCATGGACACAGATATTAATAAGAAACTCACATGTGGGACTAAAACTTTTCTTTGGCCCTTACTGGTGGCTATATTGATCATTTGTGGCCTGATTACATTGCTTACATTACACAGGACCCTATTCCTGTAGCAGTTTGACTAAGACCAGTGAGGCTATATGGAGAGGATACTCAACTGAGTAAGGAAGTCTGAATCTGACCCTGTGCCAGGCCCTCTTCTTGATACTGCCCTAAATTACTCTAAACATTAACATGTCTATATGAATTATAGTTTGCTGAGATGTCCTGTGTTCTGTGTAATCTGTTATCTCCAGACATTTCTTAATGGTAATCCCACAAAAAACCCCTGTCTTTGCTTTGCCAAGACCAGTTTCACAGCTGGTGTGAAATGTAAAGCTTAGATTCACTCAGCCAAAGACCCAGCTCACAAGAGACCTGCAGTGGATATGTTAATGCTGCAAACCTAGACACCGAAATGGGACTGACTTCAGTTAAACAGAGACTTAGTGGTAGCTGTAGTGAGTCATTCTGTAATAACGCTCTGAGAAGCTACAGGAGAGCTTTGCCACTGACGTTTTGCTTTGTAATGTGAGCAATGGATGGCAGTATAGATGAAAGTAAAAAACTTAATTACTTTGGTGCAGGAGAGAAAAGATTAAAATTAAAGTTTAGAAAAACTGATAACTATGAAGAGTTATGCCTTTAGACTGAAGTTATCGTGTTATTTTATTTTATATATATTATGCTTTAGCTTGTTTCATTTCAGAGTTTGTTAAACTTCAAGGGAACTTACACATACTTTAGTATCTCGAGAGCATAGAAACTATTAGCTCAGTTTTGCTAAATACATGTCACCAGTGTAGGTCTGTATTTAAAGTGGATGCTCCTGTTTTGTGTAATGCTGTCCTGTGTTCTGAAACCAGAACTGATGCGAAAATCCTGTAATGCTCATGCACTGTGTCAGTGAAATGTGTCTATAAAATGTTCTGTGTCACTTTGTAATGTGTTTTCATTATTTCTGTAGCCTTATAAGAATAAACAGTGTTGTGACTTCCATACACAATTTATTTGGGTAGCATAAATTCAATTAAACTGACATAAGGTCTTCATCAGCTAAAGTTCTGCTACTTTGTGGGAAGTTTATGCAAACTACACAAATGCTGTACGTGAAGTATCAGTGTTCCTGATGCAATATGTGGTGTATATTCTCTATTTAATGCTCTGTCAGTTTATGTCAGGTGTAAATTTGCCTCATGACTCTTTTTAGTCTAGATTATCACTTCACACAGAAGAGTGTATGAGTGCCTGTGGAAGTATACCTACCTGGACACAAAAGTGTTTTGATTTGACTCATGTACTTCTGTAAAGAACTACAATCCCAGTTCTGTATCCTCATCCCTAGGTTCTCTTAGGTGGAAGACCAAAATCAGAATTTGGTCTGGGCTTCTTAGGGAAGAATCAAATATCTAACAGAATATAATTTTATGATTTTTTTTTTCTATTTCACCAGCTTGGAGCCCATTATTTTGTAAAGACAGTAAGATTTATCATAAGACAATGTCCATAGAAGAAGAGCAGTAGTAGGTAGCCCTGCTACTGACAGAGGACAGGCAGAGGTTGCACAGATGCATGCAAGGGCTCCCACAACTTGAGTGCTCCTGTGTGGGACCACTGACTACACCACCCAGTACTGAAGTCAGGAGGTTATTGATTCCTTAGCTCCACAGGTGACTATGCACAGGATCACCTACCAAGAGAGGGTTACACAGCCGCGCTGCATCGGTGCCCTGTACGAGGGAGAGTGCAGGATGGGATCATGCAAGGTTGTCTGGAAACTGATGCTCAGCAGGACCACAGAGCATGCATCACTCATGAAGAAATGTGAAATATAGTCAAAATCTTGGTAATGAGGAGTTTTTACTTTCTGTTGCCATTGAATTCATACAAATCTTTAAAATAAACTATGAAATAATTGATTCACTTAATGACATCTGAATAGTTAAATCAAATTCAAGTAAATAGGCTTTGTTGTAAAGCCCAGCTACCTGGAAGGTAGAGAAAATCCTTTTTTTTCATTTTTTTCTTTTGTTTCCCCTCGTACTTCATTGGTTCCCCAGGAAGGTTGCATGGTCCAGTCTTTGCAGACACATGATCCAGCTTGTATCTATGGGAGAACTGTTTGGAGATGGGAGAGTCTGAACCAGCAGAGAACCTTTATGATGATGTCTATTGGCTAGAATTATCTCTTAAACCATAGTTGATCCTGGAAACTAAACGTTGATTTGCAGAGACAACAGGAATAAGAGTCTGATTTATTTTATCTGAATCACTTCTGCTTCAAGATGATCATGGACTCAGACTCCCGTTTTTCCCAAATGTGGATCTGTAGAGTCCTCTGATTTATTGACAATAAACAACACCAACAGATTGGCAGGCTTTCAGCTTTTATCAAGTTTGCTGATTTAGCATTCAAAAACTTTGAAATCTGGGGAAATATTATGCTCATTTCCTTTTTCTCTCTCACCACAGCTGGGTGCTGTGTTTAATAAAATGTTGTATGTTCTGAGCAACTCATAAATATCTGTAAAGGCTGGGACTCATTTTGTTCCACTTCAGTCTTACTGGTAGGTGTGTGGGGGTGTGGTTCCAACTTGACCAGTTTTGGGTACCACAGGCATATTCTTTCCATTTCCAATCTTTCCTCTCCCTCCCATCCCTGTATCATGATGTATTGTCCCCTGCTTGTGCTGGCTCAGCTCTTCAGGAGCCTTTGCCCTGATCTGGATTGGGAAACCATCTGGGTCAAAAGTTCCCTTGTTAAAGAAAATGTGCTTCCACACAACGCTTTTTTTTTTTTTTTTGAAAGGCAGATTAATTCCTCTATCTGACTCACATCGTGCTGCTCATACAGTTGAGTCACAGCTAAGGAAGCAGACAAAACCTACAAGGAAGTGATAGCAAAGCCATAAGCTGAGTATTGTCACTCAAGACAATAAATCAGATAAAAACTACAAGGAAGTGGTAGCAAAGCCATAAGCTGAGTATTGTTGCTCAAGACAATAAATCATGAACAAGCTGCCTTGGTATGTAGTTGGCAGCATCAGTCATACCTCAACCTATCCCCTGAGGTCTGTGTGGCAGGGGAAAGGTAGGGCCTGACAGCCTCTGCCCTCCTCCCTTCCTCCATATGGGACAGAAGACAGCACATCAGTCCAAAGATGCCATGTCAGTGCATCTGCTGAACTACCCTAAAACTGAGGGTTCCTTGCGGTGATCAGCGCAGACTTTGGTGCCTCACCAGATGCCAAAGATGGGGTAGTCAAAATTCTCCTGGCATGGCCTAACTCAGGAATGTGGATATTTAATGTGCTTTCTGAAGCACCCTTTTGCCACTGAGCCTTTAAGTTGAAAAAAGTTGAGAAAGGCTACATTATCATAGGGCATTTTTGTGTTTCATCAGCTTTTTCCAAATGCAATGTTCTCTGCAAGGGTCAGTGGTTTTGTGAAAACAGGAATGATATTGTCATTTAAAAAGGAGTTAACAGTTCTCACAGATAAAACCAACAGAATGAAATCTCAGACCAGTTTGGATTTGTAATGCTGCACATAAGTATATTTCTTCCTTTAAAACTCCTGCTAAGATAAAAAAAATGTTGCCGAAGTTAAAAATTACACCAGTTTTGCACTGAAAGCATTTGTTGTAGATAATGAATTAAACTTGCATATCATACATAATAAGAATATATATAAAAGTTTTTTTGCCAAAGAAATGTTGATATGTTTAAGATGCTATGGCAGTCATAACTTTGCTTTTGTTTACCTTTCAGGAAAAGTAATTTCCTGTCGATCTGGGCTAGACTCAGAAGGTGGGAGTGTTTGCAAACACAGGTTAGTCAAAAAATAAGTTGGAAATGATAGTTCTGTGTGCTTCAAAGAACGATATTGGCTGGGAACAGTACAGCTTCTCAGATATAAAAGTTTGATCCTTCTAAAAGTCTACAGAAAAACAATGCTGTTGCATACTGCTTAATGAATTTAAAGCCGCTGAATTTTTCTTACTCAACAATGGCATGCTGTGCCTTCCACAGACCATAGCACAAAGCAGTAAGGAGCAGTTGGATGTCCCATTAGGAAAGAGGGGAGAACTTTTGGTGGCTTCCCAAAGTAAGTGTGCACTTGAAAGTTAAATTTGCTGCTTTTAGTAATTCCAACATACCAGTATATCCCTTGCTGAATGTCAGCAGAGTAATTCCATGACAGCATTTTTCTGATTCAACAAATACCTTGTTTAAGATGCAATAAGAAAACAAGAGGATAAATGTGTGTGTTGTTATTCATATATATTTATGTGCCCATGTGTATATGCATGTTCATATTGTAGTGCATGTGTCTGTGAGTTTGACTCAGAGGCAGCAGAACAGTCCTGAGGGGTGTGAGGCTTTGTTTTCTGCCTGGCAGGAGCGAGCTGGGAGGCAGCTGTGTAACCTTATAGCTTGGCATGTATGGCTTGTGCTGCTGTGTGGATTATATCTATTATGTAACGCAGTTTATACAGGAAGCTAACGACATCTAACAAGCTAAAAATAAGCAGACTTCTATAATTTCAAAGAACAGTATTTTAAACTTTGCTTATGTGGCTGATCTTATTTCAACAATAAATGTAGCCTCTTCAAAAATTTTATTTATTTTTTGACTGGGGTTATATTTTAACACAGTGGCAGCCTATTTTCTCAGAGAAAGTCAGAGCTCCTTTCTCATTTTTCCATTACAGTAATGACTCTCACAGCTTTTATTTAAGGTGCTTTCTAATATCTGTGAGAAGCAAAGCAGACCAGAGCTTTTTCTCCTCAGACAGTCAAAAAGTCTGATATTTGTGGGCAGTTTTTGTAAAAATTATGTTTGTTTCCATGGTAGTAATAACCTTCTCAGTCAATTAGGCAGCAGATTATTAAGAACATTTTTTATATTGCTCCTTCTGATGCTGAGTTTCCAGGGTAGAACTAAAAGAATTCAGTTTTACCCTTTTCTGCAGGTGCTCCTTACCCTGGCTTTGTGTCTACTTGCCCTATGTACTGTGGAAACCCTACAGGGATGACACCTTGCAGCGGGTCATGTACACAGAGGACAGCTGGGTTTTCTTTAGCTGACACTTTCATTCACTTTGTGTTGTTACCCTTGCCCTCTGCGTATGGCTGCTTATGCCTGTCCCGGTCATAAGTGGAAGTGAGCATTTTAATGCCCAGGGAATCTGTCTCTCTGTTTCTGCACATGACTCCTGATGGGAATGTTAAAACAGGCTTATGTCAGATATTGCCTCCCCCACCCTGGACTGCCTTGGCTCTGTGGATGCAGTGAAAACCCAAAGCACAGGCAGGGCAGTTTGATACAGGATTTCCCCACATGGGAGACCACAGTCCCTGGTAACCACGCTGATCTTTCTCCCAGTGGGACCCAGGGATGGAGCAGCATGGCCTGCAGGCAAGATGTGATCTGGCCTTTTGTAAGGATAGGACAGAGGCAAGGCCAGTGTGTGCCACTCACTTCTCTATCAAAGGTGCTTCTTCAAGCTTGGTAAAACTGAGTCAGGCTTAAAGGTCTCACAAAACCCTTGAGTATCTACAATGGAAAGTGATGCTGATCACATGGGATTAATCAATATAAGCATGTACTGAAGTCCTTCAGAAACTTTGGACTGCTCCAAAGACAAATATTGCTTTTTTAAGTCTCAGCATCAAACTTTGCAGTGTGGAATTTAGAAAATTTTTCTAAACCTAGAAACAGGGAGGAACAAGACAAGCTCTCTCTGGGCCTCCACAGGAATTCAGGTACTGATACACCTTGATTTAGAAGGAATAGTGATGTGTAAGTGCCACTGTTGTATTCAAATCTCAGGAGCAATACTCAGCTCTGAGCATACTTGGATTAAACCCCAATAATAAACCGACCTGACTGCATTGAAGATGCTAATTTGAGTGGTAGACTTACCTCACTTTTTATATTAACATCACCAGAATGCAATCTCCTATTTTAATTTTGTTTTGATCTCTCCACTCTTAAAGGGGCACAATTTTGTCTGCTGTCAGGTGGTATATCTTCACTGATTTGCAGTAGCTGAAAAGCAGGCATGAAATAGTCATGTTTGCTTTGTTCACCCTTAGAATTTCCCTTTTAGACTGGCATTAGTCCACTACTTCCCAGCATCCACCAGCTGCTGCAAGGACAGTCAGTAGCAGTTCCTCAAAATATCCCCCCTGTGCTCCTTCCAGCGAAGCAGCAGGTCCTGTGGCAGCTGTGAGAGCTAGGTGGAGAGGCTACACAGGGACTGAGTGAGGCTCATTAGGTTTGCTCAAAGTCTCTGTCCATACACGAGGCTTACCCAGGTTTACATGACCCCCAGCTTGAAATAATTGCAGTAATCCCTTAGACTGACAACACTGAATTGTTGCATTTTCTCCAACACTAACATTTAGCTCTAAAGTAATGCTCAGCTGGTGGGGGTGAAAAAATCAAATGCCTTTTTTTTGTTGTTGTGTTACAGCTATTCCGTAGGAGTGGGAGGACAGGAATGTCACCCGTATCTGCTGGTGCTGGGTGTGATCTGTAATCACTCCAGCGCTCGTGTGGGTGCTTGTTCTGCTCAGTTTGGGGGCACAATCTTACCATAGTGCAAATACAAAGTAACTCTGCTGGACTCCCAGGAAAGCTGGTGGGAGGAGAGTCAGCTCCTTTCTAGTGAGCCGGGCTAAACTCCTGTTTAGTTTCTATGAGAACATGCTCAGAACATTAAGGACCACTTGTTTAGTTTTCAGTTAGGATTTGCCATACAATTGAATCAGGCAAGTGGACAGAGAGGAAAGCTGCTTCCCAAAAGAACTGGTTCAGCACAATTTAAAATGCTATGGGAAGTAATAGTAAGGCAGCAGTAATCTGCTGCTATTTGCTCTTTTCTCTCAGTCTCAGAAATTAAGAAAGAAAAGGGTGGTGATGACATGCCATGAAGCCCATTTCAGTTCCAAAAGTGCCCTCTGTCCATCTTGAATGGATGCACCATGAGCTTAGGCGCTCCTAGACAGGAACAGCCTAAGCAGTTCTGATGCTTTAAAACAGGCTCCAACTACTTTTCAGCTTCAGCCTGAGGTTGGGTGGATGGCTATCATGGACTGTGGTCCTCTAAGCACATCTCCCAAGCATGGCTCTTTGTACCGGGGGTATTTTGAACTGCAGGTAAATGCACTGTGTGGCAGGAAACCTGGGCATACTGGGAGCCAGTTGAAGCCCACTCCTGAACACAGCCTTCATGTCTTGAAGCTGATATACCCTCAAAGAATATGAAATGGCTTGCTTTGCAAAGGGTGTGCAAATTATAATCCACGTAATTTTTTAGTATTCTATACCCTATGAAGATAGCAATGCAGCCCGCTCAGACTGTTCTAGGACCTAGGCCATTGTGCTGATTCTATAGTATAAGCATCTAAAATAGAGCTCCTAGTGTAAAACCTACTATCTTTGGAAAAGGCAGGTACTGAAAAGCCTTTGGGCCTAAAATGCAGCAAACTGTGGTATGGACCACTGAGAACTTTGCCAGGCTGGATATAGGCCAAACAAACTTCATAATTATTTCAGTGTATGCCAGAAAATGGCCCAGTCACTGGCATTGAGAGTATCAGCAAAGTATAAGCTGAGCATAAAGACAGCTTTTAGGGATGTTTCAGTGGGCCATTGAGTCAATCCATCAATCCATCTATCTTTTGCTAGGACTACATGTGAATCTAGTCTCCCAGGCCAGACCACTGTCAGGTATGATTGTCTACCGATGAGAGACATCTATGCAGCAAGAAGTGGAGGATGACTAAATAGCATAAGGACACTCAGTCAATTTTCTTCATTCTTTTAGATTTTAAAATCCAGCTATCTCGTAGGCCACCAGAATGCATGTGTTCCCATGTCAGTAAGAAAAGTTCACCATGGTGGCAAAAGGACCTGAGATGACAGAAGCCAGATGACAGTCCTAATGAACTCAACATGCACTTGTACTGATGTCCCCTATCCAGAAGACCCACAGAAGCCACGATAAGTTAAATTTTACTACAAAACTGCCGTCCAAAAATTCAGGAATTGAACTTTTGATTGTTCAACTCATTCCTTACAGGTGCTAGGGTAATAGTTCTGCTGCAACAGATTCATACTTTAATTTGTAGAATTTTGAGTGGGCCCTGCCCTAAATTTAAAACATTTCTCAGCAGTTACTGCTGCTCAGGTTTGCTGGTATCTTCATTGGAATCAGTGAAGGACTGTACTAAAGAGGTTTGAATCTGGTTATAACTAGCAATCAATGTCACAGGGTCAGGCAGGTAATTATAAGGTGAGGTCCTGCTCCATTTTTATAATCCATTATGCTGCATATTTAGTTCCCTGCATTTACTAACATAACAGAGATACTGTACAGAATCTCAGTGAGGTAAATCACTAAAGGATGCCTTGGTCTAATAAGCCCTCATCCACATGAGGAAAGGCGGAGACAGCAGAAGCGCATCCACCCATACCATCCTCCCTGAGGCTGCTGCAGCTCTGTGCCTCTTGAGGTCATCTCCTCTCTCACCAGCCCCTGAGCATATTGCCACCAAATCCAGGTCCAGCACAGAGAGCATGATTCAGTGCTGACAGCATGACTTCAGCTGGGAAAAAACTTGTTCCGCCATCAGACTTCTGAGTGTATCAGCTTTAGCTTTGTTGACAAAAAGTCAAGGATTATTCTGTAAAAATCCAGGGATTATATTGGATCTCTGTGGGTGTGAAAATTCTTGTTTCAAAAACCATGCTTCTCTTTGATAAGAGTATCCTGCAACTGGTTTGCCTATTTAAGGCCATTAGGGTTGTGCTGCATCAATGTCCTATCGTTGCAGAAAGAAGAAAATATCACTCTCGTTATTAATAATTTGTAATTTCTCTAATCCCCAGATATGAATACTGTAACATCAGTGGAGCAGACTATTTGTTACAAGATAAATGCCAAAGCTTGAAAGTGTATTCCTCAGTTCTAGATTAGTTAGGGGGGAGGGATGCTGGGTTTTTATCACCTGATGAATGCTCAGTCATTTTCTAATCATTTAGCCAGATATTTTCTGAGTAGTTTCCTGCGACCTGGTTCAAATACTTCTCTCTGTATCTCTTCAATTCAGAACTGCCTGTTTTGAGCTGATTTTGCTTAGTCTTAGCTAGAAATGTTCTCTGCCTAGTAAAGACATATGGTATCTACTTTCTCTCTGTTGGGAATTTCTGTTCACTCTGCATTTTCACTGTCAGCCAGGCACCTAGATGGGGTGACTCTGTGTTGCCTTGGTTTCCAGAGAAAAATATATTTAGCAAAAGGGGTATAACTGGATGCATTCCCTCTGGATTTTGTCAACTATGACAGACACAAGTGAAAGAAATACCTAGCCCAAAGAGAAGCAAATTTGAAAAGTCTGGGGAAAGGGAAAAATTGAGCAGGGCTTGGGCACAGGACATCCTTTCTGCATGCTGCAAGCAAGTGACTTCAGAGTCTGTTCTCAGACGGAGCATTTATGTGCTTTTGTGGTGGCTAAACGCATCAAATAGAATAAAATCTGAAGTCATAAGTCAGTGATTTGCCATCACATTGAGTATAAAACAGCAACTCTTTCCTCCTTAACAATATAGCAACTACAAATATCTTTCTATGTTGAGTCAGAATTACACAATATTCTGGGTTGGAAGAGGCCCACAAGGATCACTGAGTTCAACTCTTAAACATTAAATCCTCCATAAAAAGTTAGTCTCGGGGCAGGGTGATCTGCCACTTCCTTGCAGTCGTCAATAAGCTATAGTGATATTATAGTTGTTATGTTGCCATTGTTGCTGCTGCTGATTTTTATTACTAAGGTTTTCTTCCGCTTGCTGATACTGCCTTTGCCATGTGCTAGGTCAAAAGGCTTTGGGACAGCAAATCAGTATATCCAGCATGCAGTAACGCACAGGGTTAATTACAGCCCAGCCCTGCCTGAGGTGTACCCATGGTGCAGGAGTGCTGTGACTCCCCACTTCCCACTGGCAGGCAGATCCCAGCAAGAGCAACCTCTTGTGAGCCCTATGGGTTTTGGTGTGATGCCACGAGGTGGTCTAGGGCATGGATGGCTGCCAGTGCATACCACTGGCATGCGTGTGAGATAAGTCCTGTGTGGGAAGAGCTCCCTGAAATAGGGGATAAATCACCCAAGAGATGTGCCCAGCCCAGCGGGTGACACCTTCCTGAACCAGGATGCAACAGGTGTGGGATCAGAGGGGCAGGATAGTAGTACAGCTCTCACAGGGGAAACTCAACATGCTGCAGTTTAGAATCACATGCTGCAGTATGAGAAACAAATAATTGTAGGGATTTGCTGCCCTCTGGCAGGATTTTGTTACAGGTCTGATGCTCTGTGAACTGCGAGAGCAGTGCTCAGCAACAGTTCTGCAGCAGGGCAAGGTCTGCTTTTTCCAGATGGTTGTTGACAAAGCTGCAGGGCAGCAGGTGCTGCAGCTTTCCTGAAGCCCTCCTGGAAAGCCAGAAACACATGCTGACCCCAGGCATGGCCTGGTGTAAGGGGCAGAGCTGCTGGGCTGGTGGGAGCTCCCTGTCCCTTTTCTCCATCCCTCTGGGGAGGTGGGGTGGCAAGTCTGACTCTGTAAAGGTGGTCCTTTCATTAGTTTCTCCTCAAAAGTGCAAGCCCACCATCTTCCAGCTTTGGCTGTGCAGCCTTTTGGTGAGAAAATTCTCACCAAGGAGGTTTGGCCTGCTTTTAATGCTGACAAGCCCTAAGTGGCTTTGCCAAGTTTGATTTCTCAGTATGGTATATGCTTTCTGAGAGGTACTCAGCAAATCAGGCCAATTTTCTTTAACACTATTTTCTAAAAGGCTCATTAATGCCAATATCATGCTTAAGAATATGTGGATACTGATTACGAAAACCTGGGCTTGCTCTTCACTAAATGCAGAGTATTGTGAGTCTCATGGGGTGAGATTTCTCTGACAAAACATTGAGTTCTGCAGTGTCTACTCTCTACTCCGTTGCTCCTGCAGATGGTCTGCCTGGTCATCAGGAGGAACAGGCATATCTCTGATGCTCCAGAGCACTCTGATGCCTGGAACTGTCAGAAGACCATATCCTAAAAGCATCAATAGCTTGTTAAAAGTACCTGGGTTGGTTACCTTGTATGTTGATGTTTTAGATGTGAATAGCTGAAATTAGGTTGTGCGAGTCCTACTTTAAAAATAGTAGAGAAATGGGGTAGTGTGGAGGCCCATAAAACTACATCAGGTGCATACATATTCATTTTTGGTTTTCTGTTTTGAGAGAAATGAAGAAAAGCATAAAGACACTATTCCCAGTAATACATATTACATGTCCTATGGGCAGTCTGGCTGCCCATAGGACACCCATGATCCTCACCTCCAGCAGGTCACAAACCTGGGAGTGATAAACAGGTAGGCAAGGACTGAGGAAGAACAGTAGAACTCAAATACAAATCCATGATGACTGATTGTACTACTGTGTTGGATTTTCCCAGGTTTTTGAATGCAGCTGAGATCTTGGAGGTGGAGAATGGATAAGACCCTCTCACTCTTACATATAAGTAGGTATTTTTTGCTATATGTCTGGTTTCTTCTCTGCTTAATACACACTTAATTGACAGGGACCTTGTGACTAAAGATGCTGGTCATATCAGTGGCCATAGGCCTTACCTTCAATGTCTACATTGCACAGTGCTGGACTGTGCAGAGCTATCAGAGCTGGTCTGGAAGGTGCCAGCTTCATGTGTTAGTGCAGCTAGGCTAATAAATATCTCAGAGTAAGCTTTCCTGGATCTGCTTTATTGCTATCAAGGGTTTGAACTTGGATACCTTTATGGTACTGCACAATAACAATGAAATATGTGTACTTGTTTAGTGCTATTTGGAGTATCTCTGGCTGGCACTGTATTAGACTGGTCAGGGATGCTCATGAAGCTGTGAAGATGGGGATAAAAGCCAAGGTTACCTTTGTTGTTATTGAGAAAGCCTGAGGAATAGGGAAACCATTTATTCATCAACCTTTCCAATAGCAGCAGCCACAGCCACTAAGACATCCTAGGGCTCACTGAAGTGAGGGCAACATCCCTGAGGATTTCAGTAAGACCCGGATTGACGAGTTGAGTAACTGTGGTACACTGACTTGCACAGACTTACATTGATTTACTTTGGCTGGGAAATTCCTCCCTCTCTTTGGATTAGATGTGTTCACTTTGTTCCTTCAGTGTTAGCATGGTACATGTCTGAGGAGTGACTGATGCCCATTCATATATCTATATATGAAATAAATACCAATACTTCTGTTGTTCTACAGACAGACTGGGAGATCTGCCTAGTGTCGTCTCTTAAGTCATGAAACTACTGTCTAAAAATGGAATACTGTTATGCACTGTTCACCTTTCAGCCCCTGGCATAGCTGTGCATAGCACTCCTCTGGGCTTCCCTTGCTATGAAACCAGCCCAAACACCAGTTTGGGAGAGCAAACCTTTCAACTGCCTGGAATGACTGACGGAACTGTGCTCCCTGAGATACAATGTACTGAACCTGAAAATGTTCTATATGATTTGAAGCCCCCTAGCTAAAGCAAGAGTGCAGATACATCACAGGAAATCCCTGTTAATAGTGGCATACCCTAGAACTTCAGTTTTCAAACTCATCCAGATATAAAAAGCATGGCTTTAACTATTTCATCCTGGGTAAGGACTTCGCTGGGTTAGCTGTCACGGACTGGGCTGTGGGCCCACAACTGTGGTACAAAAGGTGCCCACAGAAGAAAGTCCAGGAAACTCATAACTGAAGTGAAAGGGAATATTTCAGCAAATGATGCTGAATATTAGCCAGTTTCCTTTGAAGAAAGTGCAAAAGCTTTCATGAAGGAAACAATTGCATTAGGAATAAAAAGCAAACCAAAGGTCCTGTGGGGATATTACTTATACCCTGACTGTCATAATTACTTTTTCCATGATTAGAACTACACTGGCTCCTGCCCAAGGAGTGAAGTTTTGAGGAACAACGAAGTTTCCTGGCTCTGTGATAGCAGTGCAGACCTGTGTCCTTCCACTGACTGTTCCCTTGGAAACAGTCATAAACACTTTGTACTTTTCTCAGATTAGGTCGAATGAGTCCATAAAGATTTCATCCATGTCATCCTAACATTATGCTTTACTTGTATTTGTGTATACCTGACTAGGTTATGGAGATGAACCTTTATTTGTTCTTTCTTTGGGAAGTTTTTGTTGGAACAATGTAGCCTGCATTTATCCTTTAACCATTCGTACAGTGTTGGAGTACAAGACAGCAGTCCACGGACACCTTTTGATATCAAGGACTGTTCAAAACCCGGTTGTCTGTTAAAAGTTGTAACACCCCCTGGTTGTGGTTTACCCTGTTTTTTTCCCTATGTGCACCCCTCATGTTGTTCCCCATTGTGGAGGATCCCTTGTTGTTTTATCCCCGGTTCCCCTCCATGTTGTCTTCTTCCCCATCACAGTGTTCTCACCTTTGCCCTGAACCCTGCTTCCCTATTGGTCCATTTTCCTGCCTTCGGTGAGTTCCAGGACCTTCCCTCGGGACCCTATAAAAGCCCGAGCCCCAGGTGAATCAATGTCTTTTGTGCCTTCACCCTCAGCCTGTGTGGAGTGGTGTTGTGTGGGGTTGTGGCCAGGTCATCAGTCAGCAGCTCATCATTACAGACGGTGTATCGAGATGGTAACCCTCCTACTTGGGCTGGGTTTGCTGGTTCATGTTAATTACCTACATGTTTTAAAGAGCTCAATGTTCTGAAGAAAAAATGCAGCCTTGAATGCCTTATTTTTATTTTTTCTGTAATTCATGGCTATACTGTACTCAAACATACATTTGAATGGATTAAAAAGATTTCAGAAATTTGATGTAGTACATAGGAGGCTGTTAATACAATAATCCTCCTTGATGTGCTCAGGTATGCAATCACTAACTAATCCCCAGATACCTGCCCTTTTTATAAAACGGAAACCAAGGCAGAGATGTCACCAACTTGTTCAGTGTACATAAGAAAGGGAAACTGAAACCAGGAGTCTTTCTGCATGCCTTCATCTCAAAACCATTTAATGTAGTCCCATAATACCTACCTTGGGACACCAGAACCAAGGAGTACTGCTCACATCAGTTTAACACATACAAACACGCACATAAAAGTATGTTAAAGGTAAGTGCTTTACCCTAGTCCTTTTTTTATGTCATCCTAGACATCCTCCCAGAACATGGATGAGGACAGTAGGCTTGCTGTGAAAAAGCAGCATAACCACTCTGCCACTGCCCTGGCTCTCTTCTCACCTGTAGACAGTGACTACACTACCAGCATGCCCCAATTTCTCTGTTTCAGAGTTCAGCAAGTGAGCTGTATTCACTTTTTAAAAGCTATATTCAAATTTTCTGCCCAGGTACAGAGTCTGAAGCTGGCACCCTGTCTGGGAAGGAGCTTTAGCTTCCTCTTCTACCAGGTGTCACTACCCCCCTATCACTGCTATCCATCACACACTATACTTCCCAGCAACGGGCTTCACTTCTCTTGCTCTTGAAGACATTAAAAGAAGAGAGGACTCATGTTTTGGTAGTTTTATCCAGTTTGCCCTTCCTTAGCTTTGCAAGGAGAGAATAGACAGACATCAGTAACTGCTGTGGGCTGCTGTGTATCCCCTTTGCCATTTTATGTCCAGTTCCTGCCTCTTTTCCCCTTCAGGGAACTAATTCCTGAGAAGCTTTTGTATTTTGATTTCTTGATGTGCTGTGGCTCTCAGATTCCCCTAAACTGGTGATAATGTCTAGGAAGTCACTTGCATATCTATGGCCTTTCAAATTCTGTGCTTGTGGCATAGTAGTTCAGTTGTTGCTGCCTCTTAATCACTGTTCAAATTAAGGATAAACATCCAAACACCAAATACCTCCTCCTTACAGCCTGCTGGAAGGGAAAAAGGTACAGTGAAAGACATCTCTGACACAAAACCAGAAAGAGTATAAGAATTGAAACTGAAATTCAGAAGTTTAATTAAGTGCTGCATTTTCTCTTTCATTTAAGGTTGTATGATGCCAACATTGCCCTCCTATAGTGTGTGACTATTTAAAGACACTTTTTGTAGGTTTTTTATAAGAATCTGAGTGAGCTCCTAGGGAAAGCATCAATAACAGTGCATGCCTTTAGAATCACAGCTTTCAAATTGGAGAGGAACTGGAAAACAGCTGATTGACATAGCAATATGGTTCTCTCCTTCCCCTTATCAACAAAAACAGAACTAAGGGAATTCTCATCTTAAAAATCCCACTTTAATGAAAGGACTTAAGTTGCTTCTAGCAATTGTTCAGTTATAAAATAACTAGGATTAATTTTTTGCATCAAAGTGAATTAAAATGTTTTTCCCCCGTGTTTATTCACATCCTTATTACTAGCATCTCAGACAGTACATAAGTTTGCAACTTGTGTTTAATAATCATTGTGGTCTAGACAGCAAACCTCTAGCCAGAATAGAATATAGAACATAGGGACCAGAATGAAAAGAAAATGTAGTCTGAGAGACAGCCATATACCATACCATTGGATTACTTTAGAAGGGCTGTGAAATTCTGAATTAACCTGACAGTGATGTCTTTACTCTTTTCACTGTAGCAAGATCTTATCAACACTGTTGGAGAGAACGCCCTGGGAGCTGCGGACATTGTTATTTCGCAAGATATGAATTTAACTTCTTTTGAGGTAAGCTTGAGCCTGATTTAGATGCAATGTGTAAGATCCTCATTTTATCCTATTAATAGACACTCTCTGACTGCACCAGTACTAAGTACTTGGTACCAGCAGGTCTGGTTGCTTAACCAGTCTTTGCTGGCCTCCAGTCAGGACAACCATGGAATACGGTCAGTTCTTCCTGGTTTAACAAGGTCTTGTCAGGTTCCTAGGCAACCACCGGTAGGGAATGAAGCCAATGGCTAATACCAGCCATTTTGGAAGACAGTTCCTCAGTAGTCATCATCCTCATCAAATTCCTTTCCAGCTGGTAAAAACACTAGAAGTTATGTATAGCCTGATTAGCACATCAGTCAGACCAGATGAGGTACACCAGCAGTGCAGAGTAATTTGTCAGGTTATGAAAACTCTCCTTATGCCTGCGTGCGGGCAAGTAAAATGAAACAGGATGGTAAGATCAGATGGAGAGGTTTTGTATTACATATCAGACCTAGCCACATTAAAATCAAAGATTGATTTCTAAAGCTCTGTCATGTCATGGAGTTTGCAGAAAGCCACACATCAAACTTTGTCATGAAAAAAGACTTTCTTCTTAAAGCTGTGTGAAATGGCTGTTCTGGGTTGTTTTTCTCCTGGCAGATAGTATAGAAAACCCAGCCAGCATGAGAGGGAATGGCTGAAAATGTGTTCACTTGTCCTCAGCAAATTCAATTACTTCAGCCAATTTTTTAAACATTTGGATGTGATTTCTGTCAGAATCAATGTGAATAGGAGGGTGAGTTTCCCTCCACCAGAATCAAGTCACAAAGACAAGCCTCTGGAGCATCTCCATCAACTCCAGACCCCTACCAGAGCGTCTTGCCATGCAGACACTCTGACATCACCTCTATTTCTAGCATATAACATGCCTTCTTTGCAGATCTACACACTGCAGCGTTTCCTGAAGGAGTGCAAGTTACTGAAGCTCTTTGCACTTCAATTTGGTCATATTTTCTGTATAAACCTTCTTATTAATCGTTTAAATTAGTCAAATTTAAGTTGTCCTGGATGAATTCATTGATTCAGGCTGCTTATATATTGCATGTTTTTTAGAATGTTAAAGGAAAAAATAAAGTGGTTAGTTTCTGTTCTAGTTTCAAAACTCAGTTAGAATTCCTTCCAAAGCTTGGAGCCAATGCCTAGTGCTGATAAAGAGAGTTAACAAAGGATGTAATGAATATGTATGTGCTGATAATGACTCTAGCCAGAGCTTTT
>JAWWEE010000074.1:29479062-29492142 GCA_035221455.1 Xenops minutus
TTGTCCCAATCTCTACCAAACCCCACACGAGCCCCCCCCCAAAAAAAAAAAAAAACAAAACAAACCAACAACAACAAAAAAACCAACCACACCTATATTGGCTTCAGTAGTGTGGTTCTGGAAAGACTGGGCATAGAGAAAAATATCATACTGGAGAGTCAGGCAAGAGCAGCCTGCACTATTCAAGTCCAAAAATGACAAACTCTGAGGAGGAGAGACAGAATAGGGTTGTCATGCCATAAGGCAGTGGCTGCTGCTGCGGTTTTTGAATTATGAAGAATGAACTTACCAGAAGGATGTGTGGAAAGAATCCCACATTTTTAAGAGCCTGATTTCCAGAAATCCAGAAACTCCAGATTACTTGAAAAACAGCTCCTCCAAAGTTACATTTATACTACTAAATTGCATGTACAAGAGCATGAGTATATGGAAGTGTAGTAATAGCACCTTCAGATACATTTTTATCTGTGCCTATGTCAACATACATTTTGCTTTGCTAAGATTCATCTCATTTGCTTTATATGTGCTGTCACTCTAATACAAGTACTGTGTACTATACTTAAAGATTATTTTAAATGGCCGTACTAAAACTTGTCTTTAAAATCCACCTGTCTTCTATTAGTCTGACAATGTACTACCCATAGTCAAAGAAAAAGTAAAAATTACTTTTTTGTTTAATTATCCAAATTTGAAATATTAAAAATCTTCTTCATTTTGCACCTATTACAGTCCTGATCTTCCACAACAACAACAACATGTGCTGGGTAAATCCTTATTCTGTTATCACATTAGCTATATACTCTTGTACTGCTGCTGAAGGGACCCTGCAAGCAGGGAGGGTGAGCCTCCTTGCCTTGAAATAATGCTCTGCTCCATTTACATTTCACATTCTATCACAACCCATTATTTTAGCATTTCTTCTATTTTAATGCAAAGAACTGCTACTAACAGGTATTAAAGGTTTGCAGTAATGTAATATGAAGTTAATATGGTGTCTATCAGTGAGCAAGGTATTTTTGCTAATGAGCTATTTTTGTTACATAGAGTTTGTCATAAAAGACACAATCCCACTTGCTGATTTGTGGGACTTCAAGAAATTGCATGGCCTTAATAGTGTCAGTTTTGCTGTATCTATGCAACAGTTCAGTTAATGCAACGTTTCCTGTAGTTCTGTTAAATGTTTGGAAATTGTGTTCACAGATAAAACCATTCCCATTCACGACTAATTTCTTCCAGCTTACAACAGTGTAAGTCCATAGTCTCAATCAAAGAGCAATGATATACTGTAAACAAAGCATCATATTTGCAAAATTATGTTTTTAAGTCATTTGTCAACAAAAAGAGGTATGTTTATCTGTTTGCAGCCAACAACTTAACCAGATCCATGTAAGAACTGAGATTTTTCTCAGCATTTTAAGGATGCCCAAGTCCACAGAAACAATGGCTGGAATCAAGGCTACCTAAATTGCAACCATAAGCAATATAATCAAAATCAAAGATATGGTTTTAATCCTGTGCATGTATTATTTGGACAGGTTAATTTATTGGGGATTATGGATCTGAGGAGAAAATACATCTAATTTTAAACATAAAATAAGAGAAAGGCTGAGAAATAAGATGTTAGCCAGAGGTTTTGCTTGTTTGTCAAAATGCTCTCTTGTATTTAATCTAAACAAGTGTAATTGCTTTTTCAGACTTTGATTTCCTCTGTAAATCTGGTGCTCTTACATTTCATTTAGACAGGGCATTTATGTGAATTGCTTCTTTTTCACCAATTTCCTACAGCTTCTTAAATTTGTCAGTGAACACACTTGAGCAAAGACTATTTAGGAAAGGAAAAAAGCTTTCCACTCTTTGTGGCTAAGCATGAGCTCCAAGAAGGTTTGCTAGAGCATACAACAGCCAGCAAGACAAGAAAGCAGTTTATCTTCAGACCTGATTGTGGGACTTGTTGCAGTAAAAACACAGTTGATGCGTACACTGCCTGTGTAGGGACAAGTTCCCTGCTCAGTCTGATTGTAAAAGCAAACAGTGTGAACTTTTGCATTGTTTTTGAAGGGAAAGAGAAAAAAGTTGTTTCAAGTCACCTTTGTTCTCTCCTTCTGACAAAAGGACTTTAATCTGTTATAGGGACCCAAGAATTGCAGTCTCTTGCTTTTTTCAGGTCTGGGAGCCTGAAAGCATCTTGGTTATGCCTGCTACACTTGTGGAAAAGAAATTATGACTTAATGATATTTCATTAAGTCCCTGTAGCAAAGGAATTCTTGTTAGCTGCATCTGACATGGCAGTGGGAAAAAATACCTTTTCCCAAGTAACTAGAAAGGCAGCAAAGCTAACTCAAAGTGTGCAGATGTGAGCTAAATTCAGAAAGAGAAAAGTAACCTGTGCAGCCTTGCACAAACCTCTCTATAAAGTCATCCCTCCCCCCGCACTCACATGTATTGGTGAGGCAGTGGGAGCAAGCATTTTGGAGCAGTGCAAGTGGTGACTGAAGGGACAAACAGCCAAATGCACCGTTGGTGTGAAGCTTCCTTGATGTCTGCTGAGGACTCATGTGTGCCTTTTGACAACTGCTGCGAGAGCTCTGGCTGCATACTCCAAAGTCTTTGCATTTGGATTATCATTTTAACTGCCTTACTGAAACTTTTGCTTCTGTACTAAACTAGGACTTGGATTAGAATAATCTACCATGTTACAGACTTTATCAAACTCTCAATTCCAATGTATAGTATGGAGAAATACAGTTCAAAAACATGTTTTAAATGGAGCATATTCCAGTGGACTAGAAGTTAATCTTATTTTCAATAAGGAATAAAAATGGTACCCTTCTGTGCATAGCTCTCAGGCAGTTTATAGCAAGGAGTTGTTAGGAGTTCTTACTTCCCCACACCTTCAATATCATCAAGAATTCCTTTTAAAATAGTCAGAAGATAAAAAATGTTCAGAATTAAATAAAGTTTATGACAATCTATGACAATTCATTGAGGTTTTGTTCTCAATAGATATTAATTTGGTCTGGCATTTTCAAGTCTACCTTTAACCTAAGACAGCAATGGTGAGGTTCTTCCTTCCACAGAACCATGTGTGGTGATGTTTCCTACAATGCTAAGATATGTTTATTAGCTCACAAGGAATGTCAAGACCACACAGGAAAAGCAAATAAACAGACAAACAAACAGACCCACCAAAACACTCTAAACCAACAGCAACAAATTATTAAGAAAGAAAAAAAGCAAAGATACAGAAAACAGAAAGAAAAACAACAACAGGAGATACAAAAAAGAAATGGTTTCAAACTTGCTAGAGTGAAGCTCTTGAATTTTGAAAAATAAAAGATGGAGCTATATGGAACTATTTCTGTGAAATGTGTTACACCTAGAGCACAATCCCTTTCTAGCAGTTACTCATTTTACTAAAATCATTGTAATAGCTAGTTTTATGCACTTGAGGTAGTGAGTAGTGTCCAAGGCAAAAGATTTATCGTTTGCTCTGGGTATAATGGTATGAGAGGAACTGGCTGCCAAAAGGGACTGTGATTTGAACAGGGCGCCTTTGGTTTGGTAGGTGGTGTATTTGTTCTGTGGCTGGAGTTCACTAGACGACGTTGTTTGATGTACTGGCCAATGATAACTATCTTGGGAGAGGGAGAAACCCAAATCCTACAAGTTTCAAGGAGAGACCAGAATGAAATACTTGGGTATATGGAAAAAAAGGAAGATGACAAACTACATGGCAACATGAAGTAGACCAATTCATAGGGCAGTTTGTGGTTTATCACTTAAAAAAAAAAAAAAAAGATTTATTGACCCCCCCAAGTCATAGTAATTTTTAGTACTAAATGGACCTCTTTTGAAGACTAAGCTGCTTGAGAAGGGGAGACAGTAGTTTTGGAACAGAGCCCTCAGCTTTAGAAATAACACTGCTGGTTTGGCTCTGCTTCCAATATTGTTGCCTAGTTTTAAAGCTTTTCAGCAGGACTTTGCTCCAGTCTGGTGACCAGCGTGAATCACTGTGGAGCAGATTAACACAGTGTTTTCCCAAGTGTCTAATCTCGTTTCAAGATCAGAATACAAACAGCAGCAAAGCATCCTTAAGACCCACGCAGTCCCAGGAGCAAGCCTGCAATTCAGCCTGGTCGGCATTCATGTTACCTCGGGCTCCATGGCATCACTTGAAGTATCCAGAATTCTTGGAAAGTTCTGACATTTCTGCTTTGACCTAAAGCTTTACCTTTGCACACTGAGTGCAGCTCTTGGCTCGCCTGTAAGAATGGTGTTATATGTGTAACATCTTATCCACTAAATCCTGCCTGCTGAGTGGATTCTTCCTTTCAAGCTTGCTTTTATTGCTAGAGGGAGATTTTTTGGAGGAGCTGTGTCTTCTCTTTCGCTTGATGTTTTTTCTGCTACTTTAACACTCCTGGAATCAGGGAAGAGCTTTGCTCTTTCGAACCAGCATCAGTCCTTCCAAGGGGTGATGGCTGAGAGACACTGATTGAAAGTTTGCTAAACAGTTTGCATACCTCTACAAGGAGACCAGGCTAGGCAAATGAAGATCTAGGTCTTTTCAAGTTAATCATAAATTATCTTATTTTTTGCTGGATTTGGCATTTTTGACATCAAGAAATTGATCAATATAATTTAAACAAACAAAAATCTGTGGCCCATGTATGAAGACTTTGATATAAAAGGAATTAGGAAATACAGCAATAAGTGATTCTAAATCACCAATGCCAAAGGGAATGTGTGCAAAAAGGGACAAAGGTAAAAGCTGTGGCAGGGAACGATAAAGCATGAATAGATATTAAGAAGTTAGGCATTAGGCATGCTTTAACCCAGCCCAAGTCATTGACCATCACAACATACAAAAACCTCTGTGAAGTCATTTAAGTAAAAAAAGCCCCTATTTTGAAGACGTTTGTTTGCCTTTGTGTGGGTGATTTCCTCAGAGTTCCATGCAGGTGATGCAAATGCATTCTCTGCTATCTAATAAAAACGTTTGTTTACTTCTGTATGCAAAAACAACAACAAAAGACTTCGTATGTGAGAGGAGCCTATATAACTAACAGTGGGGACAGCAGTCTCATAGACAGCCCCCTCAAGAGGTAAGAGATGCATCACAATATCAGAAGTACTTTATATTCTCTGAGGATTATTACATACCTCTCTGTGATTAAAGGTTGATAGATTTGTTTAAACAAAAAGCAATAACAGTAAAATTTTACATACAAATTCCTAGCATTCTGTAATAAGAGACTGGTGAGGGTTCCTTAAAAACATATCATACGAAAAATTATCAGCAATATTTTGAGTATTTTACACATCAAAATGAGCACACATTTTTGCATGTCACTCCACTGCCCTTTCTCATGTTACAGTTAGGTCAGAACTAAAAACAAATACAGGGACTGTAATAAGTACCATAATATAAAATTATATATTGATTTTTCCATGGGCTATTAATATCTTGTTACTGTGAGACTGTATTGGTTGGTGGTTTCTGGCTTAGTGGTGTTTGGCTTGTAGGTAAAGGAAAAAAGGGGAAAAAAAGGGAAAAAAATAGAACAAGACCACCTCTGACATGAATACTGACCTCCAACTGCTATTCTATGTAACTTATTTTTGGTTATTTTCACATTTTTGTGTTTAATAGAAATTAAATAGCATATCTTTTTAGGTGGTACACATTTGTGTGCATGTACAAAAAATGTGCAGAAATACTTCTATCTTGCTTACAAGTTTCGCTAGTATTAAAATCAAGACTCTTAACTGCTGATCCTGGGTGGAATTCCAAGGGTTGTTCCAGAGGGCAATAGAGTAGAAGATGTAAAATTGGCACTAATGGGGAGAGAAGAATTTTCTCTCACTATCAGTCACAGGAGAGGTGGCAAAAGTAGCATAGGAATGGTGCCTAATGTTTTTTCCCAGGGCAATGCCTTTTAGATGCTCCAAACACACAATCATAATCCAACCTTGCTTATCTTCCCCACTCTTTCAAAAATAATTGTGTTCCTAAATATCTAATAACAAAATGTTGAAGTTCAATTTTTATCTCTAAGACAAACTCAAATTTCCCTTTGCTTGTGAAATGACTCAGAATGAGGAGACTGAAAATGTAAGCATGTAGCTTGTAAAGGTTGGTATTTAGTTTTTGGCATAAAAACCCTGGTGAGGGACTGCAGTTGTAGGGAGTTGCTAATGGAATACAGAACCTTTAGCCTTTGGGTCACTGGATCAATTCCGTCGCATGTGGATAGTGACCAAAGTTTGCTACAATTTAAATTCGCAGTGCCCTATAGAAATTAGCTATGTAGAAAGTAAAGACGGAAAGATTTGTTGCAGCTTGCAGCCTATCCCCCTACCAGTACAAAATTTCCTGATTACAGATTTTCTAGTAACTAGTAAGTCTTGTCCATCCTGCAGAGTAAAGCATCTGGTATTAATTAATACCTGAGTTTAACTGGCTTCTGGTGAACTCCCCACTCTGGCAACTGCAGCTGCAGGAGGGATTTGGCAAGCACTCCTCTGCTACCTGCCTCCACAGGGACATTGAGTGAGCAGTAGTCCAAGGAACTCCCATATCCCTCCACTGCTGCCTGGCATGGGGAAAGGAAGCAAAAACTTCAGCTCCTTCCCACCCTGCGAAAAATACCTTAAAATACTGGAGGATTACTGAATCTCATTTTCACTGCTTTGCTTATTCCCCTTTAAAGTTCTACCAGCATCCCTTCCATAACCAAACAGCTGCAGGTCATAGTTCTAAATTGTCGGTCTGATGGATTAGTTCAGGTAGATAAAGGGAAGGCCAGATATTAGTTCAGACATTGATATGGACTAAAATTTTTCCAGAGTTTGGAGGAGATTTGGGAGCTTGCTTGGGGCTTCTTTTTGATTTAAATGAAAAGGTTTGAATGCTATTATGTTTTACAGCTGCCATTTGCAAGTAATTAACTATGTTGCAGAATATCCATTATGAAGTCCTAGGAACTGGGCACTAACAACATTAAGGTTAGTCTTGTATTTAATGATTACTGCTGGCTATGGTGATATAGATGCACATACTCTTTTTAGGCTTAAAAAAATGCAAGGAAAAAACCACACTACAGAAAACCAAACTAGTACAGTGGCCTATTCCAAAGAAAAATATACATGTAATAACTAAAACAGTTATCATTGACTAGAAAAGAGTCCAAATGGGGTTACTTTGGGGTTCTTTAACTTGCCCACCTTTGAGTGCCTCAAGGTGCATGTTGCAACACTGAGACAGAGTGTAAGTGGATTTCCTCAGCACTTTTAATTTTGGCCATATGTGCCGGTCCCATAGACTTTATAATCCAATGCTTCCTGCTAAAATTCTAGAAGTATAAACGCAGCCTTCAAAACATCAGAGTATTTTTAGAAAGTAAATGGGGCTTTGTTGCTCTTGCTCCCTCAGTGCCCCAAAACGTGAAATGCCAGTGAGTGTGGTGTGTTGCTCCCACACCCTGACGTGCTGCTGCTGGCAGGTGCTGCTGGAGCTGGAGGAGCAGAGCACGCTCTTGCATGGCCACATCTCAGGGCTCCCAAGTACCTCATAAAACACAAGTTTCTCCATTTGCAGTGCAGCTAACAACTGCTGTGTTACCAGAGTTAACTTATTTCTGACATTCACAGTGCCAAAGTTCCAGCTATTTAAAAATTCAAGCAATCATAAAGGAAGATCCTTTGGGCTTTAGAAACTTTACCATTTGGTAAAGTGGTTTAAAAAAGAAGAATTTAAACCAAAAGAACACCAAACAGGAACACAAGAAGTACCACAAAAACGGCAGTGAAACTGCAAAGGGGACACGCCACACTTTCTTCCAAGGTAAAAACCCCCACAACCCTGTGTTGTGAAATGTCTTTTTAAACATAGATTTAGAGAATGAAATTGAGGGTTATAAACTAGTAGCCAACAAAAGCAAGAAAAGCTGGAATGTTGGTAACCAATTGCAAGTGCAGGATCCAAGCAAAACATCTTGAATTGCTGGTACTGTAATAAATTACAGTTTTCACTTTTGTGTTCTGCAAGTGAAAACAGCACTAAGTCAAGCTTGAGAGAGGGAAAGTAAAGGATGACCTTTTAAATTCACCCACACCCATTACAAGTAGAGGAACTGCGACATGGAGCAGTGAGAAGTGAAAATAGAACTGCCCCTCATTGTGTGAAGGGACAGATTCTGCTCCCATAAAATGGGGCTCCTGTGTTCCTGAAGAGTTAATTGTCAGATAGCAATAGATGAAAGCCAAACCAAGCTCTGAGATGGTCTGCTATGGTGGCTGTTATCTCATTTTCTTCCATGGATTAATTTTCCCCTCTTTAACTTTAATTAGATAAAAGTCTAGGGGCAGGAGGTGGCTCTGGAGTGCTCAAAGGGCAAGAAATGGTCAAGAGCTGTTTTATCTCAAACTTTGATTAGCCTATTTGATAAGTGATACTAAGCACCCCAATTGGTTAATGAATGAGGGGTTCCTGAGAGGTAAGTGGCTGGGAACTTCAGCCTCCCCCACAAGGACAGCGAATATGTAAACTTCTGTCCTTCAGTTAGGTGTCTACTGTGGTTAGGAGTAAGGGTGATTTATATCCTATCTGGGTCCTGGAGTGTATCTACATTGATTGACTCCCTTGATCTTGACATCTGTCACTTGGGCTTTCAGAGAAAGGGGGAACATAGGAGATAATGAAAGCTACATTAAAGAAGACCTTAACATTTACGTAAACGTTATTCTATCTTCAAAGGCAGAACTGTCTTTCAACAGAAAGGAGATTTATTTCCTACTTGAAAATATTAGAAAGTGGCAATATATTTAATATCAAACCTTTAACTCTGGTGCTGGTCTCAGCCTTTGGGGTTTGTCTCTTATTTCTTGACTAAATCTCATTATAGGTAAAAGTTTTACTGCAGAAGCATAGAGAAAACATTTGGAAAGTCCATACATTACTGTGCATTAAATGTGGGGCTCTTATACATGCAAATTCATGACAGTATAAACCAGAAACATTTAAACATTGAAAATAAACTAAAATGCACCTCTCAAATGCTTCTCTAGTGAATATCCCCTAAATAATTTCCCTGTCTGGCTGCTAGGCTCCTCTTGGCCTGGAGAAGACGTGGCAGATTTGGGGCATACTGGGGCCAGGAGGGAGCCTGGTGGGAGCCAGCAGTGTCCTCTCTCTGTTCAGCAGGTGACCCCCCCAGGCAGCACGAATATTAGAGGAGCATTTTCAACAATGCTGTGCAGAAAGGCAATTTGCAAACATCTCTAACTCTGCTACAGAACACTGAGACATTCACAAAACCATAAGAAACTGTTATTCACTAAATCCTGCAATATTAGATTTGGAAGCTTTTGCTGAAACTATGAGGAGATCAGTTTAAAGCAGGCAAGATTTCTTTTTTTTGTCCTCTGCACCATGAGCAGTGAAAAATCTGGACTTCATTGCTGTGGAAGTTTTTAGAATGAGCAGTTCAAAACAGGATTAGACAAATTCATGGACAAGAGGGCATAAGCAGGTATTAAAGGAAAGAGACAGGGACATACCTCTAAAAACCACTATGCAAAAATTACAGGTGCTGGGAGAGTCTGAGGGGAATGAATTGCAAAGAGTAGCCATATTCACGTGCTCCCACTAAACAGCATCTCCTATTGTCTGAGACAGTATTGGGAATGATAGACTGGCCTGATGCAGTAAGGCATTTCTTAGGTTCTTATCTTTTTTAGTCCATTTTGGCTCCTCTAGTCCTTCAGTCATAGCCAAACTTAGATTCTTTTATTAAATTTGTGTACTATTTTTCTCTCTAGCTTTAGGGTAAAGCACATTTATGCGCTTTTTTTTTTTTCCTTTTTTTTTTTTTTTAAGCCCAGAATTATTGTTGTCAGGACAAACAGTCAACAACACGAGCCTTTTCCCTTTTTAGTAAAAGTCCCATGAAGCTTCAAATCTGTCTTCACAACGTGTAAAGTGTATTAGTTGTATTCCTGAGTAAAACACTGTTATTAAAGAAAGCCTAAAAGTGCACTGAAGTGGTAATTTACAAAGTAAGAGAGAGAGAATTTATAGCCCAGCACCATCTTATTTAATATGTCAAGAATTAGGACTAGTATGTGAGGCTGAGTAATTAAGGTTAAAAAAAATATATATATGTGGAAAGTCTTTGTATTAACTAGTATGTTTTTTACGCAGAGGACATGCAAAATAAAGCCTTAGTTACTAAGTCCTATATGTGATGTTTGGTAACCAGCAGACATAACATTTGAACTCTAAATGGAATATGATCCTCTGTCTGGGAGAACTGGTCATTACCATGTACCCTGCAGAGCTAAGATATTCCTGTGGTAGCGAATAATTTCTTTGCAGTGAAAACATCAACACAAAAAATATACATAGCAAGGTGAGAAGGGACAGGAAGTTTTCTTCCTCTTCATCTCATGCTAAAAGTCTTTCCACTCAGAACACAGATATGTAGAATTACATAATTTGAGTGAAAAACTTTATTTTATGAGGAATAAGAGGGCACTGAATTGAAACTATGCTAATCAAGAATTGCACCAAAGTATGGTCTTCACAATCTTATAAACCTTGTCTTTTGAGATAAAAGAAAATGAAAGGGCTGGCATCTTGCCTAAGTCCAAAACAAAGTGACATTAAAACACCTGTTCAAAACAAGTAGCAGAAAGTACAAATTGTTTCTTGGACAGCATTTCTGCACAGGTAACATCTATTGAGTAATACCTGTAACTTCAAGCTAGTTCTACTATATTCCTTGACACTTTTTTTTCTGGGGTACTTAAACAAACCTTTAAATGCTAACTTTTCACCTAAAAACACCTTTAAAAAATAAATCTAAGAATCAAAGCACAGTCAAGATGGTATGAAAGAACCCTCTGCAAGGAGCAGTTCTTGTTGAGGGGGTTGAGCTGTACTTGACTTTGAGGTTTCAGCTCTCCCACTTTCTCACTCTTAAACAAACAGTACTTCCTGTCAAATAAAATAACCACAGCTGACTTTACATTCATACCTGCAATTTCCTCAGGTCCAGAGTATTATTCTGAGAGAACAGAGGACCCATGAGCAGAACCTCCCAATGGATTTATTGGCTTCTTACAGAAACAAACAAACATGACTCCTGCACTGGAGATGCTGAGCTGTGAGATAATATCTGTGCAGATACTACCAGTCCTTAGATCAGATTCTGAACTCTTCACTTAGTGACCAAAAGTCCAGATTCATAGAGCAATTCCTAAATTACATTCCCAAAGACTCTTAATTGCTTGCTACAGAGCAGGCAAATCCCTGTGACCAGCCATCAGGACATCCATTGGGCAAACAGCCCAACTAAGCAAATAGTTTGGCCTGACATATACACAAGCCCACAGCATTAGATGAGAACCACACATGTGCATTAAAATCTGCTCTAGATGAAAATGTCTATAGAAAACTGTGTTCATGCTTTGTCAGGGTGTAGCAAGTACTCAAGGTGATAAATCATTGCTGTTTCTCCACCCATCCTCCCCTAGCTGCACAGTGACTAAATACCTTTATTAACCAAGTCTTAAGTCAAATCAAGCTTTTAAAAATTCCTCTTAATGCTCTAACATGCATGGGTTCACAAAATTAGATTACAATATTTTTATCTGTTTGGGATCAGTCCTGTTTCCTCCTGCTCATGTTTACTTTCCTTCAGTAGCTGACATCAAAATGTTTTCTGGAATGCTGAGGCTAAATAAGTTATGCTTAACTCAATATCTAATACAAATAGCCCTGGGGAAGCTCCAGCAACACAATCATAAAAGCTACAGTTTCTTTTAATAGCTTGCCACACTTTGCTGATATAGTATTTCTCTAATCACCAATCTTTACGTGCCTTCCTGACCTTGGAGCTCTCTGTCCAAATGACTTTGTGGTATCAAAGGCTTGTGTCATTGGAAGAGTGAATGGCTTTCATTTTTCTCCCTGAAACTTCCGGTTCCTGGCATCTGCAAAGAATTATTCCAAGCAGTGTTTTGCTGCCTTGCGGCCACTGCCCTGCAGTGGCCTGACTGATGGAAGTGACTTTTCCCAAAAAGGTTAGTTATTGTGGTCAGCGGTGGGCAGGCGCTGCACTTGGTGCACAACCAGCCCTGCTTTCTCAGCTGATTTGGGCTACCGCAACCATACACTACAGCAATTAATTTCTGTGGGGTTTTGGAAGGAATTGAGTCAACCGGTATATACTGTTTTCTAGGAGACAAGAACAGTAAACAAAAACCTTCCAAAATAACCACAGATTTAAAAGCCTTCATGTTAAAACAAAGACGATCTAAGTTTAAAAGGTTTTAAAGAAGTAATCATTGCAGGGGACATAAGGCATCAGAGTTTTCTCAACAGAACCTCATAGTGTATGAACATCCAAAAATTCCAGTTGTGATGCTCTGACCATTTCCAGGTGATGAGAATATTGATGCCTGGATCCAGGGTCTCAGTTATTTATGGTTTGTCTCTTTTAAAGCTGGATTTTTGTTTTCTCCACCACTCTCCTGTCTAATTTTTTGTTCTCTCACTTTTTGTCATTTTGCTCTGGTTCCCTATATTTACTTCTTTTCTTTGAAAATATGAAATGTATTAGAACCTATATTGGTAGTTACTGTGCTAAAACAAACTAAACGAAACTCATAAGCTTTTTCCTTCTAATTTTTTTGGGGGAGTTAGTGGGGTGGAAGAAAGGGGATTTTTGAGGGAGTTTTTCATTTGGAGCCTTAGCTTCAAAACTACAGTCAAGTACCCTTAGTGTTGAGCACTGAACTGTCACATTGCAAAGGACAAACTGCTTGAAATCTCCATAGTTAGAGATAAAGCCAGGATGAGATAAGGTGACACAAAGGCTCAAAGAGGTTAGAAGACTGGTGTAAGCTCATACAGCTGATCAGTAACAGATAAAATTTGAAAATCCTACTTTTTCTTCTAAGAGACAAGATTAAAACAGCATTCCTGACACAGATCTGAGGGGAAAATCGGGATCGACCACACCACACACAAACGCAGGGTAACGTGGAATGGTCCTTTATTCAACAGAGCACACG
>JAWWEE010000074.1:29492242-29502294 GCA_035221455.1 Xenops minutus
TGTTCTTGTCTTCTTTTTTGCTTTTATTTCTAGTCTTCTTTTTCCAATTTCGGTAGTCCTCTGACTGTACTCCCACACATTCCTTAGAGATGGATTATGTATTTCAATTACTTAAATTAAATTTTAATTCAAAAAATGAAAACAAAACATCTTCACAGATCCAAATCCTCCCAAAGCAACCTAACTTGACCCAAACCTCTCTTGGGACTTTCAGCTGCTGGTGCAGCTCTTTCGGCAGCATGGCCCTGTAACCCTTCTTAAATGAAAAGGAGAGGCTCTTCCACCCCCTTTATCCTTGGGGAGAAGAGAGCCACCAGGGACGCAAACATTTCACAGCTGGAAGGAGCCAGCCATGGACTCCTGGTCAGGGCTTCTCACTCCCTTATTTCTCATTAAAATACAAAGATTAGGAAAAAACTCACACCTTTGGTTTAGGCACCAAGTATGTGCACTGGTCACCCCAAGCTTCTTCCATGGGAATGCATTGTCTACAGCAGCACTGACAGTCTTTATTTCTTGTTTTGGCCAGGGTTATGTAGGCACAAATAGGTGCCTGTGATGTTGTCATGGTTTGATCCCAGCTAGCAACTAAATACCACACAGCCACTTGCTCACTCCTCCCCCTTCCCAGTGGGATGAGGGGAATCTGGGAAGAAAATTAAAACTCCTGGATTGAAATAAGAATAGTTTCATAATTGAAACAAACTAAAACATAATGATAAGTAGCTTTTGCCTCAGATGTTCCTCTGGTCTTTTTGGTAAAGATTCAATGGGTCTGAAATCTCAATGCCTTCAAGATGACAGCTCCTCAGAAATTAGTACAGTGCTCTCCTTCCTGCCACACAAAGTTCAAGTGTATTACTTCCACTGTAACAAGATGAATTTTGCTCTTTGCAATCATGGTGTGAGTAGCGAAACTTGGTTTTCAAAGCAGTTTTGGCCTTATTGACTTGGGTGATGCTATGTAACACTTTTTGTACTGAAGTGATATGTTGAATCTCCACATATTACAGATGTTACACCAGAAATACATCTGGCTCTAAAAGGGAACTCAGTAACTCTACTATCACACACACAAAAGATTAAATGAGGTAGCAGATGCTTCCGCCTGAAGTTATACTGAACCCAAGTTTTCAAAGCATTTCTGGGGGGGATTTGTATCTAAACCAACCTATATGTACCTAAAAATCAGAATTCTCCAGCTAATTAACAATTTTATATAAAATTTACTAGGAGTCTTGCAACTTCATGATTCCTTCTCCCAAAAAGAATGAAACCCAGGAACTTCTTAAGGATGTAACATCTAGGATACATTGTATTACAACACTGGACAATATTGCTGTATGACAGCAACAGTCATCGGGGCTTAAATCCAGGTTGGACAACAAAGAAAAAAGACCCTGGTCATAGCTTAGATTAATGTCTCACAATGCACATGAGAAAAAATGAAAAGCAATCCTGTCTCTGACTTTCAACTGTATAGTAAAAGGCTTTTAAATTCTCTGTAGACTGACTAAAAATAAGAAAAAAAGGCCAGGTAGCAGACATCAGATTCTTATGAATTAAATTATATCCATATGTATAGCACATTTCAAGGTCCAAAGAGCCACTTGGATATGTGAATATGAACTTCTGTGATGAAAACCAGGGATATTTTTAAAATTGTTATTAGCAGTCAGAAGCTCAACCACAATCTCACACATTTTCTCCCTTTTTGAATATCACTATGGTTTAATTGCTTTAATTACTTTTTTGTACAGAGAGAGAAACTCCAATATTCATAGTCAGAGAAGGATTTGGAAAAGGAAAGAGGGAAGGAGCCTAGAAGCTCATTGCCTGTGGTTGGACCTCTGGATAGTGTTAGGTTTCCTGCTTGGGCTCAGGGCAAAATTTGCCATGTTTTAGCATATCTGTTGATATTGTAATCACACTGGATTTAACCCCTGTGGTTCCTGGAAAGAAACCTTCAAACATGTCTTGTCTCCCAGAGTTCCAACAGGAACATGCTGGGCTGGCAGGACCCAATGCTCTGAACCCTGCGTCAAAACTTTCAGCCCACCTTTGCAGCTCTGCCAAGGGTCTGAGACACATTTGACAGCATCCGTTCTGTTTCAGAAGGTCCCCTATGGTCAGTAGGGCTTCCAGGCCACCCCAGTGGCAATAGCATGGATGTGGGGTGCCAGTTATTTGGAGTGCTTTGGCACTACATGGCTTGGAGTGCTGTTGGCACACCTCTTGGGACTCACAATAGCCCTAAGGATTGGCTGTGGCATGTGTACACCCATTTTATGGGACCACCTTTCCTTCTGCTTTCTCTGAATAGGTTTAGTCCTCCCAGAGGCTGGAAAGAAAATGGACTGGATATTCCCAACAAGATTAAGGACCACAGTGAACCCAAAGAGACAACATCTGAGAAGTTTAAGGGGCCCCTTAACCACAATGGCTCAGTGTGGGTCACAGAGACAGTCAGCTTCCCTCTCCTCACCCAGTCTGCCCAAAGCCCTTTTGCACCAGCTTAAAGCTATAGAGTGGTGATACAGTAATATTTCTGAGCAGTACCTAAAAGCTGTAATACCTTTTAGTACCAACTGCTCCAACTTCTTTCTCCTATACTTTGTCAAATTCAGCACCAAAAAAAAAGCAACTTCTGACTGTACCTCTACTATCTGTTGTAATAAAAACCGCTGAAAGCCACAGTGCTGCCTTATTTCATAATTAAACCAGCCAGAAGTAGACAATATAATTCATGCAATACAATTATTACTGATTCAATGGTAAAAGCAACGACTTAAAAAATCGTTGCTAATCCCTGTGCATTTTGGATCTGTAATGTCTAAACCTTAGCTTCTCCACACAAAAATACTTGCTATGTGGCAGATAAATTACAGATTATTTTCATTATAGCCTTTTATAGGATGGTATCATGCAAGGGATATATATGCATCATATACACAAAATTTACTGCAGAGCAAGAAAGACAAAATTCCTAAGGGGAAAAAAAGTATAAGGACAATATATTACATTATATATCTATCTGAAGACAAAAAAGACATTTAAGAAATTATACCTCTGAAAATATATAAAAACTGCTATCCTATTGTCAGATAATAGGCAAGCACAGCTTTGTTTTCAGCATGTTAGTAGCTATACTTCTGCAACATAAGGAAAAAAAAAGGTATTCCAAGCAGTAAAAGATTTCATTTGTCACAGGCCTCAAATCTAGAGCTTTTGGGGACAGCTATAATGTTATCTTGAGTGAACACAGGGCCAACATAATTAGGAATAAAGAGGTAAGAAGCAAGGGGAATTGCCTGCATAACTTCACTTTGTAAAATCCTCCCATAGAAGTGGCAGGTAGGAAATCTGCATAATAACAAACTTGTCACAAGACAAGGCCAACTAAATATAACTATTAGAATTAACATTTTGCTTTAACTGGTTCTCAGGATTCTCTCACTCCATCCTCCCAGGTTTCACTAGATATAGTTAAAATTGTGGCTATTGATTTGATGCAAAAATTTTTCAGTATATACTTTTTCTCAGTTCTGTGTGGCTTCAAGAAGACTGTCTCTTTTGTGGGCAGTGCTTTAAAAAGCAGTTGTTGAAGTGCCAAAACCTTTCTCTCAGATATCCCAGTGGAAACCCATGAAAAATTTCTTGGTGCTTTAAGGGACTGCACCAGAAAAGGAGTTATTCTGAGGGCTGCCTTCCCCAATATATGATATGAGACACCAGAGAATGTGTGTTATGTACATACATATTTATTTTTTTTTTTAAGAAATTGTATAACTCTTGTGTTGGAGAAAGAAATTCTGTTGACATTTTAATCACACTGAAGTAAGGTCTAAGATTGGGTAATATATTTCTCTGAAATCTTCAGAGGGGTAGAAATCATAGAATGGTTTGCATAGGAAGGGAACTTAAAGATCACCTAATTCCAAACTCCTTGCCGTGAACAGGGACAACTTCCACTAGATCAGGTTGCTCAGAGCCCTGTTCAATGGGCCTCACTTACAGGGATGGGGCATCCACAATGTCTCTGGGCAACTTGCTTCAGTGCCTCACCACCTTCACAGCAGATAATTTTTTCTAATATGTAATCTAACCCTCTCCTTCAGTTTGAAGCCATTCCCCCTTGTCTTGTTAGTACATGCCCTTGTAAATAGTGTCTCTCCATCTTTCTTCTAGGCTCCCTTCAGATACTGGAAGACCATCCCAAGGCCTTGCCTTTTCTAGGCTGAACAATGTCAATTCCCTTAGCCTTTCCTTGTAGGAGAGGTGCTCCATGCCTCTAATCATCTTGGCAGATTTCCTGTGGACTTGCTCCAATATGTCAATGTCCTTCCTCTGCTTGGGACCGCAGAGCTGGACACAATACTCCAGATGGGGTCTCACAAGAGCAGAGCAGAGGAACAGAATCACCTCCCTTGCCCTGCTGGCCATGCTGCTTTTGATGCAGCCCAGGATAGAATTGGCTTTCTTGGCTGCAAGTGCACCTCGCCAGCTCATGTCCAGCCTTTCATCCACCAGCACCACCAAGTCCTTCTCAGGAGGGCTGCTGTTAATCTCCCAGACTGTATTGCTATTGGGGTTTAACCCCCCAGCAAAGGACTGGAACATGGTAACCATCAGGTTAAAACTCTTCTGTCACACAGCCAACAGCAGAAATCCATGGTTGGTGCAGAAGAGCTCTGGTGTGGGCAATGGCAGTACACAAACCCATTGGGATTTTTTAGATACAGTGACCTATGCAAGTGATCTGTAGAGAGAGAGAACAGAGTTGGTGGAACACCTTCATTATGGCTCTTATATTTGGCTAGCATACAGTCCACTGATGCTCCCTGTTTTGACCTCATGTACCTCCATGGTAGAGGTAGGCATCTGCAGATGGCATCTATACACCTTCATGATTTTATGTTTAGACACTGGTGTGTTAGTGTGTCTGGACTCTATATTGAAGAGTTTTGGTTTTCTCTTTATATGTCAGACCCAAATAATTTCTGTAAATTCTACAATAAATCCTGAACTTATAAGAATTACCTATAAACCCAAAGCAAAATATGCTGAAATATGCAGAAAACAGAGATCTGCAGCAGAACTGTTGCCAAATTTTGCCTGGAGATTATTATTTCACTGTGTGAAGGCCAAAGTAATGATTCTTCACTTTAAAAGAAACCATGCAAGTCTGCTAAGAGAAGTAGTTCCGATGAAGAGCAGAAAAATGCAAGCAGTTGAAGTAATCTGCATAAACTAACAACAAACTGATTTGCCAATACTGTTGAAGAGGGCTGGGTGACATTTCACAGAGCAATGAAACATGTGGGACAGGTGATGCTGTCATTAGTTACCTTTGGCCAACCAACATATCAACTTAATGATTTTGGAAAGCTGCTAGGATTAGGTGGATGGAACCATTAAATGTTATTATAGAGCCTATTTATTCTTCACATCAAAGTAAAAGAGGCAAATACCCACTAATATGGAAAGTTAGGGCAAGGTATGGACAATTGCATTTTCCCTTTAGCATTCACTTTTGCACTTCCTGTATTCATTTTTGGAAAGCATCAAATGACTTCAGGATAGTCATGTGTTTTTTCTAGTAAAAGCAATAAAGTAAAAAAAAATAATTGTCAAAAGACGTTTTCTTGGGAAAAAAAAAAGAAAAACAAAGAAAGAAACAAAATGTTCAGATGGTCTATTCTTCCCCTTAATTGTACCCCCAATTATTTATACATTTGTATTAAATCTCTGGGAAAGCAGAAAGTGAATAAAGGATTCATCCAGGAGTTCAAGCTTTGGAGAAGGCATGCATTTTCTTTGGATATGTTCTGTGCACATTGTAAAGTCAGCACTTTAGCATGAGTGACAGAAGTCAAGTATGTGTCACTGTCTAAAGGCAGGTCTCAGGAGCAGAGATCAGGAGTGAAACCAGCAGCTAAGCTGGACTCCTGGAACTTCCCTCTGGTAGAAAGTGCTCTGACTTTAGGGCCCCCTTTTGGTCACTTGCATCACTCCTTTCTTTTTAATCATGCCAGGCTTTAGCATAATGACTGCTTGGCTCCTATTTTTTACAAAGATAGCTGAAAACTCCTCAGCCCACATGACCGTCTTGATTCCTCACCTCTCTTGGACCAGCATGGATCACGTTTAGATGCTCAGACTTTTGGAAACTCTCCATCCAAGTGAGGTAACTTTTACTCTCTGTCCCTTTGACACCACAGGTCAGCAACCCATCCACCTCCCTGTGCAAGAGTAGAGGTAAAAGGTAGAGTCCTGACCCTGCTGTTATGTCCTACAACCAGGGGCCAGCTGTGTGACCCCAACCCTGACTCCCATATTAGCCATGCAATCCACGGTTGGGAAAGCATCTTTTACTACATCTTGAAGGAGCAATCTCTTCTCATCCCATTAAAGGTCTTTCCTCTTCCCCTACTTCTTGGCCCACTAGAAAAGAAATATTGTAATATTAATAACGTTTTGCTACTCTGAAGGTGCTCCTGCCCCGGAAGGGAAGGATGGCAGGAGAGGGGCAGAGACCTCTGTAGCAGCAGCTTTGCTCTACTTTGGCAGCAACTGGAATAAACCATTCCAGAGTCCTCCAGAAGGCAAGGGGAAGGCAGAGGGCATGGGGTTGTTTTGCTGCAAGAAGTAGGTTGGTGCCCAAAGCAAATCTCTGTCTGAGACTTTAGACAGTCCTGGGGTATGGCTTTCATGCCACTGTTCTGTATCTGCATATAATATTCAGTTGATAGGACTTCATTTCTGTTCTAGTCAGCACTGTTTTCCTTGGATTACAGCAAGAGAAATCCAAATTCTATAAACATCCTGATAATATGTGACCTACTATACCCAGATGCCTTAAGGGTAAATGCCCTCTTTTCTCCTGTCTGTGCTTTTGCTTGCTCTAAACCCACTTCTACTTATCCAATCTATGTATTTGTATCCATACTTGAAATTTATTTACTTTTCGTAAAAGTGCTGATTCTGAATTTGTGGTTGACTGTATTTCAGATGGTGATACTGGGTTTTTTTGAAAGTGATGACCATAGAAGTTTGTGGCTTTACATGCGGTTTTGTCAAAAATAGTACTGGTAGGGTTTCTTGGTGATGTGTTTTCTTCAAGTGACAGAGCAATTTAAAAGATCTCTCAAAATATTCATTTTCAGGGATATCTCAGGCTAATTTCTATTTTAGGTTGTATAGATTGACAGAAATATGCCATTCCTGCACTTTCACATTTGTTCACACAAGTATTTTCAGAAGACCTCAGGGCCTATTTTTGCTCAGTTCCTGAGAGCAACTAGTTATAGTTTTGTTTGAGGACAGATTAGTAGTTCACAAAACTCCTGAGTTAAAATTGCTAAAACTTCTGCTTACCTACAGTTCTTTTTGTCGCAATACTCCTTCGTATGAGAATTCTTTGCTTTCTATGTTTTTTTTTGTCACTTCTGAGGATAACCAAGGATATATCTACTGATATATTGTATGAGATCCATTATTTCTGAAGCACTGTTAACTACCTACATCTGAACTGAAAGAAATTTCTGGGTGCCCAGAGTTTCTGACTGAATCAGTCTTTGGATGGTGCTGTCTTGGTCAGGGCCAAGGCTGCCATCGTGGCAACCTTAAAGCAGGAATGAGCTCTGTCTGCTGGAGAGGCCATTTCCCTGGATGCAGCTGCTGGCTGGCCTGGACACCCCCTGGGTGTGTTCAGATACAACAGCACTGGGAAGGTAGGAAGCCAAGGAGGGTGGAAGACAAGCGGCAGGTTCTGAAGTTGCTCTGTTCCTAGGCTGCTACATGGGTCTAGACAGGGCTCAGAAGTAGGGCTTTCAACAGGAGCCACAGGGTGAGACAAGGCAGCAGAGCAGCTGTCAGAAAGACAGCCCTTCAGAAGACAGATAGAGGAATTACAGGTCTAAAAGGCAGCAGCTCTTGTTTTCATCCTTATCTAGGGCAAAACTTTCTGCAGCATATGTGTATATTTTTCCCCCCTCAGGAAATTGGGTAATTTTCTGCAAACAATGTGGAAATTAGCAAACAGACCACCAAAAAATGCTTTGAGAGGAAAAGCTTTGTAAGATTAGTAGTGCTGAAGGTCTTCTGGGAGAGGAGGGAGGGCAGGATGGGCAAAACATAAATGACTTTAAAGAGTTAATAGACACTCACACATGCTTCATACTTCAGCAGAACACAGCAGAGGCACAACAACAGAGCGCTATAAACCTGGCCACAAATATATGAGAGACTATAAGTAGTAATTTTGTTATTAAGAAATTCAAAATTTGCTATTCCTAAGAGAAAAAAAAAATACTGCACTGAAAAAACCCAAAACATAAACCCTGAAGAGAGGTGTGCATTTGCCAATACACATTTAGGATTATGCTACACACAAGTCTTCAGATTTATTTATCTGTGATTAAACTAAATATTAACATACCAAATTAAATTAGAAACAGACTATTGAGAGGCAGGGAAAGTTTTTGAGTGAATCCCCCATTTTTTCTCTTCACAAAACATAAAAGCTTGAAGGAGCATTAATTCATAGACCTATGTTTTATCATCCAACACAGACCATCTAATAATCCAATGGAATGCACTTGTGGGTTATCAGTTCTCACAGCCAGTAGAAACAAGGAAATAGCTCTCATTAAAATCCTTAGAATTTACAAAACATTAAACACCAAAAGGTACAAATCAGATATCTACATGAAAGGAGTATTCTCACCAACCCAAATTCATTCCAACACCTGCTAAACAAGCCTTACAGTAATACTAGGAGAACAACAAATATTTACCTCCCATGCTTCTAAAAAGCTCATCTTCTCTTTAGATACAGATTCTAAAAATCCTCTTCAAAATAATTACTGAGGGCCTGATCTGGTTGCTGGGGAAGAGGATCGATGGCCCTCCACTCGCTCCAGCAGAGGCCCTAATTGCTTGCCTCTACTAATAAACTAATCTCAGGCACCTGGAACTAGCAGGCTCCATGCCGGGCAGACAGGGCTCAGGTTACCTAAGAAATGCTCCAAATATATTCACACAAATCACTAGCCCTGCAGATGTGCAAATACTGCTTTTGTCATGTTGGTGGAGAGATAGACATGTGTTTCTAGGGCTGTAGCACATAAAACCTGAAGATGAATTCATTGTGTTGCTTTAATCCCTTCCAGAGGCCAGGTGGGCATTTGGGGAGCCAGATAAGTGTGTTGATTATCCACATTGCTCATTGCATTAATCCACTTGTCTGTGTAATACAGAGTATCTGTAATGCTCACAGCATAAATATGTAGGTGGCTGGAAAAAATATATGTATTTCATGAGTGCCTGTTGTTTGTAAAATGAAACCTAATCAGGAAGTTAGTCTAAAACTTTGACTAAAATCTAAACAAGTTGAAACTTTGCTGATGCATAGAGTTTTTAAAATTACAGTTAAAGGATCTGGAAGTCACCAGAGAATGCAAGCCTCATTGTAAGCCTGGTGAGACAAACTACTTTACTTTTAACAAATTTTAAGATTTTCAAAGGCAAACAGTTTTCTGTGATCTCAGAAACGAAAGCAGGTGTCATACAACTTTCCATCGAACCATCCACAGATTTCTTCTCCTTCCCTGAACTGATTATGTTGATAAACATGTGTCAAATACTCAGTATGCGTCTGGTTTCATTTGAGGAGGGGAGAATGATATAAACAAAACACAGTTTAACCAGAAAATGGAGGAGAGCGAGAACAGGCTCTCTTCTTGGTCTCTGACAAATTGCTGAAATAGATAGCTGTTTGTTTCGGGTGATGTTCACATAGATTGATAAGCATAAAAAAAACTCCTTGTTTTGTTTGTATGCATGAAAAATAGTATTTCTATTGCCTACATAACACAAACACATAATCATTTCAGAAGCAAAGATAGGAAGATCTTCCCAAATTATTTATGTTTTGTGGTGTTCCAGACTTTATTTTGGTATTTTTCTAAACAGCTTACAAAAAAAAAAAAAAAAAAAACAAAAAAAAAAAACAAAAAAAAAAAAAAAAAAAAAAAAAAAAAAAAAAAAAA